>CM056050.1:553824199-554424199 GCA_029574335.1 Rana kukunoris | reverse complement strand
CCACCGGACAGGTCAAGTCTGGTTTATGCAGGATATAGCTGCGTCCACCGTGGGGACACCCCACTTCTTAGTGAACTTTTCCTCCATGGGGTATAAAACCAGAATTTTTTTTTTAGGAGGAAGAAAAATCTATCTGGATGATCCCAATCCTTATAGATAAGACCTTCCAGTAGAGGATGAACTGGGAAGGAATAGTTAGCTTGAGGAGCTTTTAAAGAGCCTAAGGAAGAGACTGAACTTGATCCTGGCTCTAGAAGACTTGAAGGCCGAACGGACCATCTCAGTGAGGTACTGCACCTATAGTCTTTCTGACTGAGACGCCGAAAAAATGGTTCTCCCAGGGTAGAATCTTCAAGAGTCCGAGACCTCTGACCGACCCTCTGCCTGATCCCCTGAGGGTAAATCAACCTCTTCTGAGGATAGTTGTTCCACCATGAGGAACTTTGCAAAGGGAGAGGGGGCCCTCGTGTGTTTTTTCTCTTGAGAGAGAGAGGACGCAATCAAGGTCACTAATCTTTGCTACAGTCCACCCATAGCCGAGGCCAGAGCCTCCTGTGTTACAAAAACTGATGCCTGATGGCGACCCTTAGATCTTTTTGTACTTCTAGTCCCTGAGCCTTTAGCCATAATAAAGCCGAGGTACTCACAAAAGTTGCATCCACTTGCGGACCTATAGACCAGCACTGACGCTGCTATTTGATGGCCAGCAAGATGCAGAGCCCACTATGCACCTTAAGCAAATGTCACTGTCCACCATAGTAGTAAAAGTACTGACAACTTGTGCACAAATACTCTGTGTCCACCATCAGCCAGGATGGGTGAGGTGGACTGAGCTGGACTGAGCTCTGTCCTGCAATCTCTAGTCTCATACAGAACAGCTGAGATAGACCCCTTGCGCGCATGCGCACCACCGTCTGCGCGTGCATTACGAGGCTGCGTACACGCACATGTTGCCGCGTGCATCCGAAGCCCCATGCACGCCGCGCACATGCATGCACAATTGGGCGTGCGCCTATGACATGCACTATGTGCCCGCGTGTGCACGTGATGCGCCTGTGCACGAGGTTTGGAGCTACCGCAGTTACCATGTGAGGACCAGGTAAAACAATTTGTAGCCAAAACTTTTGGACAACTTTTCCCTACTATTACCTGCACAGGAGGGGCTAAACGACTGAGCATAGACACCCCTCCTCCCCACAGTATTACCAGGACAAGTGATAGGAGAGGAACAGACAGGCAGCTTAGGCAAGCATAATGGCTCAACAAAAAGAAGGAAACTTTCAGAACCAAGTTCTGAAAGCACCTTCACTTACCTGATCAAACGCCGCAGGACTCTGCACACACAGACAGCCCAATCTTTGCCCATCACGGAGAGCAAAGTCTGCAGACCTTCAGGGACCAGGGTCCATGGACAGGAACACCACACCCCTGGACCCATATCGCACCCTGTCAGTAATCTTTTGGTATTGGGACATTGACCAAAGTACTGAATAACCAGGATCCAGCCCTCAAAAGATGAGCATTACAGGCCAAACCCCGTTCTTCTTAACCGGGGCCCAGATACCGTCCACTTTGGCCAAGAAGCACTTTGGACGGATCCGGATTCTATGGAGGCTTTTTAAATCCAGCATGATTCTCTCCAGTGGAGCTCCTCAGAGCACATATTCACTCGTGACCAACACCTTAGACACTGGCGAAAAAACTGAGGTACTCCCGGTATGGGAGGGGTTATATAGGGGAGGGAACTTCCTGCCTTAGAGGCGTGCCAGTGTCCATCACCTGAAGGTAGATTCTATAACCCACATAGTAATTACTATGCTTCTCTGTGTCCCATGATGCACGATAAAGAAAATGCTAGTTGCCTAGCTGTCTAGATTCAGCACATTTCAAATCATGGATCCAGAACAAGCAAAAAAAAAAAGTTAGAATAGGAAAGGATTAGAAACACCTACTGAATTCTCAATTGTGCTTTATTGAAGATATTTCCCTACACTTACTGTCCCTGTGACATTTTATCAAAGAGAATTTGAGGGGAAATCTGAAACAGCAGGGACACAGCGAGAAAAAACAAGCTGTGTGTTGTTGGCGATATAACCTTAATCCCTGTTGGGTGAAACCACTGATCAGAACTGATGGGAAATCTCACAAACTGAGCCCGGGAGAGCAGTGAAAACTAGACAGGGATTCCAACCCTTCCATGGAAAAAAAAGCTGTGCCTGGAGCAAAAATTTTAAGTCACAGCACTGACATGAGAGTCAGGTAACTGCCATTTTCATGAGAAAGGTTTGAATCCTGAAGAGAGCACGAAAACAGTGTGCCTCTCAGGACCTAGCGGTTATCAAGGTAGTGACGGACAATAGCTGAGTACAAATAATAGTAAATTTTATTATAGAGTCAATAAGAAATATGTATAAATATTAAAGACAATATCTAGCATTAAAAGGTTCAATAGCTTGAACCTGTGTATGTAAAAATTATCATCAACCAGTGATGGCCAGCCAAAGCTGCACCCGTGAGAACAAGGTTGCTATTCACTAGCTGGTGCTGACAAAAAAAACGCACAAGACAAAAACAGGGACAGACAAAGACAACAAAAATAGTAGACAGCTGTCGTAGACCGAACGAGAACTTTCTTGGATGCAAAAGGCGAAAGAGAATTTGAGATCAGAGATCTCATCAACTGTTCAACCGAAAGAGTAATATACATGCTGACCTGTCCGTGCCCAAAAATCTATATTGGAAAAACAAAGAGAGACAGCTCAAAATTCGAATTGGGGAACACTTAAGAGAAATTAGAAAGGAGAATGAAAGGGACCCGGAAAAGGGACATGAAAGTCCGGTGGCAAAACACTTTGCAACACAACAAGGGTAGAACCGATGGACTAACAGTGAAAGGCATTTACTCTTTAACCACTTAAGACCCGGACCAATACGCTGGTAAATGACCCAAGGTGTTTTTGCGATTCGGCACTGCGTCGCTTTAACAGACAATTGCGCGGTCGTGCGACGTGGCTCCCAAACAAAATTTGCGTCCTTTTCTTCCCACAAATAGAGCTTTCTTTTGGTGGTATTTGATCACCTCTGCGATTTTTATTTTTTGCGCTATATACAAAAATAGAGCGACATTTTTGAAAAAAAAACACTTTTTTACTTTTTGTTCAAAAAAATCAAATAAACAAAATTTTAGTCAAACATTTAGGCCAACATTTATTTAGCCACATGTCTTTAGTAAAAAAAAAAAAAAAAAATCGCAATAAAAAAAAAATAGCTACCTAGCGGGAACAGCGACACTAATACAGCGATCAGAAAAATGATCGCTTAGTGACGCTGGCAATAGGGAGTGAAAGGGTTAACTAGGGCGGTGATCAGGGGGTTAAAACTTTATTAGGGGGGGTGGGGGGGCTATCCTGAACCTAACACTAACTGATTTTACACTGCCTGTCACACTGACACTAAATGCAGTGATTGGATCACTGCATTCAGTGACACTGTGACAGGGGGGGTGGGGGGGCAGATCGCAAGGGGTTAAGTATGCCTATGTGTGTGTGTGTCAGTGTAATGTTGGTGCACACTTACTGTGAGGTGTTCCTCTCATCGCAGCGGTTGGAAATACCGCTGCGATGAGAGATTACATCACTTCCCCCTTCCTGTGTTTACACAGGAGGAGGAAGTGACACAAAGGGGGAACGCAGCGATTGGCTGGGAGCGATCGCGGGGTGGCGGGTAAACACCGACATCCGTCCGCTCGTCCCGGATCGCTCCCGGAGACACGGGGACCTCCGCACGCCGCGGAGGGGGTCCCGATCGGACCCCCGACCCGCTACTGGGCGAGGACGTAAATTTACGCCCTTGTGCCCATCCGTGCCATTCTGTGGCCGTAAATGTGCGTGCGGAGGTCCTTAAGTGGTTAAAGTTGCCCATGAGAAGGGGTGATTTAGATCGGATCCTACTCCAGAAGGAGAAATGGTGGATCTACACCCTAAAATCGCTTGCTCCACTGGGTATAAACACCGAACTTAGTATGCAACCCTTTTTAGAATGAGCACATAAGACACTTACTATCCGGGAAGTTTAGAACTCTATATTATATTTGATTCAGACTCTAATTTTATGTTTTCCATGAGAAATGCCTTTCTCTTACATATCATGTGATATTGTGATTCTGTGCTCTTAATTAGCCCTGTCCCTTATTGGGTCCTCGGGTATACATTCTTTAAGCTAAAACTACTTTCCAAGTAGTCTCTAATGTCTGCCTGTTTGGAGGGGAGAGATATAGCAGAGAGGGCAATTCACTGCAGTGACCATGGAGATATGTGATCGCTATATGCTCACTGCAGCCTACCTGCTGTCACTCTCTATTGTCATAGCCAACCGCTAACCGATGCTTACTTGTATCATATATGCTACACGACACAAGCATAGCAGACAGGGCAATATTATCACAACACCCATTAAAACAACTTGTAGCCATTAGTCTGCTATTATCCGCTTGTAGTACCTCCTTTTCACCACAGTCTGTTTTTTACTCGATGTTCATTCGCAGCATATATGTAATGTTTTTGTGTTTTTTGTGTGCCAGTGTAGTTAGTGAAAGGGACATTAGACAAATAATGTTTATAGCATAGGATATCAGCGAGATTAAAACTCTGTCTAACAATTTATCATTATTTTGGAGCGGACGTGCGGACTGAGAATATAAAGGAGTACCGCACGCCAAGCTTCACACGTCCAGACGAAGCTACGCAACTTGCCATTGCGAAACGCGTTGACGTCAGACGCTGACGGACGCCGCAGCAGCAGACCCCGCACCATAGCGGGAGATTGCAATCCTACCCGAGAGCCTATCGAGGCTTGGAGAGACTAGTCTTTCAAGGACCCAAGTACCCAACTCATACCCACAACTGAAAGGGGCGCACCACCACCAACAATCTGTGCGTATTCTGTGCCGGGCCCTGAATAACGGCACCCTTTACCTCTGAACACGGGTAATATCGCTCCATACTATACCTACATACACTGATAGTTTGGCTGAGCATTGCCCCACTGCCGTCTCCGCATCAAGCCCTGCCTCTATGTAAACCGACACCTAAGATTGCAGTGTCTACGCTGACCAATACTGGAGTCTCACACTTGTGTGCCCCCAAGCCATTAGCTGGTTCAACAGCATTGGGACTCGGAAATAAATTCACCGTTTTTCCTTGGGAGAAGCTGGCCATATCCAGGCCAATATAAATAAATAAAAGTCTCTCCACATATACATCCTACAATTCCCAATAATATTGGACATTGCTCTTTCTGGACAGGTGGATTCTAATCATCTATTTTACATTAGATCCTTAGGGTACATTTTTATACCCCCACCAGTATCAATAATAGCCAGCATCATTGCTAGTCCATTTTTTTAACTGTACAGCCCCGCAAAATTTTGCATCTCCCTAGGGGTTCCCCCTGCCAACATTCCCTCAATACTTCCATGATATTGCCCCATATTTACACGGCAATACCTTTGGGAATATTGACAGGGTCACCTTACTGCAGCGTCCGGACAGCTGTCTACTATTTTTGTTGTCTCTGTCTGTCCCTGTTTTTGTCTTGTGCGTTTTTTTTGTCAGCACCAGCTAGTGAATAGCAACCTTGTTCTCATGGGTGCAGCTTTGGCCGGCCATCACTGGTTGATAATAATTTTTACATACACAGGTTCAAGATATTGAACCTTTTAATGCTAGATATTGTCTTTAATATTTATACATATTTCTTATTGACTATAATAAAATGTACTATTATTTGTACTCAGCTATTGTCCGTCACTACCTTGATAACCGCTAGGTCCTGAGAGGCACACTGTCTTCATGCTCTCTTCAGGATTCAAACCTTTCTCATGCATATGTTTTTGCTTATGGTGGTGACCTCCCCACAGGAGGAGTGACTATCTGAAAGTTTATGTTTTCAGAATTGCTTATGAGGGGGTGTTCTATTTTGTTACAAATAACTGGCATTTTCACTGGGAAGGTTCGACAACAGCATCATATACATACTTCTTTAAATATAAGTTTCTTTAACAAAAAGAATAGTGTGAAATACTGTAACATGGTTATTGGTCAAGAACTACACAAAAGTCCCTTCATTCAGGAAGAATCTTACACAAGGAGGTCTCAGCCAACATACTTAAAGTACAAGCAAATGTTTTGGACAAAATCTTTTCAGTCCCCTTAGTACAGGGGTTGGCAACCTGTTGATTGCGATATACCTGTCAACTGCAGGCAGGTTGTTAATCCCATACATGTAATGTCACTTTTTTTTCTACACCTAAAAAAAGGATATACATTACTTGGTCATGGCTCTCAGCATAAGCTATGCACTTCTCATTGTATCTTCTGTTAGTGAGTGTATGCACTATATTGCCCATATCCCAATCTTCATCCTTCAGCTCTTTTATAATCTGCATTAAAAAAAAATAAAAAATAAAAGCATAGTGACTACCTATACAGTAAAATAAATGTCTTAGCATTTATATACAACTCCACAAAATGCAATGTAAAGAGCTTACCTGGATCCATTTATCAGGCACTGCCATTGCTAGTCGATAGTCAAACCCGCAACCTCCCTGGGACGTAGGGCAGCAAAGAGCTGGCATCCCAGATACATCCTGAACAACACAAATAGCTGGATTATAATACATATTTTTATTAGAAATAGCAAAAGGCAGGCTTGGAAACCAAAAAAAAAAAAAATTAACAGTTATCGACTTGCTATACTTCCTGAATTTCTAAATGCAATATGTGAAAGCATGTAAAAACAGCGCCAACGATTCCTAGGGCTGTGGAGGGGGTTTAGTAGAGTATAGATCCACTTAAACTATATTTGTGGTTTTTTTTGCTTAAACATTGAAAAACTATGTTAGTTCAATATTATGTATTTAACTTTAATAGAAATCAATTGCTACATTTCTTGTACGTGTTAACTAACACATACGGATTAGGGCGGTTCATTTTCTAAGGCAAAAAATAAACTGTACAATTTTTGCAGACTTTGCTTACGTCCTGAGTCTCAGTGATGTAAAAGATATATATGCTAAATTTCATGAAGATTGGATAATATTTACAGGTTGCACACGTTGATCCGTTTTCTAAAAGTAGGCAAAAAATAAGATTTTTCAATGTTAATTACTTCTATTGGGAAAACTAGAAATCACAAACTTAAAATACTATTAAAACTATACACAAAGATTAATAGGTAATATGACAGGCAAAAAGTGTTATATTAATCAACTTGTGAACGATGCAATCCCTTGTTTTGTTCGCTTGGTGAAGACTTTTCTGTAATGCTCGACTACCCTCGACAAGAATTGTTTTTGTTGTTCATCCCTGACCGATTTCGTTATACTTTTTTTATCAGAGCAATTCCTCTTTCTGCGGTATCATTGACAACCTTAATCCTCAAACACTCCTTCCAATATTAGTTCATGGATGTGATGATGGCAAGCCAAACACAACAATGTTCGTCCGATTTCCCCTTTCTGGTACATGCCCCTTGGATCAGTCCTGTATTAGATGCTGTAGTATCAAAAGATATACTGATTATATTGTCACGTAGCCCAAATCGGTCCCATTTTCCGAATAACTACTTCAGCCATCTGCTCACCAGTGCCTTTCAGGGTAACAGGTACACCAAGCAAATGCTCAAAATATTTGCCAGTCACTAGAACTGCAACTCTATCTTCCAAAGTTTTGACATTCCCATGGGCAACAGTTTACTATCCCAATGTAAGACCAAATGAGAAGGATTTTCAAAGAGTGACTCTTTCATTTTCTTTGCCATTTTACTTCTATTGATGGCCCGAGCTCGGTAAACGGTAGCTGGACATATGGAAATGTTTGAAACATTGTGGCCAAGGCTGTTTGCAGTTGCTATAAATGACGTACTTGCTTGTCGAATAGATGTCTGTTGTCAATCCCAAGTAGATGCGAGTGTTTGATCAAGAGGTTTTAATCTAGGACTTGAACGCAATTTTTTCGTTGTTGGAGGCGAAAACTCAGCCTCTTCGTCACTAGGTGCTTGTGATGATGGAGATGAGTCTTCCAATATAACTGTCTTATTGATTTCAGCGATATCTTTGTAATGTTTATTCTTATATGAATCTTTTTTTTTCTTCTTTTGTAAACTTAGTTCAATGTTAGAAATTTCACTAGTTTGTGATAAAAAGTGATCAATGTGTGCAACCCCTAAATATTATCCAATCTTCTTGAAATTTGGCATATATATCTTTTACATCACTGAGACTCGGGGCGTAAGCAAAGTCATATGAAAATCACATCTTTGGAAAAATGAATTACCCTAATATGGATGTTTATGTTTTTACATGGGAATGGCTTGGAAGACTGTCTGCTTGTATGAAACTATATGCAGCAAAATGTAAATATTGATCCTTATAAAATGAACCCTATGTAATTACATTGCATGAAAACACATGGGTGTAAAACTGTATAACTAAAGATAAGGGTATTCGATACTGCCATGTAGGTCACAACATAGTACACCTGAAACAAAGGAATGTGAATAGCCCAAAAACTCTTCTAGCACAAAGCTGTTTGGTATATCTATAAGCGCCCATTGCTTTCTGTGCACTTTGAAATACTACTTTGCACACAAAGGAAGGAGGAATTTAGATTGCCAACAAGAAGATCATTAGATAACTTTGGGTGCTCTTTTAGTGCCTTCCAACACGCTGTGTTAGGCAATGCGTCTTCAACAATTACACACTCAGAGGGAAGAGAAAAGGCACAAAAGGAAAATCTCAGTTGTCTTTAGAAAAGATTGCAACATTATGCACTCTGAAAGCTTCAGTAAGTACAGTGGAGCAATGGGAATTTTTTTTTCTTCAAAAATTCACACTGGGAGATACCATATTTTATTTTTGAAATTGTATGCTATGTTCACAGTCAGTTCATTTTTAAAACGAGGCAACATGATTCAGAAGTATTTTTTTTAAAGAAGATAAACTTGTGCTCAGTGGGTCAGAGAGACTGCAGCTTCTGACCATGTCTGAATACAGGACAACAGAAAAATTATACAACACAGGTGTTGTCAGGAAGGGCACGCCAGCAATCAAGATGGCGGCTATGGTCGTTCCTCTGTCCCACCCCAATAGGCTATTTAAACTGCCTTACTTCCTTGAATCAGTGCTGTCTGGTCTACAGCGTTACCTGAGACCTCTGATTGTTGTTTACCTGCACTCTGCTCCAGCTGACTTTACCTGGCTTACTCTGACTACCCTGTTTATCTGCCTGCATCTGACCTCGGCCTGTGTTGACTACGTCCCTGCCTGTTCCTCCTGCTACTTTGCTGCCAGCCTGTTGCCGAACCTGCTTGTATCTGACCCTGCTCCAGTGTTCACCTGCTTTGGACTTGTGTGTCTACTGCTCCTGTCCATCCGCCTGCACCTGCCTGAGCTCCTAGTTCCAGTCCAGCTGAATAGTTCCAGTCCGGTCTGCTGAGCGATCCCTGTGTCCTGGTTCCAGTCCAAGCTGTTCCAGTCGGCTGAATTGAGCCTGTTGTTCCTGGTTCCGGTCCAGCTCGTCTACCAGCAAGTTTGCCAGGCTCTCGTGCGACTCTGCACTCCTGCGCCTCCTGTCTTCTCTATCAGGGGCCTTGAGTCAGAGGTGTAAGGGAGGCCTCCCTCTGCATACCAGACTCTTCCACCAGGTACGTTACAGGTGTGCATATCACTTTCCATCAACAGTGAACAAAAAAAAAAAAGTATCCGACAAATAAATACGTCTTGAAAAAAATCAGTTTATATAGGAAACGTGATTAATATAAAAAAAAGTCCACAATTCAACAGCAAAATGGTTTCTGTGACGTCATCGTGCACATCAACAGGTCCTGTGGCGGTGCTTTGGAGGAGTTTATTCCGCTTGTCAAACTGTCTGCTATGTCCTGTGTTTTATGCTCTGATAGTTACAGTATGTGGTGAGCAGCTGGTGGTGAGATCTAGTATGGTGTTCCTGGTTTGGACATCTCTGTGACGAGACAAGCATTGGAGCCAGCGGCTCCGTGGCTCCAGAAATCGGGAAATGTCTCGCTGCCTGTGATTAGCGCTGTGCAGTGCTGACTTCCTGGCGGGCTCTGCACGTGTGGGTTGCAAACATGCCTGAGCTCATCCTTAACTGACACAGTGAGCACCTTATTTAACAGGGCAACAATTTGCCTGCGGAGTTGGGACTTTCCATATATAGGAATTGTGTACTTTTTATATTTATTTATAGTTATCACATTTTATATATGAACTGTATTTTTATGAGGCCTATTTGTGGGATACCTTTTTTTGCACTATTGATTTAAAGGGACATGTGCACCAGTGTTGTATAATGATTCAGAAGTAACCACCACCGAGTGTTGATCTATTTCCAAAGTGCTCCACCTGCAGCTTACAACCACCACAAATAGTTATATCCATAAATGGGGCTTAACAAAAACTAACAGTTGTATCAACTATGGCTACATGAGCTGAGTATACTGTATAAGCAAATATGCTAAGGTGAGATGGTGTTCCAGGAGATCAAAAAGCTGAAACGGTGGTTTAGGCTTGAAGGACAGATTAATATACAAAACAGTACATTTTTGTCAATAGATATTTTTAGATGTTACACATTTTCATTACATGAAAAATTGTGTCCCACTTAAAAAACAAACAAAAAAAAACAGGCCTCAACACAGGCAGCTACAATGTGCTTATATTTTTATTGTTACATGGGACATGTTTCCAACACTTCAACACAAACATTCAAAGCAACGTATTCAGTTCTGTGTGCTTTGCACTAATCCCATAATGCATTCATTACTCATCAATTCTTTGATTGCATCCTGTTTGCAGCTTGGCATATGAATTCAACAGCCAGCATATCCTGATAGATAATTTCCCCCAAAAGACTACTTTTAGGAAAATTAATATTGCTTGCTTGCACAGCAAGAACATCAAAACGCTTTCCAATTTTTTTTCTCTCTTCCGCAAAGCCTTAGCAGTAAGCAACAAGGTTATTTCAATGACCATTGATTTCAGACATTACATAGCATCTTACCCAGCATGATAATGTTAAAATGTTACGGTTGTGAATGTACAAAAACAATATGTTCAGATTTTTGCTTTTTGTCTTTCCGTGACGACTACTTATCAAGGACACATCTGAAAAATATTTTTTTTGTGTATTTCTATGCCTAAATAATAGTAAAATAAAATCAATTCACTTTCTTATTTACCTACTAATCAAGCTTTTAAAATCCAAAGAGAACACAAAAAATGGGCCAGTTAACGTGGCACTATGCCATCAAATTAGGACAGATTTAAGGGGAATGAATTGCCAATGAATGCTTTCAATGCGATAAGCCTGGTGCATATATCTCACAAAGGTGTACTAATGTCTTTGTTTATAGTTCAATACTCATAGTTAATTATAAATGCACATGAAGCAGCCATGTTTGCTTGGGCTGGATATACTTTGTGGCTTGTTTTGCTAAACATTTTTTTTACTAATTTTCTTTTGTAGTAAAAATCAATCCGCATGTTCTGATGGACTGGAAAACAGAAAATGTCCCCTCAAATAATTTTCCTTTCCTGATGGACTCCATGGCAGCAAACGTTTCGGATTTTTCAGTCTAGTTTTGAGTAAAGGCAGCCTATCTAAGGTTTTTTTTCCTCAGTCAAGAGGTTTGCCAGAATCTGGGCCTTAGGGTATGAGGGATCTTTGTTTGCATTCTGCCTAGTACGGGTTTGCATTATAACCATACTGGGTTGCAGCCCGAGGTGGCTTTGGCATCCTATGAAAACAAACGATTTCTTTCTCCCATATGCAGGACAACCAAGGATAACTTGGTTCCATGTCATGGATATTGGGAAACTTCATGCATTCTTACAAGCTACAGCTTTACTTGGAGTTTTAGGATTAGTCTTTTGTAACTCTCTCTGGCAAGCTTGTAATCCAAAGCACTCTTATATCAAAGCGAATTTCCCCATAAGAAATAATGGAAACTCAAATAATTTGTTCCACAACCATTTATTCATTCCTTCAGTTTATAGTACATATAAAAATATTACAGAAATGTGATAGGTTGTGTAACCATAAAATGTCCATCCAAAAATGGAAGTCTCCACAAGGGGATTAGAAGCAAAATCCAGCAGGAGCTACAGAGTATTAAAGAGAAGCGAGGCGCCTCTAAGTGTAGCAATATGGTTACATTTAACCACTTAAGACCCGGACCAAAATGCAGGTAAAGGACCTTGCCCCTTTTTGCGATTCGGCACTGCGTCGTTTTAACTGACAATTGCGCAGTCGTGCGACGTGGCTCCCAAACAAAATTGGCGTCCTTTTTTTGATCACCTCTGCGGTGACAATTTTGAAAAAAAAAAAAACAATATTTTTTACTTTTTGCCATAATAAATATCCCCCCAAAATATATATAATTTTTTTTTCCTCAGTTTAGGCCGATACGTATTCTTCTACCCATTTATGGTAAAAAATAAAAAAAATCGCAATAAGCGTTTATCGGTTGGTTTTCGCAAAATTTATAGCGTTTACAAAATAAGGGATAGTTTTATTGCATTTTTATTAATTTTTTTTTTTTTAATACTAATGGCGGCGATCAGCGATTTTTTTCGTGACTGCGACATTATGGCGTACACTTCTGACAATGTTGACACATTTTTGGGACAATTGTCATTTTTACAGCAAAAAATGCATTTAAATTGCATTGTTTACTGGGAAAATTACAGTTGCAGTTTGGGAGTTAACCACAAGGGGGCGCTGTAGGGGTTATGTGTTCCCTGTGTGTGTTTACAACTGTAGGGGGGTGTGGCTGTAGGTGTGACGTCATCGATCGCGTCCCCCCTATAACAGGGATGACGCGATCGATGCTGCCGCCACAGTGAAGCACGGGGAAGCCGTGTTTACACACGGCTCTCCCCGTTCTTCAGCTCCGGGGACCGATCGCTGCACTCCAGCAGCGATCAGGTCCACGAGTCCCGCGGTCCCGGAGCTTCGGACCAGGTCACGGGAGCACGCCCGTGACCCACGGCTGGGTACTAGAACCGATGTAAATATAGGTAGATGTGCCCAGCCGTGCCATTCTGCCGACGTATATGTGCAGGAGGCGGTCCTTAAGAAGTTAAAGTGTAAGTAAACCCACCTATCATTGTCAGCCAAGGAAGCTGCCATCTTGGCCTATGTTTAATCTTCAACTGCCATGGTGCTGAAAATGTGATCAGTTATGACACCAGCCATTGGATGGTTTGACAGTTTGGTTGAGAGCACAACCAATGTGACAGTTAGCAATCCCTGCATGCCGGAAATGTAACTGCTTTTTAAAACTGTTAAATCGATGTGTTTACTTCCGCTTTAATAAAGGTACAACATTTAGCAACTTGCATAGCACTCAGGCCGCGTACACACGTACGAGAACCTCGTCGGTCTAAACCCATCGTTCCGCCCGACGAGGTTCCCGATGAGCGGTCGAAAAAGCTCATCGAGCCAAAGTCCTCATTGAACAACGAGGGAAAAGAGAGCGAGCTCTCTTTTTTGGCTCGACGAGCTTCACGACGGGACGTTCGTCTGAAGTGTACACACGATCGAGCTTCTCGCCAGAATATGTCTCCCAGCGAGCTTCTCGCTGGATTCTGCCGAGAAGCTCGGTCGTATGTACGGGGCCTCACATACGTATGCAGGCATCCAGAGTAAAGCTGTCTACATAGACATAGACCATCCTACGCACCACCGGCTCTCACTGATGTCAGTCTGCAATTGTGAACATAAGGACTACTCTGTAGTAGAGTGGTCTGAAAGTGAGTCTTGAAGCGCTCGTGGAGTGCAGAGTGGAAGAGATGACGTTGATGGCAGTGAGGAGGATGCTTTATGTCGACATCTTTACCACGGATACCTGCAAATATAGATGTTCCTCTTTTAATCATCTACCATGTGGGTTTTCTAAATGTAACCAAATTGCTACACTTAGAGGCGCCTCTCTTCTCTTTTATACCGAGTTGTGACACAATGCTACTCTTATATCAAGGTTTTACTGTATATGTATTTTATCTGTGTATTTAGCCATTTGCCTGGAGTTCAGCTTTAAATTCAGACACTGAATGGTTTTCCATGATTATTGCACTGCCAAAGTCGACAGTAAGAACATTAATATTTATAATATAAATGAACAAGCCCATAATGATTTTAATTCTATCTGGGGCACATTTATTTAAAATATATTTAACAGATAAAAAACATAAGAATTCTTGTTTATTTGGCTCGCTCTAAATAGTTTTTTTTTTTTTTTTTCTTTATCTCTATATTAGCTTACCATTTCAGCACATTATAGAAGGTCGTCCTGTTTTAATTAAAATGTAATTAGCTATATAATGTCCCGATCGCACCAAGCTTAATACATCAAGGGCTTGAATGTTGCATTTGGCCTACATACTCAATTTAATTACAAGTTAGACAAGGTAAAAACGTCAAGTTTCTGAAGAAGAATTGAAATCTAATTGCTGGTTACGTGCTGTCATTACGTTTTCTTTTTCAGAGTCATATTCAGAGTCTATCAAGCTACATTCACACTAGCGATTAACGCTAGTGCGGATTTGTAGAGGCAAGAATCTTCCAAACGGGTCTGACGGCCGTACCTAGCCGCTAAGAGCTGCAGCAGGAATTGGAAGATTCCTGCAGCTACAATTTGCTCAGACCTAGATTGGCAGTGTGCATGTAGCCTTAAACTGCATTATATTGCCATAAAAAGTACTTGACTTACCTCGGCTATTGTGATGCAGTGTGGAAAGAGGGAATGCACCATGTGATTTGCCAGCATGAGGTATACAAGCGAGTCTTCATCCACTTGCAAACCAAAATATTCATTATAATCACCTGAGAATCCGCATCCTAGGATGCAAATATTATCATCATCATTCATCCTTAACATTAGAGACATCAAAATTGACACAATTTCTCCCAATGACACCTGCACAATTCCTCCCAGTGACACCAGCGATGGGAAACCATTCCTCCCACTGACACCAATGACGGGCACAACTTTTCCCAATTACACCAATAACCAATAACACCAGTGATGGATACAATTCCTTCCAGTGACACCAATGATAGGGACCAATTATGTCCACTGAGACAAACAATGGGGCATCATTTCTCAATGATGTCGGGACTTTTTCTACTCCCACTGGCCACAGTTTGCCCCCCTTAAAGTCTAAAGGACAGTAAACTGGCCCTTTGTTTAGAAAGTTTTCAAGCCCCTGATCTAGAAGAAGTGGAAACTGGCAACTACATGATTTCAACAAGTGGAGCAGCCAGCTACAAAAGATATAAAGGATAAAAACTTCAGTCTAGAAAGACCAATGTGCCACCTGAGTCGGTATTAATGCATAGAAAAATCGTCATACTTGATTGCAGTGTACCTTTAAAAGGGAACTAAATTATAGATGGCGTCTCTCCAATAATTTTGATTGGTTTTCAATAAAAAGGGGGTATACAAAACATTGTGAAATTGACACATGAATACAATTGTCTCCTATATAAGCCCTCATGTATAGCCCGTCAGGAAGTCATCACTGCTCTGCGCTAATCACAGGCAGTGAGACATTGATCCAATGCGTCGCTGCAGAGATTGGGAAATGTCTCACTGCCTGTGATTAGCGCAGAAAAAGTAAAGAATATTGAATATATCATATGAAAAAGGAAGGAAAAGCAAATGCAAGTCAAATTTTTCAAGTTAGGTTACAGGCAAGAACACACACATCAGCGTATGTGGCTTCAAATATTAGTGCCAATGTGTACAAAATCTGCAGGCAAACAAGGTAACAGCAAGTGAATGGGACCTTACTGGCCCCTGTCAATGTGTGTGAAATGTTCTTTCCAATCCAATGTGTCAATCTGAGACAGCGCAAACATGCCCAGGCTGGGCAAATGGCAAGAATATCCCCAGAAAAAGGCATTGTCTCGCTCCAGTTCAAATCACAGATGCTATGTTACATGGATTGCCACAAGGCAGTGGAAGGCAACTCCTCCAGAAATTAAAAAAAAAAAAGGAAAATGTCAAAGGGGATAGAGTCTAATAAAACTAACAACAACATTCCCTGCGAGGTAGGGGATCCATGGATCCCAGTTTTTTTGGAACAAATTCACTTTATCATTAAGAAGTGCAGAAAGCTTAGCTTTGACCATATCAAGTGAGATAAAAGCTGACTTCCAGGATGATGCGATGATAATTTGTGCCGCTATGAATATACTGTAAAGGGAATCAACCTTTTCACATGTCTCTGGGCCTCTTGCACAGGATAGTCCAATAGAGCTTGTTGCGATTTCCTAAAGTGGTAGTATACTCTATACTACCACTTTTACTTACAGGTAAGCCTATAATAAGGCTTACCTGTAGGTATAAAGAATATCTCCTAAACCTGTACGGTTTAGGAGATATTCCCCTCGCAGTGCGCCGGCAGCAATGCGCTGATTGCAGTGGCGCATGTGCAGGGGGGATCCTCGGCTAAAGGGCTGGTAGTCGCGGGACCTTGCCAGAATGAAATGACGACATCGCCGCTCCAGCCAATCACAGCGCTGGAGCGGCGATACCCGGAAGACACACCAGGCAAGATGATATCTTGCTTGGCGTGGACCAGGTAAGTTCCCTACACCTCGTTTTAAGGTAAGTATTTCATAATGAGCTAGTATGCGGTGCCTACTAGCTCATTATGGCTTTTGCTTTTCAGGTAAAAAAAAAATAAAGGTATACAACCGCTTTAAGATGTGCTTGGTTCAGGGAATAAAAAAAATTATAGATAAGAATCCAATAACGCTTTACTTTCAGACACGTCCACTATACGTGATAAAGTGCACTCTTAGGGAGTGTTTTTCAAAGTGATTTCTGAACAAAATAAAGCAAGGAGGCATGGATGGATAGGGGAGTTTGTTCTAAATATTAAAAAATGAATCAAACAGCATTTCTGGGCACATATCTGCAGTGTTTTGTTATCTCTCTTCAAAGCACTATGTCCTGCATATGTAAAAGAAGGGGGTGTTGTCTGCGCTGAAAGTGAACAGGGGGGGAGGAGGGGGGGTGTGGGTGATAGGGGTGAATGGATGGGACGGGTGGCTGGATGGGTGGATGCAGGTGGGTTTAGGACAACATGATAACCAACATAATCGAAACAATGATGTGAATGAATATACACATAAGGGTGATAACCAATAAATACAAAAAGTATTATTACAATAAGGAAAAACCCAACACACTAGCCAGTGTAATGTGAAACCAGTGAAAAACAATCCTAAATCCAAACTATAAGACCAGAGAAAATTCCATGAGGAAATGCCTCTGGATGGAAAAAATGTGAAATAAATAAAGTCTCTAGTGAAAAAACCCAAGAGTCCAGATAAGTCCAAATTGAAATGGTGGTGCCAGGAAAGGGTGACAGCAGAAAGCACCTCAGGTGGTCCCCAGCTCCTCACCTCAAGGCTATAGCTCGGATAGCCTGCAACAGCACCTCCCGGTGGAGGACAGTGATCCCTCGGCAGGGCAAGCAGCAGAGGCACTCCTCAGCGGTAAAGGTAAAGCAAAAAAGAAGAAAGCAAGTGAGTGACAATAAAAGACGTCTAGTAGGCAACTAGTGTCACTCGTACATCCACTCACCACGGGGTGATGGATGATGGGCCTATCTCCCACGAACAGCGAGTTCGTACTTCTAATGGCAGATATCCTCTTCTAAGCTGGCCAGATGGTCACTCACAACAAGGGATCTCTCAGATGGCATACATGATAAAAGAAACAGACCATAGCGCAATCCCGCAAGGTAAAAAACACATTTGATAAAAAAATAAAACTCACATTTAAAACGATCCAAAAGGCACAAAACAAACAGACGTCAGGAACACACTGCGTCAGGCGTGTGGACTCTGTGGCTCCTAGGATCCCTACGCGTCTCGTCACACCTCGTGACTTCCTTAGTTCCCCTAAGGAAGTCACGAGGTGTGACGAGACGCGTAGGGATCCTAGGAGCCACAGAGTCCACACGCCTGACGCAGTGTGTTCCTGACGTCTGTTTGTTTTGTGCCTTTTGGATAGTTTTAAATGTGAGTTTTATTTTTTTATTAAATGTGTTTTTTACCTTGCGGGATTGCGCTATGGTCTGTTTCTTTTATCATGTATGCCATCTGAGAGATCCCTTGTTGTGAGTGACCATCTGGCCAGCTTAGAAGAGGATATCTGCCATTAGAAGTACGAACTCGCTGTTCGTGGGAGATAGGCCCATCATCCATCACCCCGTGGTGAGTGGATGTACGAGTGACACTAGTTGCCTACTAGACGTCTTTTATTGTCACTCACTTGCTTTCTTCTTTTTTGCTTTACCTTTACCGCTGAGGAGTGCCTCTGCTGCTTGCCCTGCCGAGGGATCACTGTCCTCCACCGGGAGGTGCTGTTGCAGGCTATCCGAGCTATAGCCTTGAGGTGAGGAGCTGGGGACCACCTGAGGTGCTTTCTGCTGTCACCCTTTCCTGGCACCACCATTTCAATTTGGACTTATCTGGACTCTTGGGTTTTTTCACTAGAGACTTTATTTATTTCACATTTTTTCCATCCAGAGGCATTTCCTCATGGAATTTTCTCTGGTCTTATAGTTTGGATTTAGGATTGTTTTTCACTGGTTTCACATTACACTGGCTAGTGTGTTGGGTTTTTCCTTATTGTAATAATACTTTTTGTATTTATTGGTTATCACCCTTATGTGTATATTCATTCACATCATTGTTTCGATTATGTTGGTTATCATGTTGTCCTAAACCCACCTGCATCCACCCATCCAGCCACCCGTCCCATCCATTCACCCCTATCACCCACACCCCCCCTCCTCCCCCCCTGTTCACTTTCAGCGCAGACAACACCCCCTTCTTTTACATATACATTTTTCTCTCTGCCCAGGACAGAGTGTCAGGAGTCTGCTGCAGAATCCCCAGTCCACCTTCCAGCCCAATTCCACTCCCACCCATCCCCCTTGGTAGCGCAGGAGTCTTTCCATATAACTATGTCCTGCAGCTGTCTATTGCTCTGTTCTTCTGATATCAGCCTGATAACTTCTGACAAATTTTCAGTCACATAAAGCAGTTAGAGTTTTTTGTTGGGGAGGATGATATAAATAGATTAACAGAGACCTGAACTGTTCAGCGGACAGAGCTGAAGGTCTCTACCTATGAGGAGAGGGGGTGTGTGCCTTTCATCCAATCAGCTGTCTTGGCTGTATGCCAGGCTTCACTGCAGTGCTAACCAGGAAGAGAAAATATCCTAACACAATGTTCACTTTCTAAACAGTATATAAAGATGAAGAGAGCAGAGCTACAAGTTAAACTTATGTAGGGAGATTTGTTTCATCTCTGTGTATCATCTGAGGCTGTTCACTTCACTGGGTATATATGTGAGTGTTTACATCCACTTTAAGTGTAGTTGTGCAAAAAATAAATACGTACCGATACCACATTGTTAAAATATTAAACTGTCAACGGTATTCCACTGTTGAAAGCAGTAGAAAAAAAAATGACTGCTAGAGAAAATCCAAAGTAACTATTTACCTTTGAAACAATATACTTACCAACCCCATGGTGATGGTAGAGCATAGAAGTAACACCATCAAATCTGAAACCATCAAAACCATATTCTTCAATCCACCACCGCAGGTTAGACAGAAGGAACCTCAGAACTTCCCAGCTGTTAGGAGGAAAAAAAAATAAAAAGTAAGTCTTCTTTATAATTCAAACACAATCTACATTTTTGAGTTTGAAGCATAAATACAGTATGCTAGGATACCTAATCCTACATATTGAAACTATAAAAATTCTCTAATGCCGCGTACACACGATCGGTTTGTCTAAGGCCGCGTACACACAATCGAACATATCCAATCGTGTTTGACCTAGCGGACAGGTTTTTCCAGCGGACAAATTTCAAAGCATGCTTTGAAATTTGCCCGCTGGAAACCTGTATGTCGGACATGTCCGCTGGTTAGTACGCCTAACCAGCGGACATAAATCTCCCGCATGCGTCAAATGGATTTGACGCATGCGTGGAAGTATTTTACTTCCTGGAGTGGTGAAGTGGCGGCGTCAACGTCACCGCCACATCACTGCGTCCTCAGTCCGAGGGGATTTTTGTCCGATGGTGTGTACACGCCATTGGACCAAAATCCGAGGAGACATGTCCGCTGGAAATGGTCCATCGGACATGTTTCAGCGGACATGTCTCCCCGTGTGTACGCGGCCTGATGAAAACGGTCCGATGGATTGTTTTCATCGGACGAACCGATCGTGTGTGGGCCCCATCGTTTTTTTCCCCCATCGGTGAAAAAACATAGAACCTGTTTTAAAATTATCTAATGGTTAAAAAAAACGATAGAAAAAAATTGTCTGTGGGCAAGTCCATCGGTTAAAAATCCATGCATGCTCAGAATCAAGTTGACGCATGCTTGGAGGCATTGAACTTCCTTTTTCTCAGCACGTCATAGTGTTTTACGTCACCGCATTCTGACACAAACAGATTTTTAACTGATGGTGTGTAGGCAAGACTGATGAAAGTCAGCTTCATCGGATATCTGATGAAAAAAATCCATCGGTCCATTTTCATCGGAATGAACCGATCGTGTGTACAGGGCATTAGTGAGCAGTCAAAGAAAATCAGTAGGATTTATTAGGGTCATGTTAGATCACTTTTCATTATGATTACTGATTACTACAGACAGTCCTGAAACTTGGTTACTAAGGCCATATTACCATTTACTCTCCGGGGTAATTATTATTATTATTTTTTAAATGTATTCCGACCACAACATTTAAGGCACAAACATTACATCTAAACTAAAGCACATAGGGGCAGATTCACAGAGAATTAGATTCTCGTAGAGTATCAGAAATACACTACGCCGCCGTTTTTTACCTGGCTCTACGTGGAATCCAGGTAGATTTAGTCCAGTAAACGACGGCGGCGTAGTGTATTTCTCCCGTCGCAATCCATCTGCGCGAGTAGGGGGCGTGAAGCATTTAAAATAGGCGCGTTCCCGCGGCGATCGAACTGCGCATTCTCCGTTTGCAAATTTCCCGCCGTGCATTGCGCGAAAACACGTCGTAGTAGCGTCGTTTACGTACATTCCTATTCCCGAACGAGTTACGTTAAAAAAAATATTTTCAAATCGATGCGGGAACGACGGCCATACTTTACATGGGTTACGCACTGTTAGACCAGCAAAAAGCTCCTCTAACATTACGTAGCCCAAAAATGACGTAGGCGATTGCGAGGGACACTCGTACCTTCGTGGATCGCCGTAAAAACTCATTTGCATATCCCGACGCATGAAAACGACGCAAACTCCTCCCAGCGGCCGCAAAAATATCGCAGTGTAGATCCGAAGGCTCACGAGGACGTAAGCCTCTCGGATCGAAGCCGCCGTATCATGGTTTGAGGATTCAAACTAGTGATACGGCGCGCAAAATTACTCCTGAAATTACTCCTGTCTAACACCAGTGTGAATCTGGGCCATAGAGTTCCTAAAGTACCTTGGCAAATAAATAATATTCAGGTAATGATTATACATAGACTGCATTGTGTGGCTGGCTGTTATACAGTTCTCAACCTCCCTATCTGTATGGTGCACCAACTGTACATGCGATGTCTTCACTCTCGATTTGCTACTCAGCTAGTCTAGTTCGTAAAAAAAAAAGCATATTGCCACCGATTTCCATACTGCTTGTTAGGCAATTAGGCTCGGGTTAAAAAAACAAACAAAAAAAAAAAAAAAACACACGACATGGAAGGCCATCTAGAATTTTCAAAGTCTCGGGTTGCCAGTTTCATTATTTTACATAACATGTTTTTACATACCATTAACATTTATCACTCCTGCAAAAGAAGAGTGCTTCTGCTTATCTCTTTGGTGGCTTAGGTTTTTCTACCTTCTTCTTCACTCCAGCACTGCAGCCTTGGTCAATCTCTTCTGCATTTAATATTACTTGGAATGTAAGATACCTGGGTCCCCTGCTGCATCCTGTGGTTTTATTCTCAAACCCTTACATCACTACAAGACTTAGAAGTGACAAACGAGTCAAAGGATGGAACTACCACGTGCAACGAGGGACATAGGTATCCAACGCTCCTAGTGTTAAATGCCTGTTTCTTAAAGTGGTTGTAAAGGCAGAAGGTTTATCTTAATGCATTATATACATTAAGATAACAAGCCTTCTGTGTGCAGCAGCCCCCCCCCCCAATATTTACCCAAGCCCTCTTCTTGATCCAGGGATGTCCACGAGTGCCTTCGGCCATCCAGGACTCTTCCTCCTCATTGGCTGAGACGCAGCAGCAATGCTATTGGCTCATGCTTCTGTCAAAGTCAACTGCCCAATGAGGAGAGAGAGGGGTGGGGCTGAACCATGGCTCTGTGTCTGAATAGTCACAGGGAGCTGTGACTCGGGTGCCCCCATAGCAAGCCTCTTTGCTGTGGGGGCACTCAAAGGGAGGAAGGGGCCAGGAGCCCCAAATAGGGACCCGAGAAGAGAAGGATCTGGGATGCTCTGTGCAAAACCATTGTACAGAGCAGGTAAGTATAACATGTTTTTCTTTATCGTACACCACGGGACACAGAGACTAAATCTTTATATGCTCACCAGAGGTGATTGGACACAACCAATCAGAGTCAGTTCCCCTCCATATAGCCCCTCCCATTCGGGAAGTACCTCTGTTTTTTCACCAGTGTCTAAGGTGTAGGACGCATGGTGAAGTGCTAAGAAAGCTCTGCTAGATAGACCCTTTGGGGCTAAGGAGCTATGCCTTTTTTGGATCCATCCAAGAGGCTATGAAGCTATGCCAAAACTGGAATGGATCCAGGCCTCTTGCAAAGAGGCGTCACCTGTAATGTCTCTCTTCGGAGGACTGGGCTCTGGTGACCGGCACTTTTTGTATTAAGACTTAAAGTCCTGGTCAGAGTCTTTTACAAGGCCCAGGGGGAAGTCTCCTTTAAAAAGAAAACTTGTATCCCTGAAGGTTGGCACACAAAGCCCACCAGGAGGGGTGAAGATTGATACTGTCTGAAAATATTTCAGCAGAAAACCTGCGGGGGGGATTAAGGTAAGAGGAAAAGAAACCTAAGGATTTATCTGAAGGACCTTTTCAAAATTTTGAGGGGTATCGTCTCAAAATTGGTCACTAGAGGGAGTAAAGAGCCGAGTTTTGTCTCACCTCAGATCCGTTGGACAAGCACACTTCCTCCGCTGCAGAGCTCTGCTGAACATGGCTACCGCTGCTCTGCTCACAGACGCCAGTAAGAAGCCCTCAGAAGGCAGGGGGAAGCTGGTTAGGCTCCCAGGCAGTCGCCATTGTGCCTGGGTCGCGTGCACGCGCACATGGGCGCACTTTATCAGCACAGGAAGGGGAGGGGAGCAGAGAGAGGTGCCGGGGGCACGTGCACGCCGTTTTTAAAGGAATGGCGCTTTGCTAAGAGCTAAAGATCCATCTTGGAGGTCAGCAGCAGATCTTCCCATGGGACACAGCAGCATTGGGGGCACGTAAGCACTAGGTGGCTGGTAGGGCACTACCAAATAAGACACCCAGTCTGTGCATAAAGTCTGTCTGTTTAAGTTGCATGCTTAAATTGTTAAACTCAGCACAGCAGTATATGCATTTTTGGTACCTCGGCTTCTTGATTTGTAATATGCCTTCCACGAAGAAGGGATCAGGGACTACTAGCAAGAAAACAGCGCCGCCTGAGACAGGAGGCTCTGGGCGAACCTGCTCGGTACCTTCCTCCCCTGTAAGCATTGATTTGTCAGTACAGGAGGAGTCTGCCACGTTCAGGAGTTTCTCCAGTGGCACCTGGGCCTGCATATGTCACTGAAGACACTATTTGCAGTCATGGGAAAACTAGAAGGACAGATCGCTAAGTTAATTGCTCAGTCCTCTAAGACGGACAGAAAGCAAATCAGATCTCCTTCAGTATTGATCCCCTTTCAGAAAGATCTGAAGAGGAGAAGGATGAGGATGGGATTTCACCTGCAGAGGAGTCTGATGGATCAGGGATCTCAGAAGAACCCTTTTCTGCATCTCAGATGCTAAGGTCACAAGTACAATACTATGTTGAAGTCGTACGTACTACTTTTAGGTTACCTCCTTTGGAGTTAACTGAATCATCTGTCTCCTCCCTGCGTTCATTAAAAACCCTGCAGAGTACATACTCCTTCCCAATTTATCCACTACTAAAGAAGTTAATGTTTGCGGACTGGTTACACCCAGACAAACATTTTTCTCATCCTGAAAAAGTTTAATATTCTTTATCCCATGGAGGAAGAATTTACAAAGAAATGTAGTCTGCCTGCTGTAGATGCAGCTTTATCTTGTTTAAATAAGAACCTGACTTGTCCAGGAGATGACGTACAGGTATTCAAGGATCCTTCAGAGAAAAAACTGGAATCCTTATTTAAATCTTTCTTCCTGCTTGCAGGATCAGTCGCCCAGCCTGCGGTAGCAGCAGTAGGTATGTGTCAGGTCATCAAGGACCAGATAAAGGAGGGATTGAAGGAATTGACTCCAGAGCAGTCCAAAGCATGGGAAGATTTTCCTAAAAGCTTTATGTTTTAAAATAGATGTTATGAGAGATTCTATCCTACAAGCATCTCGTCTTAAGCCCTGTACACACGATCAGTCCATCCGATGAAAACGATCCGACGGACCGCGGTGACGTAAAACACAACAACGTTTAAAAAAAACCTGAAGTTGAATGCTTCCAAGCATGCGTCGCCTTTATTCTGAGCATGCGTGGATTTTTAACCGATGCTCGTGCGTACTAACGGTCGGTTTTGACCTATCGGTTAGCCATCCATCAGTTCAATTTTAAAGCAAGCCTTCCGTTTTTGAACTGATGGTGCCTACACACGACCAGTTTGGACCGATGAAAACGAACTTCAGTCCTTTTCATTGGTTTGAACAGATCGTGTGTACGCGGCTTTACACTTCAGTTGGTGCGCATATGGGCAGAATCCTTTGGCTAAAGCATTGGTCGGCAGAGGCACCATGTAAGAAACTTCTGGCGAGTTTCCCCTTTCATGGCAAACACCTTTTTAGGGAGGATTTGGAAAAGTATATCCAAAAGATATCTAGCAGAAAGACTACGCGATTACCAGAAAAGAAAAACAAGTGACCTTGTTTTAAACGTTCTCTCTTCTCGACTCCTGGTAAGTCTACCTCCAGTCAGTGGCGACGGCATTTTCAGCCAGCCACAAAGACTAAAAAAGACCAGGCCCAAAGAAACAAGAAGCAGTGGGATTCAAAAGCCAACAAGCAGAACCCCAAAACCTCTGCATGAGGAGGCGCCACCACTCGGTCGAGTGGGGGGGCGGCTTTGTCAGTTTTCAGCGGCATTGTCAGTTTTCAGCGGCATGGCAGACAGAAATTCAGGACAGATGGGTGGTATCCACAGTATCCCTAGGGTACAAGTTAGACTTCCAGGAAATCCCATCTTCCCAGTTCCAAAGCTAAAGGCTCTCCAAGGATCCTCTAAAAAGAGGGTCCTTTTTCAAGGGATTGGATCACCTACTATCTCAAGGGGTGATCACAGAAGTGTAGTGATATAAATGTATATAGTGTAGTCAAGTTAGATAATTGATATTTAGGCGTTAGTATGATGACTATAAATTATATTGTCCCGCAGCAACACACCAGGCTCTCCATAGAATTAATTTATTTGACTTCCAATACAGAATCAAGTCCAAATTCCACAGACGATACAAATCCAACCGAGTAATTCAGAATCCCATCTTTTACTAGACCTGTGCCATATTCATACCAGAGAATATACAGAAAATATATTCTGATCACTTCTAGACCTGTGCCATGTTCATACAGAGAATATTCTGAGAGACAAGACTGAACTCCAGAATTATATTCTCTATCCACTGAATAGCTGAGCAATTTGATTGGCCGTCTTTGATCTACATCCTGACTTTTAGAGTGACAGATAATGACCCCAGCCGGAGACGGCTTCAATCATCACCCATTCCTAATTTTGCATTCTTGCATACTAAAAAGCTTCCTCTAATAAGTAATTAGATTACATGTGGCCCGAGTAATGGTTTGATGTGTAAAATAGATTCATCCTGTCTTGTTGTCTATTGACAATCGACAAGCGTCTTTTGATGTGTAACATGTAATTACAGGTGTGATGTGTAAAATAGACCCATCCTGGACCCCTGCACACTGACAATCGACAAGCCTCTTTTGACGTGTAACATGTAATTACAGGTAATTACCAGGTTCTGGCCTGGTCAATTTTGGACTTATAATATAATAATACATATCATCCACAACATCCTTGCCTCAGATCGCTCACTGAAAACTAACAAAGCCTGCTTAAACTAGGAAAGAGACCTACAGATAGAAATGACAGAGGCACAATGGGAACACATATCTACAATAACACATAAGGGCTCTCTAAATGTCTCGATACAGGAAAACAACTATAAAGTCTTAATGCGCTGGTACAGAACCCCGGGGGGAAGTCTCCTTTAAATAGAAAACTCGTATCCCTGAAGGTTGGCACACAAAGCCCACCAGGAGGGGTGAAGATTGCTACTGTCTGAAAATATTTCAGCAGAAAACCTGCGGCGGGGATTAAGGTAACTTCAGCTACTGGCCTGTTAAGAGAATTTATATACTCAAAGTTGGTTAATACCCCTTGAACTAGCACACCCCCACCTCCATCCGCAAATTACACCTAAGTATAATTTGACATCGGACGGGCATAATGTTACTGTGTAAAGCATGAGCATTTTGCTAGCCGTTCATAACTGTAGCTCATGTCCCAGATAATGTTCAATATGTCGACCAAAGCTGTACTCTCTCTGTAATCACTACTGCATGCTAGTTCTGATCATCATTGCTGTAAAACCTGCTGTTTTATTTCAGACTCCTTGTTCAAATGTATTGTAAACCTCATTTTGTTTACCAATAAAATTATTATGGAAAAAAAAAAAAAAAAAAATATATATATATATATATATATATATATATATATATATATATATATAACATCCCACATAAATCGGCCAACATATTATAACAAGAAGTACCCCTAAAAGAGCGAGGGTCAGGTTTTTACTCCAACCTCTTTATGATCCCAAAACCGAATGGAGACGGCAGACCCAATGTGGATCTAAGATCGTTAAATCAGTTTTTTTTTAGGTTTGCGGTAGAAGATGGCCACTTACAGTTCGTGGCCCTATCCTTTGGGGTTGCCACAGCACCCCGGGTATTCACAAATGTACTAGCTCCTTTGTTGCGCAGTCTAAGAACACAAGGCATAAAGATTACAGCCTATCTAGACGATCTGCTTGTAATAGATCAGTCTGTGGCAGGATTAGACCACGCAGTGCTCACCACTATAAGATACCTGGAGCACTTAGGATGGATTGTAAACTTACAAAAGTCCTCTCTACAAGCCCAAAGAAGGGTAGAGTATCTGGGCATGATCATAGATGCAGCCCAAAGTCGGGTATTCTTACCAGAGTCAAAGATCAAGTCACTAAGGGACCTGATCCACAAAGTCAAGGCAAGGAAGAGACCTTCAATACGCCTTTGCATGAGACTATTAGATGGTAGCCTCTTTCAACACCTTCCAATATGCCCAGTTTCATTCAAGACTATGTCAAGGCAGAATTCTAGCTGCCTGGAACAGAAAGATCCAAGCTTTGGATGTACCCATGCGCCTGTCCTCCCAGGTACGCCAAAGCTTCAGTTGGTGGTTACAAACCAAGAACTTACAGAAGGGAAAATCCTTTCTCCCAGTCACCTGGAAGGTGATATTTACAGATGCCAGCCTAAGGGGCTGGGAGCTTTATTGGAAGAAGCTTCAGCCCAGCGGACCTGGGCCAAAACCGAGAGGAGTCTGACCATCAACATACTCGAGTTACGGGCAGTATACTTAGCCCTCAAGACCTGGACAAGCAGGTTAGACGGTCACCCAGTTCGGATTCAATCCGACAATGCTACAGTAGTAGCTTATATCAATCACCAAGGAGACACCCGAAGTCAAGCGCCCAGAATGAGGTGAATCTCATCTTAAAAATGGGCAGAAGAACATGTTCCTTGTCTTTCTGCAATCTTCGTTCCAGGGGTAGAAAACTGGCAAGCAGACTACTTGAGTCGCCAGCAACTTTGTCCAGGAGAGATTCCCTCTGATTGCCCTTCTACAGAGGCTGCTCCGTAGGATCAAAAGGGAAAAGATTCCCAGATTGGCCCAGAAGACCTTGGTACACCAACATCATAAAGATGGCGGTAGGAACACCCTGGAAACTTCCGTTTCACCACGACCTGCTGTTGGAAGGTCCAGTGTTCCATCCTTCCTTACAAATGCTAAGTTTGACGGTTTGACTGTTGAGACCCAAATTTTGAAAAATAGAGGAATCTCAGGTCCAGTGCTTTCTACACTTATTAATGCCAAAAAGCCAGCCTCCAGACTTATTTACTATAGAGTCTGGAAAACATATATTTCACGGTGTGAAACCAACAAATGGAATCTTCAAAGATATGATATAGGCAGAATTCTTGCATTTTGCTAGGAGTGGATATACAATTAGCCCTGAGTACCATTAAGGGTCAAATATCAGCTCTATCAGTCTTCTTTCAAAGACCGCTGGCATCTCATTCCCTAGTGCGGGCTTTCATTCAGGGGGTACTGCGGATCAATCCGCCAGTCAAATCTCCCTTATGCCCATGGAATCTGAATCTAGTGTTAACAGTATTGCAGAAGCAACCTTTTGATCCTATTCGCCACATTCCGCCGATTCTTTTAAGAAAGAAGTTGGCATTTCTGGTTGTTAGCTCTTCAGCTAGAAGAGTATCTGAATTAGCAGCTCTTTCTTGCAAAGAGCCTTATTTAGTTTGTCACAAACATAAGATTGTACTACGACCCCATCCTGCTTTTTTTACCTAAGGTGGTGTCGGCTTTTCATTTAAATCAGGACATTGTCCTACCTTCTTTTTTTCGGATCCGCAAACAGCAGGGAAGTTATTACAATATCTAGATCTCGCGAGAGCACTAAAGGTGTATCTGCAGGCAACCGCTCAGATACGTAAAACAGATGTTTTGTTTATTTTGCCGGATGGTCCCAAGAGGGGACAAGCGGCGTTAAGATCCACTATCTTCAGGTGGATTCGACAATTTTTCACAAAGCACTTGCTCCCTAAGTTACGGCGGCGTAGCGTAAATGGGGCGGCGTAAACCCACCTAATTCAAAGTAGGAAGGAGGTGGGCGTCATGTATTTAAATTAAGCATGACCCCATGCTAATTAATAGCCGCTCGAACTGGGCATACGCGAGCAAGCTCAGAATCACGTAAAAAAAACTCCCTAAGTGACGTTGGCGCGCAATGCCTACGACGTGTGAACGTATCCTACGCCCAGCCCTATTCCCGTACTACATAAATGATGTAAACAACGTTTCAACGGCATCGATCCCTGGCCCATACCTTTGCATTAGCTGCGCCTCATATAGCAGGGGTAACTTTACGCCGGACATAAGCCTTACGCAAATCGCGTATATGAAGCGGCCGGGCGTATCTATCTTCGTGAATCGGCGTATCTTACTCATTTGCATATTTTTAATGGGAACGTCTAATGCGTCCAGCGTAACTATGCGCCCATGATACGCCGGCGTAGGCAAGTTACGCCGGACGACTGAAGCCATGTTTTTCGGCGTATCTTGCTTTCTGAATCGGCGTAAAGATGCGACGGCGCACATTTGTACTTCCAACGGCGTATCTTTTGATACGCCCGCATAAAGCCTTTCTGAATCTGGTTCTTAGTCTCTGTGTCCCGTGGTGTACTCCAAGAAAATGATTTTACAGGTAAGCTGTCTAAAAATCCTGTTATTTGTATAGTAAAAAAAAAAAAATGGACTTTACAATCACTTTAACCACTTAAGACCCGGACCAAAATGCTGCCAAAGGACCAGGCCCCTTTCTGCGATTCGGCACTGCGTCGTTTTAACTGACAATTGCGCGGTCGTGCGACGTGGCTCCCAAACAAAATTGGCGTCCTTTTTTCCCCACAAATAGAGCTTTCTTTTGGTGGTATTTGATCACCTCTGCGGTTTTTATTTTTTGCGCTATAAACAAAAATAGAGCGACAATTTTGAAAAAAATTCAATATTTTTTACTTTTGGCTATAATAAATATCCCCCAAAAATATATAAAAAAAACATTTTTTTTCCTCAGTTTAGGTCGAAACGTATTCTTCTACCTATTTTTGGTAAAAAAAAAAATCGCAATAAGCGTTTATCGGTTGGTTTTTGCAAAATTTATAGCGTTTACAAAATAAGAGATAGTTTTATTGCATTTTCATCATTTTCTTTTTTTTTTACTACTAATAGCGGCGATCAGCATTTTTTTTCGTGACTGCGACATTATGGTGGACACTTCGGACAATTTTGACACATTTTTGGGACAATTGTCATTTTCACAGCAAAAAATACATTTAAATTGCATTGTTTACTGTGAAAATGACAGTTGCAGTTTGGGAGTTAACCACAAGGGGGCGCTGTAGGGGATGTGTGACCTATGTGTGTGTTTACAACTGTAGGGGAGTGTTGCTGTAGGTGTGACGTCATCGATCACGTCCCCCTATAACAGGGATGACGTGATCGATGCTGCGGCCACAGTGAAGCCGTGTGTACACACGGCTCTCCCCGTTCTTCAGCTCCCGGGACCGATCGCCGCACTCCAGCGGTGATCGGGTCCGCGAGTCCCGCGGTCCCGGAGCTTCGGACCGGGTCGCGGGCGCGTGCAGGCGACCCACGGCTGGGTACAAAAATCAACGTATATATACGTTGATGTGCCCAGCCGTGCCATTCTGCCTACGTAAATGTGCGGAAGGCGCTCCTTAAGTATTTAAGGATGCCTAAGGAAGTGGATCATCTATCCTATGCACATCATGCACATGCCAAGGACTTCCAGGGTTGTGACTGACTATAGTGAAACTGGAAATAAATCACCACACCATATTAAAGTCCAGATACAAATTTGTTCTAGTGTAAATTCAGATGCAACACACAGCCCTATTTTGGGGACCAAACCTTGCCCCCTTAATCAAAGCTTGGGGAAAAATTGCTGTAAATGCATAAGTTGGAGTGTTGAACAGGCACAAACTCTTCAACAACTGGTTGAAGCACCTGCTTGAAAAGTGTTTCCAAGGCTGAAGAACTGGAATAGTAAGTAAGTAGGAGACAAGGGCCACCAGAAAGGTGAGTATAAATCAGGAGGCTTTCAAGCTTGATAGTTTAGGCAACTGACAGTTTGGCTTTATCTTGTGTTTGTGCTTGTTACCTTCCCCTTCCTTCAGTTATAATTTCTGCCTTCCCTCCAGCTGTCAACTTCATTTCCCCCACTTTGTGCCTATTATTAACCCAAGTTAAATTAATGTTCATGTTGGCATTTCCAACCTTGACAGAATCTCAGAAGTTTTTGCTTTCATTTCCCAAATGTCATTTTATTTTGTGAGGTGTACTGTGAAACGTGTGGGCATACTGTTACTTGAAAGATACTTCTTATAAAACAATTACTTTTTTTTTCCTTCCATTTAAGTGCCTAGCCGACCAGCAGCAAGCACCATATTGCCATGGGCTTAAAACTAGAGATAATCATTTAAAGTGGAGAAGTTAAAAGGTAAGTCTTGGACAGGCTGTGCATTGTAAAACGAGAAAAGAATATTAGGTTTTATACGGCAATAATCTGGTTGCAAAATCTGTTCCCCATCAGCGATTAGCTGCTCCTTTTTAGAATATTAATTAATAAAATGCTGAAATGCAAGGTGACATTGAATATAATAGAACTGTATTATGCCAAAATGTGACAATGATATGGCTTATATTCATAGTCTATAATATATAAGTACTACTTCTCGGATGTTTAAAGTATAGATATATTGAATATCTTTATGAAACACAAACTAAACAAGGCTTTTGAAGGTCTTAAAATGAAGTTAAAAGTCTTTTGAGCCCAGGTACCAGCTGTTCCTAATTTCCTGATGTGAGCATTACTTTTACCTGTATAAACTATACATATTAGGTTTAATTTTAAACAATCATCTCAGGCTGGGTTCACACTACGATTTTCCCATCCGTCAGCCGCATACGATTTATATGAAAAAACGTATGCGGCTGAAACGGATTGAACCGTACGTAAACGTATGCGTTTATAAAACGTATACGGTTTTAAAAAGTGCGTACGGTTCCATCCGGTTTTGATTAAAAAAACGCATACGTTTTTGTTATTAGTGTCATTTAATAAATAAAGATTTTCTTGTTTTGAAAATGCGCATGCGCAGACGAAAAACGCATACGGTTTATACGTATGGAACCGCACATATGTGCGTTTTCCATTGACTTTAATGTTAAAAAAAAACGTATGCGTTTGCCATACGGTTTCAAAAACGGACTCAAAACCGTGGTCGAACACGGTTTTGCGTACTGTTAAAAAAACGTTTTGCCAGCAAATCGTACGCACCCGGATGCATCTGAGTGCATACGATTTGCAATGCATTGACTATGTATGCGTTTTCCCGTACGGGCCCATACGTTTTCAAAACTGAAACCGTATGCGGCTGACGGACGGGAAAATTGTAGTGTGAACCCAGCCTCAGACTGACATTCAGTGAACCTGAACTTGTCTAAAACATTTCTAAGGTAACAAAGCTAAAGTGCAGGCACCTTTTAATGTCTACAGGTACTTTGGTTAATCTTTATATCGATCTCTGTGTAGCCCCAGTTTAGGCACAGACTATTCATGAAGCCTTGTCTGAAGTTTAATCTGCTTACATTCTGTCGTCTATGAACTCCCCCCATCCAAATCAACATGCTAATAAAAATTATTAACCACTTTCATACCTGGCACTCCTCTCCTACATGTAAAAAGCATCATTTATTTGCTAGAAAATTACTCAGAAACACAAAAAAAAAAAATGTATATGTGTGTGTGTGTATATATATATACAGGGAGTGCAAAATTATTAGGCAAGTTGTATTTTTGAGGATTAATTTTATTATTGAACAACAACCATGTTCTCAATGAACCCAAAAAACTCATTAATATCAAAGCTGAATATTTTTGGAAGTAGTTTTTAGTTTGTTTTTAGTTTTAGCTATTTTAGGGGGATATCTGTGTGTGCAGGTGATTATTACTGTGCATAATTATTAGGCAACTTAACAAAAAACAAATATATACCCATTTCAATTATTTATTTTTACCAGTGAAACCAATATAACATCTCAACATTTACAAATATACATTTCTGACATTCAAAAACAAAACAAAAACAAATCAGTGACCAATATAGCCACCTTTCTTTGCAAGGACACTCAAAAGCCTGCCATCCATGGATTCTATCAGTGTTTTGATCTGTTCACCATCAACATTGCGTGCAGCAGCAACCACAGCCTCCCAGACACTGTTCAGAGAGGTGTACTGTTTTCCCTCCTTGTAAATCTCACATTTGATGATGGACCACAGGTTCTCAATGGGGTTCAGATCAGGTGAACAAGGAGGCCATGTCATTAGTTTTTCTTCTTTTATACCCTTTCTTGCCAGCCACGCTGTGGAGTACTTGGACGCGTGTGATGGAGCATTGTCCTGCATGAAAATCATGTTTTTCTTGAGGGATGCAGACTTCTTCCTGTACCACTGCTTGAAGAAGGTGTCTTCCAGAAACTGGCAGTAGGACTGGGAGTTGAGCTTGACTCCATCCTCAACCCAAAAAGGCCCCACAAGCTCATCTTTGATGATCCCAGCCCAAACCAGTACTCCACCTCCACCTTGCTGGCGTCTGAGTCGGACTGGAGCTCTCTGCCCTTTACCAATCCAGCCACGGGCCCATCCATCTGGCCCATCAAGACTCACTCTCATTTCATCAGTCCATAAAACCTTAGAAAAATCAGTCTTGAGATATTTCTTGGCCCAGTCTTGACGTTTCAGCTTGTGTGTCTTGTTCAGTGGTGGTCGTCTTTCAGCCTTTCTTACCTTGGCCATGTCTCTGAGTATTGCACACCTTGTGCTTTTGGGCACTCCAGTGATGTTGCAGCTCTGAAATATGGCCAAACTGGTGGCAAGTGGCATCTTGGCAGCTGCACGCTTGACTTTTCTCAGTTCATGGGCAGTTATTTTGCGCCTTGGTTTTTTCACATGCTTCTTGCGACCCTGTTGACTATTTTGAATGAAACGCTTGATTGTTCGATGATCACGCTTCAGAAGCTTTGCAATTTTAAGAGTGCTGCATCCCTCTGCAAGATATCTCACTATTTTTGACTTTTCTGAGCCTGTCAAGTCCTTCTTTTGACCCATTTTGCCAAAGGAAAGGAAGTTGCCCAATAATTATGCACACCTGATATAGGGTGTTGATGTCATTAGACCACACCCCTTCTCATTACAGAGATGTACATCACCTAATATGCTTAATTGGTAGTAGGCTTTCGAGCCTATACAGCTTGGAGTAAGACAACATGCATAAAGAGGATGATGTGGTCAAAATACTCGTTTGCCTAATAATTCTGCACTCCCTGTGTATATATATATATATATATATATATATATATATATATATATATATATATATATATATATATAAAATTATATTTTAGCAGAGGCCTTAGGGAATAAAATGGTGGTCGTTGCAACTTTATGTCACACGATATTTGTGCAGCAATTTCTCAAACGCCTTTTTTTTTTTTTTTTTTTAAATAGGATTTTTTATAAACAGCTTACCTGTAAAATCCTTTTCTTGGAGTACATCACAGGACACAGAGCAGCATAGTCATTACTATGTGGGTTATATAGTCTACCTTCAGGTGATGGACACTGGTGTAATCAACTACACAGGGGATCTAAGCAGAGAATATGATGCGTTGTCATTTGCATTTATTCAGATGCAATCCCAAATTGAGGACCTTGATAACAGAAACAGGCACCATAATCTGCGCCTGCGTGGCATTCCAGAAACTGAGACCGAGCTTATCCCCACAGTTAAGCTCTTTAAGTCCCTGCTTCCAAATTGTGACTCTGCTGCATTTATATGTGACCGTATTCACAGGGCACTTAGGCCGAAGCCTCCCCCTGACAAGCCCCCGAGAGATATAGTCCTCTGTATGAAGGATTTCCTCATCAAAGAGGAGATCCTGAGAGCAGCCCGCCTACAACAGCGAGTCAAGCTGGATGACCATGTTATTCAGAGCTATCCGGACTTATCACCCGCCACCCTGGATAAGCGCAGGGGCCTGAAAGAGGTCACGTCGATCCTCCAATCTGCTCGGATTCGATACAAATGGGGATTTCCCTTCAAGCCGACGATTCCCCATAATGGCACAACATATGTGGCGACGACTCTGTTTGAAGGTCAGGAGATCCTGGTGAAATTGGCTCTTCTGGATGCTAGGCGGGGAATCAGGTATGATGCTGGGGACAGAAATAACAACTAGTCCTGCCCGTAATTTTTGATGCAGTCCCCTCTCTGGTTCATCTTTGGAGGCTACTAAATTTTTTAAAAAGTACTTATTTTTTCTGTTTTGATTTTTTTTTTCTTCTCTTTTTCAACCTAAACAGCTCTTCCTCTGGTGTTGGTCCCTCGGAGTCGTAGCATGTCCTCCCCACCCAGCTAAATTGGTTACCTTTGTTTCCCTGGACAAGCGACTGAACTTTTGCACCTCGCTTGCTTAGATCTGCTGGGTTTGAGACCTGGTTGTCTCGTTCTTTTTTGGAACTCTAGTTGTCAGGTTGAGTTCTTATCTACCGGATACAATTCCTATGTTCTCCACTATGATTTTTCTATTTTTTTTGCTCTTTTGGTTTAATAATTTTGTCTGGACTTTACTTATTTTTTTTCAGGTCAGCTTTGCTTCATTTGGACTGTCCGTGTCTACGACCGAATATGTGCTTTTACTCTGCTACTGACTAATCTGGTTGATTTGCCTGTGTTTTGTGTGATCACCGTTAGACTCAAGCTTATGGCAGCGCCCCTGACAGGTATTTGTGCTGTTTTAGTCCTTTGCACAGCATTGGACTTTCAGTTGTTTGTACAATCTATAACAAAATTCTACTTCCCTCATGCCTATTACATGTATTTCACATAATGTGAAGGGCTTTAACTCCCCTGTTAAGAGACGTAAGGCCTTTGACATGTACAAATTGCTTGGTGCCAAGGTTCTCCTTATTCAGGAGACTCACTTTGCTCAATCCTCCCACCCCAAATTTTTCCACAGACAGTTCCCTCAGGCATTTTATTCACTCCATTCCTCTAAATGTAGGGGTGCTGCCATTTTCTTACACTCCTCCTTTCCCATGGAGGTCAAACAGGTTGTTAAAGACTCAGAAAATAGATATGTCATTATTAGAGTGTAAAACAATTGGTTTATGGCGCACGATCAGCTCAATCATAAACAGTAATAAAGTAAAAATAATAATAATGAATAATGATAAGAGTCAATATCAATCAGGTACATGTAATATAAGGTTCATCTAGAACTTAGGGCTAGTGTCCAGAAAGTCCAGTAGACAAAATACAGTGGCTTTGGGGAGGACTTAGCGGCAGCACCTGAAGCAGAAGCAGGCCTCTGGAGGAATCAGAAAAACAAAACAAGATGCGCCAATCTAAGTGCAGTAAGCCAGCGTTTAATAAACAGATAAATTCATTCACGTCAGTGAGATGGCTACTCACAAACACAGGAAAACAAGGGCCTTAATGTAGAGGCCGGTCCAGAGTCACTGTGCCATCGTCCATAGGAATCCTAGTCCCAAGCAGCAAGCCGCAGATGTTACACAGACGCGGAAACCGGAAGAGACGTTCGGAAGCGACGTGCGTTCCACCGTGGAGCGCGGCGCGCCATCGTCGCACCGGAAGTGATGAGGGATCTGATGAAACAGCTGACGCTGTGAAACGCGTAATCCGATTGGCCGGCCTGGACTTCCACGTCACTTCCGGTGCGACAACGGCACGCCGTGCTCCACGATGGAACGCACGTCGCTTCCGAACGTCTCTTCCGGTTTCCGCATTGAGGGCGCGGTTCCTGCTTCATGGTAACACGGTTTGCCCTTGAACCCTTGGCCATTGCCATTTTAAATAACCCTGACATTCGGGGATATGCCAAGGGTACATCCACTTATAAATTTTGTATGTATGCGGACAACGTTTTAATGTTTGTCACAGACCCCTTGCTAACTTTGCCCCCCCTGCTGTCCACTTTGTCCTCCTTTGCGGTGATTTCCGGTCTCTCAGTCAGTGTTTCAAAATCGGTGGCTCTGCCAGTCGGCTTTTCGGCCGAGGAGTTGGATCACCTAAAGCAGGGATCTCCAAACTACGGCCCTCCAGCTGCTGTGGAACTACACTTCCCATGAGGCATTGTAAAACTCTGACATTCGTAGACATGACTAGGCATGATGGGAATTGTAGTTCCTGAACACCTGGAGGGCCGTAGTTTGGAGACTCCTGACCTAAAGCAATCTTTTTCGTTCTCTTGGGCGGTTGATTGCCTTCCATACCTGGGCATTGACCTGACGGGAGATTACCGCAAACTGTTTATTGCCAACTACCCCAAGATGCTATCCAAGCTGAAGCGGCCGCTGAAGCTCTGGGCCCCTCTACACATTTATTTTCTTGGCAGAATTACAGCCCTTAAAATGACAATTCTCCCCAAACTCCTTTACCTGTTCTGCTCCCTCCCAGTTAGACTTTCCAAGTCCTTCCTGTTGGACTTTCAGTCTCATCTTAACAGGTTTATATGGCAGAATAGGCCCCCGAGGTTTTCCAGGGATATTTTGTATCGTCCAGCGCATCGGGGAGGTCTGGGAGTTCCTCAGATTTGGCTTTACTATCTGGCCAGTAGGTTCACACAGCAGGCTCAATGGAACATAGTTAACTCTAGAGTCCCATGGGTCAGGTATGAGGAGGACTCGATCTCTCCTTTTTTATCTCCCGGGCTGCTGTGGTCCTCTGGTAGGTCGTGGCCTGGTTTGCGCTCTAGGAACGTTCTAGTGGAGGACAGTTTGAAACTATGGGTAGATTATAAGGATACATTTAAACTTGTCTCAAAGACCCCACGTGGTGCTTTTTTCTTCGGTGATCCTAGATTCCCTTCAGCCTTTGAACACCCGGACTCTTTTGGAATCTGGAGGGACTGTGGCCTAACAAAAGTTGGATAACTTTCTGGTGAACTCCATGTTTGTCACGTTTTCTCATTTACAATCACTTCACCCCCTGCCTACTAGTGAATTCTACCATTTCCTGCAGATTAGACACTTTTTCCAACAACATTACCCTTTCCCGGTGACAGGCTTAAGCTCTACCTTTAAGGATATCTGTTACTCAGCTCTTAGACAGAAGGGTCTTATCTCTGGGGTCTACAAGTTACTGGATTCAGATTCCGAACCTGCTCAGGTGAAATATAGACTGCTGTGGCAGCGAGAACTTAGATGAGGATGACTTAGATTGGGCTGGGGGTTGGCAAAACATGCGTAAGTGCACCAAGTCGCTGACAGAGAAACGGCAATTAAGCTGCTCACGAGCTGGTACTACATCCCACTCAGGTTTAGTAAAATGTTCCCTCAGGCCTCCCCTGCTTGCTTTAGAGGTTGCCCGCAGCAAGGTTCCTTTTTCTACCTATTCTGGGAATGTAAGAAGTTACAGCCCACCTGGAAGGCAGCTCTGGAGATGATTGATGGGTTGGCAGGTGAACGGGTTACCCTGATGTTTAGGCATTGCCTTCTTTTCCAGAACCTGCGTGACATTTCTAAGCATCGGATGAGGTTGAATCACTCCGTATGTATTGCGGTTCACTAGGCTATTGCCCTTCACTGGAAAAAGCAGTCGGTCCCCTTTCCACCGGTAATTGCTCGATTAGATCAGATGATGCTTTCAGAAAAAATATTTCATACCTTACATGATTCGGTCCCAGCTTTTGATGCTAAGTGGAACCCATGGTTTCTATATAGACTCCTAGGCTAACTGACCTTAGCTTTTTTTTATTTGGTTTTATTTTTGTGTTTATCTTTTATGTGTTTCTTCTTTATTTTTCTCTCTTGCGTATGGTACGTATATGCTTCATTGGTTGGTTAATGTAATCACCTTGTGTATTCACTGTATGTCTTCCTCCCAGGGCTCTGGGTTTGAGCTATATACAGATTTTCTATTTTTATGCAACAATGTTTTGTATACACCTTTTATGGTCTGTGGTTGATGTCATATCAGATGTTGTTCTTTATTACCCATTACATTGAGTGATTTGTTTACGATGTCTTTAATAAAGCTTGTTTGAAGACAAACAAAAAAAAAATTCTTAACAGGTTACCTGTTTAACCACTGGGCACTTAACCACTTAAGGACCGCCTACTGCACATATACGTCGGCAGAATGGCACATCAACGTATATATACGTTGATTTTAGTACCCAGCTGTGGGTCACGGGCGCGCGCCCGCGGCGCGCTCCCGTGACCCGGTCGGAAGCTCCAGGAACGGGACCGCGGGATTCGCGGACCCGATCGCCGCTGCAGTGCGGCGATCCGTCCCTGGAGCTAAAGAACGGGGAGAGCCGTGTGTAAACACGGCTTCCCCGTGCTTCACTGTGGCCGCAGCATCGATCGCGTCATCCCTGTAATAGGGGGACGCGATCGATGACGTCACACCTACAGCCACACCCCCCTACAGTTGTAAACACACACACAGGGTACATTAAATTCACAGCGCCCACTGTGGTTAACTCCCAAACTGGAACTGTCATTTCCACAGTAAACAATGCAATTTAAATGCATTTTTTGCTGTGAAAATGACAATTGTCCCAAAAATGTGTCAAAATTGTCCGAAGTGTCCGCCATAATGTCGCAGTCACGAAAAAAAAATCGCTGATCGCCGCTATTAGTAGTAAAAAAAAAAAGATTAATAAAAATGCAATAAAACTATCCCTTATTTTGTAAACGCTATAAATTTTGCGAAAACCAACCGATAAACGCTTATTGCGATTTTTTTTACCAAAAATATGTAGAAGAATACGTATCGGCCTAAACTGAGGGGAAAAAAAAGTTTTTTTTTTATATATTTTTGGGGGATATTTATTATAGCAAAAAGTAAAAAATATTGCATTTTTTTTTTAAATTGTCGCTCTATTTTTGTTTATAGCGCAAAAAATAAAAACCGAGGTGATCAAATACCACCAAAAAAAAACTCTATTTGTGGGGAAAAAAGGATGCCAATTTTGTTTGGGAGCCACGTCGCACGACCGCGCAATTGTCAGTTAAAACGACGCAGTGCCGAATCGCAAAAAGGGGCAAGGTCATTTACCTGCATTTTGGTCCGGGTCTTAAGTGGTTAAACGCCCCTCCCTAACCAGACCAATTTTCAGCTTTCAGTGCTCTCACAATTTGAATGACAATTACTCAATCATACAACATTGTACCCATTTGAATTTTGTGCCCTTTTTTTCACACAAATAGAGCTTTCTTTCGGTGGTATTTGATCACCTCTGGGTTTTTTATTTTTTGCGCAATAAAAGAAAAACGACTGAAAATTCTGTAAAAGAAAATAAAAAAAATGTGTTTCTGTCATATTAGCGGGTTATTTCTCACACACAGCATATGCATACCACAAATTACACCCCAAAAACACATTCTGCTATTCCTCGCGAGTATGGCGATACCACATGTGTGAGACTTTTACACAGCGTGGCCACATACAGAGGCCCAACTGGCAGGGAACGCCATCAGGCGTTCTGGAACACCCAGACCAATTCTGACATTCCTCTCCTACATGGAAAAATCATCATTTATTTGCTAGAAAATTACATAGAACCCCAAAACATTATATATGATTTTTTAGCAAAGACCCTAGAGAATACAATGGCGGCGGTTACAACTTTTTATCTCGCATGGTATTTGCGTAGACATTTTAAAAAAAAAAACAGTTTTGTGCTAAAAAACAAAAAACAGTAAAGTTAGCCCAATTTTTTTTCATAATGTGAAAGATGAAGTTACGCCGAGTAAATAGATACCCAACATGTCACACTTCAAAATTGTGCACACTCATGGAATGGCGCCAAACTTCGCTACTTAAAAATCCCCATAGGCGACGCTTTAATTATTTTTATTGGTTACATGTTTTTAGTTACAGAGGAGGTCTAGGGCCAAAATGATTGCTCTCGCACGTTCGCAGAGATACCTCACATGTGTAGCTTGAACACCGTTTTCATATGTGGGCGGGACTTACATATGCGTTCGCTTCTGCATGCGAGCACACAAGGACAGGGGTGCTTAAAAAAAATGGGTATTGCAGAGTATTTGGGTATTGCAGAGTATTGGGGTATTGCAGAGTATCACGCAGGGTATTGCAAAGTATTGGGGTATTGCAGAGTATCGTGCAGGGTACTGCAGAGTATTGGGGTATTGCAGAGTATTGGGGTATTGCAGAGTATCGCGCAGACTATTGGGGTACTGCAGAGTATTGGGGTACTGCAGAGTATTGGGGTACTGCAGAGTATTGCACAGGGTATTGGGGTACTGCAGAGTATTGGGGTACTGCAGAGTATTGGGGTATTGCAGGGTATCGCGCAGGGTATTGGCGTATTGCAGATTATTGCGCAGGGTATTGCAGAGTACTGGGGTAGTGCAGGGTACTGGGGTATTGCAGGGTACTGGGGTATTGCAGGGTACTGCAGAGTACTGGGGTACTGCAGGGTACTGGGGTATTGCAGGGTACTGGGGTATTGCAGGGTACTGGGGTATTGCAGGGTACTGGGGTATTGCAGAGCTGGGATGGATGGAGGGATGGCTGGATCTGTGACTGCATTTGTCACAGATCAAGCCACAGCGCAGCTGCTGACACCCCGCTCCCCCCCTCTCCTCTCACACTGTACCGAACGGTACAGAGAGGAGACTCAGGAGAGGGAGGAACCGGCGTCATCAAATGACGACGGTTTGTTTACAAGTGATCACGCCGTCATTTGAAACGGCCGCAAAAGCATTGCACAGAGCAGGTAAGTATAACTTGTTTATTACTTTAGGAAAACCATCTTTACTGCTTTAAACTCTACAAAGTGCCAATACTTGTGTTCCCCATTCCCTCTAACTTTGTGTTTTGTTTTATTTTGCTTGAAGAAACATTACATCTAAACAATCATTTCTAATCACACGTTTTCCTTATAGTATCCTAAAGAAGCAGATAGTTCAAACTTATACCAAACAATAAAACAGTACCAGGAAATATTACTTTATTTGTATTCAAAGCGTTATAAAACTACAATCTGTAAACTGAACACAAGTAAAGCAAATGTAAAATCAAAGAAAATTTAAAATGCAGAAGCAGATACATTTATCCACGGAACATCCAAAACAATAAACTCACCCTGTCCGCCAAGACCAAGACACGACAATCATTATTTTTAACAATGCGTGCAAGAGTAAAAAATATGTTATAGTAAAGGTTTAATAAGCGTGTGTGGTGACAGTGCACAAAAAAATATATATTTTTCATCATGCAGCTAATTTTATGGCCACATTTTGTTTGGCACAGTCACTTCAACAATCCACTGGCAAATTAAATTGATAAAGATCCTATGGATTTGTTAAAATGAGATACCAGAAGGCTATCACCAATGGGGTGGATTGCATGTATTCTCATAAATAGAAACGCAGCATGTAGAACACTGGGGCTCTGTTGAGTAGATTATTTTTAAATTCAACAGGATTATCATTTGTGAAGAGTAAACTCTTATTGTCAGTCTGGCTTGCAGCTGTGTGCATGTAAGTGAAAAATGCAATGCATTGATTAAATATACTCTGGATAGGACTAGCTGAATCATGCTGAAGGGAAAAATAAGCTACCCTGGATTAGGTGGGTTAATGCTGTAAGTATACAAGTGCTACTTCTGCTTGAAATCAAAGCTGGTCCTAAATAAATAGATTTCTCTTTAAGGGGGGGATTTAAAGAAAAACTGGAAAACCCTGACTTCCTTCACAACCCTCTGCTCTGTAAGCCAAAAGCCCATTTATCGCAGGCTGACCTCAATTTCCACTGCTGGTGAAATCTAGTACTGCAAAGAGAACTGCAATGAAATTTATCACAACTTGACCTGATGACATGAACAGTTGCTTGAGATTCTGGCTGCTCCAGTTTTGAAACACTCCCCTTAGTGTGTTTTACAGCTAGGTTGTAACCAGCGTGAACATGGTTTACCTGTTTCTGGATACTGTGAGTTTTCCTAAGCTCAGTGTGTTGATTGATTCTACCTGCTACTGTGGGGGAGATTCCAGTAATTGGTGTGGGGGGAAAAAAAATAAAAAAATCACTGAGTTATGGATACTTGCCTGACCTAACCAATGCCTGAGGTCTTTGTCCAAGGGTAGGGTTTGGGAAGATAAATATTTGGAGCACCTTTCCAGGGTTTTCTTTTCTTCTGGGTTTCTGCCTTGAGCCTGCCTCAACCTGGGGCATATGCTGTAGGCCCAAGAACTTTAGATGCCATTGCTTTCCTTGCTCTAACTCTGATCCTTCTGGACTATAAATTCAAAGTACAAGACTAACTCTTTTTATTGCTGCATTTGTTTTTTCTTTCACTTTCAGGGTGGAACATGTAACATGTTCCATCTCCTACAGCTCTCCCCCCTCAACCTGTGACAGCAGCTGGGGGTTCTTCTACCCACGCCCGCTGTCACAATTTGAAAATAGTGTGGGCCAGATTCTCATAGATGCGCGCCTAATTATGCAGGCGTTGCGCATCTCAGATGCACTACGCCGACGTAACACGGAGTGGCAAGTACCGTATTCCCTAAGTAAATGCGCTCCAAGATGCGCCTGCGTCGCGTAAAATCATGGGCGTAATCCGGCGCAACTCCAAAGTAGGAGGAAAGTGGGCGTGTTGCATTATAATGAAGCGTGACCCCATGCAAATGCAGGCCGGGACGAACGGAGCATGCGCCGTGACATGGATGACCCGCGCCATGACGTGGTTGACCCGCGCCGTGACGTGGATGCCTTCTGCGCATGCGCAAAGCCTCCCTACGATGCGCCGGCGCAGGGTATATAATGCGCCCACACATGCGCCCGTGCAGCGCAAACGTCTCCCATTTTTTTGATAGTGACGGCCAAAGTTTGTGCTGGACAAGATGACAACCGCGGTTAAGGAGAGGAGGAAGAAGAATTTCTCCCCAGAGGAGAGGGCCATTGTCGTCAGGGCCATGGAGAAGTATGACTCGCGGCTCCATGGTGCTGACAGTGCCCGGACCAGCAAGTCCCGGAGGGATCAGATTTTAATGAGGGTCGCGTGCCAGGTCAATGCCCTCTCTCATGAGGTCCGGACACCGCAGGACATTCAGAAGAAAATGAATGACCTGCGGCGTCATGTGAAGGGCAAGCTGGCTGCCATAGCTCGGCATGCCAGGGGCACTGGAGGGGGCCCACCCTGCCCTGTCCGCCTGACTGAGGAGGAGAAGGTGGTTGCCCGCTGCCTGCAGACGGAGCAGGTAGAGGGAGTTGGGGGCTATGAGTCTCAGAAGCCAGCCGTGAGGACAGGTAAGTGTGTTTTATATTCTATCTGTTGTGTACATGTATGGGGGTGGAAGGGAACATGTGCCAAGTGTGTGGGTCCACCAACATGGGCATCTTTTGTGTCATCCACAGATGTGCAGGAGGGAGCGGGGCCATCTGTTGATGCCAGGGCCCATCAGGATCCATCCCCTGAAGATACAGTCCCTCTGGCTGCCCCCCTGGAACAGGACTTGGAGGGAAGTGGGCACACCTCAACGGAGGAGGTGGTTGAGGAGGGTGTGGTAGTCCAGGACCAGGCCCTCTATGTTGTTGTGGAGGAGGATGGTGGGTTGGCCGGACCAGCCCAGGCTATTCCTCTACCTGTAGCGAACCCCTCAGTGTCCCCCTCCAACCTCTCCAGTCCCTCTCTTTCCCCCCCCTCAACATCCTCCCCTTATGCCCGGTCCCCTGCCACTCCCCGCAAGGCGACGTGCAAGACCAGGGGTGTATCCAAGGTCCTGCCGGAAGAGCTGGTCAGACAGCAGGACCAGCAAAATCAGCACCTGGCCGAGGTCGTGGAGGAGATGAGGCGCCTGGCCGACAGCCTGGCATCCTCGGGCAATATTACAGATGCCATCCAGGATGTTGCTGTTAACAGCGCAGCAACGCTGACCAGCTTGGGGGAGCTGCAGGAAAACACCTCGGAACTTGTGGGGGAGGTTCATGCCCTGCGCCTTGCTGTCGAGGCGCAGACTGCTGTGCAGACCCGCATAGCGGTTGCCCTGGAGGGCATGCAGGCAGCCAGGGAGGGACGTGGGGATGCTCCTCCTCAACCTGCTGCCCCCCCCATCTGTGGCTGCCCCCAGGCAAGTGAGGGGCAGGACCCGTGGCACCAGGCAGAGCCCCCGCCAGGCCCATTAATTTTATTTTTCTTTATTATTATGCTCTGGATAAGAGCTTTTTGTTATTTTTTATTATGCTCTGGATAAGAGCTTTTTGTTATTTTTTATTATGCTCTGGATAAGAGCTTTTTGTTATTTTTTATTATGCTCTGGATAAGAGCTTTTTGTTATTTTTTATTATGCTCTGGATAAGAGCTTTTTGTTATTTTTTATTATGCTCTGGATAAGAGCTTTTTGTTATTTTTTATTATGCTCTGGATAAGAGCTTTTTGTTATTTTTTATTATGCTCTGGATAAGAGCTTTTTGTTATTTTTTATTATGCTCTGGATAAGAGCTTTTTGTTATTTTTTATTATGCTCTGGATAAGAGCTTTTTTTATTTATTTTTGGATACTGAACACGGTGCAGTGTGAATGGTGTGTGAATGTGAGAGGGTGGCACTCCTGACAGTAAGGGGTGTCACCCTCGGCCGTGGTGGTGAAGTTAACCCCACGGCTGTATGAATGATGTGTGAAAGGTGTATGAATGGACAGCAACATCATTGGGGCCTTGACGTGGCGTTGCTGCTCCCAAGTCCTACATGCTGGACTTGGGCTAATCCAATGCGATGTGCATGTGGTGTGTGTGATCTAGGGACATCAGTGGTGTACACGCGTGCATTGTCTGTGTGCCATGCTGTATGTGTGTGTTTAAAGGTCAAAGATTCGTAACACGAGGACCCTCCTGACTGCTCTTCCATCAGCTGACGGGGTCTCCTCTGGCGGGGGGGGGCTGTGTGGTTGGGGGGTCAGGTCATCACGTAGGGCAATGTGCAGGCCCTTTCGCATGGCAAAGTTGTGCAGAATACAACATGCACCAATGATCTGACCCACAAAGTTGGGGGAATACAATAGGGCCCCCCCAGACTTATCCAGGCATCGGAAACGGGACTTCAGGAGGCCAAATGTGCGCTCGTCCACTGCACGGGTTTTGATGTGTGCTTCATTGTATCTTCTCTCTCCTCTGGTTTGGGGGTTCCGGAAAGGAGTCATGAGATGGGGTCCCAGTGTATATGCAGAGTCACCTGTAAGGGAAAAGACAGGAGGATGGTAGTCATGCATGTGCCACTTCTGTTGTGCATCATGGGAGGGGATAGTCATGGCTGCCACCCATGTCACTCACCAACCAGCCAGCTGTCCCCATACATGTCCTGCTCAAAATCTTCTGGGATGTTGCTTTGACGGTAGATGTAGCTGTCATGGCTGGACCCGGGGTCTTTGGCACGGACGTGCCATATGAGGTATTTGGCATCGGCTATCACCTGTACGTTGATGGAATGCCAATGCTTCCGATTGCGGTATATGTGCTCTGTGGCACTGGGGGGCTGGAGTGCCACATGTGTGCAATCAATGGCCCCGATGGTGCGTGGGAATCCGTCAATTCTGTAGAAATCTGTCATTGCCTTCTGCCGCAGGTGCACAGTGGTGGGTCTGATGAACTGGTTGGACATGCGTCTGAGGATTGCGGGGACAACCTGGTGCAGACATCTGCTTATGCTGGTTTGTGACACCCCAGCCACCACTCCACTTGTACGCTGGAATGATCCACTGGCCAGGAAATGCAGTGTTGCCAGTACCTTCACCAGTGGCTGCAGTGCACGTGAGCGGTATGTCTGGCTGGTGATGTCATCCTGCAGGGCTGTGGTTATTTCCAGGATGGCAGCAGGGCTGAATCTGAAGATGCGATACACCTCCTCATCACCCATGCCAAAGAGGCTCATGCGCGCTCGGTAGATCCTCTCACGTGCCCCCCTCCTCCTACTCCTCCTTCTATGCGCCTCTTCCTCTGCATACCTTAGTAGTGATAAGACCATGGCTGGCCCTGGCATCATTGGCATACGAATGTCTTGTCCAGTAAGTGTGATTGCTCAGCTAGTCCGTTACGGTGCTGCTGTAGTTGCTCTCCAGCTGACTTGCACACGGCCTTGAGCAAAGTTACCCGTGCTTTTATGAGGGGTATGTTTACTCAAGGCTTTCGAGTTACGCGCACCACGAGTAGCCAACGCCGGACGCGCGTAGTTTCGGGAATACGCGCATCTCCCTCATTTGCATATTTGCATGCTAATTCAATGGGAACTGAATATTTTTCATGCGTAACTATGCGCCTACGCCGCGCTAGCTTAATGCATTTTCACCGGCCAGACGGAAACAAATTTTGCGCGTATGTGGTTCTGTGTTTACCGCGCATCGATACGCAGGCGAACATTTACTATTACGCCGCGCATATACATTTACGCAGGCGTAGCGCCGCTGAGAATCTGGCCCTGTGTCTCTTTCCACACAGCCACATCATTAATTCACAGTTTCCTATGATTTAATGTTTTTGGGTCTCGCAGGTTCCAGGCTTCATTCATACGAGTATGTGGTGATAGTTCATTACTGTCTCTTACATATTATTTTATTAATTTTATATGTCTACACTTTATTATGCAGACTTATTTATATTTCTCTTTATTTAGATGCACCCGTCCCCGAGGAAGTGGTTTTTAGCCACAAAGCATGTCGGGCATATCTGGATGCAACTTATGTCTTGTATAGACAGTCTATTTGATTTTAGCTCAGTTGGATTTATTACTATTATACCGCTCTGTTTGAAAGTCACATAAACATGGAGGGCAATATTTTATGCCACATTATGTAGTGTACTTTTATGCTATGATCTATTTCTAGGACAATGGTCTTTAATGCCGCTTTTTGTATGTTTATCAATTGCTGTATTCAATATGAGACATGTTTTCAATATCCATATAGTAGATACATATATTTTTATTACGGACTACTTTTCTGGCCACATTGAACATGCTCCATTTAAAGTCCCAATTTGCTGCTTATTTACACTATGATTTAATGTCTAAAAGTTCTGCCAGCCATTGCAGCTGGCAACTTGTAGTTTCAATGAGCTAACAGGGCACTAGTGGGCATTAAAGTAGGCCATTGTGATTTCCTGATCTTAGGTAACTGTCTGCAAGTACGTGGTAAAGGCAGACAGTTATGCTCAGAGTCTGCAGGAGCCTGAAATTGCATCCATGATCTGCTGATAGCGGACACAATTCTCTGCAGGCTCCATAAATAAATAAATGCACATATTTTTTTACCTGCAAAAAAAGTGTATTTATTTATTTTTTAAAGGTGAACTTATCCTTTAACAACTCCAGGTATATAGCATTAAAATGTAAAATGTTTCTATTATCTGTATTACTCTTGCTATTGCTTGTATTATTTTATAGAGAGCCATAGCAGACAACCCACCTATAAATCATTAGTAGTAATAGGCTGCCAAGCAGTGTAAGCAATAGCAAGATAAGGGTCATATGCTGCATGTCAGCTGGCTGCATGGGGTGACCCCATTCATGTTACTACACAGAGAGCTCAGTCTCACAAGGTTTTTTTTTTTAATATCCATTAATGTTTTCCTGAAATTATAGGGTTGCATCAGCTAAAAGGCATAAAAAAACACCATGAAAAAGTAGATTTCCTTGACAAATATGCTAAAAAAAATACATCAAACATGCTGCCAATATCATACTATCATATATGTAAGTGCTAAGATCTAGGATTCTAAGAAGGTTAATAAAGCATTGTACACATTTTTTCTAAAGGTTGTTGGAAATCAACTATCTGCTGTAGCAAAAATATTCAGCCTTGTGGAATTACAATGAGCAGAAACAGAATAAAAAGGAGGGAAGGGAAAGGCCCAATCAATATTTTAGCACATTATAAATTATCTCAGTGCCATAGAATTTAGATGATAGATCAGTAGGCTATCCACTATAAAGCCATCACATATTAATATGTTGTAAATCAGAGGACTAATAAGAAAACACAACTAGGTTTTTCTGAAATGTATTAACAATCACTGAAGACATTATGCGGCTATGCTAAAAATCTATAAGCAATTTCTGTGTTGTATCAGGCTTGCCAATGTGGAATTAGATGAAAGAGATAAGAAGGTGAATGGCACAGGGGACTCAATATGCACTGCTATATACAAAAAAAACACCTAGCATTTTAGGGAGAGAAAGGTAGCAGGTAGAGTGTTAAAATAAAATATAAAGATGATAGTTCTGTATAGATATAATAACAAACTCAAATGTACATCTGCCGTGCAATTAACATATCTGTTCTGATTTAAGGACAAGCTACATGGATGATTTCTGATTCACTATATGCCAGCAATGGAAAAATTGCCCTTGACCAACCAAAGTAAAAAGTTTGCAGAATGCAGAATGCTCCTAAAAATTTAATGATGGTAACTATGTGATACAAATTAATGTTTTCCTCCCAGTGTGACTGGTTTACTGGTTCTTACAAGTCTGTACTGAGATAGAAGTCATATTGTAGGCATACCTTGAGATAAGAGTTTAATTTTGGTGAGATAGTCCCTTAGTTCCTAGGGCAGGGGTCAGCAATCCATTTCCACTTAAGGGCCGGATGCAATGTATGTGAACACATGGAGGGGCGCATTCACCTGCTAATAAATGAAGATAATAGTTGGGGCCCCCTTTACACAGCCCCCACACCTATGGATCCCTTTAAATTACACAGCCCCCCCCCCCATGTCATGCTTTAAAATTGTGCACACTCGTGGAATGGCGACAAACTGCGGTACTTTAAAAATCTCCTTAGGCAAGGCTTTAAAAACGTCTACAGGTTACCAGTTTACAGTTGAGGTCTAACACTAGGATGGTTGCTCTCATTCTAATGATCGCGGCAATACCTCACATGTGTGGTTTTAACACTGTTTACATTTGCGGTCCTGACCTATGTATGCGCTCACTTCTGTGTGCGAGCACAGATTTTTTTTATCCACTGTCGGATTACTTTTATTGCTGTCAGAATGAACGTAAACATTCCTTGTGACAGTGACAGGTACTCTTTATGGAGGGATATGGGGTCTATAAGTATCCAAATCCCTCCTTTGCACTTAAAAGCATTCAAAATACCACGTTTGGAGCTGTGGTGGCTCAACGTGATTGGCACTGCGCTGACAAGCCATTCACCTCTGCAGCCAAGGGTTCGGATCCCGGTCTCTGCTACATGTGAATTGAGTTTGGTGGTCTCAGCCCGGCTCCCGGTGGGTGTGCTATGCAAGGTACGCCTGTGCTTAGTACGCCCACCCCCCCCCCCACAAAAACCACCACACTTGCACGCACACGAAATTGGTTTAAAACACATGCACTTTGGCCATGCGGTCTCTTAAAATAAAAGAGAGGCGAAGGACCTACGGGGCTGGCTGGGTGGGCTAGGCCCCCTCACTCCCTCATAGGGGGAGTCCCTCTGCCCCATTGGGGTCCCGTTGGGCCCCAGTTGGGCTCCCAAGAGGAGAAGGTAGGGCGGGGTGAGTGGGAGGCCCCCCTTCACACCCGCCATTGCCACCAGGGGCATGGAGAAGGATGGCGATTGCCTCCGGGGGGAGGGTCTGCCTACTCCCAACTCCTGCAGTCCGGCTCCTCTCTCTCGAGTTCACGCACAAAAATACACTTTAAAAAAAAAAAAAAAATACCACGTTTGGCTGTTTTGAATACTGTAATGTAGAGGTGTCCAATCTTTTTTAAACAAGGGCCAGATTTAATGAAGTAAACATGCGTAAGGAGCGACCATTTTACCTGAGATTCTGTGAACCATTAAAATTTGGTCTATGTTTGTTTATTAGAGCACTAATACACTGCACAACAAGAATTCTCCTGCCTTTGTGGCTGTGTGTGGTGAAGAGATGAGCTTGGGCGTGTTATTTGGATATACCGTATTTATAGGCGTATAACACGCACCTTCACTTTAAAAAAATCTTACATTTTAAATAAAGAACTGTAAATAAAAATAAGGGTCACTGCCCATCAATACAGCCTCACAAGTGCCATGAAAGCAGCACCCCCGTTTGACATGAATGGAGACTCACCATTGCAGCCTTATTTATTCATCGGCAGCATTGGAGGAGACAGGGAGGGGCGGGACGAGCGCCAACAGACATACAGGACAATTTCCTGTTTTATCGGCAGCCTCTTTAATCGAAAGTCCCACCTACTGCGATGGACAGAACAGTCGTCCAATGACAGCGCAGGAGACAGGACTTCCTTTTACACAGGTCGCCGTGTAAACAGGAAGTACTCCTGTATGCACGGCGCTCGTTCCGCCTCCTCCCCGGCAGCCAGCATGCATTTCTTTTGTGGCCCCCAGCACTCAGGGATTTTGTTGGGGGCCACAAAAGACATACATGTCAAAATGATCAGGCAGGCAGCCCAGAACACGGGCCGCGAGTGATGTCATGACATTGCTTCCGTGTTACTAGACCCAACACCCAATCGTAGCCGATTCTGGCTTAGTTTGGGTCTCCGGCCAGCCGAAGGAGGTGCCGGTTGGTCGCTCGGGCCTCCCGGTGGGATGGGAGAGCCCCGGGTGGGCCACAGAAGGTGGCAGGAAAGGGGAACGTCCCCTAATGCTGCTTGGCATAATAGTCAAGCGGCTTCTTAGCCGCATCGGTTATTATCCCAAGAAAGCCCACCGCTGGCTCTAAAAAAACAGTACCGGGGTGATGCATGCAAGCTGTAGGCTGTATAGGTCGACATAAAGGGGTTAAAATGTCTGTGGGCCGGGTGCACGTGAATTATTCACGTGCATGGAAGGGACAGACATTTAGCGGCAGTGGGCCAGGTAGTCGACCCCTGCCCTAACGCATCCAAGAATACAGAGATTTTTTTCAGGTGCCCATAGTGAGGCTTACTGATCTTTCCATTTGGGAATCAATCAAGAAGGAATATAGTGAAACAAACAGCTATTTCCTCCGAACAATAAAAGCAGGAAACTGTAACAAAGTTTACCAAAATCTTTGTAATGTCTATAGATTTGTTATAGGAAATGTGTTTTTTTTCAACAAAAAGATAAACTAGCTATAAATCAGTAGAGCTTTTAAACGATTGTGCGGAAATTCTAAAAAAAATTGTTTGAGTATTAAATCTGAACAAATTAACTCATTTTGTTCAAAACTCCTAAAAAGGTTGTCCTAGAACATGTTTATTATAATAATACAAAATAGATGGGGGAAAGAAAAATCCCTAACTAGATAAGCAGCTAAGCACTCATGGTCAATATATCAAATCCTAGGTGTAAAATCCATAAGTATATAGTGCAGCGCTAAAATAAATGAATATCTATAAATTCATAAAACAGGGGGGGTGCAATCAGCGCAAAAATATAAAGATCAGAAAAAAATAAAAATAATAAGTGTAAAAATGAAAAATACTCAAAGAGTGAATTTCATATGGATGCAAGCTGAACACCAAAAGAACAATCACAAAATTCCTGAAGTAAATATATCAAACAGAGCAGTGCAGCGCAAACCTAAATCGCATAATATTAATATTAAAACGAATATGCTCATACCAGTGAAGACATAATTGAATTAATAACAGTGAAAAAATAAAATAAAATAAAATAAAAAGAAAGTCCACATTTGCAAAGTGCAAACAAATCCTGTGATCAAAACAGTCAGAGTATCTCCACCATGTGACTTGGAAAACCAATATTTCAAATATTTCAAACGTGATCCCTTCACCAGTAAAGATGGGTACTCTCACCTCACACCAAGACCCTTGTTTTACCAAAGGTCTAAAACGCTTAGAACAAATGGCAGGAAATCCAGATGGCTCAAAGATGTGCAATTGTCAGCTGAAGGACCCGGAGATATGCAAGTATCCTCAGTGGCACCAACGAATCAATATGCAAAGAAAAAAGGCCAGATCTAAGAGCTTCCATATAAACCAGGTCTCTTTAATGAGTAAAAAATGTGCAGGGTACTCACATTCAAGTAGAAAATACAGGCATAAAACACCATATCAGGCAGCTCAAATGAAGATGTGGGACATCAAGGAGTGACATGGGATGGTTCCTGACCCCGGACGCGTATCGTAATACTACTTCCTCAGCAGGGCGGAACCTTCTAAATGTCCTCCTCGATAATATATAGCCTGCTGTGCAGACAGCTCCAATCCCAGGACACAGCTGGCGAAAAACTTTATTATTCGCTATTACAGCGACAAACAAAAAACTCTCTACATCGCCATCTTGTGGACAAAGAACGTCGTAAGCTGGGCTGGCGAAAAAAGGGATTTTTAAATACAGCTTACCTGTAAAATCCTTTTCTTGGAGTACATCACGGGACACAGAGCGGCATATTCATTACTATGTGGGGTTATATGGAGTACCTTCAGGTGTGGACACTGGCAATCTCAAACAGGAAGTCCCCTCCCTATATAACCCCCTCCCCTAGAGGGAGTCCCTCAGTTTTGTAGCAAGCAGTATGCCTCCCAAAATGGTCACCCAAAAGAGGGGTGGGAGCTCTGTGTCCCGTGATGTACTCCAAGAAAAGGATTTTACAGGTAAGCTGTATTTAAAAATCCATTTTTCTTTCTCGTACATCACGGGACACAGAGCGGCATATTCATTACTATGTGGGATGTCCGAAAGCAATGCTTTAATGAGGGGAGGGAGACATCTTCCAAAGAAGGATTCAATTTAGAGATAAACTCAAATCATAATAATAATTCCAACTTAGTCAAGAAAAAAAAAACCTTTTTTTTTTTTTTATAACCAAGGGTGTTTCTGATCCCGAGGATTTCAAACTGCAGCCTGTAGTACTGCCTGACCAAAGGCAGCATCCGCATTTCTTCTCACGTCTAGTTGATAAAACCTTGTAAACGTGTGGACTGATGACCACGTTGCCGCCTTGCATATCTGAGCCATAGAGATCTGATGGTGTGCTGCCCAAGAGGCGCCCATGGCCCTGGTAGAATGGGCCTTTACCGACAACGGAGGAGGCAACCTCTTCAACCCGTAGGCTTGAATGATTAATTGTCTAATCCATCTCGAGATGGTGGATTTTGCAGCTGCCTGCCCCTTCTTGGGGCCATCTGGTAGAACGAATAACACATCTGTTTTCCGGATCCTTTCTGTAGCTTTAAGATAGGCCTTCATGGCCCGGACAATATCCAAGGTATGCAGCAACCCCTCCTTTCTAGATGTAGGTTTTGGAAAGAAGGATGGAAGTACCAAATCCTGGTTTAAGTGAAATTTGGATATAACCTTTGGTAGAAAGGAAGGATGGGGCCGGAGAACTGCCCTGTCCTTATGCAGAACGAGATATGGTTCCTTACACGACAAGGCTGCTAATTCTGACACTCTCCTGGCCGAAACTATGGCGACCAAGAAAACCAACTTTCTTGTCAGTAAGAGTAAAGGAATCTCAGCCAACGGCTCAAAAGGCTGTTTCTGTAGGGTGGACAGGACAAGATTTAAGTCCCAAGGACAAATTGGTGACTTGACAGGAGGATTAATACGCAAGACCCCCTGTAAGAAGGTCTTTACCAGCGAGTGGGTGGCCAGCGGCCTCTGAAACCACACTGACAGAGCTGAGATCTGTCCCTTGATTGTGCTTAGTGCCAGGCCTTTATCCACTCCTAGCTGGAGAAAACTTAACACCCTATCAATAGTATATTTGCGGCAATTCCATCTTTTGGATTCACACCAGCCTATGTAGTTCCTCCACACCCTGTAATAAATCACCCTGGAGACCGGCTTTCTAGCCCTAATCAGGGTAGGGATTACCTGCCTAGACAGACCCCTACCCCTGAGAATCAGGGATTCAGCCTCCAGGCCGTCAAATTTAGACGCTGTAATGTAGGGTGGAGGATCGGGCCTTGTGAGAGTAGGTCTGGTTGTAGAGGAAGAGTCCAAGGGTCTCCCACTGCCATCTTCAGGACTAGTGAGTACCAAGTCCTCCGGGGCCAAGCCGGAGCTACTAGAATGACTGGCTTGTTTTCCACTCTGATCTTGTGCAACAGGCGCGGGAGTAACTGTAGTGGAGGGAATGCATATAGAAGTTTGAATTGATGCCAAGGGCAAACCAACGCATCGGTTCCGCAGGCCATAGGATCCCTCGCTCGCGACACGAACCTGTCTAGTTTCTTGTTGAACCTGGATGCCATTATATCTACGTCCGGCATTCCCCACCTCTGGCAGATTGTCTGAAAGACCTGGGGATGCAGAGACCACTCCCCTGGCAACAGACTCTGGCGACTTAAGAAGTCTGCCTGCAGGTTGTCCACTCCGGGAATGAATATCGCTGAAATGCAGGGTACATGAACCTCTGCCCATTGAAAAATCAAGTTCACCTCCCTCTGAGCGGCCTGGCTCCTGGTTCCCCCTTGGTGGTTTATGTATGCCACCGCCGTGGCATTGTCTGACTGGATTCTCACCGGGAACCCCTTTAATCTGGAGGTCCATGCCAGAAGGGCTAGGCGAGCAGCTCTGATTTCCAAGATATTGATGGGGAGCTGCCTCTCTGCTTTCACCCAAGTTCCCTGGCGGGAGAACCCCTCGAAGACCGCCCCCCAGCCTGCCAGGCTGGCGTCTGTGGTAACTACCTTCCAGACAACAGGGGTGAAGGATTTTCCCTTTAGAAGATTCTGAGGGTTCAACCACCAGGCCAGGCTTTGTCGGACCCTTGATGATAGCGTCAAAGGGGACTCTAAGGCATGTGCCCTCTTGCCCCAGGCTGCTAGAATGGCTGCCTGTAGGACGCGAGTGTGGATCTGAGCGTATGGTACTGCCTGGAATGTGGCCACTAGCTTGCCTAGTAATCGCATACACAGGCGAATAGTTGGTTTTTTCTTGTTTAGAACCAACTGAACCAACCCCTTGATAGCCTCGATCTTTACAAGGGGCAGGAACACCTTTTGATGTTCTGTGTCTAACCTCATGCCGAGGTATTCCAACTGCTTTGTAGGCTGGAACGCTGACTTTCCCCGGTTTAGGACCCAGCCGAATTCTTCGAGGTACCGAACCGTGAGGTTTACTGCCTTTTGCAGACCCGGCCGTGAGTGATCTATGATTAAAAGGTCGTCCAAGTATGCTAGGACTGTGACTCCTTGGATCCTTAAATTGGCCAGAACTGGGGCTAGGATCTTCGTGAATACCCGGGGGGCCGTGGCCAGCCCGAAGGGGAGCGCCCTGAATTGGAAGTGTCGCTGCCCCACCGCGAAGCGTAAAAACCTTTGATGCGACTGAAAGATTGGTACATGAAGGTAAGCATCCTTTATGTCTATGGAGGCCAGAAAATCGTCCTTCTGAAGCGCGGCGGCTGCTGACCGGATGGATTCCATCCGGAAGGAACGCACCCTTAGGTAACCGTTTAACCTCTTTAGGTCCAAGATTGGCCTGACATCGCCGTTGGGCTTTGGTATGACAAAGAGATTGGAATAGAAACCTAGGCCTTGCTCTTGGGCTGGCACTTCTATAATTACGTCCTGGCCAAGCAGGTGATCCAAAGCTGCCAGCATTGAGGCCTTCCTTGCTGGATCCCTTGGTAGCCTTGATTCTTGAAAATGAGGCGGAGGATACCTTAGAAACTCCAGTCTGTAACCTGTGGTTACAGATGCCCGGACCCATTTGTCGGGGATCTTGGCTTCCCAAACTTCTGAGAAGAAACGAAGCCTTCCCCCCACCCGTGAGAGTGGGGGCGCCCCTTCATAAGGCAGACTTAGGGGCTGTCTTTGACGGCTTGCGATACCACGGCCTCTTACCCCCAGGGGTCTGTCCCTGCGATCTACTGTTAACGTTGGATCGTGCAGGCGGCCGTCGATACTGCCTGGAATTAGAGGGCCCCGAGACAGGAAAAAGCTGCCTTTTAAATGTAGGAGCCCGGAATGTCTTTTTGACCGGTAAAAGGGTACTCTTGCCATTTGAAATAGTCTGAATATATTTATCCAGATCCTCTCCGAAGAGTCGTCCTCCATGGAAGGGAAACCCTGCCAGAAGCTTTTTGCATGGGGGCTCCGCCGCCCAGTTCTTCAACCATAAGAGCCTTCTCATGTGCACCAAACATAGTGATAAACGAGAGGCCTGCTGGATGGAATCTTTTATAGCATCTACCGCGAAACACAGAGCTCTGGGAATGTCAGAAAACTCTTCTGCTTGTTGGGTAGGCATGTCCTTTAACATTTCCTTTGTCTGGTCTTTTAATGCCTGACAAACTCCAATTGCAGCCACCGCTGGCTGCACCACTGCTCCTGCCGTAGCAAAGGATGCTTTTAAAAGTGTCTCTAATCTTTTATCAACCAGATCTTTAAACATATGTATGTTTTCCACCGGGCAAGTTAGTGATTTATTCACACATGAGATGGCTGCATCCACTACTGGGAGCCTCCACCTCTTGGAGAATTTTTCCTCCATGGGGTAAATGACCGCAAATCTTTTCGGTGGCAGAAAAATCCTGTCCGGCCGTACCCAATCCCGAAAGATCAATTCCTCCAAGAGAGGATGGACCGGAAAAACTGCGTTGCTTAACGGAGCTTTCAAAGAGCCCAGAGAGGATACCGGAGGAACCTGAGGCTCTGGCAATGGCAAACTAAATGCCGAGCGGACCATGTCCGTCAAAGACTGTACCCACAGTCTCTCTGTCTGGGAGTCTGAAAATGGTTCCTCAGAGGTAGACCCCTCAATCCCTGAACCCTCTTGGTTCAGGTCTAGTTGATCCTCCTGTGATTCCAATTCCTCCGGAGAGAGAATCTCAGCATCTGAGGATACACCTCTTGGTGATGGGGATCTAACCCGTTTCTTACCAGGAATAGCTCTAGCGATCAATGCTGCTATTCTTTCTTCTAGCCCCCCTAGGGATACGGCTAGCATCTCCTCTGTGATAAACACAGGGCTGGGCTGATCTGGGCCAGCCTCCGCACCAGATCCCCCTAATGGCTCATCCAAGGCGCTTCTTATGTTAATAAGTTGCGGGGAAAGTATCGGCATATCAGAATCAGAAAGGGAACCCTTTTGTTTTTTGGTCTTTTTTGTACCCTTTGACCCCGAACCTTTGGAAGCCATAATACAAAATCGAGGGACTCCGCCCACACAACAGACTGTAGTGGCCAGGAGTACAAAAATCAGAGTTTAGGGGACAATAGATCACTAATGCCCAAAAACTGATGGGATCCCGTATGTTTTTTTTTTTTTTTTTTTTTAAATAATTATATATTTTTTTTTTTTGACAACATACAGTGACCCCAAACTAAGTTTGCCAGCCTCCAACCTGCTGCAAAAAAGGGGGATTTCTTGGCTTAACAAAAAGGCATTGGAACAAAGTCCACATGTACTACCCCTCTTCCGCCACCGGGAGTCACTGTTCTGCCGCTCTGCGTCCTCTCCTCTGAAAATCAGCCTCAGACTGAGCACTGACAATGCCTGCTGTCTATAACAGCACAAAGGCGCGCCCCTGTATGACGCCGCAGGCACGCCCCCCCCCCCGCCCTCCTGTCTGGACGGCGCGAAAAACGTCAATAAGACGCGCGCGCGCGCGCGCGCGTGTATGCCGGAAACAGGAGGGACATGGAGGAGCCGCGCTGCTGGAGATCCAGGAACGCAGAAACAGGCGGCAGATTCAAACCCCCGGCCAGGTAGGACTCTCCAAAGGCCCCTAGGGATCCTTACTAGCCCTAGGAAGAAACAGCAGGTTTAGCTAGCAACACATATTTAGACAGGGGGACCTAGTGATGGGGGAGAAAAGGGTGTCATCCTGTCTCTCTTAGACATAGTGAACAAGGATGCCCATGCAGAGCATACTTAGGCTATCCCCCTTTTTAGGTTACCCCGGAGAGCCTGCTGTCGAACCAAGTCCCGCAGGCTCCCCCTTACCTGCTCCATGCTGCAGGATGTTTGTCCAGAAAACTGATCCAATCTTCTCCCATCTCCGTGGGTAGCGTAGTAGACCTTCAGGCCCTGGGGTCCTATGAAGGTACCCACTGTCCTGGACCTATATAGCACCCTGGCAAACAGGAACTTATGGTTTTTACAAACTCCAAGTCCTGGGCCCAGGGTCCAGCCCTCCAAAGAGGAGCATTATAGGCAAAACCCCACGGCTTGGGGCCCGGGTACTGTCCACTTTGGCACTGAGGCTCCTTGGACAGATCCGGTTAGCCCGCCCTTAATCCCAAGGATGTGGAGCAAAGCTATTCCGTGACCAACACCTAAGACACTGGCGAAAAAACTGAGGGACTCCCTCTAGGGGAGGGGGTTATATAGGGAGGGGACTTCCTGTTTGAGATTGCCAGTGTCCACACCTGAAGGTACTCCATATAACCCCACATAGTAATGAATATGCCGCTCTGTGTCCCGTGATGTACGAGAAAGAAAACGTTATTATTCGCTATTGCAGCGACAAACATAAAAAATACTCTTCATCGCCATCTTGTGGACAAAAAAGAGAATCGGAAAATAAACTAACATCACTCTATGAAGTCCCACAAGTTCTTACAAAAAAATAATGACACAATGATAATTACATAATATTACATATAATATACCACTGCTTGATTAAAATTACTAATTAATCCTCAAACTAAACATATGCTATAAAAAATAAAAAATTATTGGTTAATAATCAAAATATTAAAAATATAAAATAAAATATAAAAAACATTAATATTAAAATAATCTGAAAATTAATATTTCTTATATGATCCCGTGAGTGATGCCAAAGTCCCATCACAGAAACAACACATATAGGACCCCCACTAATATACCATTAGAATAATCACAAAATCAATCTAAGGTAATACCAATCTAAAAAAACACCTATAGTAAGAAAAAAGGGGGGGGGGCTGAATTATATGTAACTAATTATTTGCAATAAAACAATTCAAATCAAAATCAACATTGAGGCCCTCCGGAGAAAGTACACGAGCCTCGTATATCCAGAAGGATTCCCTCTGGCTGATTCGTCTAATATAATTCCCTCCTCTCCAGTGCTTATCCACTCTTTCTAAACCCCAGAATTTGAGACATTTAGGATCCTTGTTATGGTATTTCCTAAAATGTCTAGATACACTGTGAGTACGTAGCCCACGTTTGATATTATTGACATGTTCTCCTATCCTGACAGCCATAGTGCGAGAGGTGCGGCCTATATACTGTAATCCACAGTCGCATTCGAGCATGTAGACCACAACCTCAGTGTTACAGGTGATTCAATTCTTGATGTTATACGATTTCTTGGTAGAAAATGAGGTAAAATCTTTCCGTTTTTTAGTGTTATATTTGCACTGAATAACAACATCAAAAATATCTCCTTAACGTGGAATATTCACACTGAAAAGATCGTGTTCCTCGATTTAGAGATCTATAAACAAGGCACTTTCTTACATACTCGCAATCATTTTAAACCTTCTGACAGGAATGGTTATATCCCTCTAGATAGTTGCCACCATCGCAACTGGCTTTGCAACATCCCCAGGGGTCAGTTTATTCGTCTAAGACGTAATTGTACCTCTGATAACGATTTTTTCGAACAATCTAAAATCCTAGCAAAAAGGTTCGAACAAAAGGGATATAGTAAAGATTCCATTGAAAATGAAATGTCTCGAGTAGGCACTCTTAATCGAGCAGAACTTGTTGCTGATTCCAAAAAAACGGAAGAAGATAGTCAATCGATGTTTAAGATCATCCTGGATTACAACATTCAGCATCGCCAATTCGAGAAAATAGTTAAAAAACATTGGGATGTGCTAAAGAATGATAAGGTCTTAGGACCTGTCCTCCCCCCTCGCCCTCTCTTTATTTATAGGAAGGCGCCTACACTGAGGGATATTGTGGCGCCAGGAGCCATAGACCCACCCATTTTTAAAGAGAACACTATTTTCTCGTTCCTATCCGGCTTCTACGCATGTGGCCGCTGTCAGCCCTGTAAACAGTGCAAATATAACACTAAAAAACGGAAAGATTTTACCTCATTTTCTACCAAGAAATCGTATAACATCAAGAATTTAATCACCTGTAACACTGAAGGTGTGGTCTACATGCTCGAATGCGACTGTGGATTACAGTATATAGGCCGCACCTCTCGCACTATGGCTGTCAGGATAGGAGAACATGTCAATAATATCAAACGTGGGCTACGTACTCACAGTGTATCTAGACATTTTAGGAAATACCATAACAAGGATCCTAAATGTCTCAAATTCTGGGGTTTAGAAAGAGTGGATAAGCACTGGAGAGGAGGGAATTATATTAGACGAATCAGCCAGAGGGAATCCTTCTGGATATACGAGGCTCGTGTTCTTTCTCCGGAGGGCCTCAATGTTGATTTTGATTTGAATTGTTTTATTGCAAATAATTAGTTACATATAATTCAGGCCCCCCCCCCTTTTTTCTTACTATAGGTGTTTTTTTAGATTGGTATTACCTTAGATTGATTTTGTGATTATTCTAATGGTATATTAGTGGGGGTCCTATATGTGTTGTTTCTGTGATGGGACTTTGGCATCACTCACGGGATCATATAAGAAATATTAATTTTCAGATTATTTTAATATTAATGTTTTTTATATTTTATTTTATATTTTTAATATTTCGATTATTAACCAATAATTTTTTATTTTTTATAGCATATGTTTAGTTTGAGGATTAATTAGTAATTTTAATCAAGCAGTGGTATATTATATGTAATATTATGTAATTATCATTGTGTCATTATTTTTTTGTAAGAACTTGTGGGACTTCATAGAGTGATGTTAGTTTATTTTCCGATTCTCTTTTTTGTCCACAAGATGGCGATGAAGAGTATTTTTTATGTTTGTCGCTGCAATAGCGAATAATAAAGTTTTTCGCCAGCCCAGCTTACGACGTTCTTTGTCCACAAGATGGCGATGTAGAGAGTTTTTTGTTTGTCGCTGTAATAGCGAATAATAAAGTTTTTCGCCAGCTGTGTCCTGGGATTGGAGCTGTCTGCACAGCAGGCTATATATTATCGAGGAGGACATTTAGAAGGTTCCGCCCTGCTGAGGAAGTAGTATTACGATACGCGTCCGGGGTCAGGAACCATCCCATGTCACTCCTTGATGTCCCACATCTTCATTTGAGCTGCCTGATATGGTGTTTTATGCCTGTATTTTCTACTTGAATGTGAGTACCCTGCACATTTTTTACTCATTAAAGAGACCTGGTTTATATGGAAGCTCTTAGATCTGGCCTTTTTTCTTTGCATATTGATTCGTTGGTGCCACTGAGGATACTTGCATATCTCCGGGTCCTTCAGCTGACAATTGCACATCTTTGAGCCATCTGGATTTCCTGCCATTTGTTCTAAGCGTTTTAGACCTTTGGTAAAACAAGGGTCTTGGTGTGAGGTGAGAGTACCCATCTTTACTGGTGAAGGGATCACGTTTGAAATATTTGAAATATTGGTTTTCCAAGTCACATGGTGGAGATACTCTGACTGTTTTGATCACAGGATTTGTTTGCACTTTGCAAATGTGGACTTTCTTTTTATTTTATTTTATTTTATTTTTTCACTGTTATTAATTCAATTATGTCTTCACTGGTATGAGCATATTCGTTTTAATATTAATATTATGCGATTTAGGTTTGCGCTGCACTGCTCTGTTTGATATATCTATAAATTCATGAAGGATGAGCACAGTCATAAATAAAATTTAACGGCGTCCGAGCATCGTGATGGCAGCATAGTCAGGGAGCTCCGCTCGTCCGCCGGAGAATATTAGCTGCACTGAAGCCCCCCAGCGCCATCCGCACACCAAAAGAACCCCATCGGATCGTATAGATCCCGAAGCACACCTAGAGGACGTCTAGGCGCCGCAAGGACCCGCAGCAGCCGCGCAAGCTGGACAGCTACTTCGCTGCAGATCCCCAACATGGCGGCGGCGCTAGGCATCCACAGGCGGCTCCGTCGCTAGATATATAAACAAAACGGCTACGGTACATCACCGGGTCCTTCAGGAGCTGCCATCCTCCGCAGCGATTCCTCCTCTGGGACACCAAGCCCCACCACAATTAGCCCAGTAAAATCTAAGCAGAGGACCGCCTCTCCTGCTAGGCCGCAGCCCGAGCATCAGATGGAGGTAAGCAGGCCTCACAACGCTGCAGCAGCACAGGGACAGTCGGGGGGGATCCCATTACTGAATTCCCAACCACCAATGCCCCTATCTCTGATACAACACTAAAGGAAATGCTGCTGTCTGAGGGCCTCACTGCATGCAGATCTTGTGAGGGGGATTAACAACTGACATAAGGAAGTGCAGGCCCTGGGTGCCAGAGTGGAATACAAAATGGAGGATTACACATCCTCATACAATGTACTGGTGGAAGCCCACACTGCACAGGGAGAAGACATAGCTTGGATAAAAGATAAAATAGCAGATTTAGAGGACAGATCTAGAAGGAATAACCTCAAACTGGGTGGAGTCCCAGAATCCATTCCTCCTTATCAACTCCTGCAATTTGCCCAGGCCATGTTCTCCACTCTGGTACCAAAATTGACTGTACAGGACCTCATTGTGGACAGAATCCACAGGGTTCATAAGCCGTCCTTTCTCCCAGATGAAACACCAAGAGATGTCCTTTTGAGAGTGCATTTCCATCATGTTAAAGAGAAAATATTACTGGCTTCCCGTAACCTAGATAACACCCCCTCTCAATACGCTGGCATAAGAATGCTACCAGACCTCTCCAAACATACATTGCAAAGACTTTGCAACCTGGCGACCATCACCAAGGCTTTGCGAAACCACAACATCATACATAAGTGGAAGTACCCAGCAACCCTTTCCATTACCCATAACGGGACCATGGTAGGGATCTCCATGTTGGAGGAGGGGATCACTGCCCTGAGGAAATGGAATATCTTGCCGTAACAAGTGGCTGACCAAGTGCCAAATGCAAGCCTGCAATACCTACATGGCGATTGACAAATAGTGTCTCATAAGCGTTCGCATAAAAAGAAAAAGCAAACCGCAGCTGGTGGACACTCATAAACCAACCTTTCACAAAACCAACAATTCTCCGGGGACAGGGGATTAGTGTCTATTGCTTGCCTATCTTATCCCCTCTACCCACACTGGTGATAACCAGCAGTTTTTCTGCACTCGGATCAGTTTCAGGATCCTTTTCTTATGACCATTATGTTGACTGTTTGTTTTTTTGTTCTCAGCTTTTTTTTTTCGTTCACTTTTACACGTCCACCCTATGATGCACACGGAACTTCAAGATACTTCTGGCCGTCTGGAAGAAAGACCTGCGCTTGTGTGATTCATCGTACACCACGGTCCAAGCATGATGTTTGGAAAAACGGACACGCAGTGAGTAATCACATTACAATGTCATACTGTGACCTATCCTATCTTTCAAATGCCGCTCAAGTGCATATCCATTAATGCTCGTGGGTTTGAATCACCCTGCGAAAAGATTTTCACTTTGGTCTGAAGCATGCAAAAACAAAGCAGACTTGCTCTGCGTACAGGAGACCCATTTCCAACGGGATAAGGCTCCACTCTGTTCATGGCCATTAGTGACTCAGTATCGTTCCAGTTGAAAGAGTCTTTTTTAGACGATGGAGGGAGATATATTATAGTCACTGGAGACTTGAATGCCAAACCCTACATGTTTGTCACACTCTACTCTCCAAACTCTCATTAGCTCCGCTTTATACGGAAAGTATTGAAAAAAGTTAACTCCATGAAATATGGCAACACCTTAATCTGTGGGGACTTTAATTTGGTGTCTGACTTGTCGATAGATGCTACAACACGGCAGACCAAGAGAAAAACATCACTCCAAGCACTACTTCACAATGAGGAACTATTCGATACGTGGAGATGTCACCATGCCAATTAAAAAGACTACACGTTCTTTTCTCATAGACATCGCTCATATTCACAAATAGAGATGTTTCTGACGGATAAATGGCTCCTTCAGTGTGTAGAAACTGCTAAGATACATGACATAACGTGGTCAGACCATGCAGTAATTTCTATATCTGTTTGGGAGAAGGGTGTCTCCTCTTCCCCCCCATCTGGCGTTGTAATCCGAGATTGTTCCAAGAACCACATACGCATAAAACAATAGCACAACATATTGAAAATGTATTTCATGACAACAAAGTGTCGGTACAAGACCCCTTTATGCTTTGGAATGCCCATAAGGCATACCTGAGGGGAATACTTATCCAATTAGGGGCTCAGGAAAAGAAACGTCTTACTCAAAAAATCAATACATTACTCAAAGAAATTCATGGGGTAGAAACACTGAACAAACTAGCTCCCACACATAGTCTAACGAGTAAGTTAGCCACACTCAGGTAATCATTAAGGGAACATCTATCCCAACAACATTATAAACACCTGAGACGTTTACAACTAAACTACTACGCTAACGCTAACAGAGCAGGCAAGTACTTAGCGAACAGGTTGAAAGCAGTACGCACTAAAACTAGAATACCCTTTCTTATTCATCCCAAGACACAACACAAAATTCTTGACCCACAAGATATTGCAAATCATTTTGCCGATTACTACAGCTCATTGTATAACTTAAAAGAGGATAGCGACACGCCTCAGCAATCTGCGGACAGAATACACTCCTTCTTACAGAGACTACATCTCCCTTCCCTTTCGCAGCAACAAATTGAGCTCCCTTCTCGTTCCCAGAAATTGAACAGGTCATAGACACTCTCCCAAATGGTAAATCACCAGGACCTGATGGTTTTTCTAATGAGTACCTTCAAATATTTAAACACATACTAACTCAGCATATGCTGTCGGTATTCTCCTCAGCAGCAGAGTCCGCATCCTTTCCCCAAGAAATGTTAAGAGCACACATAGTTACATTGCCCAAACCTGGCAAAGACCCTACTACCCCAGCCAACTTCAGGCCGATCTCTTTACTCAATTCCGATATTAAGGTATATGCTAAACTACTGGTCAAAAGATTAATGTCTGTCATTCCATTGCTTATACAACGAGACCAGATGGGGTTTGTGAGGGGGAGACAAACTTCCGATGCTACTAGGAGAATTGTGAACGTATTGTACTCTGCTGTGGCTGGTCGAACGCCTTCTCTGCTGTTATCCATCGACGCAGAGAAGGCGTTCGACAGAGTCCATTGGACCTATATGCAAATGGTACTTTCCAAGTTTGGCTTCAGAGGACATATATTGTCAGCTATATTGGCACTATACTCCTGCCCGTCTGCCCAGGTGAACTCAGCTGGCTTCCTATTCAAGATCTTCCCATTGACTAATGCTACCAGACAAGGCTGCCCCCTTTCACCAACTATATTTAATCTCATGATTGAACCCTTAGCCGAAACAATCAGGTCACACCCTTCTATCATGGGATTCCAGTTTGGTTCTAGCTCCCATACCATAAATCTATTTGTAGACAATGTTATTCTGCCATTGACCAATCCATATAAATCTCTGCATCATGCACATAACATCCTAACGGAATTTGGAGAAATCGCCTACTACAAAGTGAACTTTAGCAAATCCCTTATTCTAGACTTGGGAGTACCTCTCACAACACGTGTCTCTCTACAAAAACAACTGCCATATTCCTGGAGTGACAAAGGTATCATATACCTTGGTATAACCATAACTAATAACATCTTGACTCTAGCTAAAACAAATATGATCAACCTAATGAACAAACTGGAATCCCAACTGAAGGAAATGTCAAAAGAAGAAATCTCGGGGCGCGGCTTGCGCGCGAGTGAGATGGCAGCCTAGACACTGAGCTCCAGCCAGCCGGAGATAAAGCGACGACCATCGGACAGTTTTCCGGTCCTATTGAGCCTCCTATCCACCCGGCGGATACACTGGGGACGTGGAGACACAGTGTCCCGCAAAAGGAAGGATGACCGCTTTATACAGAAGCTTACGGCCTTCTCGTTCAGGCCGGCGCTGAGGGGAAGCTTCCAAGATGGCGCAGACGGAACCTCGCGGCGCACACCCGCCACCTATACAGATCTCCCCAGCAGCGATCCTGATGGAAACACGGACGGTCTGTCATCCCCACCCCTGGTCGGCACCCCACCGATGTCCCCTGACACACGGAGCCCAGCGAAAGCGCGGATGCGCCTAGATGTCTCGCAACACGCCGCACACGTGAGTACCAATGTGCAAGGCACTGACGCCATTTCCTCATTACAAACATCTATCGCGGCCTTCCCAACAACGGGCCAGCCAGTTTTAGACACCACGATGAAGGACATGTTGATGCTCCTTCAGTCCTCATTGATGTCTAACCTCTCATCCCTGATACACAAGGTCTCCACTGACATGCAACATATGGGGGACAGGGTCTCTTACATGGAAGAGAAAATGGAGGAATGCACTGATGTTGTCAACAGTCTGGTTGACGCCAATGAGGCCCAGAGGGAAGACACTGACTGGGTTAAATCTAAACTAGCAGACCTCGAAGATAGGTCCAGGCGCAATAACATAAAGATACGCAGTGTCCCAGAATCTGTACTCCCATCTGACCTCCGCTCCTATACAAACACCCCGTTTTCAAACTTACTGCCTGACCTGTCCCCCATAGAACTGACCATAGACCGCATCCACAGATTGCCTAAGCCGCGCCATCTTGCTGAAACAGTCCCGAGAGATGTGCTTCTACGCATTCATTTTTACCAAGCAAAGGAACAGATCCTGGCCAAATCCCGCGAACTTAGAGTCCTTCCTGCTCCTTATGAGAACATACAACTGTACGCAGACCTGTCCCAATTTACACTCCAGATGAGAAGGAAGCTGAGTACCGTGACCAAAGCTACAAATGGCGTCACCCTGCCACTATCCTAGTGACTCACAATGGCATTCCACATACCATCTCCACCATAGAGGGGGGCACCAAATTGCTGCTGTCCTGGGGCATTGTTCCAGAACCTCCAAATGCTTACGCTGACCCACAGGGAAAACCTCCCCTGCCCTGCAGGAACCCCCGGAATAATGCTCACAACGATGCCCACCATCCAGATAATTCGCGCTGATTACATGTACCTGTTCCTGTCTAAAATAACCCACCGTTTGATCCGGCTGGCTGCTCGTTATGTTCCTTTTGTTTCACTACTGCTCCTTGAGCCTGAACTGTACCCCAAGTTTGCTCAGCATCAGGATATACTCCGACTTGCTGATTATTATTGTTTTACATTAACCCTTTTCTTTTTTTCTATCGTTATTTTGACTGCCCAGTGGATAATGCTCTAGCAGAGAGACTCTCCCGCACACCAAGACTCCGAACTACTCATCACAACCTCTACGTGTCCAGATCCCAAGCACTCCACTTGTTCAACCATCCTACCAGGAGTTCTACCGCTCAGTGAAAACCCGTTGGGACTACTCCTTCTAACTGTAAGTTGTGTCCATACACCTTGCACATTTATCACCCCACCATGTCCTTTACCGTTCTGACCCTAAATGCAAAAGGACTAAACCATCCGGTTAAACGTTCATCCCTATGGAACTCGGCTGTTTCGCTCAAATGCGACATCCTATGCGTCCAAGAGACTCACTTCCAGCAGGACTCTCACCCCCGTTGCCAGAACCACCAATTCCCCCATGTTTTCACATCATCCTACAAGAAGAAGCAGAGGGGGGTTATGATAGCCATCCGGAACACAGTATCCTTCCAACTACAGACACTCTTAACTGACCCGGAGGGTCGCTATGTCATCTTGATCTGCTTGATTAATAATGTTCAATATACGCTGGTTTCCTTGTACGCTCCGAACCAACGCCAAATGCCTTTTCTTAATTGTGTCATGAAAAAAGTCAAAGCCCTTCAATCAGGGTATCTTTTAATGTGTGGCGGTTTTAATCTTGTCCCAGACAACGACCTAGACTCCACAGCATCCATTAAGAGACACATATCTCCTCTGAACAAATTTATCTCCAATAACGATCTATTCGATGTGTGGAGGTGCTGTCACGCGAGCGAACGAGATTACACTTTTCTTTCGCCCCGCCACAATACCTACTCACGCATAGATTTGTTCCTCTCTGATAGGTCATTGCTCCAACGAATCTCAGCCTCGGTGATCCACCCCACCACCTGGTCGGACCATGCCCCTGTTAGCATCTCCATCGATGCAACCACTCCACAAACTAACTCGTACCTCTGGCGAGTCAACAATGCCCTGATTAGGGACCCATCCACAGCAAACCTCATACACCAACATTTGGAGGCATACTTCTCCATAAATTCAAACTCTGTATCAGACCCGGTGGTGGTGTGGGCCGCCCACAAGGCCGTCATCAGGGGTGTGTTTATCCAACTAGGGGCTAGGATCAAAAAATCCAGAACAAAAAAAATTGACCAGATTACAGCTGACATTGCCCTTCTTGACTCACAAAACAAATCTCGGCCCTCGCCCTTACTGCAAGCCACTATCTTTAACCTACGACACGAACTCCGCTCGCTCCTATTAGAATCCTTTGAGAGGGCCTGTACAAGAGTTAGAGCCACCACATATGCTACGGGGAACAAAGCGGGCAAGTTACTAGCCTTGAAGATACGGGGGCGTAGGCTCAAATCCAAAATCCCTTACATATATCACCCTCACACAAAAGAAAAGTTAATGAAGCCACAAGAGATAGCTAGTGCTTTCAGTACTTATTATGCCGGGTTATATAACATTTGAGATGACCTCTCTACACATCAACCGACACGACAGGACATTGAGACCTTTTTAGGAAAGATTAGCCTCCCTTCTTTGTCTGACAATCAATTGGAAACTCTTAACTCACCTTTCTCAGTGGCTGAACTGGACAGAGCTATAACCAATCTCCCCAACTCTAAATCTCCGGGACCTGATGGGTTCACTGGAGAATACTACAAGGAGATTCTGACAAATTCTGAACCCTGCCCTCTGCGAAGTATTCAATTTGGCCGCGTCTAACTCCTCCTTCCCCTCTGACATGCTAAGAGCCCGAAACCGGGCAAAGACCCAACCATTCACCAAAACTACCGCCCCATCTCTCTCCTGAATGTGGACGCTAAATTATATGCCAAGTTAATAGCGAATAGACTGACTGACATCCTTCCCATACTGATACACAGGGACCAATCGGGATTCACCAAAGGCCGGCAGGCTTCATACGCCACAAGGCGAATGATCAATGTCATACACCAGGCGACTCGCTCAGGCACCCCCTCTGTACTCCTGTCCCTTGATGCTGAAAAAGCGTTTGACAGAGTACATTGGGGGTTTCTATCCTCGGTCCTCTCTAAATTTGGCTTTACTGGACAGATTCATAGAGCGATTATGGCCCTTTATTCCAATCCCTCGGCCCAAGTATATTCAGCGGACTCGTTATCACCTCCCTTTGATATTACTAACGGAACTAGACAGGGCTGCCCCCTTTCCCCTCTAATTTTTAATATACTAATGGAAACCCTGGCCCAATCCATCCGATCAAACCCGCTTATTACAGGAATCACCACGGGAGGCAGTGAACACAAAATCAGCCTATTCGCTGATGACGTCATACTAATACTATCTGAGTCATCCACATCACTCCCAGCGGTTCAACAAACGCTAGCTTACTTTAGCAAAGTGTCCTACTATAAAGTCAATGAATCCAAAAGCCATGTCTTAAACCTAGGAGTCAGCACCCCCACCAGCCTACTGTTACAGCGACAATTCCCGTTGGGGCTGATCTAAGCATCACCTATCTGGGTATCCAACTGACCAAGTCACCCGATCAGCTCTTCAACCAAAATGATGTCCCTTTCCGGAATAAACTTCAGGTTCAACTCCAAAATTTGGGGTCTCAAGAACTATCTTGGACAGGCCGCTTAGCGGCGTTTAAAATGTTCCACCTGCCCCAACTCCTCTATCTTTTTAGGACCTTACCAATTCCCATTCCCATCCAATTTTTTAAATCACTACAATCTATCTTGTCTTCCTATGTCTGGCAGGGCAAGAGAGCTCGATGTGCCCATACCACCCTTGTTAAAACACGTAAGGCGGGCAGCATGGGACTCATAGACTTCCAACATTACTACTTGGCCTCGGTTCTCATCCAATCTAGAAAATGGTTTGTGACCTCCCCGCGAACTGCCTGGACCCAGATGGAATCTGCCCTTGCACCTGGTAAGGGCCTATCTCCATGGTTACTCTCCACCACCTCGTCCACTAAGACCCCTTCATCCATATCTCCTACGATGTTAGCTACCATTAAATCATGGAACAAATTTATCTCCTTAACCCACGGCCACCCTGACAATGTTGCACTGAAAATCCCGATTGAGTCCCTACAATACCACATAGACCTGATCTCCTACAAGCGGTGGCATGATCATGGCATACTCTCTATCAACGACATTCTGGTTGATGGAATCATCGAACCATTCCCAATCCTGCAAAATAAGTACAATCTGCCTGATAGAGATTTTTACCTATATCTTAGAACCAAACACTTTTTAACCACCTACCCCCACTGGGAACGCTACATAACTGTCCACCTGGCTCTTCCTACATATACCCTTCCCCAACGGTGAAGGGCATATCACTTTTTTATAATACTTTACAACAGAAATCCACCTTCACAAAATCACCCCCCCTACTTAAATGGGAATCAGATCTTGGACGCTCCTATTCAGACCAACAGTGGGCCAAGGCTTGCAAATCCGTTTACTCTGTTACCAGCTGCTCTACCCCTTGGGAACTATCCACGAAAATTATGTTAAGATGGTATTTGACCCCAGCAAAGCTGTCCAAATTTGGCAAATTGCAGAGCGACAGGTGTTGGAGGAACTGTGGCTCTCAGGGGACTTTGTTCCACACACTCTGGGGCTGTCCCAAATTGGCACAGTTCTGGTCATCAACCTTCCGAATAATCTCAGAAACCTCCCACTTGACAGCCGACCCCCAACCTGACCTAGCCATTCTATCACTTGGTCTAGACAAATTTCCTCATGAATTGAGACACACTGTCCTGCATATTCTGTTGTCAGCTAGGCTATCCATAACAAGGAAATGGAAAAACCCTCTACCACCCACCATTGGGGAAGTTATACAAACTACTCACCTGCACTACATATATGAGACCACACTGGCGTTCAAGGATACGAATAGAGATAGTGCTGCTAAGAAATGGCTTGGGTGGACATCCTGGTACGATAAACATTGCCTAACTCCAATTGTCCTACCTTGAAATATCTGGTTTTGTTACACTTTGAGGGGGGCCAATCCGAGCCTTGGCCACAGTCTAGTCCCCATGAGGGGTGGCCGAGGCACGGGAGGGTCCCGTCAGCTGAGGATAACCTCTGACCTACTCAAACAAGTCTCTTTACACCTATCTATGCATTTCAGCACTCTATCTTCTGGGTACAAACTAGTCAAACTGGTTACTGTTTCTGATATTAAGCTGTATTATATAGGGCGTTGTTCTACCGCCGCAATGTTCTTTGGATATATCTACTATCTGTTGGATTTACCTCTTCGGAGGAAATGTATTGTTTGTCAATATGTATAACTCAAAAATAAAAATAAAAATCTATTGATTAAAAAAATAATAATAATCTCATGGATGGTAAGGATATCGGCCTATAAAATGATAATCCTACCACAAATTTTATATATATTCCGCACTTTGCCGGTCCATATACCTAAAAAGTTCCTTAACCGACTTTCCAGTATGGGTTGGAAATACGTCTGGGGAAAGAAAAAGGCTAGGTGTCCTCGCACTACCCTTAATGCACATAGAAAGGTGGGAGGGGCAGGGTTGGTAGAATTGAATGATTATCTATGGGCTGTCAGATTGGACCAAATGAAATATTGGACAAGTACCACAGAAACACCACTTTGGGTGGACATGGAAAAAACTATAGCACCCACGACTGACTTAAAATTACTACTTCTTAGTGATGAATAGTCTCCTTGGGACTTTGCAAACCTTTCCCCACCCATACAGGTCTTGTTGAGTGCATGGAGGCTATGCCTCACACGCAATAGAGCGGACGTTCAGGAATTACCCTACAGACTTCCAAAAACATTATTGGAAGCTAAAATTCCTTCGCTGTCAGTCAAGGATTTAACAAACCATGGTATTACACATATATCCGACTTCTATGACGGTCCCAAGCCCAAATCCCTAGCACAAACAATGACCCAATTTGATTTGCCAGATGACCTTCACCTGATTCACCTGCCTACGGATCTTGCACTTCCTCAAATCACACACTAATCCAAAGACACGCGCGACACCCAGACTATGGAACTTTTACTCTGACAACGACGAATCAAAGAAGGGTACAGCAATGTTTTACAATCTCTTGCAGGACAAAATGACCTTCAAAAAGACGACTGCAATGAACAAATGGGAAACCGATCTTGCCACCTCCTTTTCTAATTTACAGTGGCAGGACTCATTTAGAGAGATTCATTTTCCTGGAATTCTATTGCGTGTGAAGTATATTGTGCATATTAAGTATGTCTTGTATTTCGTGTGTATCAAACAACCTTTTTCTCTTTTTCTTTTTGTTTTGTTATGCTTTATATGAAAATCTTAATAAAAAAAACTTTGTGTTAAAAAAAACTACTTTCAAGAGCATGATACATCCAAATTCAAATATGATAGTCCATAGTACATCCATAGGTTGAGAATAAAGCAGAGAGAGGATGGATAAACAAAAAAAAAGTTCTCCTCAGCTGTGACAGATGTGCTCGGAAAAACTTCTCAGCTACGTGCATCCATAAATCAATGCAGGCCGCTCACCTTATTAAATGGATTTCTGAACTACCAGATAGGTCAAACAAGCCTTCCCATAAAGGTTATATTATTGCCACTGTGGGGATCCAAGGATAATGTGATCAGACCACTCAGAACTCACACTCAGTGGGGACCAGGTATAACGTGTAAAATCAAATAAGGACTGCATTGTGCAAGAGGTTGCCATTGTGATGAGCAAAATCTTTTTTCACTGTCTAATTACCTGAAGGCTATCGGCACATAACCCATGGTCTATGAATAGCAGCCCTGTGTCCTGTAGTGTGTGTTTCAGATTAAAAAAAACTATGACCATTGCAGAACCCCTTACTAGAATAGTAGTTGCCTTCTGCTCATGCTGCTGTTCTAGTTTTTAACACTATAAAGTACTTACCAGGAACAAGTATGGATGAAATCAGAATGCATGCATGACCTGGAGTGTATTTTGATTCAGTGACTCAAAGTGTCTAAGCCAAAAAAAATCTGAATGACAACCAGGCAATTAGCATTTTCAGAAGTTTTTTCGGAACAATTTATATATTTCTGTATCACAAGTTTCCCTTAACTGCAGTTAAAATAAAACTCTGTCTGAACTGCAAATTTTAACACACCGTAAATTACAACTCAGAGCTGAGCTCATTTTAGAAATCACTTTTTATTGTTCTCCAGAAATGTCACACTAATACACTTCTTTAGCTGTACCACACACAGATACACTAAAAAGATGCACAGGGCTATTAGCATTGTCAAAAGTAAACTGCAGACTGTTCACTTCTTGCTACAAGACAGCTGCCTCATATACACAGAGGCTATTTGTCATCTCACAGTCATTTAACAAGGAACACCTTAAAAGATTTAGATGTCTTAAATATTTCCAGACAGAATCTAAGCACCATACAAGATGAGCTTCTTCCTCGTAATGTACTTAGGAAGTAATCTCATTATGTGTGCTCTGCTTGACTAACATGCGGATACTAAGTGGCAACGAAAAAAAAAAAAACAGCATAGTGTTTAGGTGAACAAAACAAACATTGACAACTCATGCACATTAAACAGATTGCTTCTGACAAATATGGAATAACAGAAATACAAGAAAATTGGGCTAGCCACACTTAAAAGAGCTGTTATTTAAAGTTTGGCAGAATAAAAGGTTTATCAAGCAGTTTTAAATCTAATCCCTAACTTTAATACACTCCGCTATCTGAAATTGTGTGCATTACATTTTTTTTGACTTTTTTTTTTTTTTAAGAATACGTTTATCTTTTTTTTTTTTTTAAATAAACGCACATCTTTTTGTAGGTAAACAAATGTGCATTCATAGTTTTTTTTACACTGGAGCCAGTAAAGCATTGCACTTGCGATCACCAGATCATGGGTGCAATGTGCCAGGACCCTGCTTGTACCTCCAGTTACTGAATTGTAGGAAGAATCAATGAACTATGAGAGCCCTCACTCACACCCTAGTAGTTCATTGAGAACCACAAGCCGTTGGCCATGGTGACTGATGGCACTTGTTTATTCATTCACAGAACTCTAAGAATGAATGATGGAGCTGTGTGGGCGGACAAGATCCCCCACCTATTGTCAAAGGAAGTGGAGGATCGGGGGGAGAGGAGGCAGGAGCTGGAACATCTTACATGTTCCATTCTAAATACGGGTGGAACAATTAACATGTTCCAATGGTAAACTGAGCTTTTAAAACACGGCTTTTACTTTGTGTCAATACTTATCTGCATCTGTGTCACTGATCCTCTCGAAACTCTTTGAGTCACTCCCCGTCTACATGCACTTGTTCCTGTTTGCACGTCTTTTCTCTGGACTGGCTTACATGATAGTGAACAGTGGACCTCACCTGCACAATGTGTGTTGCCAAATATGCTGTATTCTAAACTTGGAGTGCATTTAACAGGGTGACCATGGAGGAACAGACCCACCGTTACCTCCTATATTAGGAAAGGCTTTCATAGCAGTATCAAATATTATAAAAAGGAAAAAAAACGACACAACTGATACCCACTTCTCCTATCTCAGCGCTATTGTGTTCAAATTTCCAAAGCAGACACAGGATTAAATGTTAAAACAAAGTATTTCACATATTATGTGTACATCAGCAGCCACTTAAACATATAGATTAAGATAAATAAAATAATTCCTAATACTAAAACAGTATCAAATAATTCATCAAAAGCAGAGCTCCTGTCAATATTTACTGTTACCTTCTATATTGGGAAAGGCTTTCATAGCAGTATCACCAGGTATTATTTAAAATTTGAAAGGATTGGAAACAGCTGCTGAAATTATACTAACACTTTAAAGTGTTTATGAGATTATAGTGATTTGTTTTAAATCTGCTTTAATGTTAATTGGGCATCATAGTGGCTAGAACTTATACCTTGCAGCACTAGAGTTCTTGGTCCGAATCTTGGCCAGGACCTCATTTGCATGGAGTTTGGACGTTCTCCAGTGGGCTTCATCCAGATACTTCAGTTTTATCCCACACTCCAAAGAAATGCTGGTAAACTGTCTACGCCCATGTTTTATAGCCTTATGCATGTCAGTCGCAAGCTGCGGTTTAGAGAAAGACCTGGCGACCTACCTCATACATTGCAATTATAGAAAATTAAAAGGAGTTGTAAAGGAAAAAAAATGTTTTGCCTAAAATTAATGTCTGCAAGGTAGACAGGCAGAATAGTGTAATGATTCGGTTAAAAAAGGAGTAAATACTTATTAAATTTCTTCATCTTTCTATATATTTGTCGTTCTAATTTCTGGTCTCTCATTCACTTCCTGGTTTGTGGCACTCGTTCGTGTAAGAACTAAATTTCCCAGTATGAATGGCGGCACGCCCAGTAATTCACACCTCCTTGAAGTTTCTAACACGTAGAGAGCGTCCTGCCGCACATATGTAGTTCCCAGGAGGGGGCGAACATGTCACTGACCACCGCAGTAAAGCCTCCCTTCACGGTGGTGAGTAAAATCAGACAAGCAGGAAGTGAACAGAACAGAGTAGAAATAGAGCAACTTCTGAGCAAAAACGAACAATGAGGAAGTGAAAAGTTCAATGTCTGCCGGTAAAGGATGCTTATTATGAATTTTTTTTTTCTCCTTTACAACCCCTTTAAAAAAGCCAACCATAGCCAAGGTCTAAAAATCCTCGACCCTTATTGTAGCCTGAACTAGAAATAGAGTGAACCGAGCCCTGCTCCAACCTAAAATGAAAGCTATTGGGTGTGATAAAGTGCGCAAATTTGAAACAATCTGGCTCTCCTGGATTAAACATTGGGGGTTATTTCTATCTTGTCATTTGCCTACACATACTGTGATAGCTCAGAGGACTGGTTGTTTGTTGCAACTGTTTTTCTTTGCTTCTATGATACTCATCCAGGTTGCACACCTCTGATAGTCTTTATTGCTACTGTGAATCTCATTCCTTACCTCTGTAATTTGGTATGTTCTCTCACATGTTGTGACAGGGCTAGACCCCCCCATGTAATATTTCTTACGCCAAAACAGCATTTGTCAATTTTTGACATGTTCAAATGCTAACAAATTTGACAAAAAAATACATAAAAGCCTTTCAAAAAGAGGTAAACCCTCTTAAAAAATAAATAAAAAGCAAACACCCTGCACGGCAAAGGCATAATGAGCTAGTATGCATAGAATACTAGCTCATTATGAAGTACTTACCTGAGATCGAAGCCCCCACAGCGGTGCTCGGTCCCCTCCTCCAACTCTCCACGAGTGAGTTCCGTATATCGCGGCTCTGGTGCTGTGACTGGCCGGAGCCACGATGACGTCACTCCCGCGAATGTGCGTGGGGCACCTTCACTAATGGTATGATCGCTGTTAGTAAAGGCAGGCTCAGTGTGCTTGCATGCAGTTGTCTACGGCGCATGCGCTGTAGACATCGGTGCCTTTCTTTTGCAAATATCTCCTAAACCGTGTAGGGCACACGCGATTGCTCGTTACAGAGCGGGGAATGGGAGCTTTGTGTGTAAACACAAAGCTCTTGTTCCTGTCAGCGGGGGAAACGCTGATTTTCTGCTCATACAATATATGAACAGAAGATCAGTGATTTCCCCTGGTGAGGCCACCCCCCCCCCCATACAGTTAGAACACAAACAGGAACACACTTAACCCTTCCCTGCCCCCTAGTATTAACCCCTTCACTGCCAATGGCATTTTTATAGTAATACAATGCATTTTTATAGCATTGATCGCTATAAAAATGCCAGTGGTCCCAAAAATGTGTCAAAAGTGTCCGATGTGTCCGCCATAATATCGCAGTACCGAAAAAAAACGCTGATCGCCGCCATTACTAGTAAAAAAAATATATTAATAAAAATGCCATAAAACGACCCCCTTTTTTGTAAACGCTATAAATTTTGCGCAAACCAATCAAACGCTAATTGCGATTTTTTTAACGAAAAATATGTAGAAGAATACGTATCGGCCTAAACTGAGGAAAAAAAATGTATATAGCGCAAAAAATGAAAAATCGCAGAGATGATCAAATACCACCAAAAGAAATCTCTATTTGTAGGAAAAAAAGGACGCCAATTTTGTTTGGGAGCCACGTCGCACGACCGCGCAATTGTCAGTTAAAGCGACGCAGTGCCGAATCACAAAAAGTGCTCTGGTCTTTGGACAACAATATGGTCCGGGGCTAAAGTGGTTAAGCTAGGCTTACCTGTAGGTTAAAGTGATCTGTAAGGGTTTACAACCACTTTCAAGCGTATTAGACTTGGTGCACATATGACGAGCACATGTGACGGGCCTATAGAAATTTTCACTGTGAAAAATAGAGAACCTTGGATCCAGGCATGTCCAAAGTCCGGCCCGTGGGCCAGTTGCGGCCCACAGCCCAGTTTTATACGGCACCCACTTGCAGTTTGCTTTTATCACTTTTGTGGCCCCCAAGCTCTGCACATGGTAAGGATGAGCTTGGTTTTAAAAAATAAATATATATAGTCTTTAATCCCTGAGCGCCTCTCACTGATAAGCTGGACATGTTGCTGGGTCGTGATCCAAAGCCCATTGGGAAGCTGACAGCGTGCATCGCCAATTACAGACACCAAATCATTTCCCGCTCCACAGCTGCAGAGCTCTCAGTGTCTGTGATTGGCAGCAGCGATTGGCTGCCGCGTTGCATGCTGTCAGCGTCCTAGTGGGCTCGCCTGAGGTCATCCTTGCAGCGAGAGGCACTCAAGAATTTCTCAGGGGATAAGATAAGTTTACCACTGTAACGGATATAAAGCGAATATTTAAATATATATAAGAATTAAAAAAAAAATAATAACTCATCCTTGTCCTGATCGGAGCTTGGACGCCACAGAAGAGATAAAGGCCAGATTTCTTAGGGAATAAGGAAGAAAATATATATTTTTTACAACCTCAGCTCATCCTTACCCTGAGCGGAGTTTTGTGATTTGTTGGGGGCCAATGAGGATATATATATATATTCACCACACACAGCAACAAAGGTAGGAGAATTCTTTTTGGGCAGTGCATCAGTGCTCAGACGAACACACTTACACTGAATTTTAATGGTTAAAAAAATGTCAGATAAAATGGTCGGCCCTCACGCACGTTTACTTCATCAAATCTGGCCCTCTTTCAAAAAAGTTTGGACACCCCTGGCTTAATCACTCACTGCTTTCTAGCACTACAGCAATGATCATGATGCCCCAAAATTTTCCTCAGTCAAATATATCATAAACCACCAATTACATCAGGGGTCGGCAACCCTCTGATCATGGGAAGGTGATGGGTAAATTGCATCCCGCTTTGCCAATCCTCCATCTGAGGTGATCTCCCCTGACTTGTGGAGCAGCGCAGGGAAGCAACATATCTAGCTTGTTGGGTTGCTCATCACCAGTCATTCTCTCCTGTCCATTCCAGGTGCTTGTGTGTGACATTACATGGGATGGAAAAGTAGGAGGGCTGGCGCCAATCAGCATGCCAGATGAACAAACAGCAGTGTGGTACCACTGCTTCCCTGCTCTGCATATAGGGGAAATATCTGCCCTGCGGACCCCTGTCCGCATCAGTAGGGTAGAGAATAGGGGATCAGCAGGACAGAGGATAGTGGTCAGCAGGGCAGGGGGCATTAGGGCAGTCCTCTGCCCTGGTGACCACCCTGCCGACTCCTGTCCTCCACATTGTTGATCCCTGTTCTCCGCCATGCTGACCATTGTCCTATGACTTTTGTCATTCAACGTGTGACAGCGCTGTAATCTGAAAATTGTCTAGACAGGAAGAGGGGGAAAGTGTCTGGTATTTTAGTGGTAAAAAAAGGCACCCTTTGTGAGCTTTGATCCCTTCCATGTTGTTCAGGTAGACCTCCACGCCTCAAAGGTTGCCTACCCCTGAATTACATGATATAAAGAAAAAAAAAAAAAAAAAACAACAACAACAGGACAAGTTTTAAAAAAGCACACCAGAAATAAAATCTATACTCACTTAGAGTAGTCAAACAGCCTGCTGTCCCAGAGATTATGGTTGCCTCTTGGGCCCTCATGGAAGAAGCAGGAATTTGTACCATCAAACTGGTTGAGTCCATCTTCACTGTTCTTTGATGCATGGCTATGAACTACATCCAGCAGAACTGCAATTCCCATAGAATGAGCTACATCTATTAGTTCTTTCAAGTCATCTGGTGTCCCATAACGACTGTAAAAATAAAGATATAGAAAAGCAAACTATAATAAAGGTGGCTTTGAATTTACCCTCTGTTTAAGTTTTTAAAATCTGTATGTTTGCAATCAAAATTATTCCAGTAATTGGCAGGCCAAGAACATTACATGTGCTTTATTTAGACCAAAGGTAATAGCAATATTGTTTACAGATACATTTTTTTATTTTTATTTTTTTAAAGAAAAAGGTTTTATTTTTACCTTGATGCAGCAAAGAAACTGGTGATTTGGTAACCAAAACTTGCATAGTATGCATGTTCCATGACAGCCATCATTTGTATGCAGTTATAGCCTGTATGAAATAAACATTTAGAAATGTATTCAGCTTACAGGTCTATATGTACTTAAAGCGGTGCTCCAATTTTATTTTTATATCATTTATAAACACTGTAGCTGCTGACTTTTAAGGACACTTACCTGTCAAGGGAGCCTGCTATGTCGGCCCCCGAGGCCGATCCGTCCATCAGATCATGTGCAGGCGCCGCCATTCTAACTAAGGGAAAATAGGATTTTTTAAACCGGCTTACTTGTAAAATCCTTTTCTTGCAGTACATCACGAGACACAGAGCAGCATAGCAATTACTATGTGGGTTATAGAGTCTACCTTCAGGTGATGGACACTGGTGTAATCAACTACACAGGAAGTTCCCTCCCTATATAACCCCTCCCAAACTGGGAGTACCTCAGTTTTTGTAGCCAAGCAATAAGTGTCCCAATATCCCTATATATATATCCCCAATATCTCTGTGTCCCGTGATGCACTGCAAGAAAAGGATTTTACAGGTAAGCTATTTTCTTTATCGTACATCACGGGACACAGAGCGGCATAACAATTACTATGTGAGATGTCCCAAAGCCATGCTTACTGAGGGGAGGGAGACACAAACAACGCAGACCGCCATCAGATGTAAGGACCTATAATGCTGCCTGCAGCATACTGCGCCAAATAGTTGCATCCTCTTGTCGTCCTATTTTCACCTGATAGAAATTAGTGAACGTAAACACAGACGACCAAGTTGCGGCATTGCAAATCTGCATCTTAAAGGCTTGGTAATGTATTGCGCATAAAGCGCTTACTATCCTGGTAGGGAGCACCCCAATAAGAAACCGGGGGAGTCCCACTCTTTGAACCACAAGCCTAAATAATACCCTGATGAATCAACCTTGAAAACAGTTGATTTAGGCGCTGCCTGCCCTTTCCTGGGACCTCCTGGTAGCGCCACAACATCAGCTTTCCGTATCCGAGCAGCCGCTTCAGATAGGCCTTGACCCTTCTTACTCCAACGAGAGAGAGAGTGTAACCATTTTAATAGCTGATCTGAACACTGCCTGCTCAGATCTAGGGTCTTCTGGCAGCGCAATAAAAATGTCAGCTTTCTATATCTGAAACCTTCTGATAGATATTTAACTGCTCTTATCTCTATTGAGAGAAAAGCAATAACTCTTCCTTCCGCGAAACAAAGTTTTGAAAAAGGGAAGGTAAGAATATCTTGATTCCAATGAACACTAGATCCTTCTAGTAAATAAGGCTGGGTGAGGATTAACATCACCATACTTGTAAGAATAATTAGGTATGGCTCTATACCAAGAAAGTTGCCAATACTGAAACTCTTGCGGAGGCTACCACAACCAAGAACACCAATTCTCTTGTTAGGCAGCGTACACACGACCGAGGTTCTCGCTAGAAACCAGCGAGAACCTTGCTGGGAGCTGCATTCCAGCGAGAACCTCGGCCGTGTGTACGCTCCTGGCGTGCCCCGCCCGTCGGGAATCCCGTCGAGCGAATAGAGAGCAGGCTCTCTATTTGCTCGACGGCCCGCCTGGATGAATGGCTGGTTGCCATTCCCGACGGGCGGGTCGCCGATTTCGACGGCCGGCCGAGAGGCTCGACGGGCGGAACGGTGTGTTCCGCCCGTCGAGGTTCTCGTACGTGTGTACGCCGCCTTAAAGAATGAAGGGAAAAATGGTGCATCGGCCCAAGGAGCTGACCCTGTAAGCCGACAAAACAAGACCCAATCCTCCGAGCACAAGGGGGACCCAAACTGGTGGACTTATGCACGTCACCCCTTGTGTAACGGCCCGGACCAAAAAGTGTGAAGCAAGCGACCTTTGGAAACAAGGCCGAGATTGGATCCTTGATGTAACTTAAGGCTAGCTCCGTCTCCTTTCCAAATGTAGGAAGACCAGAATTTTACCTATGACATACTTCCAAGGATGCCACCATCTGGTTTCACACCAGGAACATGGGCCTTCCAGATCCTAGGATATCTGGTTCTGGAGGCCAGCTTTCCTGTATGAATCAAGGGAATTGCCGCTGATTCTGAAAGCCCTGATCCTCAAGAATGTGGGCTATAATAACCAGACCATTAATTCACTTGTTTGCAAGACAGGATGTAATACCCCCTGCAAAGTAGGCCTGGACAAGATGTAAGGGACCCTGGGTCCTCTACTACCACCCTTACTGTTCCTGCAGTGAGGTTGTCAGGGTTATGCCGGAGTAATGAGGCCGGCTTTCGTTCTCCTCTAATAATGCATAAAAGCCACAAAAGTCGTGGCACTGGGGGGAGAGACACAAACCAGTGACAACTGTTCCCCCCGGATTACTAACACATCGCCCCGCCCCCCCCCCCCCCGCCTACAAAGCGTGCTCCCCCTCGGGCACGCAGGGAAATGGTGGAGGCGGGGGGAGCGAGAGATCCCCCAAAGAGCACTGTGGACCCGAACTACGAGGGACCTCCCCACCAAGCAAGAGGCCCAATCTTCCCTCTTCACCGTGGGTATTGTCCTAGACCTTCAGGGATCGGGGTCTATGGCAGGAACACCACTCCCCTGGACCTATATAGCACCCTGGCAGCAGAAAAAACATTTGGTCCTTGGAAGGCACAAAGTTCTGGAACCCAGCATCCAGCCCTCCGCAGAGAGGCATTATAGGCTAAACCTCGTTCTTCGTACCGAGGCCATGGTACCGTCCATTTTGGCTATGAAGCACCTTGGACGGATTCGGATTTATGGAGGCTTTTTACATCCAGCATGGATCCCTCCAGTGGAGCTTCTAAGAGCACATGTTCACTCGTGACCAACACCTTAGACACTGATGAAAAAACAAAGGTACTCCCAGTATGGGAGGGGTTATATAGGGAGGGAACTTCCTGTGTAGTTGATTACACCAGTGTCCATCACCTGAAGGTAACCCTTCAGAGCTTTGCCGCTCTGTGTCCCGTGATGTACGATAAAGAAATTGGCAGTAGAGCCTTGCGGCTTCACTGCCTGTTTCCCACTGCTGATGCACGAGTCACGCAGTGCTTTTTGAATGGCGAGATGTCTTCTGGGACATGTGTGTCCCAGAAGACATCAGGGGGGATCGCCAAACAAAAAGGATATGACGTCCTGTGACACGAATCAGATGGATCGGAAATACAATGTACTTTATAAAAATACGATAGAAGATTTTTTTTTTTTTTTATCCTAAAAACGAGGGGTGGAGAGGTGGTCATTTGTTTAAGACCAACTCTCAAAAGTGGGTGGAACTCCACTTTAAAGTGGAAAAAAGTATTATACCTAAACACTCCCCCGAAATCATTATTGTAAGCCATGTTTAGCGTTCTGTCCCAAAATGCAAAAATCTGATTTTACACCTTTATTTTGTGGTATTCACAGTCTGTTATGTGACTGCAATCTTTTCCTTTCCAAGTCCAAGAGCAGCTGGTGGGCATGTCTAGTGAAGACTGGAAGCATCACTTCCAAAAGAGACTCTGCTCTTTTATGGCCAATGGGCATGTACAGGATGGAAGGAACTGAATCGTAGATTCCCCTGTCAGTGCCTCTCATGAATGAGGACGTATCCTTTATTCATGAGAAAATAAAGACATAACACAAATTATCCAGTTACACAGGAGGGATGGCAGAAGGTCCAGTTCACAAACAGAGCTGTGAACAGGCCTTGACTCAAGACTATGGCTATGGAAAAAAGAAGCTGAATGCACGCATAACTATCAAATATAGCTGATCCATGGATCCAGGGGTCTGGTCTGTGTACAGAAAGTAACTAGCTGACCTGACTGTAGTAAAAAAAGCAGGCTGGAGGCATTGGGAGACTAGAAAGCTGTGCTTCCACTCATATCCTGCCCGCTGTGTAGAATGGTAATGAATGGAAAGAACAAAGCCACAGACTGGGTGCCTGCATGTACATGGCTGTGTTAGCCGGCCGGCTATACAATTTTCACATGTGATTTTTTATCTTTACACTGTAAGTGTAATTTTAACCAAATTTTCATATTAAATGTTTACTGGATTACGCTATGTTGGACTTTCTTTTCTTCCTCACCTGGCTATGCTCATACATGACTGCTTGGGGAACAATTTATTGCCAAAGAACGACATCCAGTCGCATAGACCCTTAGGCCGGGTTATAGGCCATACACCTACAGAAGATCTCTAGTTGGGATCTTCATCTTCAGTGAGGCCTTGTACACACGAGGGAATAAATCCGCTGAACATGGTCCGACGGACCATTTCAGCTGAAAAATCCGCTCGTGTGTAGGGGCAAACGGACCGTTCTGGCCGGATAGCTGCCCGTCAGATATGTCCGCTGGTTAGTACGGCAAACCAGCGGACATATCTGCCCGCACATGCGTCGTATCCTGTGAATGGATCCGACGCATGCGCGCAGAAGTGTTTACCGTTCCCATCGGATATATTACCTTGTGTGTACAAGGCCTAAGAGGTAGTTATATAGAAGGTGGAGGATTTCTTTCTTATTATATCACTTTTCTTTGGTTTGATCTGGTTTGAAGTCACCAACTTACCTAGAAGGACTGTACATCTTTAGCCTTTTTTTGATCATCATCTGATGTGTTTTTTTTTGAAAAATAGAACATTCATTTGTACATTTTGTATCTGGACACATTTGAATTTATTGCAAATAGGGATAGCTGTTTTGTGTTATATCAGGAATATCGACCATATATGCATTCACCTACTTACATGTACATGGACCCAAAGGTTTGGTTCATGAGTTGGATAAGGCAGTGGGGATCTTTGTTGGGTGCGCTCTGGAAACCAAATGCAGGGAGAGCTGTCAAAGAAGGGATGGAAGCGGGGAGAGCACAAATTCTCCTCACTTTCAGCCCTTATTTAGCAGCTCTCCCTGCATTATAACCCAGCGATGTTATCACTGGAACTCTGTGCTTCTCTTTGCAATGTAGGCAGATGGGGGTTGAGGAAGAAAGCTGGATGCTTCCTGAAACCAGCACAACACCCTTTCCCAGTACTCCTCCTATTTGTCTTGATGGGTGGATGTCAGTCTGGAGGAGTCAGCATTTCCAGGCAGACTGCATTTTCATGCATATTGTTCTAATTATAGCCTACATGCTGAGCCTCCATGAGTGAAAGAATTTAAAAAAGGTGGGCCAGGGACAGTCAGGCTGGGGGAGGGGGGGAAATCTATAACACTGGATTTGCTCCATGCAGGAAATGAGGCAGGCCATATAAGACTTGCTGCAGCTTATACATTTATAATTTACACAGAAGCTCTATCACAAGCTCACAGTGTGCAAGCAAATTGGTAAACATTTCAGTACAGTAGAGGAGTTTGTACCTTCTGTGCATCATTGAAAGTAAGGCCAAAGAGAATTTTTGACATGTAAATTATGTACCGTATTTATCGGCGTATACCGCGCACTTTTTTCCCCTTAAAATAAGGGAAAAATTGTGGGTGTGCGATATACGCCGATACCCGCGCTGAGTTTGAACTGAGCCGTCGACATATACCGAGTGCAGTACACTCGAGTACATTCGGCGTGAGAAGCCGAGCGTGGCCGAGCGTGCCCGAGTGTACTGCGCTCGGTATATGTCGACGGAGGCTTCAAACTGAGTGCGGAAAGCGGGGATTCGACTCGGACAGCGCTGAAGAAGCCGGGAGGACACCACCGAGGCCGCAGACGGACGCCGGACTGGACGCCAGGCAAGACACCAAAACTGTAAGTAATAACATGTTATAACTTTTTTTTTACAGGAATTTCGGGGCAACTTTAGGGGTGCGCGCCATTCCCCGATAAATATGGTATCTTTGAGGTCCAGTACAGGACGTAGGGCGATTAGAAGTTTTGCTGGGTCCACTTCCTAGCGTCCCATATAACCCCAACCATTCAGTGAGGCTCCAGTTTTGTTAGCAAGCAAGAGATCACAGAACAGAGGGACCCTTTTTTTTTGTACTATACTCCAACATATGAAAATTACAGGTGTGTCATCATTTCTCAGTATAAGAAACAGTTCAATTCATAGACCATGGAATGTACCCCAAGCAGTAATCGAGGGGTGGGCAGCAATACAACTGAAAAAGATGCACTGAAAAAAAAAAAAAAAAAAAGGGTCAACAGAGTCAAACAAACAGTTTACAAAGCACCTAGCTGCAGCAAGCAATAGCAGATTTGACAGCTGCCTACCAGCCACCAGTTTGGGAAAACATGAAATTCAGATGTACCTTTGCTCAAAGCAGGAGTATAGACATTACGTGCTGTATAGGTCCCAGAACCTGTTCTCAATGTATGAACGGGCTCAGGCAGAAAGGGAGGAATTCTTTGCCAGAGGGCAGAACACCCATAAAAAATGGCAAATTAACCATCCAGCCGGGTGCAAGCAGAGTGTAAGGAATTGAGAGAAAAGGGTGCATCACCTAAGGGAGACTTGGCACGTAGCCATAAAAGTCATGTCTGACCCCTAACCTCTAGGGGGAGCAAACAAACAAAAACAAATGCTCTACCATCTGGGAGGACATGGCAGAGAAAGAATATAAATTCCCAAAAGAAAATAAGACAAATCAGAATAGCAGGAAAAGAACCAGATTAAAGACTACCCTGTCCAGAAGTGGAAGATCAGGCAGAAGGATGTAAAGAATGAGGAATGAATAGAAGACTCAGAATGAGGTTCCCTATCAGACCACTAGATGGAATTGTCTTACCAGAGACTACAGAGCAGGGGGGAGGGGGGAGTTAATCTACAAGAATGAAGAGGTAAGGGGTCGGTGTAGAGAATATCCATATTATCAGTACACAGTAGACAGCATTATAACGAGAAGCTAAGGAAGCAGCTTCTCTAAATTGTGGTGAGGAAAAATCTTGAGCGGCTTCTGCCAAAATATTCATATCACCCTTGTTCTCTGCCACAGCAAGTGCATCAAACACTTTTAGTCCCTGTATATAGTTGGGAAAGGTGAGGCAGAAAAACCTTTGTGGCCAATAGCCCCCCCCCCCCCCCCCCCCCCCCCCGCTGATTCCAGAAGTGGTGATAGCCTCTAGAATAAATCGATGATTCCAGAAGTGGTGAAAGCCTCTAGAATAAATGAAATGAGGGATTAGCAATCAACTTGACAGAAACTTGAAGTTTCACCAGGGCCTACGATGGAATCAATGTGGTCTTTACAGCATATTCCCAATTCCAAGCATCTATAATCCGCTCCTGCGCAGTGTTGGACATGAATTTCATGGAGGTTCAGCTAGTCCAATATGAGTGAACTTAGGCAACCCAGGTGCTAAGTGAATTTCAATGGCTGTGTCTGTGAAGAATCTGGCAACAGTTGGGGTGACAACCTATCAGCTTGTGTTGTTAGCCAAAAATGGCAGCTGGAGTGTGTAGCTAGCAGTCCTAAAAGCATTACGTCACTACCCAGAATGAGACTTCCAGCAAGGAGATGGAAAAAAGATTGCAAAGTTGGAAAAAGTGTAAACGCTATAATAATGTTACCCAATGGTCTAAACAGTGAGACAAAAAAATAAAAATAAATGACTTAGAGTGTAAGTCCCTCCTATAAACCTCTTGAGTAAATGATACTATGGTATGTCTTCTAGAATAAGGATCTAGTGTATACTATAGAGTCATCAAAATATTTAAGCCAGTAACCAGAATGATCATGGGTACAAGGAAACTCGGTCTTTCCTTGACCATGTCCTTTTAGAGACCCAGGCTTTACCTGTTACAGCAGGCACAACCCCAAGTGGGTCTTTACGGTCTGGGTGTCATAGGAACAAGACCACGACCCTGGGTCTGTATAGTACCCTGCAGGTCAATATACTCACTGCATCATGTGCCACGGTAAAAAAACAGTCACATGATCCAGTGCCCAAAGCAAACATAACAGGCCGGCCCCGCTGCTGCAGAGTCAGAGTCAAGGTATGGCCACTGATCTGGTACATGATAAAGAGCCAGGTAGCAGTTAGATCTTAACAGAAGTGTCAGTCAAAGGAGGTAAATAAATCTGGTGAACTAATAGAGGAAAAGGCGTCTATCACCTAAGGACTAACAACAAATGGGAGCCTCATAAAGTGTTCAGGGTTATATGGGGACACTAGGAGGTAGATCCAGCAAAGCTTTGCCAGTATACAATCACTTCGAGGTAGCGGCATACAATCTATAGTTTATGAATCGATTCCTGTGACCTGCACTGTATGATAAACATAATCAAATTTAAGTTTAAGTCCAAAAAGTTGTGTGTGTATTATATATATATATATATATATATATATATATATATATATATATATATATATATATATATATATACACACACACACACACACACACACACACGGCTCAAAATTTCACGGCCTAAGCTACTAGCCAGGTCTTAAGAGTTACTCGCCACCAGTTCCCCCACCCAAACCCTACACTGCCCCGCCCCTAAACACAAAATATAATATGTTTGTTATTTTAATAAAAAATAAATAAACCTTTACGAATGTTCTTACTTGCAGTTCAGTCTATTTATTTTAATATAATGGGTCACAACGTGCTTGTTGCAGCACACTGTTTTGATGTGATTGGGCCCTTGTAATTAGGTGTTGTACCACTTATTTTAATTAGAGACCACAGTTTTACTTTGATGCAAAAAAAAAAAAAAAATATATTGCCTAAAGAATTCCATTTTCTCTAGGCAATTCCACCACATATATTCAGAATTCTGTGGCATAAGCAGGTCAAAAAAACTTCTACCCAAAAAAATACACCAGCCTCAAATCTATATTTTTCATTAGAATGTAAATAGAAATCCAAGCAGCAGACTAACATTAAATCCAGCTTAATATTTTAATGATAATGACCTTCATGTAAATGATGGGAAAAGGTCACTTTGAGATGTCCAAAAGACCAACAAATGTAGCATTTTTCTATTTTAATAAGAAGGAAAAATTAGCAAAAATGCAAATACAAAAACCAGTTTGACTTCTGAATACTAACTATGCCCATCTGCATGTCCTGAACTTCACTTGCACTTTTGATATTTGCAAGGTAGATCATGAAAGCAAGCGGAAGTAATTGATTGTTTTGTACTGTGCCTTATGCTTAACCACTGCTTTTTCTTCCCCGTAAATACGTTTCCAACTTATATCTTTAATCATTTACATATTCCTTATCACATTCTAGTCCCTCAAGGAAGCTCTTAAAATGAACAGACATAAAAGCCAGTGTAGATCTCTTTGAGAAAAAAACAAAAAAAAAAAAACACCTAATTCAATACAAAAAGAAAATAGTTTGTTAAAAAAAAAAAAAACTCCCTCCCTACTTTTTGTCACTTAGTTAAACTGCCATTCTTTGATTCGAAATGAAGGAAACCTGAAGGGAAAATAGTTAAGTGATAAATCCACAGAAGTTCGAACAAATCCTTCTCAAGTCAAACTTTAATGTCAGAAAAAGAGATCCCCCTTCAAACAGACAGCAAATGATTAATATCACTAAAGGATAACCTTCAGGTTATTAAGAGCACAGTAATAAATTCTGTTTTTTCCCTCCTCTGAAATTCTGAACATCCTGTCCTATTGATCATGGAGAAGCGTGAACATACTGCAGTTATCTTTACAGTGTTTATGAAAAGTGTGTTTTAATGATTCAACATTGTTCACATTGAAGAAAAATGTAATAGTGAGAATGGTGTTTCATCAACAGAGCTTTACTATATATTACATAACTGGGCTTATGCGTGAATCTGAATATTAAGTCATAATTTATAAATTCTGTTGTTGGCACACCACATTGGAGAATCACATACAAATAAAATGGGATCAAGAAAAAAAAAAAAAACACTTTATAACAGCAGATATTGTAAAAATCAACAATGCAATTATATGCCAGTACGGAACTGTATTACCAAATTTTAATGGTATGGATGTTTAACTTACTTTTTATTTTTTAAATGAAATGTTGTTTATTTGTGTGTAAGGCATGGTTTCAATGAGAGGAGTGCTACTGTATTTTTGTTGTATATTTTACTCTTACAATGACAATACAGGCCTTCTTCTACTAATATAAATGGCTTATAGCAATATGTGGTCTACTAAACTTTCAGACAAAAATACATTTATTTTTTAAAAGAACATTGCTCTCTTAGTTGCTAAAGGAATACAAATGTCTCAAACTAAATGCATCATTTCCCATGAGCCTATAGGCCATATTTCCAAGCTTAGAGCATTTTCTAGGAGAAAATGACAAAAGATTAAATTTAGGTTTGAAAAGGGGACATATATTGATCCCAAATCAAAACGTGACAACCACACAGACAATTATTAATGTAACTTACCCAGATCCTTTATTTTGGGCAGGACATTATGGGTGAAATGTTTATAGGATGCAACCTTTCCTTCTGCAGATGCAATTCCAACATGTGCCTCATATATGCGGACGCTTTTTGGTCTTTGTGGATGTTCATGTTGATGCTAAAATAAAAAAAAATATGTTGTTACAATGAAAATAATTTTGATACAAAAACACCTTCAAACAAGTGACAAGTAGCTTTTTCTGAGGGCATATTCAGGGTTGCATTAAGAATTGTTCCACCCACAGCATTAGTTCAGATGTGCAAGCATCTCATCCAACATTAATCTTCCAATACATTAAACATAAGAGCACCGCCAATACTTATACTGTCCATATTACATGCTATCAATTAATAATTGCTAATAAGCTATTTTGACTTCTACATAATCTTGCCGTCTATAATTGCTACATCAGCCCCTATCTTCAATTTCCCAACTGCTCCACAATTATATAAACAAATCACATGTAACCGCCGATCCCTTATTTTTATGTTTTTCAGGCTATCCTATTTTATTGAAATTACATTATAGGAGAATTTATTCCATTCATAATTGGTTAATTTGGTGTGGACTTATGAGTGGTGTCTAGATAGCTGTTTATTGTGTTTAGACAATGTTATCTAATTTTATGGTGGTGGAGGGTTGCTTGAACATATTTATAGAATTTTGTGTTTTAAGATTATTTAATTTGTTCAATGAAAATTAGCATTTTTGTAACACTGACAGTATATATTTGATTAGTAGTTAGGTTCTTTATACAAGCTATCTTCTCTCTAATTTTCTCTTCTTTCCTGGTTAATTTTGTGCGCAACAATTTATATAGGCCTCTTATAACGTCACACCCGGCAGTACAGAGGGAGGAAGCATCGAGTCAACATCGACGAGGAAGACGGGGCTGCCCGCTGCTAGTAAAAGAGCTTCAAAGAAGATAGCGGCGGCCAGCCCCGAAGGGGGCACTGAAGAGCGGGAGAAGAAACGGGGAGCGTGGAGACGATACCGGAGAGCAGAAGAAGAGAGTGGAGAAGACGAAAGACGACCCCTGAAGTCAGAGGACCCCTGGAGAGTGGAGAAGTCAGAAGAAGACCCCCGGAGCGGACTAATAAATGATTTTAAAAACCTGTGTTATTTATTTTTTGACACTTTTCCTCCAGGTGAATCGGTAGGGGTACGGGTAAGAGGCCGGTAATGGGGGCCCCCTTATTAAAAGAGGGCTCCCGGATTCTGATAAGCCCCCCGCCCGCAGACCCCGACAACCAACGGCCAGGGTTGACAGGAAGAGGCCCTTTCCTTATCAACATGGGGACAAAGCACCCACCCCCCCATGTTGAGGGCATGCGGCCTGGTACGGCTCAGGAGGGTGGGATGCTCGCTCGTCCCCACTCCCTTCGCTGGGCAGCGTGCTCAGATATGGGTCGATATGGATTTTAGTGGAACCCCCACGCCGTTTTTTTGGCGTAGGGGGTTCTCCTTACAATCCATACCAGACCTAAGGGCCTGGTATGCTCCTAGAGGGGAACCCATGCATTTTTTTTATTTAAAATTTGGTGTGGAGTTCCCCTTAATGATTCATACCAAACACAGTGTCTAGAATTGGCAAGGAATCCAAGTAGGATCCCCGTCGCGGCGAGTCGGCTCGGCGCTGGCTCCCTCGACGGGGCTCGTAGGTGGTCAATCTCGCCGAGAAAAGGATCAAGATTGACACAATACCGCGGTCATCTACTGTATACTCGAACACCACTCGAAAAGTGAAGCATTTCTTTGTATGATGCTTAGGAAGAGGACAAAATGATGACAACACTTGGTTTAGGTGAAATGAAGAAACCACCCTAGGTAGGAAAGAAAACTGAGGCATTAACATCACCTTTACCTGGTGAAGAACCAGGAAATATGCTTTGCAGAAAAGCACATCCAACTCTGAGACCCTGCAAGCTGAGGTATTGGAATCCAAAAAGTCAACCTGCGTGTAAGGAGCAACAAGGGAATCTTCCAGGGAGGTTCAAAAGAATCCTAGCTAAAAACTGAGGCTTAGCTTAGCAGGCAGAAGGTATGACCAAGTCAAAGTTCATTGACCTGAAGGTGTCAATATATCCCATGACGCTCCTAGCCCACGATGACACGATACCCCCCCGGGTGCCCCCCCCCCCCTCTCCACCCCCCCCTTCCCCCGAGGTTAACCTTCTATAAAGAGTTGTATGTGTTTCCTTTGTTTCTGCAGTATTCCTATTATCAGTATTAGTACTGCGAGATCCACCCAGTTGCCTGATTGTTATAGGATACCAACTGACTGTTGTCATTGTATATGTTCCCTTATTACACGCTCACCTGGTAGGTCCTATGATGGTTATTCTTTGATTGGGTCGCCGTCAAGGTCATGTATCCTCTCCCCTATACCCACTATCAGCGCCTCTTACTGTTATGATTCTGATACATTTTCTCTTGATTTTGTTTTTGTTTGATTTCTTCCCTTGTATGCGTTCTAAAAACTTAATAAAAATTATTTGAAAAAAAAAAAAGGTGTCAATATAATAAAAGCATCCTGTGCCCCTGTGATGAACGATTAAGAAACAGTTTTTAAGGAAGGAGAGCTTTGTACAGCAAGTCCATAGCATAAAAGCAAACAAAACATCTGCTTGCCCCAGCTACTATGATTTGAAAGGTTCCTGACCAACAGGTTAACCCCCCCCCCCCCCCAAAGTGTTTACCCAAGTTCATTAAAGCCTCTGGGCTCCATGACCTACAACAGAATTTAAGATTCTGAAAAAATAGAGAAAACTGAATTTGGGATTGTCTGCAACTACCATATCTTGAAATGCAGTGTAGTTTGGTACAGGCTTGATATTCATACACCCTGTTTTATAGGCTGGTAACCACTTTTGAGGAAACACCCCCAGGGTGCCTACCTATAACCCTATCACACCCAACAAGTCTTCGGTTTTGTAGTAAACATTGCAGAATAACACAGGGACGAGGGGAGGGTGGTATGTGTCCTCTACCATACTCCTGTATAAGCAATTTACAGGTAAGCTAAAATGTATCTTATTTATTTCGTACAGTAAAAGGACATAGGCTTGATACCCCCAAGCAATGATTGAGAAGGGTGGGCAACAGGGAAACCATAAATGTGCCACAAGGCCCAAAAATAACAGGTATTAATAGACCCAACACAGAGTGCTGCTGCAAGAAGATGGTAACCAAAAGCTGAATCCACAGAAAATTGGACACCGATCTGTTAAAACTTTGAAAAGATAGGAATAGAGGACCATCTGATGGCCTTAAAAAGTGGAGGCCCGATGTCAGAACGCCCAGGAAACTCCTGCCGATCTAGTGGAGTGAGCAAGCATTAATGTAGGAGGTGCTTTATCCTTGGAATGTGAGCTCTTAAAAAAAAAAAAAAAAAAGCAATGATGGATTTTGAAGCAGGGTGTCCCTTTTAAGGCCCGGAGGACAGGACACATAGGGAGTCCATCTTGCAGACAGAAGTTGTAGCTTTGAGCTACACTGACGGCTCTAAACAAGTCAAGACCATGAAGAGGAATCTCCGCTGGGTGCTATGGTGCAGGGCACAAGTAGGGAAAGCTTAGGTCTTCACCAAGGTGGAAGGTTGACACCATCTAAGGCAGAAAGAAGGGTCTAGGACGCAAGAGAATTTTGTCCTTGCAAACTATGAGGCATGGCTCCTTACAAGAGAGATGCTTACACAGAGACATGTTTAATAGACTTGACAGCCACCAAGAAGGCTACCTCTTTAGAAGAAATAATTTAAAGGGAACTTCCCTAAGTTTTCTCCTTCGCTAAAGGGCAATGACAAGGCTGCAACTGACGGGCACTGATGAGGCAGTACTGATCCTCACACTGATTGTACATCCTCACATGCTGGAAATTAGTATGTTTTTTTGGAGATGGCCCTTTTCCTATCTCTCTTACTGTCTCCCATTTTTTGGGCGTTATCCTAAAAAAACGTACATATTATACTTGTGTCCTCCTGCAAATCTTAACCCACTATGCATCCGCCCCTGCAGATTGGCAATAACGCCATGAAAGGCGTCTCGGGCTTACACAGATGCTACATGTTTCAGTTTTAGGACCAACCTCAGGTTCAATGATTCTATTTTATGAGGATTTTTTTTTAACAAAAGCGAGGAATAAGTTGTTATACAATTTTTATGGTTCTTGCATCATGCTTTTTTTATGCTCATTGCCATGTATGTTCACTACTATGTATACATTTGAAATTGCATGCTACGCTATGTGTTTTAGATAAATAAACGTATCCACATTACACTGTCTTATCTTACGAGTCCTCTTATGCATACCTCATTCAAAGTTCCAATCCCCCTCCTTTTTTCTACATACAACAGGGATGGAGATATGTTTACATATTTCTCATTCAAAGTCCCAAAAAAAAAAAAAAAATTCTCATGCATTAGGGATGGTTGCATGACAGACTCAAGGTTGGGCTACTACTCTCTTTGTATTGTTTTTAATCCACCTTATTGTGGTTCATACCCCTGGTTTTATGTCCGTGTTCCATTAGGCAATTTTAGCTTTGATTTTTCAGACATACCCGTTTTCTGCTCTATTCTAGCATGTTTTAGGTGTCTATTAGGGACTACGGGGATGCGTTTGCCTGCGCTCCCGGGAACTGCAATGCTCTAAGGTGCCTTCCCACCCCCCCATTGGTCATTCTGTTTGAGTGCGGAGTGTGGGCGGTCTTTCCTCATAGCAATTGGCGCCACGCACCCGCCCCATATGTCCGATGCCTGGGGGCGTCAGCATCTCTGACGAGTCATGTCATCTTGGCTGACCAATGGAAAGCTCTGTCCGGGTTCAAATGAGAGGCGGCTGCTGCTGTGATCCTGGACACCCCTTTCTGTTGTCACGCCAGCGTGACGCTGGTCGGGCTGGGTAATTAATATCCGGAATATTCACTTATACTATCAGCTGCAGGTTAATCCTGCTTTACACATACCTATATACTGGGCCTCATCTCCATACATGGTAACAAATTCCTCTTTATTTTCCCCAGCTACTACTTGGGTTAAGGGCTTTTACCATATCTCATTTACTACTTACCCATATGGGTTTTACTAATGGCATTAATTATCTAGTTTAGATTGGAGCCCCAGTCACCTGCCAGATGAACATACATTTATCTGGGATACATGATTATGCTCTTGGTTTTCCCACTGGCCCTACCTCAGTTCCCGGTTGTAGACAACTCCAGCGACCCGATGCGTTCCAGTTTGCACATCCTCACATGCTGGAAATTAGTATGTTTTTTGGTGATGGCCCTTTTCCCATCTCTCTTACTGTCTCCCATTATTTGGGTGTTATGCTAAAACTTACATATTATACTTGTGTCATACTGCAGATCTTACCCCACTATGCATTTGCCCTTGAAGATTGGCAATAATGCCATGAAAGGCGTCTTGGGGCTTACACAGATTCTACGTTTCAGTATTTGGACCAACCTCAGATTTAATCATTCTATTTTATGAGGATTTTTTTTTTAACAATGAGAGGAATACGTTTTTATACAATGTTTATGGTTCTTGCATCATGCTTTTTTTATGCTCATTTCCATGTATGTTTACTACTATGTATACATTCGAAATCGCATGCTCTGTTATGTGTTTTAGATAAACATATCCATATACGACCTAGGCCAGCCTACCCCAATTGGGTACAAACTGTAGGACTTGGAGGTCACCAAGATGATCAGTGGTACACCTATACAGCTAAAGTAAATACAAATAAAGGAGAGGGGAGGGATGGAGAAAACTGAAATTAAGGCTGCTGTTGGTCATTACCTATACCAAAGATTCAGTATTTTATAGACTATAGGAAGATTATTAAAGTAAGGAATCTTTTAAATATTTGGAAGCTTTCGGGTGGGTTAACCACATTATACATTTTCTACGATAGGGGATTATAGAATCATTCTTATAGGCTAATAATAGTTCTAATTGAGCTTGGGTGTTTAATCTGGTGATGACCATTGGTAGGTTTGGGGCATCTGCGGATTTCCATAGAGAGGCCACTGTAATTCTTGAGGCCATCAAAATATGTAAGACAATAGTCCTGTACATAGTGGGGTATTTGTCTAGATCTATACCTAATAATGCGCTGGTAGGAGTAAGCTTGGTAAGGTTGATGAGAAAGAGTTCCAAAAACTGTTTAGTCTTGCAACTCCAAAGCGTGTGCAGGAGGTTTCCCGTTTGCTCGTTACATTTCCAACAGATGTCGGATGCAGTTGGATACATTTTGGGTTACTTGTATGGTGTTAAGTACCATCTATTAATTATTTTTGGGCATTATCCCAGTGTTCAATGCAAGAGGATGATTTACTTATTGTTTGAAATGCTTTAATCCACTGATCTCCAGATCTCTTTCCCATTTCAGCATATTTGTGTTTTTGGTAAACAGTTGGTAGGATAACACATCGTAGAAGAAAATATACCTTTCCTGTTATCATTTTTCTGAGGCGAGAGGAACTCCCAAAGGTTCATAGGTATTTCAATCAAATTACTGGGAGAGAAATCTTTCAGTCGGGTACACTTACCAATCTTAGTCTCGATGATGTTCTTAACATTAGGGGGTAGGTTCTGGTATAGATGATATCCATTACTGATCCACTCGCTTACAGAGAATCTGATTCTGCAATAATTAATGACTTCTATGGGAAGATGTAATTTAGCCTTTTTCTCTACATGTCTGGTTTTTGAGAGAATGTGTTTCCAAGCGAATAAAGTAGTTTTAATGCTTATTAGGTTGGGGATTGTTATCTTAGGGATAATGGCACTAGTTATTGAGAGAGAAGGGAGGTCAAAATTGTGTGTGGCTAGACGTTCAATGTTCACCCATAATTTGTCATTTGTTGGGGTAAACCAATGTTTCATCTCATCTAAGATAGAAACAAAATAATAATTTCTAATGTCTAGTAGTGAGAATCGAGAAAGCAACTGTTTTTTTTTGTTCCAGATAACCACTTAAGACCCGGACCAATACGCTGGCAAATGACCCAAGGGGTTTTTGCGATTCGGCACTGCGTCGCTTTAACAGACAATTGCGCGGCCGTGCGACGTGGCTCCCAAACAAAATTTGCGTCCTTTTTTTTCCCACAAATAGAGCTTTCTTTTGGTGGTATTTGATCGCCTCTGCGATTTTTATTTTTTGCGCTATATACAAAAATAGAGCGACATTTTTGAAAAAAAATCAATATTTTTTACTTTGTGTTATAATAAAAAACCAATAAACTAAATTTTAGTCAAACATTTAGGCCAAAATGTATTTAGCCACATGTCTTTAGTAAAAAAAAAAAATCGCATTAAAAAAAAATTAGCTACCTAGCGGGAACAGCGACACTAATACAGCGATCAGAAAAATGATCGCTTAGTGACGCTGGCAATAGGGAGTGAAAGGGTTAACTAGGGCAGTGATCAAGGGGTTAAAACTTTATTGGGGGGGGGTGGGGGGGCTACCCTGACACTAATACTGACTGACTGTCACACTGTCTGTCACACTGACACTAAATACAGTAATCATACATGTATGATTACTGCATTCAGTGACACTGTGACAGGGGGGAGGGGGGGGGGGGGCGATCGCGGGGGTTAAATGTGTTTGTGTGTGTGTGTAAGTGTGCTGTTTGGTGCAGACTTACTTGGTGTGTGGTGATCTCTCCTCAGCGGCGCTTGAAACAAACGCCGAGGGAGAGATCACGTCGCTTTCTCCTTCCTGTGTTTACACAGGAGGAGGAAGTGACAGGGCGGGCGGGCGCGCGCATTGGCTGGGAGCGATCCGGAGGGGGCGGATGAAAACGGATAGCCGCCCCCACTTGTCGGATCGCTCCTGCAGCCGCGCGGACCGCCGCATGTACGGGGGGGGGGTCCGATCGGACCCCCGATCCCCCCCAAGGCACCAACGTATATATACGTTGATGTGCCTGTCGGTGCCATTCTGCCGACGTAAATGTACATGCGGCGGTCCTTAAGTGGATAAATTGTCTAAGTTTGCTGTCTAGTTGTTTAAAGAACTTGGCAGGAATTGGTATGGGTAGGCATCTAAAGAGATATAAAATTTTAGGTAACGTTTGCATCTTGAAAGCGGCTATTTTACCAACCCGGGATAAGTTGGTTTTTTGAATATGCGATAAGTTACAGGATATTTGGCCTAAAAGTGTGGGGAAAATGGCATCATACATTTTGGTTGGAGGAAATGGGAGTTGGATCCCTAGGTATGTTATCGATTTGTTGTCCCAATTGTATTTATGTGTTGTGTGTAAAGAGTTGATTGTCGAGTCTGGTATGTTCATAGGGAGGATAAAGCATTTATCCTGAATGATTTTATAGTAGGGACATCTTTGAATTTTTCTAGTATTGCGTGTATTGTAGGCAGAGATATATCAGGTTCTGTCAGTGTCAATATGATATCGTCTGCAAATAGTCCTAGTTTGTGCACGTCTTGGCCAATCCTAACACCTCCGACGTTCGGGGATGATCGAATGTATTCTGCTAGGGGTTCTATAGCTAAGGCAAAAATTATAGGGGATAGGGGGCAGCCCTGTCTGGTTCTGTTAGTTAATGGGAAGTTTCTAGATAAGATACCTGAAGTGTAGACCTTTGCGTTGGGCTGGGTATATAATGCCATGATTTCCGAGTGGATAAAACCGTTAAAACTGAATTTAGTTAAGGTTTTTGATATATATTCCCAAAGCATTCTGTCGAATGCTTTTTCAGCATCTAAAGCTAAGAGCAGGGTGGGGGGGGGGTCGATTATTGTGTATAGTGTTAATAATATTGAGCATTCTTCTTGTGCTATCTAGGGCCTGTCTACTTTTAACAAAGCCAACTTGATCTGGTTTAATTAGGGTGGGAATTATATTAACAAGTCTATTCGCCAGTATCTTTGTGTAGATTTTGAGATCTGAGTTTAGTAAGGAAATGGGCCTATAGTTTAAAGGGGAAGTGGGATCTTTGCCCGATTTAGGTATAGTGATAATTATTGCTTCTAGCAGTTCTTTTGCTAGGGCTTCCGAGTTAGCTGCTTGATTAAATAGGTTGGAAAGATGAAGGACTAGGGTTTCTTCAAAGGCCGTATAATATTCTCCTGATGGGCCATCTGGGCCTGGGGATTTATTTTTTGGTAGTTAGTGTATGACCTAAATAATTTCTTCATCCGATATAGGTTTGTTGAGTAATTCTAATGACACAGGATCAATTGAAGGAAGGTCAATATTGTCTAAAAATGATGAGATGTTATCAGCGTTAGATTGGGGGGTGAGAGTGTCATTTTTTTAGATTATAGAGTGTCTCATAGTACAGTGAGAAAGTATCTGCTATCTCTTTAGGATTGAGGATTGTTTTGCCTGGGGTGTGGTGGGTTAGTTTATGAATTTTGTTCTTTTGTTGGCGAAGTTTTATTTGGGAGGCCATTAACTTACCTGCTCTGTTACCTTGGGAGTAGTATTTTAAATTTAGTTTAAGATATTTGCCATGGTCAGCAATTAAAAAGGGTCTAAAATTAGTCTTGAGGTTATTGAGTTGGCGTTCTAAAATTATGTTTTTTTTTTTTTTTTTTTTTGTGCAACTTTTCAAGGTTGGAAATTTCTATTAGTATTGAGTTGATTGTGTTGTTTCTATTTTTTTTTCTCTAGCGGTGATTTGTATTAAGAGACCTCTTGCATATGCTTTGTGGGCGCACCATAGAGTAGTGTTGTTAACGGACATATCATTTACATCAAAAAATTAATTTTAGACCTTTTTTCATCACAGATCTATGTTTCTCCTGGTAGAGGATATATGTGTTGTTTCTCCAAAGATAATTGTTGGGGCATATTTGGTTCAAATTAATATCAAGAGTGATTGGAGCATGATCAGACCATGTTAGGTTGGGAATACTAGCATTCGCTACTTTTGTGAGGAGATTCTTATCTGTGATGAAATAGTCTAATCTGGAGTATGTCTTATGAACATTGGAGAAGAAAGTAAAGTATTTTTCTGTGGTATGAAGGCATCTCCAGGGATCGTACAGGTCTTCTGCTGAGAAAATGTTGGAGAGACCCTTTCTGGGAGCTTTTCCTTTCTTGGAGGTGTCCATATCAGGATCCATTGGTGCGTTGAAGTCTCCACAGATCAAGAGGTGGCCTTTCTGAATTTTTCTTGTCTTCCCAATCACTTTTTGGATAAAATGGTGGGTATTTTTATTGGGGGCATATATATTCACAATAGTGTATGTCACGTTGTCTAAGGTGGCAACCAGAATTATGTATCTTCCTTGGGTGTCAGTTTTGAGATCTATTTGTTGGAATGAGACAGTGTCTTTGATAGCTATAGCCACCCCCCCCCCTTTTTTTTTTTTTTTCGTTGCTGGAGAGGAAAATTATGATGTTTGAAGGTAGGTGTTTTATCCTTAGCGTAATGGGATTCCTGGATGCAAACAACATCACTTCCGAATTTAATTGCATCTGTACACAATGCTTTTCTTTTATGAGGGCTGTTAAAGCCTTTGACATTGAAAGACATGAGTTTAAGTGGCATATCTTATCAGTTGAGGATGCTTTGTTGTAGATTCAGTCTTGTAGGGGATAGTTTTTTTGTGGGTAGATGGTATATCATTGTGGCGTAGTAATTTTGTTTTGCCAGTAGATGGTGGAGTTGCTTTAGAAATAGTGTACAGGCAGCAGAAAATAAAACAGAAAATGGTGAACTAACCAGGGAAGGAAAATCAACAAAAGCTTAGTAAAACTGTGAAAAAATAATAATAGGAGTTGTTGTGTTTCAACTCCTGTGTACATGACTATGTACTTCCAATCAGTTGGAGGTAAAAATTTTGAGAGAATTCCAGTCAGGAATTATTCAAAATCTGGATTCCCTGAGCTGCAAAAGGCCCTTAAACATGGGCATAAGAGAGATTTGTGAGACCTCAGTTTGTGCCTGGAGACTGCAACATTAAAATTTGTCATAAGAGGATTTTTAAGCGGTTTTCCAGTCCTGGGAAATGGGACCAGGTGTAGTAGTGTCCATTTTGGTATTTTCTTGGTTTGGGAGTAGACTCCATGAGCGGAGGATTTTCAGACCTTGTTCCATTTCGTGTATGAGGTGCCTTTAAATTCTACCCAAATTTTTGTGGGGAAGCCCCATTTGTAAATTATGCCATGGTTTCTCAGCACTTTAGTGATCGAGTTTAGATTTTTGCGAGCTAAGATTGTTGCTTGTGACAAATCTGAGTAAATGATTATTCCAGAATACAGATCTGGGAGTGGCGAGTGGCGCCGAGCGAATTGCATCAGTTGTTCCTTGACAATGAAAAAAGGGGATCCTAGCAATGACATCTCTAAGTATTTTCTCTGCTATGTAATATGGTTTATGTAGTCTATGTGCCCTGTCAATTTCCAGCTCTTGTTGAGGGGTGGCAGGGATTAGATCAGAAATCATGTTTTTAATGAAGCTTTTAAGGTCTGCTGGCTTCACATTCTCAGGTATACCTCTGAATTTTATGTTATTTCTTCGATTTCTGTCCTCATTGATTCCGACTTTAATCCCGAGTTGTCTCACTTCTTCTTCTAGATCAAAGTGGGAGTCCACTAATTCATTGTGCGCAGCAGTGAAATCGCACATTTTATTCTCCATATAATCCACTCTTTCTCCCAGAGCATCAATCTCCAATTTAGATTTGTGCATAAGGCTGGTCATATCATGCTGTAATGCACCTCTTAAAGACATGATCATATCTTTAAAAGGTAGTGTCCAGTATTGGTAAATCAGTAGTGGGCATAGCCTGTAGTTTTTCATCATAGGGATTTTTCGTCCAGGCTGCAGGCAAGGTCTGTATGAGGTGTGTGTGAGGATTACCTTGTTCAAAAGAGATCCTCCTTTTCTGCCTCACTGGACTTAGCATGTCATCCAGGCGATCGCTGTCAGGCTGGGGCTGTGTAGCTGTGAAATTTTCTCCCTTGTGGAGAGAGGAAGTAGTGCGCTGTTCTGCACTGCAGCGAGGTGTGGGTCCAGCGCCATCTGGTTCTCTCTGCAGCCTGGCCAGGCTGCAGAATGCGCTGAGTTTGAGGGGCCCCTCTCTGTTCTTCCTCTTAGCCGACATGTCTGCTACAGTCCCAGTGAGTTCCAGTATCGCTCTGTGTTGTTTAGGGCTCACAGGTCACTGTGTAAGTTGCTCAGGGAGATCCGTTCTCAGAGAACTCCCTCAGAATGCAGCCATACAGTTCTGCAGCTGACCACGCCCCCATTTTTTTCTTTTTTTTGGACAGGTGCATGTGATCAGCACAGGGCCAAATCGGCACTGTCCAGACAGAGGGTCAGGGGTCCTGCAGCCTCATTAAATAGTCAAAGTGGAATGAAAATTCCTCCTACAAGCTTTAACCAGACACTGAAAGAAGTCACAAGACTGCCATATACTGTAGGTGTTTTCAACAGCCCCTTTACCCAGCCACCATTATTTATACAGATTAACTGGTAACATTGTTTTAACTCTCTGGCATATTACATACTTAAATATTCAGAAAGTCTTACTTTGTAAGGATTTGCTGGTTCCCAATGTACCCAGTCATAGACCACGCTTTTTTCTTCCTGACACACATATTTTGCCCACGGTGAAATACGGTAAATAACATCTCCTGATTTGGTCTTGATTACTACCTGAAATAAAAAAAAAGAAGTGTTAAATATTTTGACTGTACATGTTCGTTAAAGCGGTATTAAACCCAGAAGCAAACATTTATTATATTGCAGCTTACCAATACCTGTATGTGGAGGCTGCATTTTTGTTTTTTATTAATATTTATTTTCATCTGGTGATCCTGCCAGTACATCCGTTTTTCAACATAACAAGCTCTCTTGAAAATGCATCAGATAGAGTGTTGAGACAAACCATTTGTCACCGACAGGGTAAACTGTCAATTATCAGCTTTTATTTATTAATTCAACCCTTTTGCTGGCAAAAACATTTTTGGGTTGTTTTGTACACATGTATAAAAATCATTTTAGCACTGAAGACTGCATAAAATCTCCAAAGACAGCTTACATTTTTTAGTTTTTTTTTTGCAGGTCGCACTGCATTAGATTCTTGCCTGTATGTCTGGGGAAAAATTACACAGGGATCAGGAAGTCATGTTTCATTGTCGCTTTCAAGTCAGCAAGAAGAGATAGAAAAGGGAAGGATTTCACTTGGCTCCCTCCCCTCTACCAGGCGTCACCCACCATGCTGGTTCCGGATGCGCCGAACCCAGGATTGCATGGCAGGGGCATATGTGCGGGGAGGCAAGCTCTTACCAGGGGTGTTTGAAAGCAGTCAGGTGGCTTCCCAGCTGCCCGATCATATCGATCCAGAGTGGAGCTGTGGCTCTGTGTCTGAATGGATACAGAGCAGCGGCTAGGCTCAGGTGCTACCTAGCAAGCTGCTATTTAACAGAAGGGATGGGCAAGAAGTGCCGGAAAGCGGACCTGAGAAGAGGAGGATCTGGGCTGCTCTGTAGAAAACCACTGCACAGAGCAGGCAAGTATAGCATGTTTGTTATTGTTAAACAAAATAGAAAAACAAGACTTTAATATCACTTTAAACGTGAATCGTATATAGATCTGAAAGGGGTTGTAAAGGTTTGTTTTTTTATTTTCTAAATAGGTTCCTTTAAGCTAGTGCATTGTTGGTTCACTTACCTTTTCCTTCGATTTCCCTTCTAAATGTTTTTATTCTTTGTTTTCTTTGTCTGAATTTCTCACTTCCTGTTCCTCCTCAGTAAGCTGTTCAGTAAGCTGTTCTGGCTGACTAACCACCGCTCGGATGATGGTGGCAAGCTTACCGAGGAGAAACAGGAAGTGAGAAAATCAGACAAAGAAAAAAATAACATTTAGAAGGGAAATTGAGGGAAAAGGTAAGTGAACCAACAATGCACTAGATTAAAAGGAACCCATTTAGAAAAAAAAACCTTTACAACCCCTTTAACACTTTAAACATGTTACATTAAAAACAGCCTGAGAATAACAGAGAATACATCACAGAATAACAGTAGCCATAGTAAAGTAAAAGAGCTTAAACATATTTGAGGAGGGGCTGACACCTCCCATTGTACACATACAACAGCATAGCTATTTTAATACCAAGTAAGCCATTGAGACCAATCTGCTTGAGTTGTGTGGAGGCATCCCTTGCCAGAAGCAAACAGGCACTCAAAGATGCCACATGAGTGAGTTACGGAAATCACCCAAGGCCTGACGGTGGATGTGAACTATGTTTTGAGTTGTGTCAATAGGTTGGCATTGTAATAGTCTCTAAATTCAACATACCCAATGCCCCCCACTGATTTGTGTTTGAGAAATTTAGTATGAGAGCATCTTGATTTCTTACTTTGCCAAACATATTGACTAAGCAACGATTGCAATTTTCTGAAGTACACTAAGGGTATTGGGATGAGCAATGATCTAAACATGTATAGTAGTTGCGGCAGTTTAAGCATTTTAAAAGGCAGCTAATCTGTCAGACCAGGAGAGTGTAAATTTAGAAAGGAAAGAGATCAGTTTGCAAATTTTGCAGGAAAGAGGTATAATTAGCCTGAAAACAGAAAGGCCAAGGTTTTTGTTAGTTTCACTCTTATGTTTTTCTCTTGCCAAATATAAGGATAACATTCTTTAAGAATAGCTTTGGTAGCAGGATGCATGCCGAGGTACAACATATGCGACTATTCACTCTATAATAGGAAACCAAGCTAAATTCAGATAATGTGTTTTCTTCCTCAGCCAGGGAAGAGTCAAGATCGGTCAACATAAAAATGATGTTGACAGCAAACAGATTCATTTTGTGTCCCCGTTGGTCAAGTAGGAATCCTGAAATGGCTCATGGTTCCATGAAAGGGGACGAGGCAACGTAGCCTAGTGCAATTTGTGATAGCGAAGGTTGTAGATAACATAGCTGAATTAAGCTGAGGGACGAGAGTGCAGAGGTGTAATCGCAAAAAGTATACAACCATGAAAAGCAATTTTTTGTAGAGCCAGTGTCAAATGTGTCCAGTGGACTCCGTCAAATGCTTTCTCTGCATCCAAAGATAGGAGCAGAGAAGGCGCTCTATGATGCTCAGCATGATGAATGATGTTGGTTAGGCAACGAGTGGTGTTTGCAGTCTGTCATTCTGGGAGCATGTCGATGATCCTATTTGCTATCACTTTGGTGAATAGTTTAAGGTTGTGGTTCAATAAAGATATGGGCTGAAAGATTTGGTGGGATGTAGGATCCTTCCCTGGCATTGGTATATGTGCCCCCAAAGCTGTCAGGCCCGGGAGATTTGTTGTTTGGGAGAGAATCTACAACTTTACCTATTTTGAGGCTAGTAAAAAGTTTAGGCTCGCTAACTGGGGGGAGGTTAAGATGGGTAACTGAACGTCTTTCAAAAAGGATTCTATGGTGGTAGTGGTTGGTTGAGTGGTGTTGGGGTTGTCTTTAAGATTATAGAAAGAGGGGGGCATGGCCGGCCGGCGATGAAGACGGCAGCTTAAGCAGATAGCTTGTCAGCCCAGGGGACATCTGCAGCGACTACAGCCTACTAGAAAGTCAATCCACAGACATCCGGCATCTGAGGTGACTCTAGACCATGGCAGCAGTATCGAGGAAGAGGTTTACAGAGTATAAACCTCAGAAACTGAAAGAATTTGCTGTCAAGCCGGTGGAGAAGGTTAGTGGCAACAAAGATGGCGTCGACCATGCCAGGCCCCGGGACTCATACACGTATCTGCCGGATAAGATCCCGGCGGATCCGATCATCCCCGTAACCTCAGGCCTGATTGATCACGCCCCTGAGGGGGACCCCCACACCAGAAGCCCGGCAAAGGCTAAAATGCGGCTTGATATGCCGCCACATCGCCAGCGGCAGCCAGAAATTGAGGCCCCGGCCTTCAACCCCCTCACATCTAACCAGGCCTTACATTCCTCTATGGCCTCGTTTCCCACTTCAGGACAGCCAGTACTGGATTCAACACTTAAGGACATGTTGCTGTCACTACAGACATCACTAATGTCAGATCTATCATCCTTATTTCACAAGGTTACTTGGACAAACGAGTATCTTGGGTAGAGGACGGGATGTCTGACTGTGTCTCTACTGTGAATGGGGTCATTGACATGTGTGAGGACATAAGAGGACCAAAAATGGATGCGTGCCAAGCTGGCAGATTTAGAAGACAGATCTCGCAGGAATAATGTTAAGCTGAGGGGGGTACCTGAAGCCATATTGCCAGCCTACCTGCCCAAGTATGCGTGGGAGCTTATGCACTTAATCCTGCCTGACGCATCCCCTAGGGACCTGCTCATAGACAGAATTCACAGGATTGCCAAACCATCTAACTTGGCGGCTACGGTACCCAGAGACATTCTAATGAGGTTGCACTTTTTCCATGTGAAAGAAAATCTCACGATGGGTCTCAAAACCGAAAAACCTCTTCCGCCACCATTGACAGATGTTCAACTTCTTCCTGACCTCTCCAAATTTACCCTCCAATTACGCAGACAACTGAGCTCAGTAACCAAAGGCCTGCAGAATCATAAAATCCATTATAAATGGTGCTACCGAGCAACACTACTCATCACAAGCAACGGCAAATCACATGTTAACGACCCTGAGACGGGCCTCAACTTACTCCAGGCCTGGGGTATACTCACAGATCCTCCCGCCCCTCTACCACAACGGAGTGGCAAATCCTCGGCCCGCCGCAACCCGGTCCACAACAATACCGAGATGTCCTGATTCTTCACTTTGTGCTCTCATATAGGCGCATTACATTGTTTTTACCCACTCCCATGGAACCTGAAGTTGATATTTTTCTCTCTTTTGTTACACGTGTTCGCCCGTATATGGACTCTTTTTTAACCCCCGTCTAGAGCCTACAGAGCTGCTCGCTCATCCTCTATCTTGATGTTAATTTTGTGTGTTTCAAGCATACCGTTCGTTGAGTTAACTCTGAATCTTGCCTTTTTTTTTTTATTTCTTTTTTTTTTTATCGGTGCAGTACATGTAAGCTTTTCTTGAACCATGTTGACCTAGGATCTCCTCCACAGGTCCGACTACCTTTGTACGTTAACATATTGCTCTTTGCACAGCTCTACAGATCTTGTTGCAGGACTGCTTGAGAGTAATTCCAATCGCCCTAGCTGTCATCGCTTCTCTGAATCGGATCCTCTCTGTACTCTGGAAAACTAAGTTTCTACCATACATAGACACACCTGCCTTGTGACCTCACAATGTCACTCACTCTCATGTCACTCAATGATAAAGGACTAAATCACCCGGTGAAGAGGCATTCACTTTGGAAAACTGTTACAGCTCTTCAGAGTGATGTTTTATGCATCCAGGAGACTAATTAGCTTCAACCTGATTGGGGTCTGTGCACTAACCGCCGATATCCACATGTGTACAATGCCTCATATACCTCCAAGTCCAGAGGTGTTATGATTGCGATCGGTGAAAATCTTGACTTTCAACCAATTGAAGTTTCCCTTGACCCTGAAGGTCGTTACATTATTTTAGTCTGCTCATTTAACAAGGTCTATACGCTCATTAATCTCTACGCCCCGAAAGTGCACCAAGTCCAATTCCTACGTAAAGTTCTCAGGGTGACGACACCCCTCAGAAAGGGCCAACTCATAGTTTGCGGAAACTTTAACCTAGTCCCTGACCTCTCCTTGGACTCCACCTCTACTGCCAAAAGGAGGCCATCCCCACTACAAAATCTCATATCTACACATGATCTTTTCGATGTCTGGAGATGCCACCATGGCTCTGAGAGAGACTATACCTACTATTCTCCCGATTTAATTCCTATTCACGCATTGGATTTATTTTTAGCTGGTGAATGGGTACTACAAAATGTTTCCGCCTTCGAGATCCACACTGCCACATGGTCAGACCACGCTCCGATTTCTATCTCCATTGAGGACACAGGAAGAAAGCACAATTCATATGTATGGAAAGCGAACAATTATGTCTTACAACAGACTGCTCGCCTGAAATTGCTAATCACATCAAGGTAGTCAACTGACACAAGAAGTTGTTAATCGCTTCCTTCATAATCTACATCTGCCCTCTCTGAACCACAAGCAACTTTTGACCCTAAATGCTACATTTTCGGAACACAAGATCCGAAAGACTATACACGCTCTCTCCCTCAACAAAGCCCCCGGGCCCGATGTCTACTCGGGGGAATATTACAAACAATATACGGACCACCTAGTCCCGCATCTAGTTGAAGTGTTTAACCTCGCTGCCTCCTCTTCACATTTTCATCCAGAAATGCTAACCGCTCTTATTGTCACTATACCGAAGCCGGGGAAGGACCCGTCTGTTCCCCAAAATTTTCACCCGATATCCCTCCTCAATAGTGATGTTAAACTCTATTCTAAAACTATAGCGATGAGACTCCTAGACATCATGCCCACTCTTATACATAGAGACCAATCCGGCTTTACAAAAGGCAGACAAGCATCGGATGCCACCTGACAATTGATCCATTATGCAGAATCTACAGGAAAGCCTTCTCTGCTTCTCTCATTGGATGCAGAGAGGGCGTTCGATAGAGTCCATTGGACCTACCTTACCTCAATCCTACAAATATTTGGATTTACCGGCCATACCTTTAGTGCTATTATGTCGCTCTATTCCGCCCCCTCGGCCCTAGTATTCATTGAGGGCATGACCGCCCACCCCTTCAACATCTCTAATGCCACTCGACAGGGATGCCCCCTGTCCCCCCTTATTTTTAATCTGATTATGGAACCCCTAGCAGCACATGTCAGAGCCCTCACCTCTATCTCTGGCCTTCAAATTGGTCACACCTCACACAAAATCAGTCTATTCGCTGATGATGTGATTTTAATCCTCACAAATCCAGCTTCTTCTCTGGCTGAGGTACAAAAGTTACTCACTTGGTTTAGCGAGATCTCCTACTATCAGGTTAATACAACTAAAACATTTGTACTTAAAATGAATTTAGATGTAACCACCAAAAACTTGCTACAAATGCAGTATGATTTTGAATGGGCTGAGAAAGAAATTTCCTACTTAGGTCAAGTTAACCAGATCTACAAATTTTTTATTTACCTCTAACTTTTTACCTCTACTCCTCAATATCGCACTGAATCCCTGCAAATTGCAAAATATGAACTCTCCTTGTCAGGCAGATTAGCGGCCTTCAAAATGATGTGCCTCGCAGAGATACTTTACCAATTTAGAACCCTGCACATCCCGATCTCTTTAGCATACTTTAAGTCGCTTCAAACAATCCTCAACGCCCTCCTATGGAAGGGGAAAAAAACTAGATGTGCCCACTCAAACCTAATAAAAAAATAAACTAGCTGGGGGTGTTTATTCAATTGCCTTTGAAGACTATTATCTGGCTTCTACCCTTGCCCAACTACCAGAATGGTTCGGCCCTCAACCCAATGCCCCTTGGAAACAGATAGAACTCTCCCTCCTCCACAACAAGAGCTTAAAAGCTTGGGTAATGAGCATCCCGCTAGGAGCAAAATTACCCACTTCCCTCCCTCCAACAATGAAAGCCGCAGCGCTAGCTTGGAACAAAATTATCTCCCTCTTGAAGGACATCCCCAACACCTCACATTTCCAAATCCCCCTAGACTGGCTCCACTTTCTCTCCCCGGACCTGTCTCTCTCTAGATGGACTTTTAATGGGGTAACATTTTTACATCACATCTTACAGGACACACATCTCAAACCCTTTCTTGTACTTCAACAGGAGTCCCATCTCCTCCCTTCAGAACACTTTACTTACCTGAGAATCTCCCACTGTCTGAGTACAGTGCCTCTTCCTTTATATGCCATTCCCTCCAAGACCTGGGAATACCTCACAGAAGAGACAACCAAACTCAGGCATATCACACTTCTACAACTTTCTGCACCACAAACTTGAATTTACTAAATTACCTTCACATTCACAATGGGAATCTTATCTCTCTCGCTCCTATTTCAAGACACAATGGTCAGCTGCCCTTAGCACCTCTTACAAGACCACAAAATGTTCTGCTCTATGGGAACTTGCACAAAAAATTACTCTCCGTTGGGACTCCAACTAAAATCTCAACCTTTGACCCTAAAGCCTCCAACCTCTGCTGGCGGTGTAAAGCCGCCAAAGGAGATTTGTTCCACGTTCTCTGGGCTTGCCATAAGATTCAACCATACTGGGTTGAATTTTTCAGACTCATATTGACAACTATTAATACAACAGTTACTTCAACCTCAGACTTAGCCTTACTGAACCTCACAATTGAAAATATTCCCTCCCCCTACAAGTATGATACAACTCACATTCTCCTAGCCTCCAGATTATGTATAACCCGGTTGTGGTGTTCGGAGTCAGTCCCTGCAGTCACCCATACGATAGACCTGGTTAACCTACACTACTCTTATGAATGTATTATGGCTGCCATTAACGGCCAAACTGGAAAAATTTGGAAGGCCTGGTTGCCATGGGCCTCCGGTACTAGAGCTGTTTCACTGCTTTGACTCACCTTACCTCCTTTACAGATTTCTTGACCGAGTAATGTGTGAGCCCCTCTTCACTGCTTCTATGTACTATTGTAGTCTTGTGCTGAAAATGTTTTATTTTCCTTTTTCTAAGGAGATTTTGTTCTACTTTAAATACATGCATATCTGGTGCTCCCTCCTCCTGGGTCACAAAAGTGCTCCAGTTTGGGGTGACCCGGCAGGAGTGAGGACCCCGCCTAGACATTTGCAAAATTTTCTACATGTATTTCCACTGTTGGTTTGTTGGACATGTTAAATTACTAAGATATCAATGTTACTGCACATCGTTCATGCCCTGTAACATCTTGTATTCTTTAGCTAAATTTAATAAAAATAATTGAAACAAAAAAAAAAAAAAAAGATTATAGAAAGAGCTGTAGCATGTGTTAAAGGCATTGGCTATATTTTGGGGATTAATTTGTTTTTCTCTAGTAATTGGATGGTAAAGTTAAGGAATTGTAATTTTGAGTCTTTCATTTATTGTTCTAAAATCTTACCGGCCTTGTTACCAGGACATAGAAAGTTTTGAGATGTTTACAAGAGTACTCAAATTGCTCTAGTAAAAAGAAACTGAGCTCTAACCTAAGATGGCCTAGTTTACTTTTAGGTTGTGGGTTAGCCTATTTAAAGACTATGGGGTTGATTTACTAAAACTGAAGAGTGCAAAATCTGGTGCAGCTCTGCATAGAAGCCAATCCGCTTCCATGTTTTATTGTCAAAGCTTAATTGAACAAACTGAAGTTAGAAGCTGATCGGCTACCATGTACAGCTGCACCGAGTTCCTAGTGCACCAGGTTTAGTGTCTTTAATTTACTTTAAATGATCTGGAATTACGTGGTACAATTATTTGCATGGAAGTTTGGCACGTAGCCTGCAATCTTAGGCTTGCTTAAATCTGTCCCAAGACATCCCTTGAAAAACAAAATCATAATTTTTTATATAATAAAAAACTATAAATAATTATAACCAATAATGTTTCCACTGAAATTTTGTTGCAGAATTGTCGCTGTGAACAAACTGAAAGTAATTATAATTTAATCGCTGTTTTCTAGCTGATCTAAAACCATTTTTGACATAAAGGCACTTTTGGTGTTATGCAATCTACAGTTTAGAAAGCTAAAAGGACATGTAGGGCACAGGACAGACCACTAGGGATGTACAGTACTGTAATCTATAAGATTACATTGTACTGTATGTAAAGTGTTTGTTTTCCGTAAGTCGCAGAACGGAGAGTACGCTGTGTGCGAGCGAGCACCCGCTCGCTTAGATAGAATAAGACCCCCCCTGCATGGCTGTGACTCGGGGATAATTGCAAAAAAAAGAGTCACGCTTTAATAATAAGCTATCAATGTGATTCAATTTCCTTTTCTTAGCCTTGTTGAATAAAAATGGCACATATATAGGCTTGTGTGCTGCCCATAAGGTTGCAGGATTGGTTACAGAGTCCTTATTAATGCGGAAGACATCCTAAAGATGGTTTCTTAAGGTTTCTACGTAGGGAGAGGATTGCAAACTACAAGAGTTCATCCGCCAAAGAAAGGTGGGAGTAGAATGAGGAGAAACTACTATGGTGATACTCACAGAAGAGTGGTCTGACCAGGTTATTGGGAGTATGTCAGATTCTCAGATTTTCTGAAGTCCACTGGTCAATCAGAAACAAAATTAATGCGAGAGTATCAATTGTGACATGAAGAGAAAAAGGTATATTCACGTTCACCAGCATGCCGGCATCTCCATATATACGGAATTATCTCAGAAGGGGATTCAGAGAGGGTCTGTTAAGTCTGGATGATGTGGAAGAGGATGCCTGGAACCACGTTAAAGTCCAAGCACCATAGGAGGAAGACTTGCTATAGAGAATAAATCTTTTTGAGCTCCCTTTAAAAAGCAAATTTCATGAACAATTGGTGAGTAAATATTCACCAATACTGGGAGTTATTTACTAAGCATGTGCGTATAATGTAACGACCAGCTGGGTCCAAAATGCTGCAATGTAGTTGAAAGGGATAAGGAGGACTTGATTGCCAAAAGTACTCTTTGAGTGGGTGCTGGCTATAAATATATGCGGGTAATGACAATTTGTGTAGGAAGGATGAGCAAAAGCATTAAAGTGCATTTCCTGCACACAAAGTACATTGCAATCAGAATCGTAGGCAATTTCCAAAGAGAGGCTAGTTTCGCAGGGTGGTTAAGGACCTTGCCATTGATGGAGACAATTTCTGACAGTCAGGCCGCGTACACACGACCGAACATGTCCGCTGAAACTGGTCCGCAGACCAGTTTCAGCAGACAAATCCGATCGTGTGTACGACCTAGCGGACAGGTTTCCAGCGGACAAAAGTTTTAAAACATGCTTTAAAACTTGTCCGCTGGAAACCTGTCCGTCGGACATGTCCGCTGGTTAGTATGCCTAACCAGCGGACCGAAATCCCCCGCATGTGTCGAATGGATTTGACGAATGCGTGGAAGCATTTTACTTCCTGGTTTGGTGATGTGGCGGCGTCAACGTCACCGCCACGTCACCGCGCTGTCTGTCCGTGGTGATTTTGGTTTGATCGTGTGTACACACATCAGACCAAAATCTCCCAGGAGACATGTCCGATGAAAACGATCCGTTGGACCGTTTTCATCGGATATGTCTCCTCGTATGTACGTGGCCTCAGTCGGTGATCGGGAAAAGGGTTGTTAGCCGTTATAGCGGTTTCAAGTAGGGTCCCAGTTACACCCGGGATGTTATAGGCTACTGTAAGCCAAATCCAAGCTAGGACCATAAAGGGAGCAACTCACATAGAAGTGTATGTATGTATGGATGTATGTATGGAATGGATATTGTAGTGAGAAGACAAAAAAAAGTCTGAAAATAGAAGATAACAAAAGGATCACTAAAACAAAACAGGTGACTGTATAGAACTGTAAATGAGAAAAAAAAAATATGAGAGCAAAAAGCACTTTCTCGGTTATATTATGGGGGAGAGAAAATAGACTGGGAAGCTATCTTAGTCTGGTCCAGAAGATGGAAGCAAATTGAAAACTGGGTTCCCAAATCAATGGTGGGGTGATATGCGAGTGCGATGAGGCAGCTGCCAGTCAGGAGAGATTTTGCCAGGTAGGTCCGTGGACTCCATTAGTTTTGCATTATAATAGCAAATAGTCAAAAAGTTTGGCAGAATTGTTTTCATTATATGTATCTGACTGGAACGCCCAAGTGTTGCCTGTCCTATATACAGTAAAAAACGTCTTTGGCCAATAGATATGCAATGAAAGTGTCACCCTAAAAGCATGTGTGCTGTGTTCAAAGCACTGACAATAACAAAATACCCAACCTAGCCTGCCTTGTACTTTTTTATTCTTACAATAGGCCTTAATCAGCATGTAAAAATGAAATCCATTTCAACAATATTTTTAGATAAATTTAGTGAAACATAATATAAACGATTCATCCCTTTTTTTGTGTAGCTTTAACCACTTAAGACCCCAACCAAAATGCAGGTATAGGACCTTGCCCCTTTTTGCGATTCGGCACTGCGTCGTTTTAACTGACAATTGTGCGGTCGTGCGACGTGGCTCCCAAACAAAATTGGCGTCCTTTTTTCCCCACAAATAGAGCTTTCTTTTGGTGGTATTTGATCACCTCTGCGGTTTTTATTTTTTGCGCTATAAACAAAAAAAGAAGAGCGACAATTTTGAAAAAAGACACAATATTTTTTGCTATAATAAATATCCCCAAAAAATATATAATTTTTTTTCCTCAGTTTAGGCCGATACATATTCTTCTACATATTTTTGGTAGAGTGACAATTTTGAAAAAAAAATGCAATATTTTTTACTTTTTGCTATAATAAATATCCCCCCAAAATATATATAACATTTTTTTTTCCTCAGTTTAGGCCGAAACGTATTCTTCTACCTAGAAATGAAACCACATAAAAGTGTACATAAAATAATGTGTATCCCAATGATGGAATAACACAAACGTTCATATAGTCCTTGTAATTGAATTTAGAATTGAAGAACACAGTGTCAGGAGGCAAAACAGCAATAAATCATAATGGTTCACTCCACCACAGTGACGAGATGATAACATCAAAGTGATCCCTTCACCAGAATAAGGGGGGGCTGCTTACCAGAGGGCAAGCTCAATGAAGCAATTGGCTATAACCCAGCCGCGGCCTTTAAAATCTTGGATGGTTCCTGGATACAGCTTCCAGCAGATATCAAGGTTAGCGGTGCTCACGGATGGCAAAATATAGGTGGAGAGAGAAGGATGGACCAATAGTGTGATTCCGTTTAACAAAAAGGATTTATTAAAACATAAAATGATACTCACAATTTGACAAAGCATCACAGGCATATAAAACAAATCGCTGGCCGGAAAACAAAGCGGAGCCCTTCCTCCGTGCGTGGTGACGTCACTGCGTGTCTTCCCAGACGCGTTTCGTCATCAAAGGGTGACGAAACGCGTCTGGGAAGACACGCAGTGACGTCACCACGCACGGAGGAAGGGCTCCACTTTGTTTGCCGGCCGGCGATTTGTTTTATATGCCTGTGATGCTTTGTCAAATTGTGAGTATCATTTTATGTTTTAATAAATCCTTTTTGTTAAACGGAATCACACTATTGGTCCATCCTTCTCTCTCCACCTATATTTTGCCATCCGTGAGCACCGCTAACCTTGATATCTGCTGGAAGCTGTATCCAGGAACCATCCAAGATTTTAAAGGCCGCGGCTGGGTTATAGCCAATTGCTTCATTGAGCTTGCCCTCTGGTAAGCAGCCCCCCCTTATTCTGGTGAAGGGATCACTTTGATGTTATCTCGTCACTGTGGTGGAGTGAACCATTATGATTTATTGCTGTTTTGCCTCCTGACACTGTGTTCTTCAATTCTAAATTCAATTACAAGGACTATATGAACGTTTGTGTTATTCCATCATTGAGATACACATTATTTTATGTACACTTTTATGTGGTTTCATTTCTAGGAGAGCTTTTGTACATTACTCTATGCCATTGGTTGATGTTCTAGGTTATATCATTGGTTTTAACACAGGAGATAACTGCTTAGCAGTCCTCATTCATAATTTTATTTTTTTGTTTTGATGAGAGCGGCTTTGCCATTTTGTATTACTTTGTGTTTTCACACGATTGCCGCTGCTTTCTAGTTTGTACATTTTAATTTAATTTTTGGTTTAGCGCAGTTTTCTGTTTTTCTTGTATTCTTCTACCTATTTTTGGTAAAAAAAAAAAAAATCGCAATAAGCGTTTATCGGTTGGTTTTCGCAAAATGTATAGGGCCAGATTCAGGTAGAGTTAGGCTGGAGTATCAGTGATACGCCAGCCTAACTCTCACTTTGAGCTGGCGTTTCTGTTTTCTGTAAGCAGAAAACAAGAAACGCCGGGTTGGAGTTCCTATACGAGCGGCGTAATTGTATTTCGCCGTTGTATCGGAACTGCAATTTTAAAAATGGCGCTCGGGGCGTTCCCGCTGATTAACGCCAAGAATATGTTAATCAGTGAGAGACGGAAATTCACGATCGTACGCGGGCCCGACGCAGTGACTTTCCAACGTTTCCGTAAGCGATACGCGGCGTAAAGAAAAACATGCCCCCTAGGTGGAGTATCCTATGTTAAGTATGGCCGTCGCCATCGCGTTGAATTTAAAAATTTTCGCGCCGTTTGCGTAAAACATCCTTGAATGGGGATTGACGTCATTGACGTTCACTGACAGAATTTGGAGCATGCGCACTGACAGTCGACGCATGCGCAGTACGTTCGCCGCGGGATCGCGCCTAGTTTAAATAATACACGCCCCCTACCCGCCCAATTTGAATTCCGCCGGCTCATTTTCGCTACGCTGCTGCAACTTTAGGAGCAAGTGCTATGTGAATAACAGTACTTGCTCCTAAAGTTTTGGCGGAGTAACGTAAATGACTAACGTAACTCTGAAATAAAGAACTGCTGTCCTACCTGAATCTGGCCCATAGCGTTTAAATTGCATTGTTTACTGTGAAAATGACAGTTGCAGTTTGGGAGTTAACCACAAGGGGGCGCTGTAGGGGTTGTGTGTTCCCTGTGTGTGTGTTTACAACTGTAGGGGGTGTGGCTGTAGGTGTGACGTCATCGATCGTGTCACCCCTATAACAGGGATGACGCGATCGATGCTGCCGCCACAGTGAAGCCGTGTTTACACACGGCTCTCCCCGTTCTTCAGCTCCGGGGACCGATCGCCGCACTGCAGCGGCGATCGGGTCCGCGAGTCCCGTGGTCACGGAGCTTCGGACCGGGTCACGAGAGCGCGCCGCGGGCGCGCCCGTGACCCACGGCTGGGTACTATTTACTGACGTAAATATACGTGGATGTGCCCAGCCGTGCCATTCTGCCAACGTATATGTGCAGGAGGCGGTCCTTAAGCAGGTAAAGGGGTTGTAAAGGTAAAAAAAAAATCCCTAAATAGCTTCCTTTACCTTAGTGCAGTCCTACTTCACTTACCTCATTCTTCCATTTTGCTTTTAAATGTCCTTATTTCTTCTGAGAAATCCTCACTTCCTGTTCTTCTGTCTATAACTCCACACAGTAATGCAAGGCTTTCTCCCTGGTGTGGAAAAGCCTCTTGAGGGGTCGAGCAGGATAGTCAGGATGCCCACCAACACACAGCTCCTTTCTCTAAATGCAAAGTAGAGAGCATTCTGACCCTCCTGCTCGCCCCCTCCCCCCTCAAGAGTCTTTCTCCACACCAGGGAGAAAGCCTTGCATTACTGTGTGGAGTTACAGACAGAAGAACAGGAAGTGAGGTTTTCTTATAAGTAATAAGGACATTTAAAAGCAAAATGAAGGATGAGGTAAGTGAAGGAGGACTGCACTAAAGTAAAGGAAGCTATTTAGGGATTTTTTTTTTACCTTTACAACCGCTTTAAAGTTGGTAGCAATATTTAAACCCCAAGAGTAAAACAGGTATGGCTTTGTTCAAACAAGTGTGTTTCCCAGTGGTCTGATAAGATTAGGGGGAAGTCTTGATTCCATTTCCTCTGATGTTATGGTATGAATTATACACAGGTTAAAATACATTTTATTTGATTTATTATTCATTACAGTTTTCTTTTTATTGTGTTTAACTTTTTTCTTTTCTGTGGTATTTACTGATGCAATATTGTCTGTCCCCTATATTCACAATTGCTGATATAGCACACCATAAAGTTTGCAAAGGATGGTTGACAAGTATTTGTTGCATTCAATGACAAGCCACATTGTATGAAGGTGAATCATAGCCCGGAGCTTCCTATAATCAGGTCTGCAGGTTTAGTTTCAGTACAGCTAGATACAGTATGTAAAAAAGTTGCTTTAGATTTAAAGTGTGCCAGTCTATCTGCTGCCTGGAGCAGCTACTTTTATCAGTCTATCACGTTAGAACTCAAGATAAATGTACTGGTCAGCAGAGATTTATGGCGTTCAGTCCCAGCCTCAAAAACAATCTCAGGGAGTATTAGCGGCATGCTGAAATACAAGAAAGCAGCAAGTGGTGGGGAAAAAAAAAAATTAAACATTACAAAATATTTTAATCGAAGACTTGATTAAACCAGTATCCTATCTATAAAGTTACCCATTATATTTTCGTTTGAATCAAAATATTTTTTTTTTATCACAAGCAGAAATTTAAAGTTTAAAAAAATCCAGTTTTTGGAGCTCCTGCCTCCCTTTCTGAATATTAAGCTTCTGATGCAGATTTACTGTAAGGGAATGGAACAGGCATTATTACTTCGCTTTGCTGTTACTTCTGTAGGCTTCATACTGGTTGGACAACCAGCCCCACAAAGCGGTTTCTCTTCACAGGTGGCACGGGTACTAACAGGTTTGAATTAACAGCAGCAGGATCCAATGGCTCTGTCAGCGCTGGATCCAGATTGTGTTCAAGTATTTTTTTTTCCGAGGGGGTGGGGCTAGTTACTAGTTACAAGTGCATGTGTCAAAACAGCCAGATAGCGCAAACCCAGAAGGAGGATCAGTAAAGATGAACGCAGCATGCACTGTGACAGCAGAGAAATGGAGGGCTCAGTTTGAAAGGCAAGTTTGTCATAATGTGCTAGAATGCAGTACGTACTAGCACATTATGTCATTAACCAGCATGGGGGGGGGTCCATTTACCCTTTTTTATTTTTTGCAGAAGCACCACCTCACTGAGCGCAGCCCACTCAGTAAAATACTTCCTTCCTGTTCCAGCAAGATTTTCTTTGCAGCCCTGCCTTGCTCCTGTGCAACCAGCTGTGTTCTCTTACTACTGTACCCACATGCCATGGCCCCAGCCATTCCTTCGAGTGAGTTCTGCTCCAATTAATGGGGAGACTACAGCTCCCCATAGCATGAATAGTGCTGTGGTGTCCATGTGCAATAGGAAGAGAAGCCTGCTGGTGCATTTTCTTTGTAATGTTCGCTGGAACAGGAAGTATGGCCATTTTTGTATGTGGGTTGCACTCTGGAGCGCGTGGTTACTTAAAGGACAACTTCTCTGAAGGTGAAGTTGTCCTTTAACGATGTCTTAAAAAAATATAAAAATTCTGTTTTAATATTTTCTGTATTATGTTACTGTACTGAACCCTACCAAGACATTATTTACAGAGAAACTGAATATTTGGGGAAAACAATCTCAGGTAAAGTTTTGAGATGATGTTTCCAGCAAAGCATAAAGGTTGAACTGACATAATCTTGTCCTAGGCTACATGATCTCTTACATCTTTTTAATAAACTTGCTTGGCCGCTGAGAAAACATATTGCTGAGCAGTGTTCACATAAAAAGCAGAACAAATATAATACAGTATTTGTCTATAAATATTTTTTGCTACATTGATGAAACTTGACTTCATTTTACATTCTTTAAGGTGAGGGTGCCCTTCATCACCAGTTTTCACATATCGCCTCTGCTGTTTGAAGTAGTTAAAGTGATATTAAAGGGACACTAAAGTCAGGGCTTTTTAAAAAAAAAAATAACAAACATGTTATACTTACCTCCACTGTGCAGTTCGTTTTGCACAGAGTGGCCCGGAAAGCTGTCTTCTGGGGTCTCTCGGCGGCTGTCTGGGCTCCTCCTCGCAAAAGCTTTCCCTCTTCATGCGAGGGCGCTCGCATGGAGGAAAGCTTTTGCGAGCGCGCTCCCGTGATACAGCGGCGGCCATAGCCGCCGACTGTATCACTCGGCTCCGCCCCCGGCGCGCCGCGTCATCCGCTCTGATTGACAGCAGCGCTAGCCAATGGCTGCGCTGCTATCAATCCGCCCAGCCTAGCCAATCAACGGCCAGGCTGGGAACCGAAGAGGACGACGTGAACGCGCCCGGGAGATTCGAACGGTCAGGTAAGTACAACGGGGGCTCGGGGGGGGGTGGCGGTGCTGTGAGATGTTTTTTTACCTTAATGCATAGGATGCATTAAGGTAAAAAAACGTGTACCTTTACAACCCCTTTAACTTTTTTTTTTTATTATTATTATTTAAAACAAACATGTCATACTTACCTCCACTGTACAGTTTGTTTTGCACAGAATGACCCCCGATACTCCTGTTCTGGGGTCCCACGGTGGCTCTCTTGGCTCCTCCCCACAATAGCTAACCCCCTCTGGGAAGTGTTCTTCCAAGGGGGTTCCCTTGCGGGCGTGCTCCCATGTCATACACTCGGCGTCTAAAGATGCCGAGTGTATGACTTAGTCCCGACCTCCGGCGGCCACGTCACTGAATTTGATTGACAGCAGTGGAAGCCAATGGCTGTGCTGCTATCAATCTATCCAATCAACGCCAAGACTCCCTGGAGAACAGGACGTAACAGGTAAACAAGCTCAGGTAAGTAAAATGGGGGGCTGGGGGGGCCCGTGATAGACCGTGATTTCACCTTAATGCGTAGGATTCATTAAAGCGGATCTCCACCCTAAAGTGGAGTCACGTTGATCGGAATCCTCCCCCCTCCGGTGTCACATTTGACACCTTTCAGGGGGAGGGGGGTGCAGATACCTGTCTAAAGACAGGTATTTGCACCCACTTCCGGCCACAGCAGAGTCGGGCAAAAGACGGGTTTTCCTAGCTTCCCGTCGCCCCCCCGTTGTGTGCTGGGAACTCTCGGCTCCCAGCACACAGCGGGAGCCAATCGGAGGGCGCAGCGCGACTCGCGCATGCACCGTAGGGAACCGGGCAGTGAAGCCGGAGCGCTTCACTTCCTGGTTCCCTCACCGTGGATGGAGGGGGGAGCAGCAGAGACGAGCGAACGCTCGTCTCTCTACTGCAGACGACGCTGGACTCCAGGACAGGTAAGTGTCCTAATATTAAAAGTCAGCAGCTGCAGTATTTGTAGCTGCTGGCTTTTAATATTTTGTTTTAATGGGCCATCCGCTTTAGGGGGAAAAAACATGATCCTTTACCACCCCTTTAAAGCCAAACCACACATAGGAAGTACAGACCAATGTATGAGATTGATAAAACTGTATCTGTATCCGCAGGACCCAAAGATTTTGCAGAAACCCCAGTACAATCCTGCCAAATCGAGAAAAGTTGGGGGAATCTGACTTTTTAGGATGCAAGCAAATATTTAGAATTATACTAATATAATTGCTTGTACTCTCTAGCAGGCTGGGGACAGATGTATGCACCTACATACATTTTTTAGATCATTTGGGGTTTCCTAGACTCCTCAATACCTTTCTTTACACAGCGCTTTGCTGGTCACCTTTTAAAGCTCACATCCTCAGAAATGTGCTGTTAGGATCGCAGTTTGTATTTCCCTGAATTATTTGAGTTGAATGATTTTTGTGTCAGCAGCCCCTTAGGAGAGATATACTCTTTCCATTGACTTTTTCCATATACGTTTTTTTTTATTATTTTAAGTTTACACACATTGGAAAATATGGAAGAGTAGAAAAGGTGTATAAAACCATACATAAGCTTTAAAAATATAAAACAAATGTGCAAGAAAGGTACGCTATACATGACCTTTAGAGCAAAAATCAACAGAACAAAGAGAATAGGTAGGAGATGTCCTACAAGAGTGAGAGGTTTAAATTCCACAAGAACCACACATGAATTTGATGTCAATTCTACAAGTACATTTCACAGGTATCATTCAACCCATGGTTTCCAATTTCTGTCAAACGATGTGCAAGAGGCTGACCTAATAGCTAAGAGTATTCCATATTGATAACCGAGATTGACTAAAGTGAGGTTGCTTTTCTGGTGTCTGGCAATGACCAGTTTGGCTGCTATAAGTATATGCACAACTACTACCATGTATGAGGGGGGATATTTGTCTATACCTATGTGTAGAGTTGCTAGAGCTAGCTCTGACAGTACTAGTATACCAGGGATATCTGCGATCATATTAAATATTTTCCTCCAACAGCAAGGTTTTTGCAAGCCCAGATGTGAAGAATGTCTCCATGGACTTTTTGTGTATGCTCCATATGACTTTTGTTGGTGGAATTTCCGTCAGCAAAAGTTTAAGAGCAGGTTCTCAATTTTTCAGATGGAAAAAATTCCTATCAGACAATCTGTTTGTCTGTATGCAATTTCACCGGGGGGGAAAAAACACGCATGCTCAGAAGTACTGATCTTATTTTTCTCGCCTTGTTGTAGTATTGTACGTCACCACCTTCTTAAGGCTTGAAAGTTCAGAGAACTTTTGTGTGACCGTGTGTATGCAAGCCAAGCTTGAGCGGAAAAAAAACATCCAACTTTTTTCCAACGGTAATTACGGTTGGTTTACAAGGCATAAGAAAAACTGAAGCACCCAGTGTTCTGCCCATTGGGCCTTTATTCATTTACTGTGTTTATGTGATAATACATTGTTTTTTTTCCTTGATGTACACAACGCTGGTTATAAGCAGAGCATAGATCCCCCCTCCCCCTCCTGTCCCTTTCTGGTATAACTTTAGCTGCTGGTTTTAGTTACATACCTGTATTGTAAGGTCTTAGAATGTGTTACTAAAGTTGGTAGGAACTAGTGTATTCTGGGTCAAGTAAGCGAGTCAGCCACCATTTTAGGAGTTTGCATAAAGACAGCAAGTCTGTTTCTTCAATCTCTCCCCATCACCCCTCAGCGAGCTTAAAAAGTACGTTTTTTTTATCTCATTCTGTGTTATAGAGCATTGTTTCCTTATTATAGGCAATATTGTACTGATTGATGTTTATTATATCAATTTGTAGTTTCACCTGGCTTGTTCCAATAACTCTAAGATCAAAGAAATATGGTATCTGAAGTTTATAGAGCAAGGAGGTTTAGCTCTCTGTCCTAGAGACAGAACACCCAGGTGAAATCAGTAATTGCACCACCAAACTTCCCCTTTTAAAATGCATCTCATTGGTGTAACTGAAGCAACAATAGTGTTTCCTACATAAAAAAATTGAATCTGGGTGACCAAAGACCATGTGTTTCTCTAGGCCACAGCTTACTCAAACTCACTTTGCCACTGCATACATCACTAATCCTGTACAGCAGAAAGACAACGACAAGCACACAAACCTCACTGTAAAATACGATGAGTTAGAGTTTGCAGTTAATAAACGAGGATGAAGTCTCCGCACACTTTCAGGTACAGCCATTTGGCACGTAGTCCTATAAAGAGCTAATGTTGTATCATAAGTTTCTCTAAAATGCCCAATTTTATGACAATTTTTTTTTCTATCCCTAGCTTTTCTAAGTTAATGGTTTTAGATATTTTTCATTTAAGTGTCTTTTGTCACATTAATTTTGATGTCAGCCAGTGCTTTTTAATTCTGCTTTCCAACCAGCCTTTGCAATTTATTTTAAACGGCACAGTACAATTTTAGAGTTTTACTGCTCTAATGTCAGTGAAAGATTTACATTTTTTATACTCACTGTAAAATTATTTTGTAGTCCATTGAGGGACACATGAAGTCCTTCACTATTGGGATATACTACAGCCTTCAGGCAGATTGGACAATGTCAAACTGAAAAAGCAGGTCAACCCAAGAGAACTCCTCCTTCCAGGGACGGACTGACCATTCGTACAATTGGGCACTGCCGGAGGGCCCCAAGGCAACTAGGGCAGGGCTTGACAAATTTGCGTGGAATCTAGGAGCCAGCTAAAAAAGTTAGGAGCCAGAAAATGCGTCCCGTCCCGACGAGCTCGCGCGCAGAAGCGAACACATACGTGAGTAGCGCCCGCATATGTAAACGGTATTCAAACCACATGTAAGGTATCGCCACGATCGTTAGAGCGAGAGCAATAATTCTAGCTCTAGGCCTCCTCGGCAACTCAAAACGTGTAACTTGTAGATTTTTTTAAACGTCGCCTATGGAGATTTTAAAGGGTAAAAGTTTGACGCCGATCCACGAGCGGACGCAATTTTGAAGCGTGACATGTTGGGTATCAATTTACTTGCCGTAACATTATCTTTCACAATATAAAAAAATAAAAAATTGGGATAATTTTACCGTTTTATTTTTTAAATTAAAAAATATATATATTTTCCCAAAAAAGTGCGCTTGCAAGACCGCTGCGCAAATACGGCGTGACACAAAGTATTGCAACGATCACCATTTTATTTTCTAGGGTGTTGGAATAAAAATATATATATAATGTTTGGGGGTTGTAATTAGAGGGAAGGAGATGGCAGTGAAAAATGACATTAAAATTGCTGTTTAATTTGTAATGCCAAACGGCCACCACCAGATGGCGCAAACTCACAGAAGGAAGAGCTTGGGACATCACAAGGCTGCAAAGCCGCAGCCTCAATTACCGGCCGTCCCGGACCCGCAGCGATCCTGTGCCTCCGTGCGCCCCCACCTCCCCCTACCGCGGTTGACGGTAATTAAGGCCGCGGCTTTGCGGACTTGTAGGCCGCAAAGCCGCGGCCTCAATTACCAGCCACCGCAGGCGCCAGGTCACAATTTCTGGTTGCAATTGCAACCTGGCGCCCGGATATTGTCGACCCCTGCACTAGGGGGCCCCATAAGGGTGGCCAGCCTCAGTAAAACCAGGGACAGCATGTAAAAATCTGCGTATTTTTACATCTGTCCCCGAAATGTCCCTTGCCGACATAATTTTGCAGTGAAAATCCCAAAGCTATAGCTGCCTCGCCTCTGCACTGCCTCCTCAGCCAATAAGTGTACACGCCCCATTTCCTCTGAAGCTCATTTTAGAGCAGGAGATGCCGACAGCTGGAGAGGAGGAGACACAGCCTGCAGTGTGAAAAGGACTGCAACCTGCTGGAAGGTATTCTTTCTGAGCTGAACTGAGTGTATTTTTGTCAGTGGCAATGATGAGCGGGGGGGGGGGGGGGTTTGTTTTTCCTCTAGCAGGGCTTCTTATGTCTCTGAAGCTCTTAGATCGATTTTCTGTGCGAGAAGTGCATTGCTTCTAGAGGAAGGCCATGTTCTGAACTTCTCTCCAAATCTCTGCTTCCCTGCCTACTCATTACCTGCCCACCAATCCACAGTCCCAGTCCCCACCTCTCCTGCATTACCACCTAATGTATCTGTGAGCTGCTGGGGCACTACAAGTCCCAGCATGCCAGAAGATGGGGCAGCAGCAGTGTGCTTTATCAGGATGATTTTTGGGTGAAAAGTGCTGGTGTGTGTCTATGTGTATATATGTCTACTGTGTGTCTATGTGTATATATGTCTATGTCTATATGTCAATGTGTATACTGTGTGTCTATGTGTATATATGTATACTGTGTGTCTGTCTATGTGTATATATTGCGGCGGTATGCGAGGTGGCATACATAACAATCGCTACATTTCAACTCGCATTCGATCTATTGTAAGGGACTGAACCGAAATCCGGTCCAGTTTTTCCAGCCTCTCTGGCAGGCTGGGTTTTCCGGTCTGGATGTTCGGGTCCACTGGAGTCCACAGTCAGCTGGGCTTTAACCACTTAAGGACCCCCTACCGACTATATACGTCGGCAGATTGGCAAGGCTGGGCACAGGCACGTCGCCTTTAAGTGCCGAGCCGTGGGGCCGCGGGCGCACGCACGTGACCGGGTCCGAAGCTCCGTGACCGCGCCCGCGGGACCCGATCGCCGATGTCCCGCGATCGGTCACAGGAGCTGAAGAACGGGGTGAGGTGTGTGTAAACGCACCTTTCTCGTTCTTCTGTGTGGCAGTGACACTGATTGTCTGTTCCCTGATGTAGGGAATGACGATCAGTGGTGTCACGCCTACAGCCACGCCCCCTACAGTAAGAATCACTCCCTTAGGACACACTTAACCCCTTAGTGCCCCATAGTGGTTAACTCATTCACCGCCATTGTCATTTTCACAGTAATCAGTGCATTTTTATAGCACTTTTCACTGAAAAAATTACAATGATCCCAAAATTGTGTCAAAAGTGTTCGCCATAATGTTGCAGTCAAATCTAGTGAAATTTATTTTTATTTTTTTATAAAAATGCAATAAAACTATCCCCTATTTGTAAACGCTATAACTTTTGCTCAAACCAATCAATAAATGCTTATTGTGATTTTTTTTTACCAAAAATATGTAGAAGAATATATATCGGCCTAAACTGAGGAAAAAAAATTATATATTTTTTGGGGATATTTATATTAGCAAAAAATATTTTATTTTTTTTCAAAATTGCCGCTCTATTTTTGTTTATAGCGCAAAAAATAAAAACCGCAGAGGTGATCAAATACCACCAAAAGAAAGCTCTATTTGTGGGAAAAAAGGACTTAGTTAGCGCCGGATGGCAAGGATTTAATTTACTGTTTTGTTTATTTTTATTTTGCAAACCTCTTGTAAATTAACCTGGCATCCGCCAGACTTAAGTGCCTGGTTGCTGACCTTTATTCAAAAAAGGTGATCCCCACGAGCCATCTCCCACAATATGTATACTGTGTGTCTATGTGTATATATGTATACTGTGTGTCTATGTGTATATATGTATACTGTGGGCCAGATTCACAGAGCCATTACGCCTGTCTAACTGGTGTTAGACTGGAGTAATTTCAAATTACGCACGTTTTCTAGCTAGTCGGAAGCCTCAAACCATGAATAGACGGCTGCGGGCTTCAATTTCGACTGGATTACGTGTTCATACGCCTTCGGATCTACGCTGCAATAAAATTGCGGCCACTGGGTGGACTTCCCGTCGTTTTCCGCGTCGGGGTATGCTAATGAGCTTTTGCCGGCGATCCCAGAAATTACGATCTTCATTTGCAATCTCTTACGGCACCTTTAGTCATCTTTTTTTTGCGTAACACTATACCAGCTTTTTGCTGGTCTAATATTAGACAGCCCATGTTAAGTATGGCCGTCGTTCCCGCGTCAAATTTCTACGTTTTCCGATGTCTTTTATTATTTTTAACATAAGTCGTCCGGGAATAGGAATGTTCGTAAACGACACTACTCAAACAACGAATGACGTAACAACGTGATTTCGCGCAATGCACGGCGGGAAATTGTGAACGGAGCATGCGCAGTTCGATCGCCGCGGGGACGGGCTTAATTTAAATGCTTCACGCCCCCCAATCGCGTATTTCGATTACGTGCCGAGAAATAGACTACCCCGCCGTAGCGTACGGGCAAAAATCTTACCAGGATTCGGTGTATAAGCCTGGTGAAATACGGCAGCGTAGAGTATTTTGATTACGCATCGCAATATTAAGTGTATCTGAATCTGGTCCTGTGTGTCTATGTGTATATATGTATACTGTGTGTCTATGTGTATATATGTATACTGTGTATATATGTATACTGTGTGTCTATGTGTATATATGTATACTGTGTGTCTATGTGTATATATGTATACTGTGTGTCTATGTATAAGTATGTGTAGGTATGCTGTATGTTTCATGTATGCCTACTGCCATGCCTGTGAAAAATCCACTTGTTGCCATTCAGAGGCAGCTGAATGGTGAACTGCTGGGCCTGGCCTTGTATCAGGCAGCAGAGCAGGGATATCATGGCACACATCAAGCATGGCTTTTCTTTACATGCCCCACTGCTATATCTGAGGCCAACCACAGCAGTTGCCTATTCCAAATGCTTTACGACTCACTTGAGCAGTTTGGAGCCTGCAACAAGTGTTTTTTTTTTTCTACTTTAAATGTCTTTTACTGCCAGCTGCCTGTCACACCAAGCACTAAGGTGTGTGTAAGAGGACACTGATAGAAGGTGACACACTGGGGGGGGGGGGGCTCTGCCATAGGGTGTCACACTGGTGGGGCTCTGCCATTGGGAGAAACACTGGGGGGCTCTGCCATAGGGTGGCACACTGCCATAGAGTGGGACTCTGCGGACTGTGATGTATAGGTAGAATGTTGGGACTTTGATGTAAGGGAGGACTCTGATGTGAGCGTGGTGTTCAACCTGACTGCTGTACTTTATATGTTTTGTTTGTTACTTACTCTTGGCATGGCGGGCATCTGTAAGCCTGGGGGGGCTCCATAATCTTCTATTGCTCAATCTTCTATGGCCCCATGAGTTGTCAGTCCGCCCCTGCCTCCTTCTACCAGCATGCCTCAATTTTGTAGCAAAGCAGTACAGAGAATCTGATCATAAAACACAGAGGAGTGGGACCTGCATTCCTCAATGGACTCATCCCCCATAATTACTACCTTTTGGGTCACTTGACCATCCGCTTTTAGAGTGTAAGCTCTATCCAGCAGGGCCCTCCGATTGCTCTTGTATTGAACTCTATTGTAATTGTACAGTCTACACTAATTGTGAAAACTGTCGGTGCTATATAATTTCTGTACAAAAATAATATACTCCAAGAAAATGTTATTGAGAATACACAAATCCTATTTTCTTTATTATCCATTAAAGGGCGTCTTTTACATTTGTGACTTCCAAAAGCAATACAAAATGGTAAACACAGCAACAAACGCGAACAGACTCCAGAATAAAAATGGAGGACTGGGTACTGCCAGTCAGCCTGAAAGAACTTATGCCTGAAGCTGGCATCAGAAGTCAATTTTGTAGAACTTAAAAAAACATGTTAGCAAAAAAAATAAACAAACATTTGGCAGTCTTGAAAATCGGGTAAATTTTTGCTGGATGCAAATAAAAAATTAAAATTACGCACAGATTCAGAGTGCACCTTAACAGCACTCTGGTAGTGGAACCCCGTTCTTTGAGACCATAAGGTTGAATGATGGTTTGTCTAAGCCACCAGGACACAGTGGGACGTGAAGCCGGCTCACCCATACAGGGTTAAATCAGGATTACAAAAATGGTTTAGGGTTTCTAAAGGAAGCATTGGTTGAAAAAAAAAACAGCTCACACCACATGCAGACAATGAACGTAACATTTCCTTGTGGAGAACTGGAGTTGGACAGAAGCATGGAACAACAATGTCCTGGTTAAGGTGAATTCCCGAGCCGCAATACAAAATCAGAAAGGTTTCTTTGCAGGATAGAGCAGCCAGTTCAGAAATTTGCCTCGAAAATGTACAGACTACTAGAAATGACCACTGTGGGTAACAGTAGAGATAGGAATGGCTGGCTATAAGGCATTTGAATAATAATTTTTGATGACAGAGATGACCAGATTCAGACTCCAGAGTCACAGGGGAAATGAACAGGGGAACCACATTGCAAATTCTCTGAAACAAGATAGAAGAGCAGAAACCTGGCACTTAAAAGTGCTAAAAGTCAAACAGGTCTAGACCCTGCTGTAGGAAGGAAAAAATTCATCCAATTGAGAAAATCCAAGTGAAGTATTGTTCCGTATCCAATAACAAAGCTCTTTAGAAAAAAAAGCCTTCCACAAAGCAGAGCCAATGAGAAGATGTCTATCCTCCAAGGCTACTAGCTAAGAACTTAGGGATGCTGGTAGTGGGGGGAAAGGATTATCCTAGAATTGCCTACCACTTTCTGTGTCCAATCCTCTTATAGGTGGCAGTATAATCTGAAGGTAAAAGGCATCTTATGTACCTTAAAAAAAAAAAAAAATGAAATGTTTGCTTCTGTTCTTTAAAATTGCTTCTGGGATATGAGGCCTAACACCCAACATATTCTTCCATTATCACTGGGGGAGATTTATCGCAAAGGAAAAGTTTTCAAGATGAATTTGGTTACTTCTATACAAAAGACAATGTTAAGGCTGTATATATGTCATAAAAAGTAAATAAATAAGACATGAGTGTGTCTACCCTGTATTAGAGCTGCACGATTCTGGTCAAAATGAGAATCGCGATTCTTTTGCTTAGACTAAAGATCACGATTCTCAAAAACTGAATGCCAGAAACCCCCCCCCCCCCCAAATAAATAAACCTGTGATTTATCTGAAAATATGAATATATAAAAAACAGACCAGTGATATGTCTATAATGTTAAAGACCATATAATTTCTTTGAAAAAAGCAGAATCAAACTTTGATTCTGCTTTTTTTATAGGAGTTATATGGTCTTTAACATTATAGACATATCACTGGTCTCTTTTTTTATACATCAGAAGCAGTACCGCCAGCAACCATTGGGTGGCACATGCATACAAGCAGTTGTACAGAACTGTGAGAAAAATTAATACATCAGAAGCAGTACTGCCGGTAACCACTGGGTGGCGCATGGATACAAATACAGTTGTATAGAACTGTGAGAGAAGCCCAGGCATCCGTCCAGCGGCGCAGGCTGCCGACGTCGGTTCCGATATCAGCGACATTTGCGTTCCACAGAACTGGTTACAGAAGAATCGCGGGTCATCCCGCGGGAAGAATCGAGATCACGATTCTCTCCGCGATTAATCGTGCAGCTCTACCCTGTATAGAATATTTGGTCTGGATTTCGAATTTCTAAAACTAATTTTATTGTTCTCTTCAGCACATTTCATACATTAGTCCCTATGGGGTTAATTTACTAAAGCTGGAGAGTGCGAAATCAGGCTCACTTTTGTATAGAAACCAAAAAGCTTAATTGAACAAGCTGAGGTTAGAAGCTGATTGGTTTCTATGCAGAAGTGAGCCTGATTTTCCACTCTTCAGCTTAAGTAAACAGACCCCTATGTGACAATGCGCAAAGAAAAAAAAATTGTAATATTGTGCAAATGCCTCAGCTATTGTGTAATGTTTATAACCTGCTCTAGGAGAAAGGATCCAAATGACTTTGGAATCTGCAAGTGTCAGAAGATGCCACAGTGGGCCGATTTGATAAGGCATTCATATTCTATTGTACAGCAACCAAAGCAATGCACTCTGCTACAGCCAGAAAATTACAAGGTGGATTGTGATAGGATGCTATACATTACATTTTTTTTTTCTATAAAACTAAAGTTAAATGCCATATCTGTAAGGTCTGCTTAAAACACTAAATATCATAATAAACATGGAGTATCTTTGCATCCATATTATGTACTGTGCACATCAGGAGAACACCGATGCTGATCACTTTGCTGGGTTATAATACAGCTATTTGCCAAGCTTGTATTTGCACATTGATTTCTAAAGCAAATGTAAAATAGTTGAGATAACTAATTTCCTTCCTGCAGGGCAAGCAAGTCATTACACTGTAATGCAATTCTAGATCCAAAAATCAGCGGTGCACACTTTCCAAAGAGTTCAACTAATCAAGGTAGTTTTCAGCAACTGTAATTTGCTTGGGACTGGAAATGATGCAGAATAAAATCCACAAGGTAAAAGCGGCAAAATCCTAAAAACAACAAAATGGTTAACAGTATTGAAAAGAACTCCAGGGGATTGAATTTGTTTCTAAAATGCAATTGCCCAGCTGGACTTTCTCAGAAGAAATGTGGAATTCAGTATTTAGCAAAGTGGGGCTCAAAAGCAAAATAAAGCTACACTATGGATGGGAAAAACTACATGACTAGGATCCTCAGAGCCTGACGGCAATGCCTTTGGAGCCTTTTTTGCAGGGTTTGTACACGACTTTTTGGAAGGCGTAGTTCTAAGCACAAATCCGAGGTATTAATAACACATGGCATCCACTGCTGAGCTATAGTCTAGCAAACAAATGCTATCAACGTTCAGCCTGATGATGAGCAAAATTTGTCTCTGGGAATGCCTGCATATACCAGCTTACATGCCACCCAAAAAACGCTGCTGTGTCCCTCCGTCAGCCAGATGCAGCCTGAAAGCAAGTCTTTTAAATGTGTCCGTCCTGCGCCTGTTGCCGTGCAAACAGCGTGAAGCTGAGTCACGTACCAGCCACCACACCGCTCTTACCCTCCGTTTATTTAAACCAACCATCCACCACGCGCTCTAGGAAGGTGGAGGAAGAGACAGAGAGAGACCCAAGACCCCCGAGGGGGGGAAAGAACCAGAGCCTCACACCGTGCCGACCCTTCCCCTGAAGGGGAAAAACATATGCCATGCTTTGTAATGCTATAGGGACACCCCAGCAACCCCCCCCCCCAATCTCATCCCAGAAGCAGCGATCATTCTGGAGGAAGCCAGCAACACAGCCAGCCGACACAGAAGGACACACTGAGGAGGCATGGATCAGGTATGTTTTAAAACCCTCTAGTGGCGATTGTTAGGCATGACAATATATGCTAAAAGAAGAATCCATAAGTGAACCAAGTTGCTTAGGAATCTTCACTTACCTCTCCCGCCGCAGGATACTGCTGGTAATCAGACAGGCCCAATCTTCACCCATTACGGCAGGTAGAGTCAAAGGGCCTTCAAGGACCGGGTGCTTTTTTAATAGGTGTTCCCACTCCTCTGGACCTGCATAGCACCCTGCCAGAAAAAACTTTGGTATCTGATTAAAAACCAAAGAACTGGGTCCCAGGGTCAAGCCCTCCAAGAGAGGCATTACAGGCAAAACCTTGGTCTTCTTTCTCCGAGACCCGGATACAATCCACTTTGGCCTCAATGGCACTTTGGATGGATCCCATTGCATAGCTTGCTTGATCCAGTAAGGATCCTTCCAGCGGAGCTCTTCATAGCACTTCTTTACCCGTGACCAACACCTTACACACTGGCGAAAAAACAGGTACTCCCTGTATGGGAGGGGTTATATAGGGAGGGGGGCTTCCTGTCTTGGGTGTGCCAGTGTCCATCACCTGAAGGTGGCCTATAACCCACATAGTTATTACTATGGCTGCTCTGTGTCCCGTGGTGTACGAAAAATAAAACTTGCTAGCTAAACTATACAGTAGCTAATGTTTTGGCATCTCTCCTCCCCTTCTTCAATGCATACTGCCTGTTCTCTGAGCAGAAAAAAAACCCTGAAAGAAAGAACATGATTTGTGACCTTTACGTGTGGATTTACTAAAGGCAAATAGGTTGTGCACTTTCCAAGTACAGTTTCACTCTGCAAGTGCACTTGCTCAATAGCTTAGTAAATGAGGAGAAGCTCTGTTGGCTTCCATCATCTAATCACAAGCTTTTTTTATTTATTTTTCCATTTCCCTTGCATGCGATTGGATATTCTTTATAAAGTGAAGGTATTCTTTATAAAGTGAAGGTATACCTTATGTACTAAGCTCTAGAGCAGGGTTCTCCAAACTATTCACTTCTAGGGCCATATTGTATATTTTACAAGGGCCAAAAAAAATATTTATAAAATAAATCCTCAGCAGTAGAATAGAACATAATTTAACAGGCTGCGGAAAACGGGACTGGATGTTGCTACTGTATTGACCCCCTCCACCCTCCCCACACCTAAATGATAGAGCATCAGGGCTAAACATTCAGTGTGCATGGGGTTTTACATCTGTGTCCCCATCACAGTCTCCCCAGCCATCCATGTCCCCATCTCCAGGTGCATTTGTGTCCCCCTCACTCATCAGGACTTGCAGTAGAAGTATCCCCACAAATTGATGCCCCCATTAGAGCCCCCCACACACTTGTGTCTCCATCAGAAACCCCCCTACACATTTGTGTCCCCATGAGAGCCCACTCCTCACCTGCATATGTGCCCCCCTACACACACACATATATTTGTGTCCCCCTCATAGACCCCCCTCCACATATTTGTGTCCCCATCAGAGCCAATTACTCCCCCCTACCCTAGGCACATTTGAAATTTGCAACCATCTCACATTTCCCCCATGCATGTGTGCTTTGCTGCTGTACAGTGTGCCTCAGACAGTGATAACACTGGCTGTGCAGACCTGCTGTACCTCCTGGCTGCCACCCTGCAGTTATTACACAAGCACGCTGTGTGTGAAATTACATCGCTAAATGATACTTGTCAACAATGAGGCGGGAGCTGGCAACAGATCTGCACTGAAGCACTTCATTAGTTCCTAGGATGTCGGCAGTCCTGGCAACCAATTGAGAAGGCGAGACGCTAGGAGGGGTTGTGGGACCTGCACTACATGCAGCCGGGGATGAAAATGCAGTGCTGGTCACGCAACCTGACAGAGATGGTCCCTTCAGTGAGTCTGAGGATGTGGGCCAGAAAAATATCCCAAAGAGCCTGGACTTTGGAGATGCCCGCTCCAGAAGAACTGCATTTGTAAAGTAAATCAACACCCCAGTGGCCTTTATAAAACACTTGATAGAACATTTGGTATGCCTGCATGTAGCATTCTTAAAGTGCCATAACTAAATATGTGGCAAGTCCCAAGTAAAAGAAAACACTTTGGAAAAATAATTTTGTATATGGAAAATAATAAAAGAAAAAAAAAAATCTCCTCTGATTATTGGGTGCCCTACTCCATCTGACCTGACACTTGCCCAATTATACCATTGGATAGACCACTGCACCTTTCAGATCAAAACAGTTCTCACCCATTAGGCCGCATACACACGATCCAATTCATCTGCTGGAAACGGTCCAACGGACCGTTTCAGCAGACAAATTTGATCGTGTGAACGGGCGGACAGACAGATTTTGCCAGCAGACAGATTTTAAAGCATGCTTTAAAATCTGTCTGCTGGGAACCCGTCCGTCCGACATGTCTGCTGGTTAGTACACTAACCAGCAGACATATCTGCCCGCACGTGCGTCGAATGGACTCGACGCATTCGCGGAAGTGTTTTACTTCCTGGTGCGGTGACGTGGCAGCGTCAACGTCACCGCCACGTCACCACGCTGTCTGCCGGCGGCGATTTTCGTTTGATCGTGTGTACAGCGATCAAACCAAAATAGCCCAGCAGACAAATCCGATCAAATCAGTCTGTCAGACCGATTTGATCGGATTTATTTGGTCGTGTGTACGCGGCCTTACTGTACTACTGCCAGAATTTACACAAACCCTCCACCAGAATTTACACAAACCGACTCCACCAGAATTTACACAAACCCTCCTAAATTCCCGATGTGAAATGGAAAAAAACGTTTGCATCTATGCCACTAACAAACAATACATTTTCCCACTTCTCTATAGCTGATGCACCCCAAATGTTCTATTAACCACTTGCTTACAGGCCACTTAATCCCCCCCTCCTGCCCAGACCAATTTTCAGTTTTCAGTGCGGTCACTCATTGAATGACAATTGCGCGGTCATGCAACACTGTACCCAATTTAAAAGAGAACTTTATTTTTGCGATATTTAATCACCACTGGGGTTTTTATTGTTTGCTAAACAAAAAAAAAAGCTGAGAATTTTGAAATAGTTTGTTATAAAATTTAGCAAACTGGTAATTTTTCTCCTTCATTGATACACGCTGATAAGGCGGCACTGATGGGCACAGATAAGGCGGCACTGATGGGCACAGATAAGGCGGCACTGATGGGCACAGATAAAGGCGGCACTGATGGGCACAGATAAAGGTGGCACTGATGGGCACAGATAAAGGTGGCACTGATAGGTACAGATAAAGGTGGCACTGATAGGTACAGATAAAGGTGGCACTGATAGGTACAGATAAAGGTGGCACTGATAGGTACAGATAAAGGTGGCACTGTTAAGGGCCCTGATAGGTACCACTGATAGATGGGGCTAATGGGCACTAGTAGTTGACACTGATGGGCAGCACTGTTGATGAGGCACGATTGGTGACATTGACAGGTGGCACTGTGGGCACCGACAGGTGGCACTGGTAGGCAGCACCATTGTGCACTCGAGTGGTGGTTCCTGGGTGAGGACATTATGGATGCAGCCGTACTGTTGACGGTTGGCTAAAAGTGCCTAGATGAGCAAATACTGGAGTGCAGGTTTTCATTCATCAAAACAACTCAGATTCAAGTTTTTCAAACAGCACAATGGCTTTCATAATTTATGGAGGCTTTAACTTAAATCTGCAATAAAAACAGATATTTTTTTTATTCAACTTACCTTTATCTTTGATCCATGGTGTATTGGTGGGGATTTATCTTCATTTGGAGGAATGTGTAATTCCCATTTCCCAAAATCCAACTTTGTATATGGATGTGAAAAGGGGTTCCAGCCATCTAGAAGGTAACCAATTAATAATCAATTAAAAAGCTCGGATTCATCCGTGGTAGACTTATCAACTTCAATCACATGGGAAATATCTGTTCAAATTTGGGTAAAATCATCTAAGATATCAACCTCTCTTTTTTTTTTTAAAGACTACTTTTGCCCCAAAATTCATAAACACAGACCTATTTGCAAGTCAGTATGTTCATATTGGCTTCTTAGGACATCAGTGAGTTCTACTAATGGCAGCCATACACACTTTAATTTTATTATCCAAACAATGTGCGATCAAATTGATCCAATTGGCAAACAAATGAAAAGCCACACATTCCTTACCGGTCGATTTAGACCAGATTTGGTCAAACTCGGTTGATCTGCCAGGGTGGAAAATTAATTATTTTGCATTGCCAGCACTGAGATTCATGAATGCGATCGTATTTTGACTGATCAGATAATAAGATTGCATGATGAAAAAACAGAGATGCAACTGATAACCAAGAGCATATCTTCCAACTATCTATCAAAATCCACTTCCTCATATGTGGGGTATTGATCAAATGGGTTGTCAACTATAGACTGATTATTTCTATTGAAAGAGAATGACTGTAAAATAAATTGATGATTTATCAAAGTGTGTATAACCACCATCAAACAATCACCTACAGAGATTATCTTCTATGTAGAATAACCAACAAAACCTTAGGGAACAGACACAGCCATTGATGACCTCTACTTTTGAAGGAGCTACTTGCCCTGTCATACTGGCTTTAGAGCTTTATATGCCAATCTGCAGTTGTTGCTTGTTTCTGAGCAGAGATTTTGAGTGTATGGCAAACCAAAACTTTTGTTTGTGAGTGAAACAGGGTTTGAACTCAGATTTTTTAATTGTGTTCCAGGGCTTCCCCTCCAGGGTTCTTGAATCTTATAGGAAAATGCTGTTATAATGTTACGGAAAAATCACATAATGCCAAATGCAGCTGAAATCTGGTCCCGCTTCCCAGTAGTGCACATGGTGCAGTATATTGTCCTATCTAATAAAATGATCGGGATTTGTCCAACACAGTGTGCGGGGACCGCCCTGTCATCCGACGGCTCAGCGGGGATCGCTCCGTAAATCCCCTCAATACTGATCCGCCCTGTGTGAAAGGGCCCTAAATGTTAAAGCAGCCCTTTAACTCAAAACACAAATGAAAAAGTAGACCCTATGACCAAACACCAAATTGCTCTCAGTAAAAGAGGCTTTTGTGCCCACATGGTTGAATTTCCGAGTTAAGTTATCCTACACATACAGGGAGTGCAGAATTATTAGGCAAGTTGTATTTTTGAGGATTAATTTTATTATTGAACAACAACCATGTTCTCAATGAACCCAAAAAACTCATTAATATCAAAGCTGAATATTTTTGGAAGTAGTTTTTAGTTTGTTTTTAGTTTTAGCTATTTTAGGGGGATATCTGTGTGTGCAGGTGACTATTACTGTGCATAATTATTAGGCAACTTAACAAAAAACAAATATATACCTATTTCAATTATTTATTTTTACCAGTGAAACCAATATAACATCTCAACATTCACAAATATACATTTCTGACATTCAAAAACAAAACAAAAACAAATAAGTGACCAATATAGCCACCTTTCTTTGCAAGGACACTCAAAAGCCTGCCATCCATGGATTCTGTCAGTGTTTTGATCTGTTCACCATCAACATTGCGTGCAGCAGCAACCACAGCCTCCCAGACACTGTTCAGAGAGGTGTACTGTTTTCCCTCCTTGTAAATCTCACATTTGATGATGGACCACAGGTTCTCAATGGGGTTCAGATCAGGTGAACAAGGAGGCCATGTCATTAGTTTTTCTTCTTTTATACCCTTTCTTGCCAGCCACGCTGTGGAGTACTTGGACGCGTGTGATGGAGCATTGTCCTGCATGAAAATCATGTTTTTCTTGAAGGATGCAGACTTCTTCCTGTACCACTGCTTGAAGAAGGTGTCTTCCAGAAACTGGCAGTAGGACTGGGAGTTGAGCTTGACTCCATCCTCAACCCGAAAAGGCCCCACAAGCTCATCTTTGATGATACCAGCCCAAACCAGTACTCCACCTCCACCTTGCTGGCGTCTGAGTCGGACTGGAGCTCTCTGCCCTTTACCAATCCAGCCACGGGCCCATCCATCTGGCCCATCAAGACTCACTCTCATTTCATTAGTCCATAAAACCTTAGAAAAATCAGTCTTGAGATATTTCTTGGCCCAGTCTTGACGTTTCAGCTTGTGTGTCTTGTTCAGTGGTGGTCGTCTTTCAGCCTTTCTTACCTTGGCCATGTCTCTGAGTATTGCACACCTTGTGCTTTTGGGCACTCCAGTGATGTTGCAGCTCTGAAATATGGGCAAACTGGTGGCAAGTGGCATCTTGGCAGCTGCACGCTTGACTTTTCTCAGTTCATGGGCAGTTATTTTGCGCCTTGGTTTTTCCACACGCTTCTTGCGACCCTGTTGACTATTTTGAATGAAACGCTTGATTGTTCGATGATCACGCTTTAGAAGCTTTGCAATTTTAAGAGTGCTGCATTCCTCTGCAAGATATCTCACTATTTTTGACTTTTCTGAGCCTGTCAAGTCCTTCTTTTGACCCATTTTGCCAAAGGAAAGGAAGTTGCCTAATAATTATGCACACCTGATATAGGGTGTTGATGTCATTAGACCACACCCCTTCTCATTACAGAGATGCACATCACCTAATATGCATAATTGGTAGTAGGCTTTCGAGCCTATACAGCTTGGAGTAAGACAACATGCATAAAGAGGATGATGTGGTCAAAATACTCATTTGCCTAATAATTCTGCACTCCCTGTAGTGCCTTTTTGCAAATTTGGGCTTACTCCGCTTTCCTAGAATACCTCCAGAAAAACTAAAACCTGACCCTCCCCGTGTTTTTGTTTTTTACTTTTCTTTAACCACTTAAGACCCGGACCAATATGCTGCCAAATGACCCAAGGGGTTTTTGCGATTCGGCACTGCGTCGCTTTAACAGACAATTGCGCGGTCGTGCGACGTGGCTCCCAAACAAAATTTGCGTCCTTTTCTTCCCACAAATAGAGCTTTCTTTTGGTGGTATTTGATCGCCTCTGCCACAAAGAAACATTGAAACACTGTCAGGAGTGATGGGGGGGTTCTTGGTCACCTCCCTGACAAAGGCCCTTCTTCCCCGATTGCTCAGTTTGGCCAGACGGCCCACTCTAGGAAGAGTCCTGGTGGTTCCAAACTCCTTCCATTTATGGATGATGTAAGCCGCTGTGCTCATAGGGACCATCAATGCTGCAGAAATGTTTCTGTACTCTTCCCCAGATCTGTGCCTTAATACAATCCTTTCTTAGAGGTCTACAGACAATGCATTGAACTTCATGGCTTGGTTTGTGCTCTGACATGCACGGTTAGCTGTGGGACCTTATATATAGACAGGTGTGCTCCTTTCCAAATCCTGTCCAATCAACTGAATTTACCACAGGTGAACTCCAATCAAGTTATAGAAACATCTTAAGGATGATCAATGGAAACTGGATGCACCTAAGCTCAATTTGGAGTGTCATGGCAAAGGCTGTGAGTATTTGTGTACTTTTTTTTGTTAATTTTAATGAATTTGCAAAGCTTTCAAAAAACGTCTTTCACGTTGTCATTATGGGGTATTGTTTGTAGTATTTTGGAGGAAAATTATGAATTTGATACATTTTTGAATAGGGCTGTAACATATAAAAATCCTATTTTCCATATTTTGTTTACAGCTTACCTGTAAAATCATGTTCCTGGAAGTACATCACAGGCAGGACACAGAGCACTATAGTAATTACTATATGGGTTATACCCCCACCTTCAGGTGATGGACACTGGCATAATGCCGACTTCCTGGAGGGCTCTGCGCGTGCGGGTTGCGAGCACGCCTGAGCTCATCCTGTGCTCTCCTGTGGCTGTGTTTTGTTTTGCATGCCCATTTTTATCAATAAAGACTACTTATTTGACGTTTCCTTGGAGTGCGGCTATCCATCCCTTTCCCATTTTCTACATTTGCCTTGTGCATTGCCAGCACCTTGGTTTCCTGAGAGGTTCCTTAATTGCCTACAAGACCCACCTGGAGCGGTGTCTCCCTTTCTTCATTACACCAAACACACCTCCAAGAGGACCACTGCCTCGCTAAGGAAGTTGAGGTAAAGGTGATGGACTGGCCAAGCAGGTCTCCAGACCTAGACCCTATTGAGCATCTGTGGGGCATCCTCAAAACAGAAGGTGGAGGAGCGCAAGGTCTCTAAAATGGAGGCGTGGAAGAAGACTCCAGTGGCAACCTGTGAAGCTCTGGTGAACTCCGTGCCCAAGATGGGTAAGGCAGTGCTAAAAAGAATGTTGGCCACACAAAATATTGACACTTTGGGCCCAATTTGTACTCACTTTTGTTGCCAGTGGTTGGTTTAGAAATTAATGGCTGTAAGTTGAGTTATTTTGAGGGGAAAGCAAATGTATGTATGTATGTATGTATGTATGTATATACACACATACATACACACACACACATACAAACATATAAAATCACACATATATACACACACTTTTTTTGTTTTACTACGTCACATATAGTAATGTTGCATATAACCATATTTGACATTCACACACTTACGTAAACACATATCACCCACACACTGGTTTATGAAATTGAGATGAAAAGAGTCACTCTGAACCATGGAAAACAAACATTACTGCGCTTTTCATGCTATACTTGTCAAATTTAAATTCAATAATGAACATAAACTTACACATAAACAGTAAATAGCTATGCTCCATGAAAGATCTTGTGTGAATGCCATTCTTCTCTCCATACACAATTCCAGGCACTTTATTCACATGAAACACACTGTTAATATTTTTGCTGGAGGCAAGCTACAGACGTACAGGTACCAAAGTTCACTCTGCGATTTAAATTCCTCTATTCCAGACAGAGGAAGCTACCCATGGTGAATAGGGGAATGGTAGAGGGAACAATAATCTATATGCAATAGGTAGAAAATGTACAAGCAGCATCAATTTTACTGCTGCAGCAGCAGGTTTCAGAGTAAATGTGATAGGTTCCCGGCAGGAAGCAGCTCTGCTGCCCTAGAACTCCAAGATAAAGGGCTGACAGATCAATTTTTTTTTTCATTGAAATGAGGAAAATAAGTTCCGAAATAGTATTTTCCATACGAATGCACTTTGCACACAAAATACAGACATATTAATCCAGTTGTGAAACACTAGGCAATTAAACTGGCAATTGCATTATAAAAAGTTATTACAGTAGGCTAGGAATAAGAAAGTATACTAAAATTCCCTCTACTGCAAAGAAAGCTGTGCATTAAGAGAAACATGAACTCTGCCATTGCCAAGTTTCTGCAGAAAATGCTTGCTGCCTGGCTGGCTCGGCCATTAACATTTTCTGATGAGTATCATGCAGAAAGGTCAAAGTCCCTGATCTACATAGGTGTTTATCATCAGCGACCCAGAAAGTACCGACAGCCAAGGAACTAGTATTTTCAGAAAAGGAAGGTCAGTAGTGGCAGCCACCCTTCCTTTAAAGTGACAGAAAAGACATGACAGGAGGGCACCAGGTGAGTATGTGTATTAGGAATCACTAAAGCCGCGTACACACGGCAGAGAACGTCGACGGGCAGAACACATCGTTCCGCCCGTCGAGGTTCTCTGCCGGCCGTCGAAATCAGCGACCCGCCCGTCGGGAATGGCAACCAGCCATTCATCCAGGCGGGCCGTCGAGCAAAAAGAGCGTGCTCTCTTTTCGCTCGACGGGATTCCCGACGGGCGGGGCGAGCCAGGAGCGTACACACGGCCGAGGTCCTCGCTGGAATGCAGCTTCCAGCGAGGTTCTCGCTGGTTTCCAGCGAGAACCTCGGTCGTGTGTACGCCGCCTTACAGTACATCAAGGTGTCCTTTGAAGCATATGCAGGGGGTAGTGCAGAAAAACCCTGGGAGATGAGCCGCTGTCACGATGGATTGGAAGACTGCTCGGGAGCAAGCTTAGACATGCAGCACAAAAGCCTGACACTGGTGGCATCTGGGGCTCTCACACGCCACTGACACAGCCAAAGGAACGACACAGGCAAGGGAGGAGGCGGGACGCAACGCGTTTCCGAGGCCCCATCTCCTTTCAACACTGTATTTTGGCCTAGGCCAACAAGGCCAAAGGCCTAGGACAGCACTTTGCAGGGAGGCAGCACAGAAAGAGTCCCTGTTGGCTTGTGCTACACTGTTAGTGTAGCGCCAGTGTTATGGGGCGGACTGGGCTTAGCAGCTTCTAATTTTGACTGTCCTATCATCCTGGACCACAAACCTTCCTCACTGTGCTATATGTTTTTTGCTGCACCATTGGCATGGTTATATCTTCTTAGTCCTCTCCATAAAAATTATCAGAAACTTGTGCTTAAAGTAGAACTATTGGCAACACTTTTTTTTTCCATTTTGGATAGAGTAAGGGAGGGTTATACCCTCAGTCAGTTTATTTTTTTACCATCCCTGTCCCACTGCAGAGATTTCCCTACACCTCCTGCCCCTAATCCAAGCAGGATGTGAGAGGAAATACATGCAAATTAAGGGAATCCATTGCCACCGCCCCCCCCCCCCCCCCAGGCCCTCAGAACTAGTGTCCCCACAAGAAAGAAAGGGGTGTGGCCTTTATAGAAAGGGGTGGGTCATATTTAAATTAGGGGGTGCACAAGTTTAGGCAGGTCTAGGGCAGCACAAAACCTAAATACACCACTGCCTCCTTCATCAGGCTAACATTTTATTAGCAAACGCTTACATCAAGGTGTCCTTTAGAGTAGTGGTCCACAGGGCCAACTAACAGGCCAGGTTTGCAACATAACTGAAATACATCACAGGTGATATCATTTTCTGCTCAGTGATTGCATCATTCTAGTCTGCATCTCCCCAAGGAAATACATAAACCGTGGCCTGTGGTCCCTGAACCTGGAGGCGAGTAGCTGTCACAATGGATTGCAAGACCGCTTAGATCCACCACACAAGAGGCTGACACGGGTGATGTCTGGAGCTCTAGCAAGCCACTGACACAGCCAAAGAAAACATCACAGAGGAAAGGGAGGGGGCAGGCCCTGATGCATTTCCGAGGCCACACCTACATCAAGCTAACCCACCCCCCTGTAAAGGGAAAGAATTTAAGCTGACAGATGGCCAATCAGTGGAGACTGGGTGGAGAAAACTGACCAACTTGCAAAAAACAACAAGCTGTACTTGCTGAGTAACCAGGCCATGATAGAGTCAGCGGTGTGTGCGTGTGTGCAGCACAGTACTCTGCAGCGATGATACACCTCTGACATACTGGGCTGCAGAACAAGAATAGGGAAAGCCGGATGGCAAAACACATAATAAAAAGATGAAAAAAGATAAAAATTAAAAAAAAGGATTAAAAATGTATAACATCCAGTCCAATCGATTGGCTGCATGCTAACATACAAAAAAAATAAAAAAATCACATTAGTAAATAAAAAACAGTTGGCAAAAGGAACAAGTGATAGTAACTACACAATCAGGGTAACATTTAGTCACAGTTAAAATTTAGTCTGTGGACTGAAAATAATCTATCAATCTTTCCACTGCATGTGCTGCCAGAATGCCCCTCTGATCAAAAGAAATCTTCATTAGAATTCCACAGGAAAGCCATCACTTCCAGGAGTGCTGATCTCCTGCAGGCCTATTCTGGCACTTCTCTCCATGTACAAATCATCATTCTTTTGCTAGAAAATTACGCAGAACCCCCAAACATTATATATGTTTTTTTTATCCGACACCCTAGGGAATAAAATGACGGTCATAGCAACGTTTTAGCTTGCACGGTATTTGCGCAATCATTTTTCAAACGCCCCTTTTTTTTGGGGAAAAAAAATGGTTTCATGAATTAAAAAATAACAAAAAACAGTAAAGTTAGCCCAATTTCTTTGTAAAATATGAAAGATTATGTTACACCGAGTAAATAGATACCCAACATGTCACGCTTTAAAATTGCGCACACTCATGGAATGGCGCCAAACTTCGGCACTTAAAAATCTCCATAGGCGACGCTTTGAACATTTTTACAGGTTACCAGTTTAGATTTACAGAGGAGGTCTAGTGCGAGAATTGTTATTGGCACTTTAAGGCACACGACGATACCTCACATGTGTGGTTTGAACGACGTTTACATATGTGGGCGGGACGTATGTGTGCGTTTGCTTCTGCGCGCAAGCTACCGGGGACAGGGGAATTTACATTTTTTTATTATTATTTTTATTTTACTTTTTTTTTTTTTTACACTTTTTAATTTTAATTTATTTTTAACACTTTTATTCATATTACAAGGAATGTAAACATCCCTTGTAATAGGAAATGTGTGCGACAGGTCCTCTTTATTGAGAGAGGCGGGGTCAATAAGACCTCACATCTCTCCTCCAGGCTGGAAAGCATGAGATCGTAAAAAAAATTCACCAATCTCATAATTAGTATTGATTACTTCCGGGTACCCGGGTGTGACGTCATCACATTGCGCCCGGGCCTCCGACGGTCATAGAGATGACTGGTGACCATCTCTATGCTTACTAGCCTGCACCGGATGGTTCTTTCTCCGGGCCCCCGATGGCGCGGGAGAGCCCGGAGAAGAACCGGATTGCGGCGGGAAGGGGGGGTGTCCCCTCCCGGCGCCTATAAGAACAATCAAGTGGCAGAACTGCTGCTATGATCATTCTTATGGTGCACAGAATCGCTGGCACTAAAGAATGATATCTGAATAATGACTCTAGCTGCTCCCATCATCCAGATATCACCACACAAAGCCCAGGACGTCATTTGACTATGGCTGGGTATTGAAGTGGTTAAACAAGTTGGCATACTGGTTTTGGAAATCATTACATGATTTTCTTTTTATTCTCTAGCCTTTCATAGGAATGCCGACAGTCATTATGTAATATAGTAATTTTTACAAAGTACAGGGTTGTAGCCCAGTGGCAAAAATCTATTTGGTGTTACTGGGAGCAGACAGCAAACAGTGCCAGAGAACAGATTTAGAACTCTTAAGTATGCAGCTAAGCTACAACAGAAGAGTGACAAAGATTGCATCAGTTACTATGGTTGTTCACGAGAAAGGTCATAACTACAAGGAGTGCAGATAGTGAAACTTTACCCAGGATCATGAGGTCACAGGGCTAAATAAAACCTTTTAAAAACCTCATTCAACAGCTCTATGGTTATATTACATAGCAAAAAGAATCCAAAATGTTTTCAATAAGCCTAAAAAAAATAAAAAAATAAAAAGAATAAAAGCTAATTATTTCTATAGTAACGGTTGAATTTGTGAAGTACAGACGGTCTAATCGTCATATTTACTCAGCTATTTATTCTACAGGAAAGTTTTATCATTTCTGTGTCATTTAAAAAAGTACAACACTCCCATTAGCGGGAGTTTTAATTATTATTCTTAATTTTAAGTAATTTGTTTTTGTCAAACCAATATACGGTAAGTAACTTTATTGTATGAATACATGTCTGGTGAATAGATCTATTTTTAGTCTGTGTTCATACTGATTGATCCTGTATCTTAAATATACTCATTCATAAATACTGTGCAGGAAAATGATCCTCATAAGCGCAACATTACATTCAAATTGTCACAATTGTATATGATATATTATTTTTTCTTTATTTGCCATTTTTTCCCCCACAAAAGTGGAGTTACCCTTTAAGTGTTCCTCACTCTTCAAAAGGTTGAGCAGCCCTGGCTTAGCATATTCTACTGCATTCCAGAGACTGAAAAAAGGCAAGTAAATTGGTGGTAGATTTGGGAATGCATACTAGATAATATAGAACAGCTGATCAGAAAGGCTATCACTAGGGAAAACAAATAGCTAGATTCAGGTAGGGCGGCGTATTAGAGAGTATTCACAACGCACTTGCTCCCTAAGTTACGATGGCATAGCATATATGGGCCGGAGTAAGTCAGCGTAATTTAAAGTAGGTGGAAGGTGGGCGTGATACATGTAAATGAATCGTGACCCCACGTAAATGACGCGCTGAACGAGTGCCGCATGCGCCGGCCGTGGACGTATACCAGTACCCATGTTTAAAATCACGTCGCAAATAGTCAAAGCTTTCGACGTGATTAGCATCTCCTCGCTCTAGCTTTCCGTGAGGCGATCACGGGTATCTCCGCAGCGATTGAGTCCGCGGGACCCATGGTCGGGTTCACGGAGCTTGCGCGCGTGCACAATGGCGCTTATTTAAAGGGGACTTGTGTGTATATATGTCCTTCTGCCCAGAAGTGCCATTGTGTCAATGTATATGTGCGTGTGGCGGTCGGGAAGTGGTTAAAATTTACTAAAACCATATAATAAGAGGTGAAACTTAAATACTTTCAATTTGTATGCAATTAAGCAGGCCCCTGTACTACACAGTTGAAGGTAAATCTAAAGAAAATTGTACATTTGGCAAGCATGTATGCAGAGTATCTTATTAAAACTTCTATCGAAGAGGATGCCTAAAACCTGACTTATCTTGGTGTAGATGTCTTGGAAAATCAGTGAATGACTCTCACAAGCATGAAATTACGTTTTTTGGAGGTGTCCTGTAGACAAATTATGTACAGAACGCCTCCATGTTGCCACATTGCACAGAGAATGCTGCATGGAAAGGTAATGCTTACTAACATCAAACTACAACATGGCTTTTTTTTTTTTTTTTTGCTATATTTTTCTATGAAAGAGGAGTTACCCTTTAATACTGCAGTAAAACTTATATTAACAGAGTACGGTTCCTACCTTCATGTTCACAGAATCTGTTTGTGAAATTGCCATAGGCAATAATACTGGATACTTGACTCAAAGAGGAAAAGAGAGGGAGGCACAGGGAAACACTGCAGTCTCAATGGCATAGCAAGTGTCACAGAGGTCAGCCAATAGTGTGAAGTAAGACGTGGCATTTCCTTATATCGTGTTACATTATTACCTAATTATCTGTGTCCATTTCTCCCAGAAATCAAATATGAAAAGACAACATATAAAAGACAGTCAATAAAATATATCATGCACGATCCCTATTCAATCTCTATCACATAAAATCAAAAATGTAAATACTGTACTCCAACACAACCCCATTAATATAATGGTGTTGGTGTTCACTAGTATATTCCATCCTCATATTAACCACATCAATACTGGGCACTTTCGCCCCCTTCCTTCCCAGACCAATTTTCAGCTCTCCGTGCTCTCGCATTTTCAATGACAAATGCGCAGTCATGTTATGCTGTACCCAAATGCAATTTTTATAATTTTGTTTGTACAAAAAGAGCTTTCTTTTGGTGGCATTTATTCACAACTCAGTTTTTCGTGTCTAATTGGTTTGTGTGATCACAGACATATGTACGCAGATGATCATGTACAGATGTGTGCAGGAAATCACGGACATGTGTGCAGATAATCATTGGGACATATGATTTTACTGTTACATATGTGGGGGACAGGTGTTTTTACTATGTGGGGACATGTGCTTTGGGGACATTGTGTTACTAGGCTGGTGCTCAGTGTGTAAAAAGCTGTAAAAAAACAGCTCATACTCATTGATCACCAGCCAGGTGCAGCGATCCGCTCTCCTCTCCTCACAGAGTTGTCTGTGAGGAGAGGAGAGCCGATCACCCAGCAACCGGATCTTTGTTAACATCACATGACGGCTGTGATTGGACACGGCTGTCATGTGATCAGGAGGACCAATCATAGAGCCCTCCTTCCGATCTGAGATGCAACGTGTCTGGGTGAAACAAGCGCATCGGGATCGCGCCGATGCACGGGCACACGCGCAATCCCCCTCCTTCTGAGGGACGTTCCTGAACATCCACTCAGAAGGAGAGAGTGCCCAACCGGCTATAGAAATACAACAATGGCCAGTTGGGAAGTGGTTAAGGAACATTTTGAGAATAGAAAACAGAATAATCACAAAACTGTTACATTGGAGTTCATTTCAAATAATTACAGCAAACTAAAGTTTCTATGACTTCACAGAGCATATTTCTTCCAGTCTGCAAAACATGGTTCTAATTCAGAATATGAATACTTTTTACCATAATTTTCTAGACAGTATTGTCCAAAAGATTAATTTAAAACAATAAAGAAACTGCATACTTCCTTTGAAAATAATTCAGAATGTTAGTTTGTTGAACCATAATCTATACAAGTGTGAAAATCGGAACACCAAAATATCTATATTATTTAAGGTTCATTTACTTAATTATTTTCATAAATTTACCGAGCTTCAAAGAGAACAAAACCTTAACCCCCCTCCCCCGATATTCCAAAGAATCGGTGGGTTGTAGAAATGTTTCTGTATTAAAGAGCAATTCCATGCAAGAAAAAAAAAGTAATTAGTGAATGTCTAATGCTATCTGGGAAAAAACTATGTCAATGCTGAAAAGTCCACACAGTTTATTGATTTGAGTCTTCTGAAATTGATTACAAGTAGGTTGTATAATGCTCCTGGCACGTGGAAGAGAATGTATCTACAGTATTTCCTGAAGTATCTTCTGTGCAACTTTTTCTTCCTGTCTTTGATGTATCATTACTCAGACTCAAAACACCTAAATGCAAATCTAAGTGGCAATTATAAGGAATTTTTTAATACGGACACCCTGATAAACAAGCAAAGAGGAGTGGTATTGGAGCTGAAACTGTTTTGATGCTTGATACTGTAGCCCCTGTGATGTACGTTAGGTTGTTATACTTCCCATTTGACCATCGGCTACTGGGAAACCTTGGATGAAAGCCATAAGTACAATAAGGAATGGATCAAAACAATCAGATATAGTATAGTAGCTCTCTATTTAAATGCAATTTCAAACACATTTTCAGGCTTATAATGATCCCACTTAAATAACTGTACAGTGGAGTTAGTGGTTGACTGCAAAATGAGGTGGCTGGTGTCAAAGTAGAACTCTAGGCAAAACTTTTCTTTTCAAATTTGATAGAGCAAGGGATGGTTATAACCCGTCAGAATTTTATTTTACCATTCGTGACCCATTGCAGAGATTTCCCTTTACTTTCTGTCCCATAACCAAACAGGAAGTGAGGAAACCCCTGCAAATTAAGGGAATTTCTTGGGGACCCTACGTTTACCAGAATTAGTGTCTCTATTGGAAGATCTCCATTTATTCTTTTTTGGGGACAACCAAAATATAGGGGATTTCCATTTACTTTCAATTTCAATGATAATGGTAAACAGGACACATAGAAAAGGGTAAATCTCCTTAACAGGGGCAAAGACAGCAATAAAAACTGACAAGTGTTCTCTAATCCCACTCTACTCTATCAAAAAAAAAAATGCATTTAGTTATACTTTGACACCACCTACTGTTTTCTTTCCACTTACTAAATATGCTGAACAGTTTTTCGAGCTGACAAAAATGGCATTAGACAGCATGTAGTTGTTCCTAAACAAAGTAGAAAGGTTTGCGTAACCTATAAATAAAGCATTATTGTACAATATCTGATTGCATTCTTGAACCATTTCTCTGGCAATCCATTGCCTACTTCACTTACTTTATATTACAAATAGGCAGTGACGTGAGCGAAGAGCGGAATGCAGACCACTCTCTGCTGAAAACAGGTCACAGGAGTGCAAAAGGAATTGCACTCCTGTGACCCATAATAGAAGCCCAACCTAAAAAGCTCAGTCAGTTATTCTCCTTTAACCACTTAAGGACCGCCTCCTGCACATTTACGTCAGCAGAATGGCACGGCTGGGCACATGCACGTACAGGTACGTGCTGTGGTAGTACCCACCCGTGGGTCGTGGGAGCGCGCCCGTGGCGCTTTCCCGTGACCCGATCCGAAGCTTCGGGACTGGGACGCAGGACTCGGAGCTGAAGAACGGGGAGAGCCGTGTGTAAACCAACTGATAAACGCTTATTGCGATTTTTTTTTACCAAAAATAGGAAGAAGAATACGTATCGGCCTAAACTGAGGAAAAAAAATATTTTTTTATATATATTTTGGGGGATATTTATTATAGCAAAAAGTAAAAAATATATATATATATTTTTTTTTAAATTGTCACTCTATTTTTGTTTATAGCGCAAAAAATAAAAACCGCAGAGGTGATCAAATACCACCAAAAGAAAGCTCTATTTGTGGGAAAAAAAGGACGCCAATTTTGTTTGGGAGCCACGTTGTACGACTGCGCAATTGTCTGTTAAAGCGATGCAGTGCCGAATCGCAAAACCTGACCGGGTCCTTTAGCTGCCTAAAGGTCCGGGTCTTAACTGGTTAAGCTGAAACAGACTATGCAGAGCTGCACCAGATTTCGCAATCTTCAGTTTTAGCAAATCAAATCCCATGTGACCAGAGAATACCAGATAGGTGTTCTGAAAGCCTAATGTAATTATTGCTATATTGAGGGATACCAATGGAACTATACATAATCCAAAGGTAGACTTTATATCAATAAACAAGTCTGCCTTTGGATTATAAAAAGTGCCATATTTTAGTGAAATGGAATATAGGGTTGTAAAACAATTATTTTGAAGCATTTTTATACTGGATGAAGTAATTAGACTCAAACTATCACCATTCAGCCACTGCTTTGGGGGGTCTTCAAACATGGCAACACTAACTTATTTTACCCTTGTTTGGTCAAACCTGATGTTAAAGTGGATTTAAAGACAAAACTTTTTTTTTTTTTTTACTCTATATGTATTCTATAAATCTCTTTAGATACCTGTTGTTAACAAGTACATGAATCTGTTGCACGCAACGAGTAAGAAGGCACACAGAGATGAGATTTGTCTATACAGGCACTTAGCTCTCAGTGCAGCTGCACTTTTTTTGTTTTGTTTTTTTTGTTTAACCACTTCATACCCGCCCACCGTGAAATGACGGCGGACGGGATACTTAATTATCCTGACATCACGTCATATGACGTGATGTCAATTCAAGCCACTAGGTGGCGCGCGCGCTGCCGGCGCCGCGCGCGCGCACCCATCGGGTAACTAAGGAACACCGTGCGCGTGCCCGGCGGCCGCGATGGCCGCCGGGCACCCGCGATTTTCGTGTAACTGAGCGTGGACGTGCAGCTCTGTGTGTAAACACAGAGCTGCACGTCCCTGTCAGGGAGAGAGGAGATCGATTGTGTCCCTTGTACATAGGGACACAATCGATCACCTCCCCCAGTCACCCCCCCTCCCCCCACAGTAAGAACACACCTTAGGATACACATTTAACCCCTTCCCCACCCCCTAGTGGTTAACCCCTTCCCTGCCAGTCACATTTATACAGTTATCAATGCATATTTATAGCATTGTTCACTGTATAAATGTGAATGGTCCCAAAAATGTGTCAAAAGTGTCCGATGTGTCGGCTATAATGTCGCAATCCCGAAAAAAAAACGCAGATCGCCGCCATTCCTAGTATAAAAATAAATAAATAAAAAAATCATAATTATGTCCCCTATTTTGTAGGCAATATAACTTTTGCGCAAACCAGTCACTATATGGTTATTGCATTATGTAGAAGAATACGTATCGGCTTAAACTGAGATCAATTTTTTTTTTTTTTATGGGATATTTATTATAGCCAAAACATTTTGTGTCTTTTTTCAAAATTGTCCCTAGTGGTTAACCCCTTCCCTGCCAGTCACATTTATACAGTTATCAATGCATATTTATAGCATTGTTCACTGTATAAATGTGAATGGTCCCAAAAATGTGTCAAAAGTGTCCGATGTGTCGGCTATAATGTCGCAATCCCGAAAAAAAAAAACGCAGATCGCCGCCATTCCTAGTATAAAAAAAATAAATAAAAAAATCATAATTATGTCCCCTATTTTGTAGGCAATATAACTTTTGCGCAAACCAGTCACTATATGGTTATTGCGATTTTATTTTTAATTTCTTTTTACCAAAAATATGTAGAAGAATATGTATCGGCTTAAACTGAGATCAATTTTTTTTTTTTTTTATGGGATATTTATTATAGCAAAAAGCAAAACATTTTGTGTCTTTTTTCAAAATTGTCGCTCTTTTTTTGTTTATAGCCTAAAAAATAAAAACCGCACGGGCGATCAAATAGCACCAATAGAAAGCTCTATTTGTGGGAAAAAAAGGACGCCAATTTTGTTTGGGACCACATCGCACGACCGCGCAATTGTCAGTTAAAGCGACGCAGTGCCGGAAGCTAAAATTTTGTCTGGGCAGGAAGGGGGTGTAGGTGCACAGTAGGCAAGTGGTTAAGGTGTTCACATACAGTTTAATTCCACTTTAGGTATCTACAGTTTTGCTATCAACAAAATGGAGGTAATTATTTTTTGAATCTGGTGCATTATTAATAGTCATGATTCCTATGATAACCAATAAGAAAGGTAATTACAATTACTGTAATTTCAGATGGGAGATATTACCTTTGCATTTAAAAAAAAAAATTCAGGTAGAACAGTAAAGCAGGACAAAAAAGAAACTTAAAGAAGTAGGTCCAAAGCTCTTCTGACCCCACTTTTCCTAAGAGTCGCAGCAGTGAACTTAGTTCTGCAACCCTGTGACCCAAATTCAGCCAACAGCGGTCCAGCATCATTCAGTCTGTCCAGGCTCTGAAGGGATCCCAGCTTTAATGTCAATATCCACCCAGATGCCTTAATGGCAGCTGCCTCAGCATCTGAGCATGCTGCTGAGAGCCTTATCCAGCTGCTCCCTTCCCCTCTACACAATGGCGCTCCAGTGAGAACTGCAGGGGCAGAGCACAAAGCCAGAAACTGGCAGTCACCAGCTCTCTTCTCACTGAAGAAGAACAAGAACTTGTCTTTGATCACTCAGTTCTCAGTGTAGAGGTGGGGGGGAACAAATGCAGCTTCCACCTAGGTAACCAGGTATGTTTGCTATTTTGAAATCCCACACTTTAAAGAACTGGTTAGCTGAAATATGTAACATTTTTCTTTTTTGGTTTAGATATGCCTTAATAAAAGAAAAAAAAAATCTTCCTAGGAGGTAGAAAAAAAAAAAATCTTCATTTTTTTTTATCATTCTTATGAACAATACTCACTGAAATCGCCAGTCAGGAAAACAGCCTCTGCTCCTGGGGCCCACTCTTTGCAATAGATTCCCCCGTCTGGCTTGTTGTGAATGCCAAAAGATTGGTAACTTCTGGAGAATTTTTCCAGCCCACCTTCGAATCCTTCAATATTTTTCAACCGTTCTTCAAACAAAGCGTACCTACAAAGACAATGACAGTCAATTTCAAATATAAATCCTTAAAACGCTAAAGCCTAAATCAAAGAATATACACAGATGAAATGCACATATTGGAGCAGTTTTACCTTCAAAAGCATTAATATTCCCTGTATTCCATCCTGAGATGTTCTTAACTATAGCACATATCATAGCCAAGTGGATGACACCATTTATAGATATAGAGTACGGTGGTGCTCTCTCTACACCCCCAGATTCCTTACTGAACAATGAAAGTGCATTAGCAGGCTGATGACTTCCTCTCTCTATTTATTGTGGAAATGAATGGAGAGATTAACTCATCAGTTATAGCAGCAGGTTTCTTGTTAGCACAACGTCCAATTGGCTCCTAACCCTGCTCTTCCCTCTTTCAGTCTGAGTAATGCTGTATTGGTGATTACAACAGTGTGAAAAGTCAAATCGGGGCACTTATACTGTTGAATTTCAAAAAATATATTTAATGTATTAGGCATTAATTAGGCTATTTTATAATTTGCCTGGAGCTCAGCTTTAATTATTCTTCCAAAATCATAATGGCTAGCACAAAAAAAAACAAAAAAAAAACAACAATCTTCTGTAGTGGAGTCATGGGTTAATTTACCAAGACTGGATAATAAAAAATAAAGTGGTGGTTTAAGGCCACTACAATATGTTTACCTATTGGATTTGGTATATCCCTTGGTCAGCCCTACTGTTTAATGTAAGTGAAGTTCCAGCTAACCCCTTCTGTTTCTTCGATGTTCGCTCAGTCAGCTCTTGCTCTACAGCTTCATCTCTTCTAGGCAGGCTGTCCACAAGGTAACAAAAGGAGTGGCTACGGGAGAACTTTGTGAATGTCCTAGAGTGGCTCAGAACTTAATCTGATTGGACATCTCTGGAGAGATCCAAAAATGGCTGTGCACCAACGCTCCCCAACTAACCTGATGGAGCTTGAGAGTTCTTGCAAAGAAGAATGTGAGAAAATGCCCAAAAAATAGGTGTACAAATCTTGTAGCAAATCATACTCAAAGACTTGAGGCTACAATTGCTGCCAATGGTGGGTCAATAAAGTATTGAGCAAAAGCTGTGAATACTTATGTACATAGGATTTTTTTCCTTTTTTATTTTTTAAAATGTGCAAAGAATTCAAACAAACGTCTTTCACATTGTCATTATGGGGTATTGTTTGTAAAATTCTGAGGAAAATAATGAATGTAATCCATTTCGGAAAAGTGAAGAGCCGTGAAAACTTTCAGGATGAAATATATATTATATTACTGTATTTATTGGCGTATAACACTCACTTTTTTACCCTGAAAATAGGGGGTATACGCAGGGGGGCTGTAGAAAGTTTTTTCCCCCGAAACGCTCCTCTTAAAGTTAGGGTGCGTGTTAAGCCACGTACACACTATCAGTCCATCTGATGAGAACGGTCTGAAGGACCGTTGTCGTCAGTTAACCGATAAAGCTGACTGAAGGTCCGTCTTTGCCACACACCATCGGTTAAATAACCGATCGTGTCAAAAGGCGGTGACGTAAAACACAATGACGTGCTGAAAAAAATTAAGTTCAATGCTTCCAAGCATGCGTCGACTTGATTCTGAGCATGCGTGGATTTTTAACTGATGGTCGTGCCTACTAACGATCGGTTTTGACCTATCAGTTAGGCGTCCATCGGTTAAATTTAAAGCAAGTTGGCTTTTTTTTAACAGATGGTTAAATAACCTATGGGGCCCACACATGATCGGTTTGGACCGATGAAAATGGTCCATCAGACCGTTGTCCTCTGGTTAACCTATCGTGTGTACGAGGCCTTATACACCTCTGCGTGTTATACGCTGATAAATATGGTATATATTCACACACACACACAGTATATATTATTTTGATTGACAATCGCTTCAAGCCCTTTAAGTCAATGTGCTAGCCTTCCCACCTCTCAGTAGGTCCAGCAGTTTATTGTAGTGACAATTTAATATTCAGGTCACTAATTTAGCATATCACTACCATCAAACTGAAATCTGCAAAGAAAAAAAAAAACGGCATACAACCATCTCATGGAAAAAACCATAATGTAGAAAAGGAATTTCTTCAGCAAAGAACACTATAACAATTAAATGTATTCTTTTTTTAGGCAACTTGGCCTGGAATCAAGCAGGACATTCATGTATAGGCGAAAATCAATCTGTACAAAATTACGGCTTCTCGTTTCTAATTTAGGTTTTGCAATATTAGCAGAAGGCATTTTGCAATCAGTACAATTGATTTACAAGCAGGACAAGTTACAATGAGGCAATGTGTTTGCTGCTTTTAGGCGCAGCAAATCGGTATAGACAGGACAATGTGGCCTTTGTACACATGTGTACACCCAGACAGAAGCGTATAACAATTACTTTGGTGCAGATTTCTGCTTTACAGAAGAGTGTAAAGGACTTAACTGCCATTGTTAATTTGTATTAGCACTTACTCACCAGGGCGGATACATTAACTGGAACCCAAGCCGTAGCAATTTTCTATCTTTTTAAAAATGGGGATGGGTAGGGATTCCCGTCAGATCTTTATTGCTGTAGGGCTACAACTAAGGATTATTTTCATAATCGATTAGTTGGCCGATTACTGTTTCAACTAATGCCCCTTCCACACTTGTGCGACTTGTCCTGCGATTTGGGACTGCAAAGTCTCATGACAAGTCCTACCCCATGATTTACAATGAGTACCATTCATATCTGTATGACATCAAGTCGCACCGACTTCAAAGTAGTCCTTGTACTACTTTGGTCCGACTTTGATGCGAGTTACACAGACATTCCCTGAAATCGCTGTGAAGTCGTAGTAGTGTGAAAGGAGCCCAACTGGATAAAAAACATGTTGAATTTATTTATTTTTCTTCACATATTTTATTGGATTTTCAAAATAAGTACAGAGTACAATTAAAGAGTGTACGTTGTGCAAAAACATTACAACATGAGTTACATCAGAACAGGTTGTGTTACTAACAATAATGAGTATACTAGGCGTGGGGTATAGGCTACAGATACAGATCAAGCATAGGCGTCCACTCCCCCAATGCGGCACCCCTAATGGGAGCAGTAGTGCCACAAGGGAGGAGGGGAGATACAGATCGTAATAACATAAGACATTGAAGATATCACATAAGGAACCTTGTAAAGCGAAATCTCAAAGAGGAGAAAAAGATTTGAAGTGAAGGATAAGGTGTTGCTCGGTCAAGAAAGAGTGTAATGAGAATCTTGGAGGATTGTCGTTATGTAACATTCGCAACTTTCGTCCAGGTGGACCACGGCAGCCACTGTTGATTTGTGACAGTGGTGTGTCCATTGCTGGAGGCCATCGTGGACTCATAACTAAAGTGCAGGGCCACTAGGTTTAGGATTTGATCCCTGGATGGGGACACGTCCGATTTCCAGTGTCTCGTTAAATTGAGCCTAGCTGCTAACAGTATGTGTGTGGTTGTGTGTCTCAGGTGGTAAGGGATGTCTTCGATGGTGAGGTTGAGGAGTGCAAGAGCAGGAGATGGCAAGAGTTGGGCTCCGGTGACTTCAGAGATAAGCTTAAAGGTGTCGTTCCAATAGTTCTGGATGCTTGGGCATTTCCAAAAAATGTGCAGCAAGTCCCCTTTAGCGGCCTTGCATCTCCAGCAGACGCTGGAGTTTTGCGTGCCGAAAGATGCTAGTTTTGTGGGTGTAAGGTACCAGCGCAGCGAAATTTTCTGCGTGAGTTCCCAAAGGGCTGCTGATTTGGTGACTTGGTATACTGATCTAAAAGCACGCTGCCATTGGGCTTCAGTGAAGGTGCATGTGAGGTCAGATTCCCATTTGTGATGTGGTGGTAGTTTGGAGAAGGTACGTTTTTGGCGGAAGTTGTTGTAAAAGTGGGAGATGCCTTTGGTGGTGGAAGCGGGGTCGGTGAGGTAGCTCCACGCCTTAGAGGGAAGAGTGTAGAGGGGGAGGGGGATGGTGCGCAAGCAGTGGCTAACTCGTAGGAAGGTAAACTGTTCAGCGTCTGGGGGTTTGAATTCAGCCTGTAGTTGTGTGAAGGTCTTAGGACGACCGTCCTGAACTAAGTCTTGAATATGGTGGATCCCATGTGTGGACCACCTTGTCAGTGAAAGGTCCGGTGAGAGGAACCGTAGGGATTCCAGAGGGATTTTGAAGTGAGTGGTGGCAGGAGCTGGACCGAGCATGGAGATCAGTTTCCCCCACGCCTAATCCGACGCTCTCATGGTCGGGGGGATGGATGTTGGGACATGGGCACCTAGAGGGGTGCTTAGTAGCCAACTACTTAGGTTAGGATGGGTGAGTGTCAGACTCTCTATTTGTCCCCACGGTGAGGTGAGGAGGGGTTGGAACCATGCGGGCAACTGGGCCAGAATGGCCGCAGTGTGGTAATCTTTAAAGCCTATTGAACCTGCACCCCCAGCTAATTTGTGTTTGGACAGTGTCGCATGAGCACATCTAGGTTTTTTGCCGTTCCATAAATACTTGCTGTAGATCGTTTGTAAGGACCTGAAAAATGAGGAAGGTAACGCGATGGGGAGGGTTCTGAAGAAATACAGGACTTGGGGCAAGCAAATAATTTTGAAGGCCGCGAGCCTCCCTGACCAGGAAAGTTTGTGTTTCGCCAATTGTTGTGCAGTGGCTTGGATGGTTTGGAGAAGTGGTGAAAAGTTACAGGAGTAGAGATTTTTAATAGATCTCGGCAGTTGAATGCCCAGGTAAGAGATGTCGTTGTGTGCCCATTTAAATGGATATTGTAGCTGTATGAGGTTTCTGGTTGTGGCATCAATGTTGAGGTCTAGAATGTATGACTTAGTCGTGTTCACTTTGTAGTACGATACCGAGCTTAACCAATTCAGTAATTTGTGTACCTCAGCCAGGGAGGATGTTGGGTTAGTGAGGATGAGAATGACATCGTCAGCAAAGAGGCTGATCTTATGGGACTGTGGACCAATTTGGAGGCCTGTAATGGCATTGTGAGAACGTATGTGTTCCGCCAGGGGTTCCATAAGCATGTTGAAAATTAGTGGAGATAGTGGGCACCCCTGGCGTGTGCCGTTTGTAATGGAGAAGGGGCAGGAAAGCATTCCTTCCGTGAAAACTTGGGCCATAGGGTTGGTGTAGAGTGCTAGTATGGCGTTTAGGATGAAGCCTTTAAAGCCAAACTTTTGGAGAACGGCATTAAGGCAAGTCCAGTTAACCCTGTCGAACGCCTTCTCTGCATCTAATGATAGCAGCAGAGAAGGCGTTCCGGTGGATTCTGCGTGGTGGATTAAATTGAGCATTCTCCTGGTGGCGTCTGAAGCCTGCCTGCCCCGTGTGAATCCTGTTTGGTCTTTATGGATTAAAGTGGGCATAATTCCAAGCAGCCTGGAGGCAATGGTTTTGGCATAGATTTTGAGGTCGAGATTTAGAAGGGATATGGGGCGAAAATTCTGGGGGATGTTGGGCTCCTTCCCTGGCTTCGGTAGAGTTATAATCAAAGCTGATAAGTATTCTTTGGAAAAGGTAGAAGAAAAGGCAGCGCTATTAAACAGTTCAGCGAGGTACGGGGATAGAGAGAAGGAGAATTGTTTGAAGTATTCTCCTGTCAGGCCGTCGGGGCCAGGTGCCTTACCATTATAGGGAGGGAGGCAATAGTTTTATTAAATTTCCTGTTCTGTGAACGGGGCGTTAAGCGCCTTCAGTTGTTGTCCGGTCAGGGATGGCAGGTTTATCTTATGTAGGAAGTCGTCAATTTCGTCCTGTGTGGGTTGTGGGGTACCAGGATCTCGTTTCAAATTGTACAGATCACTATAATAAGCGCTGAACGCATCAGCTATGTCCTGCGGGTTCGTCAAAGTGAGGTTTGAGTGGGGGTGGATTAAGTAGGGAATCTTAGCTTTTGCGCGTCTGCCCTTAAGGCGTTGGGCAAGCTTTTTCCCTGCTTTGTTGGAGGTGGAATATGAAGTCGCTTTGAATTTCCTCTGGAGGAATTCATAGGAGTGTAGGAGTAGTGTCTTAAGTTCCTGTCTTAGGGACAGTAGGAGGGTCGTCTGGGGGCCAGTAGCGTTAGTTTTGTGTGCTGATTCTAAGGAAGCTATTTGGGAAGTCAGGTCATCCAAGCGCTGCATTTTCTTTTTCTTATGATGGGAGCTCAATCTTATCAACATTCCTCTAATGTACGCCTTGTGCGATCTCCACACCACCGCAGGGTCAGGCACAGAGCCCTTATTCAGAATAAAAAAGTCATCAATTTGTTCTGAGATATCTGGCTTGTATTTGTCATTTTGAATAAGGTAGTTATTTGCTCGCCAAACAAATGTGGGTCTATGTGAGTTGGGATCATCTATCGTTATTGATATCGGGGCTTGGTCTGACCATGTTGCAGTGTGGATCTCAGACATGCATACTTTCTGTAAGATCCATTTGTCAGTTAAGAACAAATCAATTCTGGAGTATGAGGAGTGTCTGTGGGAGAAAAAGGTATAGTCCCGGTCCGAGCCGTGGAGACATCTCCATGCATCATATAGGTCATGTCGGAGAATGAAGTTTTTCAGAGGAGATTCACGTCTTTTTGCGGCTGAGGTGGAGTCTAAAATAACATCCGGGACCATATTGAAGTCCCCGCACACTATGAGATGCCCCTTCCGGACAGGCTTGGTGTAAGCAAGTACTTTGCGCAAGAACTTCATTTGATGGGTGTTCGGGGCATATAGGTTTACAAGGGTATATGTGGCCCGGTTTATGTTGCAAACAGTTATTAGAAAACGACCTTCAGTGTCTGCAACAGAGTCTAGGAGTTGGAAGTCTAATGTATCTTTGAACGCCGTCATGACACCTTTAGTTTTGGTAGAGTGGCTAGCGTGAAAAACATGTGGGAACTGCCGATTGGAGCAGAGGGCCGTATCTGACGGGAGCAGGTGTGTTTCTTGGACACACACAATGTCACTGTGGAGGGCTGTAGCGGTCTTCCACAATGAGTGTCGTTTGGCAGGGTGATTAAGACTGTTCACATTTAGTGAGAGAATTGTGAGCGGCATCTTGAGGGCTGCGGCCCGGTGTGTGTAACTGGATAACACTTACAGATAGTTGACTTCGACCAGACCTGGTGTGGATTAGGGAGGATGTCCTGAGGTAGGAGTGGAGCAGCAGACCAGGGGCGTGCGGTCCCAAAGTAATCGTCGCTGTAGAGCCGGTTCTTGAGCTTTGGTGTGGAGACTAAATGGTAGTAGAGTGGCAGACAGTGGTCCTGGAAGCAATGACTGCGAGAAAGCTGCAGATAGAGCAACAAGTTATCTAACCATAAAATGAAAAACTTAAACCAAAAAGATAAAGCAGGAGATTGATTAGTGCGATCCGGTATAATGAAAGCCCAGGTGGGTCACAATGCTAGCAACATCAACAAAGGAAAGTTTCTTAGAGGGGGTGTAAGCCACCACTGAAGCCTCTAGGTGGGGGTATCAAACAGTTATTAACTCGAGGAGTCGGGTGTACAAGGAATATAACAAGCCAGAGCTCAGGGAAACTATGTGAACGTTGTGTGGCCAAGGCACGTAATGGCATTTCAGTTGAGGTTGCGATCCATGCGTTTGTTCTGGGGATTCGGCCCCCCCTGAGAAGTGGCAGGTTTGGGAGGTTCTAGCAGGATTCCCCAAGCGTGGAGCAGACGCATGCCGTCATCTAGAGTGTTGATGCTGTGGGTCTGACCATTTCTCACGATGAGGAGGGTGGCAGGATAACGCCACTTGTATGGCACCTTGTGGTTTTAGAGACCCTTAGTAATCGGGCTCAGATGGCGCCTTTGTTGTAGTGTGAACTTGGAAAGGTCAGGAAACAGTTGGATGCCAGTGTAAGGAGCTGGCAGTGGCGATTTGGTTTTGATTCCCATCATAAGTTTTTCTTTGATTTGATAGAAGTGGACCCTCATTAGTACATCTCTGGGGACCGAGGCTACCAGGTGGGAAGGTTTGGGGATTCTGTGGATCCTGTCTATTATCAGGTCGCGTGGGGCTGCATCAGGGACGACAAGGTGGAGCAATTCCTTGGCATAGCGAGGCAGGTCTGCGGGGAGAATGGATTCTGGGACTCCCCTTAGCTTAACATTATTCCTGCGGGACCTGTCCTCTAAATCGGCCAGCTTGGCGCGCATCCATGCCTGATCCTCCTTCACCTCCTCATAGGCGTCTATTATGCCGTTTACTGTGGATGTGCAGTCAGACATTCCCCTTTCCACATTAGTAACCCTGTCGTCTAGGGAGTGAATGTCTGAGGTGACTTTGGCAAACAGGGAGGAGAGGTCTGTCATGAGGGATGTCTGTAGTGAAAGGAGCATGTCCTTCAGGGTGGTGTCCATGACTGGTTGGCCTGAGGTGGGGAAGGACGCCATGGAGGAATGTAAGGCCTGGTTAGAGAGGAGGGGGTTGAAAGCCTGGGCCTCGATTTGCGAGTGGAGCGCTCGCGGCGGCGTGTCAAGCCGCATCTTGGCTTTAGCTGGGCTGCGGAGGAGGGGGTCACTCTCCTGGAGGTGAGATAAGGCAGCATCGGTACCTGGCTGGGGGGATTTCCCTGTAGTTTCGTCCGGGAGGTCCGTATAGGAGTCTCAAGGTTCTTCCAGGCTGGCGCCATCTTGGATAGCTCCGGTCCGCATCGCCGACTTGTAGGCGAATTCTGTCAGTTTTTGCGGCTGGTACTCCGGGTATCTCTTTCTGGACATGCTGGGGAGGATCACCGCAATGTCTGGAGTAGGAGTGTGGGTAGATGGTGGCTCGATGTTGGCCGTTGTCGCTGATTCTATTCCCCTGGCTTAGGAGCTGTGCTTTCAGGCGTCCATGTCCCTCTCCGACCGGCCACGCCCCCCATGTTGAATTTATTTAGTTAGTATGTAAAGTTTAAAAAAGGCCATTTATTTTTGAATCATAAATAACCAGCTATATGGTTAGTGGATAAAAAATATCGAATCCACTCTGAGAATGACAGACAGAAGAGATACAGGTTGAATCTGGTAAATATCATTAGACTCAGAGATCAACATTTTTATTTAAAGAAAAAAAAAACTTTATTTTTTTTTGCAGATTTTCAGACAGAATTGTAATAAAATGTATGCAGGACAGACTCCCGCGTCATAGACCAGTAGCTTGATATCATCATGCCCTATGTATTTACATAGACCCAGTCTGGATGGATAGTATGTATATGTCATAAATATACCCAAAAATAGGATATACAGGGTATTTTAACTTAAGTCGCGTACACACGATAGGTTAACCTGAGGACAACGGTCTGAAGAACTGTTTTCATCAGTCAAAACCGATTGTGTGTGGGGCCCATAGGTTATTTAACCATCAGTTAAAAAAAAAAAACTTGCTTTAAAATTTAACTGATGGATTGATAACCGATAGGTTAAAAACCCACGCATGCTTAGAATCAAGTCGACGCATGCTTGGAAGCATTGAACCTAATTTTTTTTTCAGCACGTCGTGTTTTACGTCACCACGTTCTGATACGATCATTTTTTTTAACTGATAGTGTGTAGGCACATCAGACCATCAGTAAGCTTTATCAGTTAACCTAAGACAACTGTCCTTCAGACCGCTCTCATTGGTTTGACCGATCGTGTGTGCACGGCTTATTAGTCAGGTATGAGGCTATATGAATAGACATCTATTATAATTAAAAGTAGCACTAAAACATTTTGACATTTCATGGATTTAATAATGTTAAAGAAAAAAATGTATCACTGTGTATCACTTTAGGTTTCACAGTGTAGAAGGATCAAACCATCAGTGAGGGTTTTCTAAGGTCTGTGTCCCTGTTGTAAAGATTTTTTCCCTTGTTTTCTGACTCCGTGACAAACATCATCAGTGAGTATAGTAACAAGAAGAAAGATGAAATGTTGTCAATGGTGTCACTGGCAATAATACAAAACATAACAAATGTTTCAACTCTTTTCCACACTATTAAAAGAAAAAAATGGCAAAATTATTAGTTATGTTTTTGACAATTACACCAGCTAATGTTAATCAGTTTTACTTACTTTAAGATGGTCTAATTACTCCAATGCAAGCTGATGTCTAAAAATTCCCAATTCATGTTCAGTCTATTGTCTCTTTACTTTTTATTTTATAAATTACAAAGCAACCTTATCCTTCCTAAAGCAACAGGTTAAAATATGATTTAGTTAAGTCGACAAAATGTACTAAATTCTAAAATGTCCCTAATGTCATGTCTGGTTAAAGACTACAGCAACAGTGAGGCTTTAATTCCATGTGTCAAATGCTTTTAATTTAGTTTCTGATCCAATTTTAAAAGCTACCACTTCAAACCATTAACAAAAGAAGTCTACAAGGTCATTTATAAATGGAATAAGTCTGTCCAATAACACAAGCAGATTTCACCCTTAATTTTGTTTTTTTTGTCAATTTTTTTTTTATTGGGTTTATCAATTTACAACACTTGAGGTAGTTGCATTCAATATACAACTTAAGTAGTATAATCACCTTATACAGGCAAACATTTAACAGAAAAAGAATATGGTACTCTGCGACCTAGGCCAGCCTACCCCAATTGGGTACAAACTGTAGGACTGGGAGGTCACCAAGATGATCAGTGGTACACCTATACAGCTAAAGTAAATACAAATAAAGGAGGGGGGGAGGGATGGAGAAAACTGAAATTAAGGCTGCCGTTGGTCATTATCTATACCAAAGATTCAGTATTTTACACTGTTATTCTTTACACTATAGGAAGATTATTAAAAGTAAGGTATCTTTTAAATATTTGGAAGCTTTCGGGTGGGTTAACCACATTTTCCATTTTCTAGGATAGGGGATTATATTCACCCTTAATTTTGAGGTGTGGGAAGGATACAAGACAATTTTTTAGGTAAGGCTATAGACCTACTTTGTCATCTAAACCTCCTACAAGCAGAATGTAATGTAGTGATTGGAATGCTTCCAAAAATCACTGTCAGAACAGCTCGCTGTGCCATCCAAAAATTGCAAAGTAAAGCTTAAATCGTGAAATTAAGAAGCCATATCTGAACGTGATCCAGAACCACCGCCATCTTCTCCGTGCCAAAGCGTATTTGAAATGGTCTGTTGCAAAGTGGAAAAATGGTTCTGTAGTCAGACAAATCGAAATTTGACCTTCTTTTTGGCAATTATAGATCATAGCCCCTCATCCTCCAGTCTAAAAAGGAAAGGGACCTTTGGGACAGGCATGTTATCAGTGCTCAGTTCAAAAGCCTGTATCTCTGATGATATGGGGGTCCAATAGTGTTTATGAAATAGGCAGCTTGCAAATCTGGAAAGGCATCCTCTTTGGAAATATATATCCAGGTTTTAGAGATGCATATGCTTCCATCCAGATACTGTCTTTTTCAGGGAAGGCCTTGCATATTCCAGCAGGACAATGCTAAACCACGTGCTGAATTTATGACAACAGCATGGCTTCGTAGTATAATGCCGCGTACACACGGTCGTTTTTTGTCTTGTAAAAAACGTTGTTTTTTTTTTCATGAAAATAAACATCGTTTTTCAAACTTCATTTTAAAAAACTACGTTGCCTACACACCATCGTTTTCTGAAAATGATCTTGCGAACCGTGGTTACGTAAGACACTTTAGACGGCACTGTGTTCCATTGAAGCTCCCGTCTCATAACTTGCTTCTGAGCATGCGCGGGTTTAAAAACTTTGTTTTGCCCACACACGATCATTTTTTATGACACAAAAAATGACATTCAGAAAAACGACATAAAAAATTCAAGCATGTTCGAATTTTTTTTTGGTCGTTTTTTTAAGACATAAAACAACGTTTTGCCCACACACGATCATTTTAAATGACGTTTTTTTAAAACGTTGTTTTTTTCCCCCATCACAAAAAACGATTGTGTGTACGCGGCATAAGAGTCTGGGTGCTTAACTGGCCTGCCTGTTGGAATCCAAACCTTTAACCAAGTTAAAAAATAGAGCATAGCTTGAAAAAAAAAAATATGACAAAGACGACCCAGGACTGTCAAGCAGCTAGAATCCCATGTCAGGCAAGAATGGGCCAACATTCCTCTCCCAAAACTCCAGCAACTGGTATCAGTTCCCAAATTGCCTACTGGGCACTCTTATCCCCTTCCTGCCCAGGCCAATTTTCAGCTTTCAGTGCCGTCGCAGTTGTATTCACAATTGGGCAATCATACAACACTGTACACAAACTACAATTTTTATATTTTTTTTCCACACAAATAAAGCTGTTTGGTGGTATTTAACCACTTGACAACCGGGCCTATTTTGGTACTTCTCTCCTTCATGAAAAAAATCAAAAAAATGTTGCTAAAAAATTAATCAGAACCCCCAAACATTATATATTTTTTTAGCAGACACCCTAGGGAATACAATGGCGGTCATTGCAACACGGTATTTGCGCAATTATTTTTCAAACTTTTGGGGGGAAAACGGTTTTATGAATTAAAAAATAACAAAACAGTAAAATTAGCCCAATTTTTTTGCATAATGTGAAAGATGATGTTACGCCGAGTAGATACCCAACATGTCACACTTTAAAATTGCGCACACTCATGGAATGGTGCCAAACTTCGGTACTTAAAAAATCTCTATAGGCTACGCTTTAAATTTTTTTACAGGTTACTATTTTCGAGTTACAGAGGAGGTCTGGTGCTAGAATTGTTGCTGTGGGGTTTGATCGGCGTTTACATATGTGGGCGGGACTTGCATGCATTTTCGCTTCTGATCGCGAGCTACCGGGGACAGGGGCGTTTCACACACACACACTTTAAAAAAAAAGTTGATCACTTTTATTCCTATTACAAGGAATGTAAACATCCCTTGTAATAGGAATCACTGTGACAGGTCCTCTTTGTGGAGAGATATGGGGTCAATAAGACCCCACATCTCTCCTCCAGGCTTACAAGCATTAGATCGTGAAAAAAATTCACTGATCTAATGCCGACAGCCGCAATTGCTGCGTTGTTTACTTCCAGGTACTGGGTGCGACGTCATAAAGTCGCGCCCGGACCTCCGACAGTCATAGAGATGACTGGTGACTATCTGGTCATCAGTCATCTCTGCTTCTCAGCCAGCGCTGGTCCATTCGCTCTCCGGGCCCCCGATTGCACGGGAGAGCCCGGAGAAGCACCGGATGGCGGCGGGAGGGGGGGGACGGGACGTCCCCTCCCACTGCCTATAACAACTATCAAGCGGCAGAGCTGCCGCTTTGATCATTCTTATCGTGCAGAGAATCAGCGGCTGAAGACGGTGATATCTCAATGATGCCTGTAGCTGCAGGTATCATACAGATATCACCACACAAAGTCGAGGACATCCATGGACGTCCTCGGTCGTCAAGTGGTTAATTTCCACTGGCTTTTTTTTTTGCTTCTCTTTCACCGATATACGCCAATGAGGCTGCACTGATAAGCATTGATAAGGCGGCACTGAGGAGGCACTTTTGAGGCTGCCCTGATAGGAAGACCAGAGGTTGATACACGTGTAGAAGGGAGGAGCCGAGCCTGTGACATCATGCAGCCACGGTGGTGAGCGAGCGGACGCTATAGTATTATACACATGCAAGTTTATGCTTTTATCTTGTTAGTGTCTTTCAGCGGGTGTGATTTACTACATTTTAAAACAGTGAACACGTTTCCTATGTTTATGATTGCATGACACTGGAAGCAATAGCTCAGGAGTGCAGGAGAGTCTAAAGAGCGAGGTTGTTTAACCACTTCCCGACGGCCGTACGACTTTGTACGGCCGCAGGGTGGTTCTAAATCTCCGGGAGGCTGTCTATATACGGCCTCCGCGCCTCCAGGCCACTGGAGGGCGCTCGCGTGCCCGCCGCATTGCTGAGATGCCGATACGTGTGCCTGGCGGCCGCGATGTCCTCCAGTCTCTCGCGATCAGTGGCTACAGGACAAGGACGTGGATCTCTGTGTGTAAACACAGAGCTCCTCATCTTGTCAGGGAGAGAGGAGACCGATCTGTGTCCCTTGTACATAGGGACACAGATCGGTCACCTCCCCCAGTCACCCCCCTCCCCCAGTTAGAACTCTATGCAGGTACACATTTAACCCCTTCCTCACCCCCTAGTGTTAACCCCTTTAATGCCAGTCACATTTATACAGTAATTAGTGCATATTTATAGCACTGATCGCTGTATAAATGTGAATGGCGCCAAAAATGTGTCAAAAGTGTCCGATGTGTCCGCCATAATGACGCAGTCCCAACAAAAATCGCAGATCGCCGCCATTACTAGTAAAAAAATAATAATAATAATAATAATTCTGTCCCCTATTTTGTAAGAGCTATAACTTTTGTGCAAACCAGTCGCTTAGTGCGATTTTTTTTTTTTTACCAAAAATATGTAGAAGAATATGTATAGGCCTAAACTGAGAAAAAAAATATGTTTTTTTTTTAAATAATTGGGCCATTTATTATAGCAACAAGTAAAAAAGTACCAGTTACTTACCGGTAGCTGGATTTCTACGATGTCTTACAGGACGGCACTGTGAGAGTAGACTGGCTCACCTGACAGGAAACACAATCAAAAATGAAGTTTAAAAGGCCCCACCCCTCCCGTGTGCCTCAGTTTAAGATAAGTAACCGCTCTTTAGAACACGGTCTAAACAGAGACTAAGAAAAAAAGGAGGAATATAGATAGAAGTAAAAGGGGAGGGAAGTAGGCCTGCCGTCCTGTAAGACATCGTAGAAATCCAGCTACCGGTAAGTAACTGGTACTTTCTCCCTCGTCTTCCAGGACGGCACTGTGAGAGAGAAGCAAGTAATCTTCAGGCCTACCTTAGGGTGGGACCACCGTCTGTAAGACCTTCCTACCAAAACTCAGGTCTTGAGGAGACAGTAGTTCGACTCTATAAAGTCTGATGAACGTATTCCGGCTGGACCAGGTTGCCGCTCTACAGATCTGTTCTATGGAAGCTCCTGCCCTTTCTGCCCAGGAGGTTGCCAGAGAACGCGTGGAATGAGCCTTAATAACAGGAAGTGGTTTACCTGCCTGTGTGTATGACAAAGAGATAGCCTGCCTAATCCATCTGGAGATGGAAGCCTTAGTTGTCTGTTGGCCCTTTTTCTGGCCTGAAAAATTAACTAAAAGGTGAGGGGAAGATCTGAACTCTCTAACCCTCTCTAGGTAAACTAAAAGGCAGCGTCTTACGTCCAGACAATGGAAAGTGGTTTCCTTTTCATTGCTGGGATTTGCGCAAAAAGAAGGAAGTATAACCTCCTGAGACCTATGGAACCTGGTTGCCACCTTGGGAAGGTACAGAGGATCCTGAGTCAAAATAACCCTATCTTCAAAAACCCGCAGAAAGGGTTCTTTGATAGAAAAAGCATGCAAGTCTCCAACTCTCTTGGCAGACGTGATGGCTAACAAAAAAGTAAATTTAATCGTAAGAAATTTTATAGAAATGCTGTCTATAGGCTCAAATGGTGCCTTAGTCAGCTGTTCCAGGACCAGGGGGAGGTCCCATGAGGGAACCCTGGAAACCTGCATAGGAGAAAGTCTGTCCCTGGCTGTCAGGAACCTCTTGATGAGGGGTTCCGCTGAGAGGCTCTTCTCCAAAAAATATGATAAAGCTGCCACCTGGACTCTTAGGCGGCGTACACACGATCGGACATATCCGATGAAAACGGTCCGCGGACCATTTCCATCGGATATGTCCGATCGGGAGTTTGATCCGATGGCGTGTACACACCATCGGATCAAATTCCCCGCCGCCGGAAGGCGCGGTGACGTGGCGGTGACGTTGACGCCGCCGCGTCACCGCAACGTCACCGCACCAGGAAGTAAAACACTTCCGCGCATGCGCCGAATCCATTCGGCAGCGGCGCGGCGGTGGTGGGAGCCGACATGTCTGCTGGTAAGTGTACTAACCAGCAGACATGTCGGGCGGACAGATTCCCACCGGATAGATTTCAAAGCATGCTTTGAAATCTGTCGGGTGGAGAAATCTGTCCGCTAGCCCATACACACGAGCGGAGATGTCTGCTGAAACGGTCCATCGGACCGTTTTCAGCGGACATATCCCCTCGTGTGTACGCGGCCTTAGAGTTCTAGTAGCTAAGCCTAATTCCACGCCATCCTGAAGAAACTCCAGGATGTCGGGAGTCTTGGGAGAAGAGATCCGCTTAGCGGTGCACCAACGCCAAAAGACTGTCCAGACCTTTGTGTAGATGTGTCTGGTAACTTTCTTGTGGCTGGATAGTAGGGTCTCTATGACTCTATCCGAGCAGCCCCTCTGTTGCAAGTTCCGCCTTTCAATAGCCATGCCGTCAGGCTGAAGAAACCTGGGTTCGCATGAAAGATCGGCCCTTGCCGCAGGAGATCCGCCCGGAGAGGCAGGGGAAGCGGGGGGGCTAGAGACCAGAGCTTCAGAATGGGAAACCAGGATCTCCGGGGCCACCAAGGAGCGATTAAGATTAATTTTGTCTCCGCGGAGGCCAGCTTTTGTAAGATCCTGGGGATCAGATTCAGCGGGGGAAAAGCGTAAGCCAGACGGAAATCCCAGTTCTGGGCCAGCGCATCCACCCCCTGGGAACCCGGTCCCTGTACCAGGGAAAAGAATTTGTTCACCTTTCTGTTTTTCCTGCAGGAAAAAAGATCTATGTCCGGGACCCCGAACCGCCGACAGATCCAGTCGAAGGTTTTTTGGCATAATTCCCACTCTCCCTGACAAACGGGTTGACGACTCAGAAAGTCGGCCTTCAAATTGGTGGCTCCTCTTATGTGGATTGCCTGAATAGAGGGTACTCTCTGTTCCGCCCAACCCAGGATCTCCAGGGAGAGTGTCAGGAGGGACTGGGACCTGGAGCCCCCCTGTCTGTTGAGAAAGGCGACTGTTGTAGCATTGTCGGAAAGGACCAGGACATCCTTGTCCTGAATTCTTCCTTCGAACGCCCTCAGAGCTTCTCCCACTGCCAGTAATTCTCGATAGTTGGAGGAGGTCCGCCTTTGATGATGATCCCAGGATCCCTGAGCCCGTAGTTCTTGTACATGGGCTCCCCAACCCCAAGCACTGGCGTCCGTAGTGACCTTCAGTGGATCGGTCTGACTCCACGGATGGCCCTTCAAGAGGTTTTGGTGGTGGAGCCACCACTCTAGGGAGTCCTTGACTAGGATCGGAACCCTGACCCAGGAATCGAGAGTGTCCTCCTTTCCGTTCCAGGCGGAGAGGAGGAACCTCTGAAGTGGTCTTGTGTGTAGTTGGGCCCAGGGGACCGCTGGAATGCAAGCGGTCATCTAACCCAACAGCTTCATGATCTCTCTGAGGGAGGGATTTTCTGCAGCCACTAAAGACCCGATCGTCGTCACAAGTCTCTGGAACTTCTCTTGGGGAAGAAAAAGTTACTTCTCTCGGGAATCTATGATAACCCCCAGGTATACCTTCCGCTGTTCCGGCAGAAGGGAGGACTTTTGCTTGTTGATTATCCAACCAAGCGTCTCCAGAGTGGTCATGACGACGGTCAGGTCCGAAAGGAGCTGATCCTGACTTGGGCTGAAAAGCAGGAGATCGTCTAAATAGGGGACGAGGGAGATCCCCTTCAGATGTAGATGAGCCATTACCTCCGCCAGGATCTTCGTAAATACCCTTGGGCTGGAGGCCAGACCAAAAGGGAGGGCAGCAAACTGCCAGTGCTGAATTCCCTGTGCGGAGGCGAGGGCAAATCTCAGAAACCTCTGATGTCCCGAAAAAAATCGGGACATGCAGGTAGGCGTCTCTCAAATCTATGGTTGCCATAAAGACGCCCTCTAACAAAAGACTCCTGAGGCTGTGAACGCTTTCCATCCGGAATCTTTTGTAGAGGAGATGGGAGTTCAGAGGTCTCAGATTGATTATCAGTCTGAACTTGCCGTCCGGTTTGGGAACCACAAAAATGTGGGAGTATACTCCCTGACCTTGTTGGTCTGGTGGGACTGGGATTATGACCCCCTGTTCTGCCAGACTTGTAATATTCTGGGAGAGGCCTACAGCTTTGCTGGAGTCCCTTGGGAGGTGGGTGAGGAGAAAGGCCGGGGGGGGAGCTCTCTGAACTCTAAGTGGTAACCCTCCCTGATTATCTGCAGGACATGGGGACTCTGGGTTATGTTCTCCCAGGCTGGAAGAAACCTGGCGAGCCTGCCCCCCACCTTCCCGTCACTTGGTGTCCTTTCCGGATGGTTTGGGATTGGCAAAAAGGATCCCCCCCTTTGGTCTATCTTTACCAAAGGGCCAACGACGACTGGTGGATTGTCCTTTGTCCGGGGCCGGAATCTTTCTCTGGCTGGGACGAAAGGACCGCTTCCTACTCTGCCTAGGTTTTGAAGGGAACTTATTCCCCTTCTCAGAAGACCTGGACAAAGCCTGATCTAAGGCTTCCCCAAACAAGAGGGAACCCTTGAAGGGGAGAGCACATAGGCGGCGTTTTGAAGCAAGATCACCCCTCCAAGTCTTTAGCCAGACGGCCCTCCTAGAGGCATTAATAAGTGCCCCAGTCTTGGCTGAGGCGCGAATGGTTTCTACCGCTGCGTCTGCCAGGTAGGCCACTGCCCCGCTAATAAGATGGAGGGAATCTCGTATCTCCTTAGTCTTGGAAGAATTGGGGATATGGTCTAGAAGCTTTGAAGTCCAGGCGTCGGCATTTCTTGCCACGCAGGCTGAGGCCAATGCAGGACCAAGGGAGGCTGCATTGGCTTCCCAAGCTCTACGGAGAGAAGTGTCGGTACACCTATCCATGGCATCCTTTAAACTGCCTGAGTCCTCAAAGGAAAGGTCTGACTGTTTTGAGACCTGTGCCAAGGAGGCATCAAGCTTAGGGACCTTAAAAAAGGTGTCTACTATCTCCGTTTTAAAGGGACAGCGGCGTTTCCAAGTTTTGAAACTAGGTAAGCTCTTTTCAGGTTCTGCCCACTCCCTGAGGATAATGTCCTTTAGTGACTGATGGACCGGGATGGTCATGGTTTGAGGTTTTATTAAACCCCTGTACATCCTGTCCTGGGCTGAGACCTGCTCTGCTGGTTCTTGAATGTGCTCTGTAGCATAGACAGCCGCTAAAAGACCCTCCATATCATCAGTAGGAAACATATATTTTCCTGTCCTGGTATCCTCCTCCTCCTCTTCCTCCTCCTCTGCCTGGCTATCAACCAGGGATTCACTACGTAGGGCTAACTCGGACTCCTCAGAATCCGAGGGGTACATTCTACGAGCTTGTAGTGGTACAAACGGACGAGAGGTTGAAGAGGATTCCTGGGAGGAGGGGCCCGGAACCGGAGAATCAATGTTCTTTCTACTTAGGGAAGATTGAAACTCCTTTAGGGTAGATAGCATTTCGGTCTGAACCGAGAGAAATTGCTTCATGATCTGTGAGGTTTCCTTCCCTGTAAGCTTACAGATGCACTTAGAACAAAATGGCTTGTTATGCTCAACTGGTAATTTGTCATTGCAATTGCCACATCTCCTAACACGTTTAGGAGGCTTAGCCACTCTGCTGGCCTCCCCCTGGGCAATAGGGTCTTCACCTAAACATATCAGGGAGAAACATATGCCCATTAGCCTTCACCTCTCAGGATTAGGGGAGGGGGGGAACAACCACAAACCCCCTATGAAAAAGGAAAGACTCACCCTTGGTGGTTTCCTCTGCAGCCATAGGAAAACGACGGTCCTCCTCCATAGTCGCGTGTGCCGAGGAGAGGTCTTCCATGGATACGCTCTGAGACCGCCAGGCCCCTCTATCTCCCTGGCTGCTTTATCGTGTGCCCCGATCGCCTGCAGCGTCTGTCCGGTGGGGGCCGCCATCTTGCCGCGCGGGAGCGGAATGACGTCACGGCGCCGTGCGCGTCATCAACAGGCGCCCGGATGCTAATGGCGCCGCTCGGAGCGGCGCCTAACCACCCGCCATGCGGTCCGACGAACCCCCGGATGGAGCCAGCGGAAAGGGGGAGGCCTTCGCCCAACCTCCAAGGTAGGAACCAGGCGGGGGGAGAGAGGATGTGGCCTCTTCGGAGCACTGGAGAGCCCTGCCCTCCTAGGAGGCTCCGGCGTCCAGGGGAGTCTGTGACTTCTCCTGTTCCCCCCTGGACTAAGATGAAGGGGAAACCCCCCGGGGGGTAGCAAGCTACACCGGACCCAACGGCACCCAGTACCTGCGGTCCGGGCTCCGGGGGAGGGACCACCAGCCCCAGGCTTTAGGTCATAAGAAAAAAATAAACGTTTCGCTGAAAGGGAAACACAATCAGAACTGAGGCACACGGGAGGGGTGGGGCCTTTTAAACTTCATTTTTGATTGTGTTTCCTGTCAGGTGAGCCAGTCTACTCTCACAGTGCCGTCCTGGAAGACGAGGGAGAAATATATATTTTTTTTTTTTCAAAATTGTAAATTTTTTTGTTTATAGCGCAAAAAATAACAACTGCAGAGGTCATCAAATACCACCAAAAGAAAGCTCTATTTGTGGGGAAAAAGGGACGTCAATTTTGTTTGGGAGCCACGTCGCACGACCGCGCAATTGTCAGTTAAAGCGACGCAGTGCCGGAAGCTGAAATTTCACCTGGTCAGGAAGGGGGTATATGTGCCCAGTAAGCAAGTGGTTAAATACAAGATCTAATCTTACTGGAAGCCGTTTTAGCCCAGGTTCACACTGGGTACGATCTAGTTTGATTTGAGATGCGATTTCACATGTGAAATCGCAACTCAAATCGGCGGCATTTGCCGGCAATGACACCGTCCTAATCGGTGCGACGCTGCACCGATTTCAAAAAGTAGTTCCTGTACTACTTTTTGCGATTTCAGGACGCGATTTACATTGACATCTGTGCAGAAACCTGCACAGATGTCTCTTAAATGGCGGCCGATATCGGGACTGCCAGCGGGAGTGAAATCGTGCGAGTTCAGCTGAACTCGCACGGCTTCACTCCCGCAGCCCAGTGTGAACCAGGGCTTAACAACAAAAGGGCTAAAAGTGAACAGCTGATCCACTGCGGAAGGGAGAGATCGTTAAGGAGTGAGAGTAAAAGATTTATTTTTGAGTCTGTCTGACTCATTGTTGAGGTGAGCAGATATAACAGTTGGTGGAGGTGTGCACAACTTAGTAGTGTCTAAAGAGAAGCACTGTGGCTATTATTACGGACATTGAGAGCAACAAAGAAATTCCATATACCGTACATTTACAATAAGGACTTTATATCGTAGTAAATTGTGATGATTTTACTGTTTAAGTTATGTATATAATTTGCACAAAAGTTTGATAGAGAGTTATCACGTTAATAGCACTGCCTTATATAAACACATATATCTCAATTGATAGGCGACACGGATGGTCACCAGCAGTGGGCAATGGTAGGGGCACTGACTGGCAGCAATAATGGGCACTATAGGCTCTTTTCTCCTCTCCTCATGCTGTTAGCATGAGGAAAGAAGTGCAGATAACCGGCATCCGTTTACCTCCATGATCAGCTATGATTGGACACAGCTGATCATATGGTAAAGAGCCGCTGATTGGCTCTTTACTTCAATCTGTGATCAGCAGTGTCCAGAAAACAGTGGGCATGGTCACGGGACACCGTCATATGCAAAGTGTACAGCATCTTCTTTTGCAGGCCGCCTTTATTTTACTGGTTATTAGCAGACTTTCTAATCCTACCAAAATATAACAATCTTGCTTCCTTGCAACTGGAGGTATTCTGTATACTACTGGCATGTTCCTTTAGCATTATGTAGAACACTTAGGCTACCACCTAATGCCCATCATATTTATCTGGAATTCACTTAAAATCAAACGGCGCATTTTCCTGTAGTGCAGTTTTTTCTCTTACATTCACAGGCAAAATAAACATTTGCATGACAACGAATCAGGAAAGCATTTAGAAGTAATCCTATAGAAAAACTAGTTTCCATAGGTCTAACTCATTTATACATGTTAAGTGAATTAAGACTTTTAGCAGAAAAAAATAAAATAAATCACCACAAAACATTTTCATGGAACATAAACAGCAATTTTCCACCATAAAGGCTACAGTTGAAAAATGCTGATCTTGCAGTACCCTAATGCACAAAGCCATCATCCTTCAGCATCTCTCCGCCGGCATAATGCCATAAAGAGGGAAAATGCAGCATGCATAATATTAATGAAGGATGCTTTACGGAAAGCCAGCAAAGTATTCAGACCTGAAATTATAGTTATTGAATTTTATCTCTTACGCTAGAAATTGCAAATAGTTTCTGTAACATGCCCTGTAGAACAGATCTTAATTTGAGAGTAGTGAAAAAAAAGAGGAATATTAATTGAGAAATCAGACAACGAGGACCGTCAGTCCATGTTTGATATTACACAAGAGAAAATAAACCGAAAGGTCAGTTGAACAGTTACAGCATTGCCCTTTTCCAAGGTAATCGGCAGAGCATGTAGCGCAGATGTGGATAAAAAAACGTGACTAGAAAGACAGTTAATAAAGCGTCACATACTGCCATAGAGCCTGAAATATGAACACGTTCATTGTGTAATCCAACACATAAAAATATAATTTTCCCAATGTGTTTAAAAAATATACGTCGGTTCTACCTGTTGATCAACCTCATTCTGCCCCTTAAAGAGGAACCATGGGCTGGGGGTCTGCTGGAAGCACTTGCCAAAAGTACACTTATGCCCTAATGTATACCAGGAGTGTCAGAATGTGCAATCCACCCCCTTGTTCCTTATAGTTCTCGTCTCCATCCTCTGTCCTGTAATTAAAGTGATTGTCTTGTTTTTTTTTTTTAAATAACAAATATGTTATACTCTTCTCGGGCCCCTCTTCTGTGCTCCATGCCCATCCCTCTTGTCGAGTTCCTCCACAACAAGCAGCTTACTATGGCGCTACCCGAGCAGAGGGGGTACATAGTTCCATGTGTCCATTCAGACACAGAGCTCCAACCCAGCCCGCCCCCTCTCTCCCCTGATTGGCTAACTGATTTTGATTGAAAGCCATGGGAGCCAATAGCACCGTTGCTATGTCTCAGCCAATCAGAAAGTGAGTCCTGGATGGCTAAGACACTTGTGAACATCGCTGGAGAAAGATGGGGCTCAGGTAAGTAATTAGGGGGTGCTGGGGAGGCTGCTATACACTGTTTTTTTTATCGTAATGCAGGATTTTCCCACTTCCTGACCAGGCATTTTTTGTGATACGGCACTGCGTCACTTGAAACCGACAAGTGTGCGGTCGTGCGATGTTGTACCCAAACAAAATGTATGTCCTTTTTCCCCCACAAATAGAGCTTTCTTTTGGTGATATTTGATTGCCCTATAAACAAAAAAAAAATAAAAATAAAAAACACTATTTTGTACTTTTTGCTATAATAAATGTCCAAAATGTTTCAAAATGTATTTCTTCATCAGTTTAGGCCGATATGTATTACTCTACATATTAAAAAAAAAAAATCCCAATATGCATATATTGATTGGCTTGCGCAAAAGTTATGCCATCTACAAAATAGGGGATAGATTTATAACATTTTTTATTATTATTATTTTACTAGAAATGGCAGTGATCTGCAATTTTTATCAGGACTGCAACATTGAGACCAACATTTTTTTTGGGACCAGTAACACTGGTTATCAGAGATAAAAATAGACACTGATTACTGTATAAATGTCACTGGCAGGGAAGGGGTTTCTAACTGTGGGGGCATTGTAGTGACTGGGGGAGAAGACAGATCGCTGTTCTAGTTGAGCGGGGGCCATCATTCCCTCACTTGATATCCTGGTTTTGAGGGGAAAGGAACTGATCATCTCTGCCGCTACTAACAGATTCAGTAAGCGGCAGAGACGATGGGACATGGCAGAAGGGGGGTGGGCGCCTCTCCCTCCGCCGATAAAGGTGATCTCGTGGCAAATCCGCCACGGAGACCACATTTATCTTAAAGTGGACCGCCCACCGTTGAAAACAAAATATGGGGGTTATGGCCGCTATCTGTTGCCATAACAATGGTATTTAACGTCAAAGTAGTGACTTATATCTTATATGGGTGGTCCGTAAGTGGTTTAAGTATAATCAAAAGGAAACCTCTTTTTTTTAAGCTTCAGATTGGAGTGGAGAGGGATTATAGTTTTTATCGCGGTCTGTGCCCCCATTAGGGCGACACATTCTATTTGTTCCGTTTAAAATTATCATTGAAAGTAAAAAGAAAAACCCAACTTTTGGGTTGTCCCCATAAAAGTGGGGACACTAGTTTTGGTGACCTGGGGGTACCCAAGGAATTCCCTTAATTTCCATGGATTTCCTCTCACTCACAGATCTCAGCAATGGGACACAGATGGTTAAAAAACTGCCAGGAGTTATAACCTGTTTTGCCTATAGTTCTACTTTAAGGTTTGTGTTTCTGTTGTAAAGATATTCCTTTGTTTCCCCTCTCAATGACAGTAATTCCGAGTACAGGGACAGAAAGAAAGTGAAAATGTTTCCGATAGCATCACTGGCTGCAATTCAAAAATTAAAAAGGGGTTCTAAACTTTTTCTATATACTATTAAAATAAAAATATAAAAAGGGAAAATGAAAGGAGCTGGTGCCCTATTACTACGATAATCTTATTTGCTACTGTTTGTTATGTATCAATAAATTATTGGGGTATAACTTATTGCCATGCAGGCTAGTGTTCAAACATTCCCAATTCCATGATCTGATGTACATTAATGTATGCAGGTGCCCTCTTATTTTTCTTCTACAAAGCAGCACTACCTATTCTAAAATATTAATATTTTTTTAATTAAAAAAAATGAGTAGGCTCAAGCAAGCTTATCCTTGCTGAAACAACACATTAAAACATGATTTTGTTAAGAAGTACAGTCCACAAAGCATATTTAAATTTCTAAAATGTCCTTAATGTCATGTCTGGTTTAAGACTACAGCAAATGTGAGGCTTTAATTCTATGTGTCAAATGCTTTTAATTTACTTTCTGTTCCAATTTTAAAAACTACCGGATTTATGTTATTAACAAAATCAGCTTGCAAGGTCATTTATAAATGGAATATGTCTGGCCATTGATCCAGGCAGAGGTCAACAGCAATTTTGAGGGTGGAAAAAAATGCAAGACAATATTTTTAGAACGACTGCAGACCCACTTTGTCATCTAAACTTCGTACAAGGAGAATGGAATGTTGTAGCCAGCATCATGACCTTTGTCTAGGGGCTGTTAGACAAAAAAAAGCAACAAGTTAAGTCAAGCATTCAAAATCAAAATGCTTACCATATATACAAGAGCCTTTTAAATGCAATTAAAGATTGATGTAATGCAGGCCTAAAGTTGTTCCTGTTAAGAATATTGCTCATTATATAGTGCCTCAATATGTGTGTGTATGTACAGCATATAATGAATGTGTGTAAGTGTGTTAATATAACAATGTACAGCATATTACAGTGGAACCTTGGATTTTAGCATAATCCATTCCAGGAGAATGCTTGTAATCCAAAGCACTCGCATATCAAAAGCGAGTTTCCCCATAGGAGTCAAAGGAAAAGCAAATAATGTGTTTCGCATTGACGTCTATGGCATGCAATACCGCATGTGGCCAGAGGTGGGGGGTGCCGGAGAGCTTCGGAAATACTCGGAAAGACTCGGACAGCTCGGCTGAACTCGAAAAAACCTCGGGAGCGGAGTATTCCCGAGTTTTTACAAGTATTTCTGAATGGCTCTGGCGCACCCGCACGTCAAGCGAAAGGCGGTAATGCACACCGCAAACTGAGTCAGGAAAGTTCTCGAGTTTCTGAGGTTTCACTGTATGTAAAAAAATCAACACTGTGTTGTCCCTCCAGAATAATTGGCCAGGGATATGTGCTACTACCAATATTATAAATGATAACATGCACTCTACAGCAACTTTCTAGTGTAAGGTGATCTACTAACCCCTATAATCTCCATTGTAATAGACTAGTCATTTTATCAAGTGTACAGCAAACAATGGCAACCAGGCTGACAATGGATGTGCCTGCAATATCTGCTGAAATAAGAACAAAATCCCATCGCCAGATCGCTTCTCCAGCTTCCCATATCTTCAGTAGTGATGATTTCATATTGGGTGCACCAATTTTGGGCGACACTTGTGTTCAGGCAGCATAGAGGTCAAGAGGGTTAATTTCTCTTAGGCCGCGTACACATGATCAAACATGTCTGATGAGACTTGTCCAACGGACCGTTTTCATCAGACAACTCTGAACTTGTCTGATGGTCTGATGTGCGTACACACCATCGGACCAAAATCCGATCAGACCAGAACGCGGTGACGTAGAACACAACGACGTGATGAAAAAACGAAGTTCAATGCTTCCAAGCAAGCGTCGACTTGATTCTGAGCATGCGCAGGTTTTTGGTCCGATGATTTTGTGTACTAACCACCGAACCTGTCCGACGGACAGGTTTCAATCGGACAGGTTTTAAAGCATGTTTTAAAACTTTGGTCCGCTGGAAAACGGTCCGATAGGCCGTACACACGATCTAACATGTCCGCTAAAACTGGTCTGCGGACCAGTTTCAGCGGACATGTTCGATCGGGTGTTACGCAGCCTTACAGGAAGCAGAGTTGTGGACTGATAGTCTCCAGTAATGGCAATTTAAATTGAAGTTTAGGGGTTCTAGGCTGCAACGTAACCATAAGTATTTGGCAGGCCCTTTTACCCTAAGTGAACCATACCCTAGAGGGAAATTCTCCTTCCCACACAGTTCTTACCAAAGAAGTGTTCTCATTGAAAGGTTTTCCTTTAACTCCAGTTGAAAAATATTGGACCTCAGATCACTTTCTGATCAGGCAAAAGGTCACCAAAACCAATAGTGACAGTCAACCGCTCCAGCAGGGAAATTAAGAAATACAAACCTGAAAGGAGTTCTATCCCCAACACATTTAATGTAAAAAATAAAAAAATAAATAAGATTTGGCTTTATTAATAGAGTGCTTTTGTTGCAATGTGACACAGTTTCCTCACTAGACACTTAGGTGGTCAGGGCAGGTGTTACGTAACTGTAAAGATACAGTAATGCCTTGTTTCCACTGAACGGAACAGGTCGGTACAGTTTGGAACAGTTAGAATGGTCCGGTCTATTCTTGTGAGCGTTTCCACTGCAAGTCAGACCGTCCGGGGCCATTCAGGGTTTAGAAAAAATGCCTAGCGTGTCCACCAATCAGTGGAATGTAATGTAGGTCCGCCCTAACCGAAGCGTTTCATTTTCTATGGCCCCACATCTGAAGCAGGACCCAGAATGGTCCGGTGCGGTTCAGTTTTATGGCACACTTTCATAATGGAAACACCCAAAATAGCATACCGTACCGAACCACTCAGTGGCAACGAGACATATGTCACAGATGAATGGCCTGGCTTGGTACAGAAAGGGTCCAAAAACAAGTAGAACAGTCAACCCAAGGGAGAAGGCTGATTAGAGATAGGTACATATTACCTGCAAATAGTTTTCAATCAGTGGGGACTCCCCTTGTAAGGATAGTGTGCGGCAACAGCACCATGGCAATCGAGGACACTCAAGGATTCTGTGTTCTGGCCTGTTTAGTCCTACAGAAAATGCTCTGACTAGTGTAACACTGTCTTGAGGGACAGACTGTGCTGCACTAATTCACCAAGGTGCCGCTATACCTGAGCTAGTAGAGGAGCCCAACCTCGGCAGAAGAACCACCCCCTATATCACCAGGGGAGGCAAGTTTGGCCCCTGCTGACTAGCTCTTCATCTCCTTACACGATGGCCAAGATATATCTCTCTTTTCCATACATTTTGGGAACATCAACAACACACCTAGGAGGCAGGCTGTGCTAACTTTTCTTTCTTCCCAGCAAAGAGACATCTACATTCTGCGGGAGTGTGCTCCGCCCTTCACAGCTGTCCTCCCAGTGGACCCACGGTCCCTGCTATGTGTCTGGGGGTGGCAACTGCAAGTCTTAAGGTGGTAGCCATAATGTCAGGGTGGTCCTCTCATTGCTGACACTGCCCAGAAGGTCACCTTTGGCCAGATTTTTGTCATAGACTGTTCATGGGCAGGCAACAACAAACAATTGAATCAAGCGCTGTTCAGAAGAGGTAAAATTATTAGGTAAATAAAAAATCATATAAGTAGATATATACTTATATACGAAAAAAGGAAAATAACACCAAATGTGAGGGCAAGGGGAAATGGCATATTCAAGGAATGGTGGAAGCAGTTGATATAAAGTGGAAAAATATATATAAAGTATATAAAGTAGTTCAGTCCAAATGGATCACGTTTATATAGTACTAAGAAAGACTGAATGAACTGTTGCTGAGGGGGCTGCCGGCTTGTCGAGAAGAAGCAATTCTAAAAAAATATACAAAAGAAAGGAAAAAGCGGCGCCCTCTAAGCGTAGTATAAAATTTATTTAAAATAGATCAACAATACAATTCTTATGAGATGGGTACTCACAAGACTGCAGGGGGTCAAAGCGCATCAATATACAATGTCATCCGTGAGAGACATCCTCAGTTCGTGGGGTCCGCTGGAGCGATGGAGTGGTGACAGCTCTCTTTGCTAGAACAGGCACGGCATGCAGTTCCTACAGCCCGTGGGGGTTTCAACCGCTGTGTGGGTCCCTAGATGAAAATTCGGTGCTGGTTCACCGTGGGAGGGAAGCAGGTGAGCCGTGTTGTTTCCTTGTCCGGTCTGTGGAACGCAGCCTTGGAGCGCAAAACAGCGCGACGTCACTTCCGGGATGAGTCACGGGGCGGTGCACGCGTTCGAGGCATGCGTGCCTCTTCGATAGAGCCTGACGAAGAGGCACGCATGCCTCGAACGCGTGCACCGCCCCGTGACTCATCCCAGAAGTGACGTCGCGCTGTTTTGCGCTCCAAGGCTGCGTTCCACAGACCGGACAAGGAAACAACACGGCTCACCTGCTTCCCTCCCCCGGTGAACCAGCACCGAATTTTCATCTAGGGACCCACACAGCGGTTGAAACCCCCACGGGCTGTAGGAACTGCATGCCGTGCCTGTTCTAGCAAAGAGAGCTGTCACCACTCCATCGCTCCAGCGGACCCCACGAACTGAGGATGTCTCTCACGGATGACATTGTATATTGATGCGCTTTGACCCCCTGCAGTCTTGTGAGTACCCATCTCATAAGAATTGTATTGTTGATCTATTTTAAATAAATTTTATACTACGCTTAGAGGGCGCCGCTTTTTTCTTTCTTTTGTTCATGGGCAGGAAAGACAATTAGGCTCATCAAAGCTGAACTGCACCATGCTGAAAAATGAAGAATTGCTAGAACAAAGGGAGGTCTACGTCACATGACAGGAAGACACAAGGTTCTTTGAAATGACACTTCGAGGAGAAATCCATGCACGCCGTTGCCAGTTCCAAGGTGGGGAATCTGGAAAAAGGTATGAAGTGTAATTCTTTATTTTTGGGAAACTCCACTCAGGGTACAAACCCTGCCGGATGGTGCAGCTGGTGTAGTCGGGCGGTGCACTGGATGTGACACCACCAACACAGAGCGACTCACAACAACGAAGCTTTGGAAGAAATGCAGATGTGATGGTAAAGCAGATGGAAGGCTGTCAGCAGGCTGTAGTCATGCTAACACGTTTCGGATGTGGCCCTTTATCAACCACTTTGGTTTGTAGCCCTTACCCCCCAGCTTTGAATTAAGAGGAATATTGTGGTGTTTGTTCTCCTGCTAAATATTTGCAGCCTCTATTACCTTTCTTGGCTGGAAAAGCCTACTCTATGCATTTGGCTGACTTTCTTTGATACCATGGGCTACACTTTCCTATGAGTGTGCACAATAGGCAATTCTGGTACTCTCATTGGACCAGGGCTGGTGAACATGTGGACCTAAAGCTGCAGTGGTAAACCTTTAAAAAAGGTAAATGCTGAAGGTATGAACTTTAGACAACTAAATTAACTTGAACATACCTGCAGTAGCCTCTCAAACCCTCCTATCACAGCCAAACCCAGGCTGCTTCTGACAGACACAAAGAAAAAACTGCTGGATAGTTTTGGAAAACCACAAAAGAACATTACTAAACAAGATAATTGTGCTGACTTAGCCCCAAACTGTTAATCATGGGGTGCTTGAAAGGATGAAGGGAATGGTGAGTAAATTAGGTCTTGAGATCCTAATGCACAGATACAGAACAAACACAAGAGGGCACCTCAACATAAGTGTAGAGTGTTTAAAAACAATAAAAATCAGTTCACCGTAGGGCAGCAGTACGGGGCAGGCAATTGGCTGTCTTGAGCAGAGTCCAGCCAGGAAGCTGCTGGTGAAACATCAGATGTCAGGTTTAGGCTAAAACACAGGCAGTGGCTTTCAGGTGTAGAAAGATGGCTGAGGCTCTGATCAGCACCTTGATTGGCTGGGTAATGACACCAGGACCCCCCTTTTTGTACTCACGTCATCACCCAGCCAATCAAGGTGCTAGTCGAAGCTAGTGAGTGAGGTTTTTTTTCTTTTATTTAATAAACACTTAGCTGAAGGTGCCAGCTTCTGTTTGTTCTATAGTGCTGGACCACCAATGTTGGCTCATCATCATTTTTATCTTTAACATTCCAGTAAGTTGTTCTATAGCAGGGCTTGACAAGTTTTCCTGGAATCTAGGAGCCAGCTAAAAAAGTTAGGAGCCAGAAAACGCACCCCGTCCCGACGAGCTCGCGCGCAGAAGCGAACACATACGTGAGTAGCGCCCGCATATGTAAACGGTGTTCAAAACACAAGTGAGGTATCGCCGCGATCGTTAGAGCGAGAGCAATATGTCTAGCTCTAGACCTTCTCTGTAACTCAAAACGTGCAACTTGTAGATTTTTTTTAAACGTCGCCTATGGAGATTTTAAAGGGTAAAAGTTTGACGCCATTCCACGAGCGGACGCAACTTTGAAGTGTGACATGTTGGGTATCAATTTACTCGGCGTAACATTATCTTTCACAATATAACAAAAAAAAATTGGAATAATTTTACTGGTTTTGTTTTTTTATTTTTTTTCCAACAAAGTGCGCTTGTAAGACCGCTGCGCCAATACGGCGTGACACAAAGTATTGAAACGATCGCCATTTTATTCTCTAAGGTGTTAGAATAAAAAATATATATATAATGTTTGGGGGTTCTAATTATAGGGAAGGAAATGGCACTAGAATTGCTGTTTAACTTGTAATGCCAACGGCCACCACCAGATGGCGCCAGCTCACAGAAGGAAGAGCTTGGGACTTCGCAAAGGCCGCAAAGCTGCGGCCTCGATTACCGTTTGTCGCGGACCCCGTGCTCCCCCACCTCCCCCGCCGCTCAATTGGCCTCAATTACGGTCTCTGCCTCAATTACCAGCCGCCGCGGGTGCCAGGCCATAATTTCTGGTTGCAATTGCGACCTGGCTCCTGGATATTGTCGACCCCTGTTCTATAGCAGAGTCTCCCCCCTACTCCTAGTGCTGGTCTTCTCTCTCCCTGTCTAAGTGCTGCTGTGCAGTGGTTACAGGAGACTGGTATAAAGGCAAACACAGGTGCACCTATTAGTTATATATGAAAAAAAATATTTTGCACCTTTTTTTAATAAATACTTTTTTTATATCTGCTTTGAGTTTGGCAATAAATGGTTTATATTAATACATCAGGAAGCCGCCACAACATTATGAGAGTTAAGCAAGGTTACACCTAAGCACAGGTTTACAGCTGTGAAACCATAGGGTCGATGACCGATGATGCACTGTTCTGCAAACAGATTCTGAGCAAAAAACAAAACAAAAAAAAGGTAAATGGCAAATACACAACATCAGCACGAACAAATATCACTTTTGGACTTTTCTATCCCAGTGCAATTTAGAAAGTGCCTTTCGTGGCTTAGGATATTCTCAAATTGCAATTTATTTTATTTATTTTTTGGTAGCAGTAGCTTAAAAAATTATGTTAAAAAAAATATGGAATAGAGGAACATGAATGTTTCTATTGACTTTGTGTACATTGCCTGGCTGTTACAATGTATGATGATAAAGACCTTTCTTATACACTTGTTCTGGGTTTGATATTCTGAAGATAAAGCCAAGAGGACCAATATAGCAGTCAAGCAGCTAGCATTTTCAGAGGAGGGTCTGCTGTCGTGGCCCTTATACCTCTCTCATGATGGATTCTCAAAACAAGGATAAACAAATAAAATGAATATATATATATATATATATATATATATATATATATATATATATATATATATATATATATATATATATATATATATATATATATACACACACACACACACACACATATACACACACACACACACAATGTTATATATATGCTTGTGTGTTTTCATATGTTATTCATAATCATGTCAAAACACATTTAAAACAATGGCTAAACTGCGTACATGCATGTTCCTTCTGCCTCAACTGCAGGTTTATGCACTTATATACCTCCTTTCGATTTAAATGTGTGAACCCTAAAAATATTTTTTGGGTCTCGGGGAACCCCTGATAAAACCCATTCATTGGGGGTCAGTGAGAAGAATGTCCTTTTTTTACAGTAGTGGTAAGAATGCCCCCCTTACAGAGAACTATGAAGATCATTGGTGTAATACCACTGGCTCCTCCAAGTGGAACTGGCTCAGAACTAAGTAGGCACCATCTAACAGGAGGTAAATCAGCCACAGCTTAAGGAACCCCTAGCCACTTCTGGAGGAACCCTGGTTGAGAATGGCTGCTCCAGACCCTTACTTTCTGCTTTCAAGCAATGCATCCAGCTTCTTCCCAGCAGCAGCATAAGGAAAGGGGGTGCAATGTAATGTAAGGGAGCGTAGGGGGACTCAACTTCTGATGGTGTGGTGGCTCTTAACATCCAAGGTAAGGGAAGGGGATGTGCTGGACATCTAATCTTAAGCCCCGTACACACTGTCGGACATCCAACAAACTTTCCCTTGGATTTTTGTCCGAAGGGAGTTGTCCGGTCACACCCATAGCATACACACGCTCTGACTTTTCTGCCAACTTTTCTAAAACTTCCCCAACATCACGTGGTTTTTTCTGCTCTTTACCGCCACCCTTTGGATAACTTCTGCTATTGTTAGTTGATTTTAACATTGGTTCTGAGCATGCGTATTTGCACTTTGTACAAAAGTCCGATGGCTTGCTGTACACACGGTCGGACTAGGCACCATCCGACTTTTGTTGCTGAAAAGTTTGTCCGTTTGCAGACCAAACTTTTTGTCCGATGAAACCCGAAAAAGTTGGTCCGATAGAGCGTACACACGATCAGACAAATTTGAAAACTTGCAGATTTTGAAGTTTGTTGGCAAAAAGTCTGATCATGTGTACGGGGCTTTACCGATACCACCGGCCCTTTTGAGGGCAATCATATTGCTGGTACGGCCCACGATGAAATTGAGTTTGACACCAATGTTTTATTCCATTAAATAACTCACAAAAAAAAAAAAAAGTTTTAAAATGTGACAAGATCCCCAAAAATTTGGACAATGAAAATGATGCATAAATGCTTTCGGATTTTAAAGGGAAAAAAAGGGAATTTGATCAGTTATAAAACATTTTTATACTTATTCTGCTCACACTTTATACACAGTGAATTTGCTTAAAGTTCCTTGAAGTTTGACGTTATTTCTGGAGAATTAGACATACAGCAATATATACATTGCAGGATCACGCCAGGACATGACAGCAAGTTCTTTGCATATAGAGTAGAAAAATAAAAGGAGCTGAATGACAATGGCGAGGCAGTAAGATTTCTCTCGAAAGACCCTACTGTGAAAAGTAATGGGTGGAGAGATATGGTACCCACTTTCAAGACATGCCTTGGATTTGAATATATTGTTTTCATTTTGCTTCCAACAGCTAAGAGGCAGGAAACGTAAGTATAAAATAATTTTCAGGCATGATTTATACCGATCAGTTGAAAAAAATAAAAACACATACATGGAAGTGAAGGCCGGAAGGCATACAGAAGATTTATAAAACTTGTGCAGGCCGAGAATCACAAAACTTTGTGTTTTATTTTCACAGGAATATGATTATTTTGGTGTAACTGCATTTCTTTTCTTTTTTTACAAATTTATAGTTTTGCATGCCAAATTATTATTAGCACCCACTCACACTTCTATGCACAATTTTGTACGTCAATTACCCATTTATTTTCAAAAGGCCCTCAACGCACGTCCATTGACCAAAAGACCGCTCTGTCTTGAGGAAGAGGCAGCTGCATTTGTTTACTTCAAGTTGCCAATAAAAACGAATGGCAAAAGTGGTTGTACCGCATGTTACAAAGCATAAACGCACATTGCTGTCCACCGAGATTTAAAAAATCAAGTTAGTCTTACCGGTAACTTGTTTTCCATGAGTCTTTCAGGACAGCACCTTGAGAGCGTGGCTCCACCCACTTGACAGGAAACACACCTCCACCAAACTTCTTAAAAGGGAGGTTCCCTCCACTTATCATCAGTCGTAGTAGAGAAACCTCCGGCCCAAACTGGAACACATAAACAGAGTATGGTTAGTCACAGTATAATATTCCTAAAAACATTAAGGGCGGGTTGCCGCTGTCCTGAAAGACTCATGGAAAACAAGTTACCGGTAAGACTAACTTGATTTTTCCCTTATCGTCTTTCAGGACAGCACCTTGAGAGGATAATAGAGACTTACCCACTTCTAGGGAGGGACCACAGCTTGCAAGACCTTTCTGCCAAAAGCCTGATCGCTTGCTGACAGAAGATCCAGTCTATAATGACGGACAAACGTAAGGTAACTTGACCACGTAGCCGCCTTGCAGATCTGATCTGGGGTGGCACCAGCTATTTCTGCCCATGTAGTGGCCTGAGCTCTAGTAGAGTGTGCTTTAATGCCCAGCGGGGGAGATAGTCCTGCTTGGGAATAGGCTTCCAGAATAGCGGTTCTTAGCCATCTAGCAATTGACCCCTTAGATGCTTGGTGGCCCTTCCTTTTTCCTGAGAAAAGTATGAACAAGGAGTCTGAGGATCGAAAATCCTTGGTCACTTCGAGGTAATGTAGTAACGTTCTTTTCACATCCAACATATGAAATTGTCGCTCCCTTTCCCCTGATGGATTGCAGCAGAAGGTTGGAATGACGATTTCCTGCGCCCTATTAAGGCTTGACGCCACCTTTGGTAGAAAGGCTGGATCAGTCTTTAGTACAATCCGGTCCGTGAAGACGGATAGGAAGGGTTTCTTTATTGACAGGGCGTGCAGTTCGCCAATCCTTCTGGCTGTTGTAATTGCCACTAAGAATACGGTTTTGAGAGTAAGGTACTTCAGAGAGACATCTTGTAAAGGTTCAAAGGGCTCTTTCGTCAAAGACCGCAGAACTACTGATAAATCCCAACTCGGGAAGTGTCGTACAGGAGCTGGTCTGGACCTAGAGAGTGCCCTGAAAAATCTGACAACCAAAGGTTCTGAGGATATCGGCCTTTCCAGAAAGACTCCTAATGCGGCTGTTTGTACTTTGAGTGTACTGCTTGATAAGCCCTTTTCTGCCCCAACCTGAAGAAATTCCAACACTGATACTAAGTTCTTTACCACTCTATTAGACGAGTGACACCAGGAGTTGTAGACCTTCCAGTATTTTTCATAGATTTTTCTGGTAACCAGCTTTCTACTAGTAAGCAAGGTAGTCACCAGTGGTCGGGACAGACCTTTCCGTATCAATAACTGCCTCTCAGATACCACGCTGTGAGGTTTAGAGAGGACACCCCCTGATGGCACACTGGCCCCTGCAGAAGTAGGTCCTGTCGAAGCGGTAGTCGCCAAGGTGGTTTGACTGCCATTCGAAGAAGGGAGGTAAACCAAGCCCTTTTTGGCCAGAATGGGGTGATTAAGATTACTTCCATTTTCTCCTTCTGAATCCTCCTTATCACTAATGGTATTAGCTGAAAAGGAGGGAAGGCGTACGCCAGTTGGAACTTCCAAGGCTGTATTAACGCATCTGTTCCCTGGGAACTGTCGTTTCTGTAAATGGAGAAATAGGCTGGAAGTTGCGTATTTTCTTTTGACGCAAATAGATCTATTTGTGGTAGGCCCCAGGCTTGGGTGATTAACCTGAAGATCTCCGGATTTAGGGTCCATTCTGCTTCCTGAATCAGTTTTCTGCTTAGAAAATCTGCTACTATGTTTGAAGTGCCCTTGAGGTGGACCGCTGATAAGGACAGCAAATGATTTTCTGCCCAGTTTAGGATGCCCAAGGCGAGAAGCTGAAGTAATCTGCTTCTTGTGCCTCCTTGCCTGTTTAAGTAAGCTATGGTAGTGGCATTGTCCGAGAACACTTGAACATGGGCACCTTGAAGGTCTGCGGAGAAGGCATCTAAAGCTAAGGCTACAGCCCTTAGCTCTCTCCAATTGGAGGATTTTCCTGCTTCTGACTGGGACCAAACTCCCTGAACATAGTTCTGACCCAAGTGTGCCCCCCATCCCCATAGACTGGCATCTGTTGTTACCACTCTTTCTACTGGGAATGACCAAGACAGGCCTGCTGACAGATTGGTCTGACTTCTCCACCACCATAGTGACCGTTTCACTCTGGAGGGGATCTTTACTTTTGTTTCCAGAGATTCTGTCCTGCGATCCCACATCTTCAGAAGGAAGCTCTGGAGGGGCCTGAAGTGCAGTCTTGCCCACTGCACTACTGGCATAGATGAGGTAAGGGTTCTTAGGGCTGACATTACCTGTCTGATGGACAGCTCTAGATTTGTCTGTAAGGAGGCAACGACCCCTTCTATCTTTAGTTTTTTGTCCTCTGGGAGAAAAATTCTTTGCTCTACTGAGCTTATCCGATACCCCAGAAATTGTGCCTCTTGGGTTGGGCTGAAATTTGATTTTTCCAAATTTATGATCCAACCCAAAGCCTCTAGATGGTTGCGAGCTCTTCCGAGATCCTCCAGTAATTTTTCCCTGGAGGGGGCAAAGAAGAGTAGGTCGTCTAGGTATGGAACTACTACCCTGAAGGCGGAGCGGAGCAAGAGCCTCTGCCATGACTTCTGTAAAAATTCTCGGGGCCGAGGAGAGGCCGAAGGGGAGGGCCCTGAACTGAAGGTGCACGACCTCCCTTCCCATGTTTACTGCCAATCTCAAAAATCTTTGGGATTGGGGAGCTATGGGGATATGCAGATAGGCGTCTCTCAAATCGATAGACGCCATAAAGCAACCCTTTGTTAACAGGTTTTTTACCGTAAAGATTGAGTCCATGCAAAACCTTTCGTATAGGACTGATCTGTTTAAAGGCTTTAGATTGAGAATGAGCCTGAAGCTTCCGGACGGTTTTCTTACCATAAATACATGGGAATAAAACCCCTGGTAAAGCTCCCCCTCTGGTACTGGGATTACAACCCCCTGCTTCCTCAGATCCTTTAAAAGGTTCTTCATGGCTAGGGACTTGACAATATCTCCTGGTAAGTCTGTCAGAAGGTACCTCTCTGGGGGAGGGTCCGAGAATTCTATCTTGTAGCCTAGAGACAGCATAGCGAGAATGTACTGATTTTCTGTTATGCTGGCCCAAAAAGGGAGGAAGCGTTGAAGTCTCCCCCCTACCTGCAACTGGCTGTCACTGGGTTTTGCTGGTTGTCTTAGGAGGATTGAAAAGGACATTGCTTTTGCCCTTTCCCCTCTGCCCTGACCAGACCTTTTTCCTCTCTTGAGGCTTACTCTGTTGTTGAGCCCTTGGGGGACGAAAAAACTTTTTACCCGACTGACCCTTCTTTTTGGCCGGGAAAGATTTTTTCTTATCTGCGGTCCTATCGAGTACTGTATCTAACTCAGGACCAAACAAAAAATCCCCCTGAAAAGGGATTCCACACAGTTTGTTTTTGGACGCTGTGTCCCCGGGCCAGGTCTTTAACCATAAGGCCCTTCTTACTGAGTTAGTAAGGGCCGCAGATCTTGCTGTCATCCTGATAGACTCTGCAGACGCATCTGAGACATAGGCTACCGCAGCAGACAGGGTGGAGAAGGAATCTAAGATTTCCTGCTTAGGGGAATCAGCTATAATATGAGCTTTAAGCTGGCTCAGCCAGTACTCCATGTTTCTGGAGACGCAGGTGGTTGCCATTGCTGGCTTAAGGTTGCCTAAGATGGATTGCCAGGCCCTCTTTAACTGCTGGTCCATCTTCTTATCCATGGGTTCCTTAAGAATCCCCATGTCCTCAAACGCCAGGTCCGAAGACCTTGAGACCTGAGAAAAGGCTGCATCAATTTTTGGAGTCTTATTCCAAAGAGCTGCTGGATCCTCATCAAACGGAAACCTTCTTTTATGAGCTTTAGCAAAGAAAGGTTTCTTTTCTGGATCAGCCCATTCCCTCATGATTGAGTCAGAAATCACAGAATGAACAGGAAAAGTACGTATTTTGGGCTCACAGAGACCCGCATACATCCTGTCATGTAAGGATAGCTCTTTGCGCTCCTCCTCCAAGCCCAAAGTTGCATGCACAGCTTTAAGGAGGTCATCCACTTGGTCCAAAGACAACTTATATTTAGAAGATATATTTTCTAATTCGTCTTCCTCCTCTTCCGATTCCTGGGAATGTGAGGGAGGGGGACCGTCCTGGTTTAGAGGACTCTCTTCTGCCTCCACTACAGGAACTAAAGGTGAGTCTTGTGAAGATTGTGAGGTAGAGGCTTGGCTCACAGATGGTTTCATGAGTGAAGATTTAAAGGATTGAATCGTAGCATCCAACTCCTTCTTTACAGAAGCAATTATGTCGCTGCAGGCAGCAGAAGCTTCCTCTTTCACCAAGGAGTCAACACATGATTGACATAAAGCTTTTCTCCATCCTTCAGAAAGTTTAGCCTTGCATGAAGGACATTTCTTTTTGTTTCCGGGTTCAGAGCCTTTGGCCTGATAAGGAAAAGAAACAAAGGGGAAAAACAAAAAAACCAACCATGTGAGATAACCTGAACAACCCATCAAGGTGCTCACCAAAGGTGCACAGTGAGAGATCTTTATACACTCACGTGCCCAAACAGGCCCCCGCCACCAGGGGGGAAAAAAAGCCACTCACTCCCCCCAAGAGAGAGAGAGAGAAAGCTTGGGAGAGACCTCCTAGTAACTCAGGGTAGAACACAAGTCTACCCCTTACCTGGGTCTTGCTGGTGCCAGTGCCTGTCCCACTCGCTGCGGATCCCCCTTCCATGCTTGAGGGCAGTAGCGTGATGCTGGTGGCAGAACGCCGGTTCCGGACTCCACTAGTGCCGCTGCACCGGACCAGAACCAACTAATAAGGCACCAGACCCGTTCCTCCCTCAGCGCTTCCGGGTGGAAATGACGCGCCCCGCTCGTAAGAACCCCGCCCCTTCCGGTTACCTCATTTCCGGGGGAAGCAGCTGGAGTAAGGAAGTCACCAGCTGACCTTCCCAAGATGGCGCCGGCGTCGGTTTGGACGGAAAAAAGTAAAGGAACGTCCGCGCGAGTACCTAGCCAGGGGGGCAGCGTCCTGGAGCAGTCCTGGCTCACTGAGCACTTGATGAGGGAGAAGGAGCCCATGCACAAGGCACTCTCTAACCCGTGAATGGGAGGAACAGACTCTCTGAGGTAGGTAGAAAAAAAGGTGGAGTAGGGAGATAGAAAGAAAAAAACCTCTCCAGAAAACCTGGAGAGCTCCTAACCCCCACATGTGTTCCCGCCGGAGGAAACACAAAAACTGATAAGTGGAGGGAACCTCCCTTTTAAGAAGTTTGGTGGAGGTGTGTCTCCTGTCAAGTGGGTGGAGCCACGCTCTCAAGGTGCTGTCCTGAAAGACGATAAGGGAAAATGATAGTCACATGGCTGAAAATAAACTCTGTAGTGTAGGGGTCTCCAAACTGCCTAAACAAAGGGCTAGTTTACTGTCCTTCAGACTTTAGGGGGGCCAGACTGTGGCTATTGTCCTCATATCAGTGGGAGTAAACTCTGCATGTTTGGCATTAGGGGGAGGAATAGCGCCCCAGCGTTGGTGTCAGTGGGAGGAATAGCGCCCCAGCGTTGGTGTCAGTGGGAGGAATAGCGCCCCAGCGTTGGTGTCAGTGGGAGGAATAGCGCCCCAGCGTGGGAGGAATATTGTTTTAAGGGCCAGATAAAGGCAAGAAAAGGGCCGCATCAGGCCCCTGTGCCACAGTTTGGAGACCACTGTCATAATGTAAGGCTGTTTTGTAAACAAAAATGAACGTGAGAGGAAATCTCTTAGAATCCCAGACAGTAGTAAACGAGAACCAAATGAAAAAAAAAAACACATAATAAAGCACTGCCACAAGTATTACATGAGGCAAAATCAGAATGTAACCACATTTCTAACTGAAACCAGAGCTGGCTTCATGCTCTACAACAGAAGTCATTTGGGTGGCTATAGAGCTGGCCTTCTATTAGCTCAAAAAAGTGTCACCCTACACTACCCCACCCCATGTGTGTCCCAGGTTCACATGTGCCATTTGGAAGCCTCAGATGTCCATGCCAACAACAGAGGGAAACAAGAAACATCACTTTTCAATCTCCCAGGAGCAATGGGCTGTCTGATCCCAAATGGTGTGCCTGAAAAAACAGATCAACAGTTGTTACTACACTCCGACTTTCTCTGCAGGGCTTGTTCCAGGTCATCCTCTCTAATGCCGCGTACACACGGTCGTTTTTTGCAATGAAAAAAAGTTTTTTAAAACGTCATTTAAATTGATCGTGTGTGACCAAAAAAAAAATTCCAACATGCTTGAATTTTTTGTGTCGTTTTTCAGAATGTCGTCTTTTGTTTCACAAAAAATGATGGTGTGTGGGCAAAACGACGTTTAAAACGACGTTTTTAAACCCGCGCATGCCCAGAAGCAAGTTATGAGACGGAGCTTCAATGGAACAGAGTGCCGTCGAAAGTGTCTTACGTAACTGCGGTTTGCAAGAGCATTTTCAGAAAACGATGGTGTGTATGCAACATCGTTTATTAAAATGAAGTTTGAAAAACGTTGTTTTGTTTCATGAGATAAAACAACGTTTTTTACATCACAAAAAGTGATCGTGTGTACGTGGCATAAGGCTTGGTTCATACTTTGAGTTTTGTAGCAGAATTTGTAGAACTTTCTTATATCTGGTCGCCTATAGGGATATGTTGCAGTCTGTTTTTGAATTGTCTAACCACGGATTAAAACCAGACTGATGGATTAATCCCTTATGAAAAGAGGCCTTGCACTTACCTTGTTTTTTAACCACTTGCTGCCAAATCACATAACTGCTACATCATTTGACTTCAAGTGGTTGTACCGGGGTGATGCCTGCAGCTGCAGGCATCACTCTGGTACCGTCACTTGCTAGCCGCCTGACTGCTATTACCAGGAGACCCAAGCTACTAGTCGGCACATCCACTGGCTAGTCGGGGACGCATACAAGCTTGGCTTTGATTGGGTCTGCCCAATGGCAACCCCAAAGCAATGACATGACATCACTTCCAGTTTACCCGGATGTAAACAGTGCTCTTTTAAAATTTGAAAATATTCAAAAACATAGATTTTGGCGTTTTGAATGCCCTTTCAAGGGAAGGAGGATTTGGGGTATTATAGACCCCAGATCCCTCCATAAAGAGTACCTGTCACATGCCTATTGCTGTCACAAGGGATGTTTACAGCAATAAAGTGATTAAAAACATTTAAACATTTAAGTAAAACTAAAAAAATAAATGACCATTTAAAGAAAATAATAAAAAAAATAATTGTAAAAGTGCAGTGAAAAGGGGGGCATGCATCAGCCCCGCATACATGAAAACACCGATCGTCCCACACGTGAGGTATCACTGCAAATGTCAGACCATGGCCAATAATTCTAGCACTCGACATCCTCTTTAAATTTAAAATGGTAACCCGTAAAGGCTTTTAAAGCATTGCCCATGTATAGTAAAATGTATGTAGTTAGTCACCATTGTGCGAGCATGCACAATTTTAAAGCTTGACATGGTTTGCCATCTTTTTTTCCTACAGTTTGAAAACCACGGGAGGAATACCGTGTGAGATAAAAAAAATTGCAAAACCCAACAATTAATCTCTAGGGCCTCTGCTTTAAAACAATATATAATGTTTGGGGGTTTTAAGTAATTTTCTAGGAAGAAAAACAAAAAAACAATAGTTACGTGTAAACAAAAAGTGCCAGAAAAGGCCAGATTTTCACCCCTTTCTGATTTCTACCCCCATCTACCTGTGGTTCACCTATAAATGTCAAAGGGAAAAAATGGTAAAAAATAAAATAAAATGTCAGTAAAAAAATTAATAAAATAGCACAGATAACCAGCAATATAAAAGTTATTCAAATTTGAATAACTGCAAATGAATTCCATTCCCATCTTCTGTGATGTCTAGTGGGAATTTCTGACATGAGCAGAGCAGCGGCACAGTGCCGTGTCATATCAGTGACCCAGCATCACAATGTCAGAGATAGCAAGTGAAAAAAAAAAAAATTGCATAAATTCTTTAAAAAATTTACGTAGTTTTTACTTATCTATCACATATAAAAAAAAAGGATCTCTCTGATGCTTACAAATAGGTCCGTCAGTCTTCAGCAAAAATAAGCCATCCAGAATAAGAGCAAAAAAAGTTAAAAGTTTTTTCTTTGTAACTAAAAAAAAGGGACAAAAGTTCACAAAGCAGTGTCAACAAAATGAGCATTTCACAATTATACATAAGTGTGCAGTGATAAGGAAGAGCTGTATTGTTCTAGTTCTTATAATAACATTCAAGTTCTGATACCATAAAGACCCGGGGAGCTGCAACCTGACAATGGCTGGGGTGTCACATAGCTGCCAACCCCAATGTCCAAATGAGAGCACTGCTATCCCCGAATGACAGAATCGCATAGGATTAGAGGTTGTGTTTTGCTTTACCTTCTCTTGAAATCCTTCTTGTATGGTACGAGATAAGAGTCCTGCTCCAGCAGCTTGTGCAGTTCGGGCACCACAACGTCATCTGTGTCAGCCATGTTGTCATCTACCTCAGTGTAACGGACTCTGCAAGTACAGAGACACAATGCTGAGCCTGGCAGACCTTCACATCTATTTGAATAGAGACACTTTAATAGGATTTGCTGACATGAGCAGAGCAGAGGAACAGTGCTGTGTCATATCGGTGACCGAGCATCACAATGTCAGAGATCAGAGCCTCAGCATGAATATCCAGTGACAGACACACACGTGTTCTGCACCGTGCAATGCAAGGCATTCAATTCACTGCTCTGCCATAAAATACCATCCTACAACAGCTGATAGCTGCGTAAAAGAAAATGACGTAATATAAATCATACAGATGGCTTTTGTATACATTCAATATCAACATTTAAAATCCTCCTGTTCTATCACCTGTTTATTACCATTGTAAATTCACAACAATAGCACAAGCTAGTATAGAAAGGTTCTGCTTCAGCTAAATTCGCTGTTTAAATACCAGAAGGCTGCATTCTGTTTCAGTAAGATAGGTTTTATGTTTATGTATCGGTCACACTAAATGTTTTCCTGTTCTTGGCTCTATTCACGTAAATGTTACATTAGCCATTAATATTTGGCATTTCCAGGACATCCTCTTATTGAGGATCACGCATCCCTGCAGCCACTGGAGGATCACACACACATTACACTGCATCACACTCTCCTATGCCACCAGCATACTACGCTTTCTGTATGCTTTATATGGGGGGAAAAAAACTATACTAAGGGAGATGTAACTGAGCTGCCATTGCTGATGTTCTTCTAAATTTATTGGCTGGTTGCTGTCTTTGACTTTGTTACCTTAACCGCTTGAGCTGCCGTCATTATACTGCGGAAGGTCGGCACATTCACGTGAACCGTTGTAGCTAGGGTTGCACCAATGCCAGTTTTTTTAAGACCGAGTACAAGAACCAATAATGTTCCTCGAGTACCGATACCCATTTTTACATTTTATTTTTTTATTTACATTTTTAGACATGTAACTTTTTTTTGGTGCGGACAAACGTTATAGTTTTGGGCGGAGAGGGGGGTGTTCTTTGTTGTTTTGGGCGGAAAGGGGGGGTGTTCTTTGTTGTTTTGGGCGGAGAGGGGGGGGGGGGGGGGGGGGGGGTGTTCTTTGTTGTTTTGGGCGGAGAGGTGGGTGTTCTTTGTTGTTTTGGGCGGAGAGGGGGGGGTGTTCTTTGTTGTTGTGGGCGGGAGAGGGGGGGGTGTTCTTTGTTGTTGTGGGCGGAGAGGGGGGTGTTCTTTGTTGTTTTGGGCGGAGAGGGGGGGGGGGGGGTGTTCTTTGTTGTTTTGGGCGGAGAGAGGGGGGGGGGGGGGGTGTTCTTTGTTGTTTTGGGCGGAGAGGGGGGGTGTTCTTGCTGTTTTGGGCGGAGAGGGGGGGTGTTCTTGCTGTTTTGGGCGGAGAGGGGGGAGGGGGGTGTTCTTGCTGTTTTGGGCGGAGGGGGGGGGGGGGTGTTCTTGCTGTTTTGGGCGGAGAGGGGGGGTGTTCTTGCTGTTTTGGGCGGAGAGGGGGGGTGTTCTTGCTGTTTTGGGCGGAGAGGGGGGGTGTTCTTGCTGTTTTGGGCGGAGAGGGGGGGTGTTCTTGCTGTTTTGGGCGGAGAGGGGGGGGGTTCTTGCTGTTTTGGGCGGAGAGGGGGGGGTGTTCTTGCTGTTTTGGGCGGAGAGGGGGGTGTTCTTGCTGTTTTGGGCGGAGAGGGGGGGGTGTTCTTGCTGTTTTGGGCGGAGAGGGGGGTGTTCTTGCTGTTTTGGGCGGAGAGGGGGGGGGGGTGTTCTTGCTGTTTTGGGCGGAGAGGGGGGGGGGTGTTCTTGCTGTTTTGGGCGGAGAGGGGGGGGGGGTGTTCTTGCTGTTTTGGGCGGAGAGGGGGGGTGTTCTTGCTGTTTTGGGCGGAGAGGGGGGGTGTTCTTGCTGTTTTGGGCGGAGAGGGGGGGTGTTCTTGCTGTTTTGGGCGGAGAGGGGGGGTGTTCTTGCTGTTTTAGGCGGAGAGGGGGGGTGTTCTTGCTGTTTTGGGCGGAGAGGGGGGGGGGTCTTCTTGCTGTTTTGGGCGGAGAGGGGGGTGTTCTTGCCGTCCCCCTCCAAGGTTCTGAAGCAGCAAAGCCTGGCTCAGTGTGGGAAACACTACTCACCAGGCAGGCAGATCTGTCACCCCACAGCCGCCCGCAGAGGAGCCCGAGGAGGAGAAGCACATCGCCAAAGAATACAGGAAAATGGAGCTGGTGCGGCGATTGCGCGAGAGGGTATCGGTGCAACCCTAGTTAAAGCTGTACATCGGCCCTTTAAGCGGGCCCGCCGCACTGCGGGGTGCCGATGACCGCCGGCCACGCATGAAAGCCAGAACAGGGACATGTGTATGTGTGTGTAAATGCACAAATCCCTGTTCTGTAAGGAGAGGAGAGACAGATTGTGTGTTCCTACTAGCTAGGAACATCGATCTGTCATCTCCCCTAGTCAGTCCCATCCCTCTACAGTTAGAACACACACAAAGGAAAACAGTTAGAACACACACAAAGGAAAACAGTTAACCCCTTGATCGTCCCCTAGTGTTAACCCCTTTCCTGCCAGTGACATTTACACAGTAATCAGTGCATTTTTATATCATTGATCGCTGCATAATTGTCAATGGTCCCAAAAATTTGTCAAAAGTGTCTGATCTGTCTGCCAGAATGTCGCAGTCCCGATAAAAATCGCTGATCACTGCCATTACTAGTGGGAAAAAACGCTATAACTTTTGCGCAAACCAATTAATATACGCTTTATTACCAAAAATATGTAGAAAACACATATCGGCCTAAACTGAGGAAAATGTTTTATTTAAAAAAAAAAAAACATTTGGGGATATTTATTATAGCCAAAAAGTACAAAATATCGTTTTTGGTTTTTTTCAAAGTTGTCGTCCTTTTGTTTATATTGTGGAAAAAAATGTTTGGGTACAGCGTCGCATGACTGTGCAATTTTCAGTTAAAGCGACGCAGTGCCATTTCGCAAAAAATACCCTGGTCGTTGAGAAGCCAAAAAATCGAACTTTGACGCCAGGAATCTATTATTGCCAGTTGCCTCTGGACATCAGAAGGTTCTCACCATGGATTGTCTGCTATTTTAGCACTTTCAATCCTTGAACTATCCACTAATTCCGTGTGGGATTCCTTCATGAGCATAGTAAGTCTGTCTATGGCCCAAGTTTTTTTTTTCAACCTAAAGTGGAACTTCCGCTCATCAGAAGCCTCCCCCCTCCGTTGTCACATTTGACACCTTTCAGGGGGGAGGGGGTGCAGATACCCGTCTAGAGACAGGAATTTGCACCCACTTCCAGCCACAGTCTGCGGGTAGATCACGCACCCACTTCCGGGCACAGTCTGCGGGTAGATCCCGCAGCCCCCCCCCGTTGTGTTCTGGGAAACACACAGCTCCCAGAACACAGTGGGGACCAGAAAGCACGGCACACACAACTCGCGCATGCACCGTAGGGAACCTGGCAGTGAAGCCGGAGCGCTTCACTTCCCGGTTCCCTCACCGAGGACGGCGGTGGGGGCAGCAGAGTGATGAGCGATCGCTCGTCCTCTGCTGCCGACAGCGCTGGACTCCAGGACAGGTAAGTGATATTAAAAGTCAGCAGTATTTGTAGCTGCTGGATTTTAATATTTTTTTTTCGGCGGACATCCACTTTAACTGCTTGCCGACCAGCCGCCGTCATATTACTGCGGCAGGTCGGCACTGCTAGGCGAGAGCATGTAGCTCTACGTCCTATCTTTTTCGGCCGCTAGAGGGCGCCCCCCCAAACTCCGCGCGCGTGCCCGGCGGGCGCGATCGCCGCCGTGCACGCGCGCTCGTTCGTTACAGAGCGGGGAACGGGAGGTATGTGTGTAAACACAAACCTCTCGTTCCTGTCAGCGGGGAAACGCTGATCTCCCGTTCATACAATGTATGAACGGAAGATCAGTGATTTCCCCTTGTGAGTCCACCCCCCCATACAGTTAGAACACACCAGGAACATACTTAACCCCTTCCCTGCCCCCTAGTGTTAACCCTTCACTGCCAATGGCATTTTTTATAGTAATACAATGCATTTTTATAGCATTGATCGCTATAAAAATGCCAATGGTCCCAAAAATGTGTCAAAATTGTCCGATGTGTCCGCCATAATATCGCAGTACCGAAAAAAAACGCTGATCGCTGCCATTACTAGTAAAAAAAAAATATTAATAAAAATGCCATAAAACTACCCCCTTTTTTTGTAAACGCTATAAATTTTGCGCAAACCAATCAATAAACGCTAATTGCGATTTTTTTTACGAAAAATATGTAGAAGAATACGTATCGGCCTAAACTGGGGAAAAAAAATGTTTTTTTAGATATTTTTTGGGGATATTTATTATAGCAAAATGTCAAAAATATTGCATTTTTTTCAAAATAGTCGCTCTATTTTTGTTTATAGCGCAAAAAATAAAAACCGCAGAGATGATCAAATACCACCAAAAGAAAGCTCTATTTGTGGGAAAAAAAGGACGCCAATTTTGTTTGGGAGCCACATCGCACGCGCAAATGTCAGTTAAAGCGGCGCAGTGCCGAATCACAAAAAGTGCTCTGGTCAGGAAGGGGGTAAATCCTTCCGGGGCTGAAGTGGTTAAACATGGAAATGTTTATTAAAACACAGGTAACAAAAAAGGGACAATCCCCTCCAGGGAGAGCTGTTGGAGGAATCCCACACTCCCTCCTCACAGCAAACACACATTCACTTCGACCCAGCAAGGAGTCCACAACAGTATGAGACAAAATATGTATCTATTACATACATACATACATACATACATACATACATACATACATACATATACAGTGCCTTGCAAAAATATTCACCCCCCCTTGGCTTTTTTACCTATTTTGTTACATTACACCCTTTAGTGCAATGTTTTTTTTAATCTGAATTATATGTGACGGATAAGAACACAATAGTTTAAGTTGGTGAAGTAAAATTTGAAAAATATATACATAAAACTATTTTTTAGAAATAAAAAACTGATAATTGCCATGTGCGTATGTATTCACCCCTTTGTTATGAAGCCCATAAAAAGCTCTGGTGCAACCAATTACCTTCAGAAGTCACATAATTAGTGCAATGATGTCCACCTGTGTGCAATCTTAGACCCATTTCATACTGAGAAGTTTTTCAGGCGCTTTGACGTAAAAAAAAAGCCTGTAAAGCGCCTGATAGAAGTCTCATCTGCAATCCCAATGTGAAAGTCTGGGTGCTTTCAGAGCTCTTTCACACTGCCAGTGCCGAAAGATGCTGGTAAAGCTCCACTAGGACCCCTTTCACACTGGGGCGTTTTTCAGGCGCTTTGGTGTTAAAAAAAAGCTCCCTCAATGGGAAGAGGCGCTTTAGGAGCAGTGTATTCAAAGAATAAAATAGAAGCACTGCAAAGAAGCTGCTTAGAGGATTTTTTTTGACGCCCTGCCAGTGCAGAGCCTCAGTGTGAAAGCACTCTGGCTTTTTTACATTGGGATTGCAGATGCAGCTTCTTTCAGGCTTTTTTTTTAACGCTAAGAACCCTTTCACACTGGGGCGTTTTTTAGGCGCTATAGTGTAAAAGCACTCAGGCTTTCACATTGAGATTGCAGATGCAGCTTCCTTCAGGCGCTTTACAGGCACGTTTTGTAACACTAAAACACCTGAAAAACGCCCCAGTGTGATAAGGGTCTAAGTGTCACATGATCTGTCATTACATTATACACACCTTTTTGAAAGGCCCCAGAGGCTGCAACACCTAAGCAAGAGGCACCACTAACCAAACACTGCCAATACGACCAAGGAACTCTCCAAACAAGTAATGGACAGTGTTGAGAAATACAACTCAAGGACCGGGCAAGGAGGGCATTAAATCAGAGAGGCAGCACAGACCCCAAGATAACCCTGGAGGAGCTGCAGAGTTCCACAGCAGAGACTGGAGTGTCTGTACATAGGACGACAATAAGCCATACGCTCCATAGGGTTGGGCTTTATGGCAGAGTGGTCAGGAGAAAGCCATTACCTTCCGCAAAAAACTAAATGGCACAATTTGAGTTTGCGAAAAGGTATATGGGAGACTTACAAAATGTATGGAGGAAGGTGTTGATGAAATGACTGATGAGACTAAAATTTAACTTTTTTGGCCATCGTAGAAAATGCTATGTCTGGCACAAACCCAACACATCACCTAAAGAGCACCATCCCCACAGTGAAACATGGTGGTGGCAGCATCATGCTGTGGGTATGTTTTTCAGAAGTCGGGACTGGGAAACTGGTCAGAGTTGAGGGAAAGATGAATGGTGCTAAATACAGGGATATTCTTGAGCAAATCTGTAATACCGTGTACACACGATCGGACATTCCGACAACAAAACCGTGGATTTCTTTCCAACGGATGTTGGCTCAAACTTATCTTGCATACACACAGTCGCACAAATGTTGTCGGAAATTCCGATCGTCAAGAACGTGGTCATGTACAACACGTACGAGGTAAGTTCAATACCAAGTGCGCCACCCTTTGGGCTCCTTCTGCTAATCTTGTGTTAGTAGAAGTTTGGCGAGAGAAGAGTCACACTTTTCAGCCTCGTGCTTTTGTGTCCGTTACTGCTCTTCAGTTTGTGCTTGTGGGTTCCCAACCGTTTTTCAGTGTGTGTAGTCAATTTGTATCTGGTTTTCATTATTCTAGCATTATAAACAAGAAAATAATGCGTTCCATTACAAACTATGGGGACACCTGAGCCGAGTCACAGCTCCTTGTGTCCATTTAGACACAGAGCCCTGACCTGTCCCACCCCCCTCTCTCTTTCCTGATCGGCAGCCAATGGCACCACTGCTGTGTCTCAGCCAGTCAGGAGGGAGAACCTTGGATGGCTGAGAAACTCGTGGACATCACTGGACAGAGAAGGACGCAGGTAAGTAATAAGGGGGGCCGAGGAGGGCTGCTGCATACAGAATGTGTAGAATGTATTAGGATAAAAAAACTTCTGGCTATACAACCCTTTTAAAGTGGAACTAAACCTTCCTATCCTTTACAGCCAAGGAAGCTGTCATGTTAGCCTCATTTTAATGACTTGACAGTTCGATTGACAGCACACGCAAATGTGACAGTTATCATTCATGCCATGATTTGAATATAACTACTTTGGGAAGCAGTTACTGTATTTATTGGCATATAACGCTCACTTTTTTACCCTGAAAATAGAGGGTAAACTGTGCCTGCGTGTTATACACAGGGGGCTGTGGAATAAATTTTTCCTGAAAATTCTCTCTTAAAGTTAGGGTACGTGTTATACGCCTGTGCGTGTTATTCGCCGAAAAATACAGTACATTGATGGGTTTAGTTCCACTTGACAACCAGCAATGGGTGGGGAGGGGAAGAGATAGTAGCAGCCAACATGCCGCCAGCTACACAGTATACAGAAAAGAAAAAAGAAAAAGGTTGCGCTCAGAGGCACAATATGACGTTGTGAAAAAATTATAATGAACATAACAGTGTAAGTGAATAAACAAAATTAGGTCAAAAATATGAGTAAACATCTAATTAATACAACCAAAACATAATTAGTCCATTAAAACTGGTATCACAAGGTGTAATTAGATGGTAAATTAATGATTGTCCAAATTTCCAAAGGCAATGATGATCATAGATTGCAGTATCAGGAGAAGCTCCCTATCAATCTCGCAGGATTCTGCAGACACATCAGAGGGAATATAGATAAAGATGTACTCTTACCAGATCCTGGTGTATTTCAGACATATCAATCCACTGGCATCAAAAGGGGGGAGAGAGATCTCATCATCCGCTTACGATACTTCCTCATAGGACTGATAGATTTCACTGGATCCAGTACTTCCACAGACTCCTCGTTTCCAATACTCCCACAAGTGTAAAACTCCTCATCCAGTGCGGAGAACCGAGGGGGGGAAAAAAAATTGAGGGCTCGCAATGGTGAAATACTTCCAGGAAGTTTATTAAAAAGTATGCGGCAAATTATACATTTGAATTCGCGGCTAAAAGTTAAAAACAAAACAGCAACAGAAATTAGTTACGTACACCCGCGCATCCGGGGTCACGTAAAACGCGGTGACGTTAGTGCGTGGCTCCGCCCTGACCGGTTTCGTCACAAAATGACGTTTGCCCTTTGCCCTTTGACAACGTCATTTTGTGACGAAACCGGTCAGGGCGGAGCCACGCACTAACGTCACCGCGTTTACGTGACCCGGCATGCGCGGGTGTACGTAACTAATTTCTGTTGCTGTTTTGTTTTTAACTTTTAGCCGCGAATTCAAATGTATAATTTGCCGCATACTTTTTAATAAACTTCCTGGAAGTATTTCACCATTGCGAGCCCTCAATTTTTTTTCCCCCCCTCGGTTCTCCGCACTGGATGAGGAGTTTTACACTTGTGGGAGTATTGGAAACGAGGAGTCTGTGGAAGTACTGGATCCAGTGAAATCTATCAGTCCTATGAGGAAGTATCGTAAGCGGATGATGAGATCTCTCTCCCCCTTTTGATGCCAGTGGATTGATATGTCTGAAATACACCAGGATCTGGTAAGAGTACATCTTTATCTATATTCCCTCTGATGTGTCTGCAGAATCCTGCGAGATTGATAGGGAGCTTCTCCTGATACTGCAATCTATGATCATCATTGCCTTTGGAAATTTGGACAATCATTAATTTACCATCTAATTACACCTTGTGATACCAGTTTTAATGGACTAATTATGTTTTGGTTGTATTAATTAGATGTTTACTCATATTTTTGACCTAATTTTGTTTATTCACTTACACTGTTATGTTCATTATAATTTTTTCACAACGTCATATTGTGCCTCTGAGCGCAACCTTTTTCTTTTTCTTTTTTGCTTTTCATGTATATCACATGTATAAGGTTGCTGCTGGATACCTTTGTTCACTTATTTTGTTTACTTATTTATTCACAATTTTTTACTTTAATTATTCAATCAAGTAACTCGTTCATTTTTAGTTACATCACCTATATTGATTGATTCACTCACCATTAGCGCGAGAAATTCCCCCTTTGGATAGAACACAGTATACAGAGACAGGCACTCTCTGCCTGTCTCTGTAGGCCAGGTTACAGTTGGTTTCAATTGTCTCATATTTTGATATTTACAAATCAGAGGTAATTATTTCTGAATTTGGTGCAGTAATAGCGCCACTACCTACCTGAAACTGCTACACATGTCAGTTAAGCTACCGTAGTGGGAGGCAGTAATTTTTTTTAATCTGGCACAGGCCATTTCAAGGGGCTATACCACCAGAGAAGTATCATTAGGGCTTTATTAAATCCCACCTTTTATTGTGAGTGCACTATCTCTTTATATATTATTGTGGGTATGTTTGCTATTCGTCTTTCTTAGAGATAAACTTGGACATGTTTGGATCCTAGTCCAAACCCACCAGGAGGCTGTAACTGTACTGAGCTATTTATACGCAGCTGAGGCATTCCCTGCCTCATGTATACAGACACTTGGTGTACTTGTGGTTGCAGGGTGGGAAATTGCCACAGCTGCAGATGACTGCTTAGTTGAGTTACAGCTTCCTGGTAGGTTTGCTCAAGTGGGTTGAAACTCGTCCTTATGGTTTCATTTTATATGTGTGCACTCGTATATATTTATATATTATTGTGTGTGCAATTGGTAGGTCTCTATATTATTGTGTGCACTATGTCTATTTATACTATTGTGTGTTCACTCATTATCTCTCTTAATATTATAACGTGTGCTATTGTCTCTTAATATAATTGTGTGCACACGTTATGCCTCTTTATATTATTGTGCGTAAGACAAAGGCATAATGTGCTAGTACACATCGCATAGTTGCTCATTATTAAATACTTTCCTTAAATCAAAGCTGTTGCAGCGGCCCTGCACACCGATGTGACCGGAGACATGTCTCCTGGAGTTATTTCCGGGTTTGCAGGCTCCAGCGCTGTGACTGGCCGGAGCTGCGATGACGTCACTCCAGTGCAAGCAAGAGCGAACCATTTCTTCAGGTGCAGGTTTAGGAGATATTTATATTATAGTACCTACAAGTAAGCCTCATTATAGGCATACCTGTAGGTACAAGTGGTGGAACTAGGTTTAAAAACACTCTAACCCACTCATTTAACTTTACATAATTCTGTGTGTTTGCTAATGCTGTGTATACCCCACATCACCGCCCAGGCTCTCTTCTCCCCCATCTGACAGCTGTAGAGGATGGGGCCGAGATTCCCCCTCTGAAGTTGGTCAGGACGAGAAGAGGAGAGAGCCAGCCGTTCACGTGATCGCCGAGAGGAGCTCTAAAAATCAGGTATACACAGCATTTGTTTTTAGAAATCACAGAGGGAGGGGCACACAGCACGTTTTTAAATGTTATTTTAACAGCAGGAGAAGGTGGGCACTTGACACAGAGCAGACAGGCAAGGAGGGAGGAGGGGGAGAGGACAGAGGAGAGACAGGATAGCTGCAGATGACAGATGCATGTAAACTGACCACGGTGTCCGAGTTCAGCAGCAATGATAAACGGTGGTCAGTTTACAGGGGGGAGGGCAGAACCAGCCAGATATTTCAGGTGTTACGGAGGGCTAAATTACACAGCACAAGCACTGTGCTGTAAACCATGCTTTTAGCCTAGGTTCACATTGATGCGATTTTACTTTGCGGCGCCGCACCGATTCCCACAAGTAGATTTTGTACTACTTTTGGCGACTTCAGGGTGCGATTTGTACAGACATCTGTTAATGAACCCGTTCAGATGTCTCTGAAATCGCCCCTAAAATCAGCCTGACATGCGGATATGAAAATTGTGCGAGTTCAGCTGAACTTGCATGATTTCAATCCCGCTGTCAGTGTGAATCTAGGCTAAAGAAACAGGATATTTTTTTTTTCTAGGGTAACAAACGCTTTAACTTGTTAGATAAAAACCTAAACAAAAGTTTGGTGTATAATTTATTTTGCACCGCAAAAGGTATCATCTTTAGACCCCTTTCACACTGAGCCGCCCATAGCGTCGTCGGTAAAACTGTGCTATTTTACCGCCAACGCTATGGGCAGATTTGCGGCATTTCGGCTGCTAGCAGGGCAGTTTTACCCCCCCCGCTAGCGGCCGAGAAAAGGGTTAAAACAGCCTGCAATGCGCTGCTGAAGCTGATTTCAATGGGCAGCAGTTGTGGAGGAGTGGTATACGCACCACTACTTCACCCCTCCAAAGATGTGGCTAGCAGGACTTGTTTTACCGTCCTGCTAGCGCAACGCTCCAGTGTGAATCCCTCGGGCTTTCACACTGGAGACAATGAAGCAGCTGTTTGAGGGCAGATTGCAGGCGCTATTTTTAACGCTATAGCGCCTGCAATACACCCTCAGTGTGACAGGGGTTTTCAGTATTGAAGCATTTGCATGAGTACAAATTAATCTTTTATTTTAAAGTAGGGCTGTGCAAATTAACTTTTAATTAATCGATTAATCTTTAATTTTTTTGATCGATCAAAATCTCTTTGATCGATTACAATTCGCCGGCTTCTGGGCCTTCAGGGAGTTCCGGTAACGTCACTGACACCGGCGGGGCTTGCCGTGTCCATCTGAAGGGCTCCTTTGCTGTGCCTTCATATCTGCATGCCGGCGGGACCTTACTATCTGCCACACACAAGGGCTGTTACACTTCCCTCTATCACTTCCCTCTATATACCTGGTATTCTGCAGCCATCCACTGGGAGTTGTTATAGTTCCCTTCATGGGACATCTACATGCCGACGGACTGATGTTAACCTCTCCTTATCTGGATTCAGCAGTGGCATCGTTGTACACATTTTTATACCAGTATCATACTTGGCTACATGTTTTTATGGCTGCTTTTGGTACCATTTGGTATTACTCGCACCATTTTTACAGTTTATGTAGCTACATCGATTTTATCTCCAGTGCAATATTTATTTGGTTACCTACTTGAAGACTATAAAAGTTTTAATGCTATTCCCATCAAGCTCTGCCTTTGTATGTTTTTTGTATCCTGCTATCCATTTTTCTAGTTGTTGGTAGCTGCACTGGGAATCAACCTGCAAGGAGATCAGCTAAAAGTAGTTGGATCTGTATGTGCGTTATAATTAATCGAAATTAGTCGATTAATCGATGAAAAAACAAAACGATTAATCGAACACAAAAATTTTGATCAGTAACAGCCCTATTTTAAAGTAATACTTTAGGAAGAGGGTTTTTTTTTTTCATGGATTTTATCATTTTAAATGCAATTCAAAATACTGGGGTAAACTTTTACTTTAACCACATGCCGACCAGCCGCCGTCGTTCTACGGCGGCAGGTCAGCTCTCCTGGGCGAGAGCCTATCATCCTACGTCGCACTTTCGACGGCCACTAGGGGGCGCGCGCACCGCCGGCAATGTATGAACAGAAGATCAGTGATTTCCCCTAGTGAGGTCACCCCCCCATACAGTTAGAACACAAATAGGAACACACTTAACCCCTTCCCCGCCCCCTAGTGTTAACCCCTTCACTGCCAATGGCATTTTTATAGTAATACAATGCATTTTTATAGCATTGATCGCAAAAAAAATGCCAATGGTCCTAAAAATGTGTCAAAAGTGTCCGAAGTGTCCGCCATAAGATCGCAGTACTGAAAAAAAAACGCTGATCGCCGCCATTACTAGTAAAAAAAAAAATATTAATAAAAATGCCATAAAACTACCCCCTATTTTGTAAACGCTATAACTTTTGCGCAAACCAATCAATAAACGCTAATTTCGATTTCTGTTTACGAAAAATATGTAGAAAAATACGTATCGGCCTAAACTGGGGAAAAAACCGCAGAGGTGATCAAATACCACCAAAAGAAAGCTCTATTTGTGGGGAAAAAGGACGCCAATTTTGTTTGGAAAACCACTTCGCACGACCGCGCAATTGTCAGTTAAAGCAACGCAGTGCCGAATCACAAAAAGTGCTCTGGTCAGGAAGGGGGTAAATCCTTCCGGGGCTGAAGTGGTTAAATGTAATTATAATGGCTTATATTACCTCCAGTTTATCAGCCTCTAGCTTCTCTGGGTTCAGATGCTGATCTTCCCTGCACAGGGCCCCTAAAGTGATTGTAATTGCTGATTTTTTTTTATTTTTAGTAGCCAAACTTGTTATACTTACCCGCTCTGTGTAAGGGTTTTGCACAGAGCAGACCAGACTCTCCTTATCTGGAGTCCCTCACTGGCACTTCTGGCTCCTCCTGCCTTCAGAGTACCCCTATAGCAAGTAAAAAAAAAAAAAAACTTCTGCATTTAGAATCACTTACCGTACTTCCTTCTCCTGCCCAAGACTACATGCCCCACAAGGCATTGCTCCTCACACATTCACAAGTTTCCAGGCACTTACAGACATGTATGGTCAGTGAACTGAGCTGTATGTACTGACATGCATGACTGGTGTACTGAGCTGTATGTGCACTGCACTCGCCGACATGTAATGCATTCTGTATGCAGGCCAACTAATCAGCTGACCAACTAATCGATTATGAAAATAGTTGACGGCATTTTTGATAATTGATTAGGTCAATTGTTTCAGTCTTAGTGCGCTCGTTATGTCTCTTCGTATTGTCTGTGCACTCATTATTTCTCTTTATATTATTGTGTGTGCGCTCATTATATTTTGTTATATTATTGTGTGTGTGCGCTCATCATTTCTCTTTATATAATTGTATGTGCACTTGTTATGCCTCTGTATAATATTGTGTGTGCACTCGCTAGGTCTATATTATATAATATGCACCCATTGTCTATTTAACCCCCTACCTTACCGGGCCATTATAAAATGACGCTGGCAGGAACCCTCCGTCTGGGTGGACGTCATGTGAGGTTCTTTCTTCCTGGCAGTCTAGGGCGTGCGCCCGCGGCACCGCTCTTGGCCCGGTGCACGTGCCTGGCGGCCACGATTGCTGGCGATCACAGCAGGAGTGTGGATCTGTGTGTAAACACACAGATCCACCTCCTGTCAGAGGAGACCGATGTGTGTTCCCAGTACAGAGGAACACATTGGTCTCCTCCCCTTGTGAGTCCCATCCCCCTACAGTTAGAATCACTCCCAGGGCACATATTAACCCTTTTAGCGCCCCCTAGTGTTAACCCCATCCCTGCCAGTCACATTTACACAGTGCAGTTTTATAACACTAATCGCTTTATAAATATCCCAAAAACATGGTCTCAAAAGTGTTCGATCTGCAATGTCACGGTCACATAGTAAAAAATAAAACCGCAGAGGTGATCAAATACCACCAAACGAAAGCTCTATTTGTGGGGGAAAAAACAAAGATTTAATTTGGGTACAGTGTTGCATGACAGCGCAATTGTCATTCAAATCGCAACAGCGCTGAAAACTAAAAATTGGTCTGGGCAGGAAGGGGGTGAAAATGCCCTGTATGAAAGGGGTTAAAGAGGAGCCTCCCCCCACGAAAAAATTAAGTCAGCAGCTACACATACTGTAGCTGCCGACTTTTAATATTAGGACACTTACCTGCCCTGGAGTCTTCTGGAAGTGGGTAAGGGTACCTGTCAAAAACAGGTAACCCCCCCCCCCCCCCCGAATGGTGACAAATGTGGCACCAGAAAGAGAGGGGGGCAGATAAGCGGAGTTTCCACTTTTTTTCCCGCTTTCAATTATTGCATGTCGCTATATATGATTGTGTGTGTGCACTCATTAGGTCTCTTTAGATCAGTGTTTTTCAACTCCAATCTTTAAGGCGCCCCAACATGTCATTTTTTCAGTATTTCCCTCAGATGAAAGCGCTGTGGCAATTACTAAGGCAGTGAAACTGATCAAATCACACGTGCAAAATAATGTAAAGCCTGAAAACATGTAGGGGAGCTTTGAGGACTGGAGTTCAGAAACACTGCTTTAGATTGTCATTTGCACTCGTTATGTCTCTTTATATTATTATTTGTGTGTGCGCTCTATGTCTCTGTATACTATTATGTGTGCACTCGCTAGGTCTAGCTATAATAAATTGCATAAGCACTTGTTACGTCTATTAATACATGCGTCTACTTATATTACTATGTGTGCACTTGTTATGTCGCTAGGCATGATTGCAAGTGTAATTGTAATGTCCCTATATATTGTGTGTGCATGTACTATGTTCATTTATATTAATGTGTGCACTCTTTATGTCACTGTGTGCACTATTTATGTCCCTTTATGTTACTGTGTGCACTCTTTATGCCTCTTTATATTACTGTGTGCACTCGTTATGCCTCTTTATATTACTGTGTGCACTCTTTATATTACTGTGTGCACTCTTTATGCCTCTTTATATTACTGTGTGCACTCTTTATATTACTGTGTGCACTCTTTATGCCTCTTTATATTACTGTGTGCACTCTTTATGCCTCTTTATATTACTGTGTGCACTCTTTATGCCTCTTTATATTACTGTGTGCACTCGTTATGCCTCTTTATATTACTGTGTGCACTCGTTATGCCTCTTTATATTACTGTGTGCACTCTTTATGCCTCTTTATATTACTGTGTGCACTCTTTATGCCTCTTTATATTACTGTGTGCACTCTTTATGCCTCTTTATATTACTGTGTGCACTCGTTATGCCTCTTTATATTACTGTGTGCACTCGTTATGCCTCTTTATATTACTGTGTGCACTCGTTATATTACTGTGTGCACTCTTTATGCCTCTTTATATTACTGTGTGCACTCTTTATGCCTCTTTATATTACTGTGTGCACTCTTTATGCCTCTTTATATTACTGTGTGCACTCGTTATGCCTCTTTATATTACTGTGTGCACTCGTTATGCCTCTTTATATTACTGTGTGCACTCGTTATATTACTGTGTGCACTCTTTATGCCTCTTTATATTACTGTGTGCACTCTTTATGCCTCTTTATATTACTGTGTGCACTCTTTATGCCTCTTTATATTACTGTGTGCACTCGTTATGCCTCTTTATATTACTGTGTGCACTCGTTATGCCTCTTTATATTACTGTGTGCACTCGTTATATTACTGTGTGCACTCTTTATATTACTGTGTGCACTCTTTATGTCTCTTTATATTATTGTGTGCACTCTTTACATTACTGTGTACACTCTTTAGGTTACTGTGTGTACCCGTTATGTCTCTTTATATTACTGTGTGCACTCTTTAGGTTACTGTGTGCACTCTTTATGTCTCTTTATATTACTGTGTGCACTCTTTATGTCTCTTTATATTACTGTGTGCACTCTTTATGTTACTGTGTGCACTCTTTATGTCTATTTATATTACTGTGTGCACTCTTTAGGTTACTGCGTGCACTCTTTATGTCTCTTTATATTACTGTGTCCGCTCACTACATTCATTTATATTAATGTATGTGTGCGCATTACATCTCATCACTGCATATGCACTCTGCATGCACAATAGTATACAGTCACTAGGTCTCCTCATAGTATTGCATATGCAATACTATGCAACTCGTCATGTCTATTTATAATATGTGTGTGCACGGTCTATGACAGTTTGTATGAAACCTGCTGATCACCTGTCAGTGTGGCCCCTTCACCCCGGAGCAGAGTGCAGCAAGCTTAGCATGCCATGCAGCAGGTTGTTGGGTGCAGACAGTATCTCCCTCACCCCGTGGACCTCTTGCCGTCCATGTTGTTCTCTAGAAGCAGATTTCTTCACAACTGGCTGTCACTGTCCTCCCTCCCCCTGCAGACACTCTGACATTCTCTTCCTGCTTCCGGTATGAGGTACATGGGTCTGACCAATCGCTTTTCCGAACTAATAATATACACCAATTAGCGTCCTTCCTCACTCTCCTCCCACACAGATAGCACCATAAATCGATGGCGCACACAGCCTGACAAGTCCTTCACTCTCCTAGTGCTATATTTACTCACAAGATCACAGAGTTAGCTCCTTCCGGGTGCCAAGCCTCGTTTTCATTTACCCACAGTGCTCTGCGCTCAGATGTCCTTTCTGTTGCTCGGCAACCCCAGCTAACAGTTCACGTTTAATGATGTGAATCATTCAACTTTATTTAAAACAAATCCAAACTTACATCAGTTTGCCTGCATCATCTAATATAGTAATAATCAGTTTGCGTCTAGATGTGGAAGATCCCTCTCCTCAGTATGTTTCTATATGAGAGTGGGCCTAATACACAAAGCACTTCTGATATAGGGAGCTGCAGAGCTTTTTTTCTCAGAAAATAGGTGCAGGAACTCAACCACGACGCCGTTCAGATTTCACAAACAGTAGAAGGGTCTTAAAGGGGCATTAAATACCAGAATTGCATTACATGCAGTGTGCAGAGTTCAGGGGGTTACAAAGCAGTCACTTGTAAACACAGAAACCAGACTTCTGTGTTCACAAGTGATTGTGGTGAGCGGGCACCAAAGGGTCTGAGCCAAAGGTGGTGGAACTGAGTTCCACCAAGTTCCCCCAGAAAAAAAGCCCTGGGGAGCTGTATTAAAGTGGGGTTCCAACCACAATTAGCATTTTTTAAATGTATGTCCTTTCATCCTGCGTTTTTATAATATAAATCCGGTCACTTACTATTTTACAATTCGCCGCCGCTCCGCATAGTTATTCAAAAAAGTTTTATAAACTATGTCCACACCGTTGTCATTTTGCTTGTGGGCGTTGTGAAGCCTACAAGCACTTACTTCCTGGAAGTCTTGGGTGGGGAGTGATAATTGGGTAGCGCACTGCATCCTGGGAAATGATGACACACATTTCCCAGGAGCATTAGAGGGAGATGATGTCAAAATCCTAGGTAATTCCAAAGGCAGATTTTGTGGGACCGCACAGCAACAGGCATTTCCAGATGAGTAAAAAATTTTTTTTTTTCTTTTTTAGGTCTAATGAGCACAATAATGAAAACAACATTTTGGGATGGAAACTCCACTTTAAGTAATCAAAAGCAAAGCTTTTCTTTTAGTTTTGGATTAAAACACCATTGTTGCCAACATTCTCTGTAGGCGGAGTATTACTTTAATTAGGGGTGGGGCATTCATTTGTACATACTGCCCAACATTTTGAGATGGGAATGAGGGCCACCTACTAACCAACATATGTAGACATAGGATACGGCCTCCTGCCACATCCCCTTAACCACTTGCCTACTGGGCACTTTCACCCCCTTCCTACCAAGGCCATTTTTCAGCTTTCAGCGCTGTCACACTTTGAATGACAATTGCGCGGTCATGCAACACTGTACCCAAATGAAATTTTTATCATTTTTTTTCCCACAAATAGAGCTTTCTTTTGGTGGTATTTTGGTGATCACCTCTGCAGTTTCTATGTCTTGCGCTATAAACAAAAGAACAGGGACAAGTTTGGAAAAAAAACACAACGGGCCAGATTCAGGTAGAGTTAGGCTGGAGTATCCATTGATCCGCCAGCCTAACTGTCACTTTAAGCCGGCGTTTTTGTTTTCTGTAACCAGAAAACAAGAAACGCCGGGTTGGAGTTCCGATGCGATTGGCGTAATTGAATTTCGCCATCGCATCGTTACTTCAACTTAAAAATGGCGCCGGGGGCGTTCCCGCTGATTAACGCTGAAAAAATATGTTAATCAGCGGGAGTCGGAAATTCACGATCTTTTTTGGGTGACTTTACGACGTTTCCGGAAGCGATACGCGACGTAAAGATAAAGCAGCCCCCTAGTGGAGTATCCTATGTTAAGTATAGGCGTCGTCATCGCGTCGGAAAAAATAAAAATCGCGTCGCTTGCGTAAAACGTTCATGAATGGGGATGTGACGTCATTGACGTTCACTGACAGAATTTGGAGCATGCGCACTGGGATGCATTGACACTCGACGCATGCGCAGTACGTTCGCCGCGGGATCGCGCATAGTTTAAATAATACACGCCCCGTACCCGCCCAATTTGAATTCCGCCGGCTCATTTGCGATGCGCTGCCGCAACTTTAGGAGCAAGTGCTTCATGAATAACAGCACTTGCTCCTAAAATTTCGGCAGAGTAACGTAAATGAGAAGCGTTACTCCAGAGCAAAGATGCTCTCATCTACCTGAATCTGGCCCAATATATTTAACTTTTTGCTATAATAAATATATATATATATATATATATATATATATTCGTGACTGCGATATTGCGGCAGACACATCGGACGTTTTTGACAAATTTTTGGGACCATTCACATTTATACAGTGAACAGTGCTATAAATATGTACTGCTTACTGTATAAATGTGACTGGCAGGCAAGGGTTTAACACTAGGCGGCGATCGAGGGGTTAATGTATTCCCTAGAGAGTGATTCTTACTGTGGGGCAGGGAGTGACTCGGGGAGGTAACCTATGGTTGTCCCTATGTCCACTAAGGAGAAAAAAAATTGTGGCGCCGCGGCAAAAAATGTGCATGGTTCTAACCGCTTCAGCACCAGTAGGTTTACCCCCTTCATAATCAGGCCATTTTTTGCAATACGGCACTGTGTTACTTTGACAATTGCACGGTCGTGTGACACTGTACCCAAATAAAATTGATATCCTTTTTTTCCCCACAAATAGAGTTTCTTTTGGTGGTATTTGATCACCTCTGGGATTTTTATTTTTTATGCTATAAACAAAAAAAGATTGTCAATTTTTTAAATAAAAAAAAAAATTTTTTTTTACTTTCTGCTATAAAACATATCCAATAAAAAAATGTAAAAAAAATCTAATTTGTTCATCAAGTTAGGCCAATATGTATTCCACTACATGTTTACAAGTTTTTAGTAAAAAAAAATCCCAATAACCGTATATTGATTGGATTGTGCAAAAGTTATAGGGCCAGATACAGAAAGAATTAGATTCCCGCAGAGTATCAGAGATACTCTACGCCACCGTACTTTACCTGGCTCTACGAGGAATTCAGAGAGATTTGGATGGAAGGTTTAATTCAGAGAGATTTTGGCCCGTAAGGTACGGCGGCGTAGTGTATTTCTCCCGGCGGAATCAAACTACGCGAATAGGGGGCGTGAGGCATTTAAATTAAGCGCGTCCGCGCGGCGATCGAACTGCGAATGCTCCGTTCAGAAATTTCCCGCCGTGCATTGCACAAAATCACGTTGTTAAGTCATTCGTTGTTTGAGTAGCGTTGTTTACGGACATTCCTATTCCCGGACGACTTACGTAAAAAATAAAAAATAAATTGAAAGTCGACGCGGGAACGACGGCCATACTTAACATGGGCCGCGTAACGTTAGAGCAGCTAATAGCTGGTTTAACTTTACGTAGCGAAAAAATGACGTACGCGATTGCGAACGACTCTCGTAACTTCGTGGATCGCCGTAAAAAAGCTCATTTGCATACCCCGACGCTGAAAACTACGCGAACTCCACCTACGCCATTGGTGGCGACAGGGTGCAGTCCGCATCCCCATAGCGACATCCGTGATGGACCCTATTTTCAGAGATTTTTTCTGGATCAGGCTCAGACCGGGACATCGTTCTGATTTCCGTGAATGTCCCGGGCTAATCATGACTTCTGGCAACTATGGAACACCTGTCAGCTTTCTATTGTCTGTACAGCACCCCACACTCATAACTTCCAACTCCCTGATTTTGAGGGACTGTCCCTGATTTGGAACAATGTGCCTCTGTCCTTCTTTCTTCCTCATTTGTCTCCAATTTTGGTCTGAACTATATAGGTGTATATAAAATGCACTATTTATCTTTAAAACAATGCGTCACAGTGTTAAACCTTCCATCCAAATTCTAAATTGCTGCATGTGTATATGTCACTCTGCTAGTTACACAAATACAGTAATCAGTAAAGAAAATGCTGTACACTGTACTAATGACACAGTGTCAGGGCAATCACTAGGTGTAAGCTGATTGACTACAGCTCATCAGCAGGTTCACAGCCAAAATCATTGGTTGGAACCTGATGACAATATTATGCTGTTTTGAATCACAGCACTAATTGGTTGGATGATGTACGTGATCAAGCCTGCCCATGCTGCCCTGTCGCAGTAACTGTACTGTGGCTGGGCAGCAACCAGTTAAAAAAAGGGGCTGTGGGCTAAAGTTTTTCCACAATCTTTGTTGTCTGTTTTCTTTATTAAATAAGGTATGTTGTTATGGTTTGTTGTGTGGCGTTCCACCCATTTTAACAATGTACATCCATCCATCCATAGTGCATTTCTAAATGGCTATGTTTTTTTTTACGTCTAAATACCTTCCTTTGATGTCCATATTGTCAAGGCTGGGCTCAGTCCTTCCTTCTCAGAGCTCTGTGCTCAGCTGTTGGTTAATTGCCAGCACTCTTCATTCCACATTGACTCACCTGGTCTTCATTTCCTGCTCATCAGCCAGTTCTGCTAGCTATTTAACCACTTAAGACCCGGACCAATACGCTGGTAAATGACCCAAGGTGTTTTTGCGATTCGGCACTGCGTCGCTTTAACAGACAATTGCGCGGTCGTGCGACGTGGCTCCCAAACAAAATTTGCGTCCTTTTCTTCCCACAAATAGAGCTTTCTTTTGGTGGTATTTGATCACCTCTGCGATTTTTATTTTTTGCGCTATATACAAAAATAGAGCGACATTTTTGAAAAAAAAAACACTATTTTTTACTTTTTGTTAAAAAAAAATCAAATAAACTAAATTTTAGTCAAACATTTAGGCCAAAATTTATTTAGCCACATGTCTTTAGTAAAAAAAAAAAATCGCAATAAAAAAAAAATAGCTACCTAGCGGGAACAGCGACACTAATACAGCGATCAGAAAAATGATCGCTTAGTGACGCTGGCAATAGGGAGTGAAAGGGTTAACTAGGGCGGTGATCAGGGGGTTAAAACTTTATTAGGGGGGGTGGGGGGGCTATCCTGAACCTAACACTAACTGTTTTTTACAGTGCCTGTCACACTGACACTAAATGCAGTGATTAAATCACTGCATTCAGTAACACTGTGACAGGGGGGTGGGGGGGGGGGGCGATCACAAGGGGTTAATATGCCTATGTGAGTGTGTGTCAGTGTTGTGTTGGTGCACACTTACTTGTCATGTCTTCTCTCATCAGCAGCGCTGGGAAACAGCGCTGCGATGAGAGAATACATCATTTCCTCCTTCCTGTGTAAACACAGGAGGAGGAAGTGACAGGCTGGGAGCGCGCTCCCATTGGCTGGGAGCGATCGCGGGGGGGCGGAAAACACGGACATCCGCCCGCAGATCCCGGATCGCTCCCTGAGGTAGGGAGACCCCCGCACGCCGCGGAGGGGGTCCCGATGGGACCCCCGAACCGCACTCAGGCGGGGACGTAAATTTACGCCCTTGTGCCTGTACGAGCCATGTTGTGGCCGTATATGTGCGTGCGGGGGTCTTTAAGTGGTTAAACTGCATGGATCAGATCTTCTGTGCCTTTGCCCTGGTCAACAAATCCAGACTCTCTTTCCTATGAGTCTTTTGCTTGGCTGACTTTTCTTCTGATTCCTGATCCTGTTTTCTGTACCCAACTTCGCTGATCTCTGGATTCCTGTTTCTCTGGCTTGTTCTGACTACCCTTCCTGGTTACAGAACTCTGGCTACGTTTTGACTACGTTTGCTCAGTTTATACCATTTTATTAAATTGTATGAACTTCTGTCTCAGTCTGATTTATGGCTTCTGACAGTAGACGAAGGCCATGAATTCAGAAGATTCAGGCAATCCACTTGTTGGTAATATTTTTTTCAGATTTGATGAGCAGGATCACCGCATGGATCAGTTTGCCATAGCGCTACGGATGCTCCTGAGTCGCACTGCTCACCTGGATCCTCCCACTTGAGGCAGTTCTGGTACAACCTGTTTTGCAGGCCACCCCTCCTGTTGCTCCAGTCTCTTTGCAGGCACTAGCCTTGAATATTACCTCTATAAGATGTACGTCTGGTTCTGCTCCACTTTCCCAGCAGTTTGAGGGCAATCCAGTTCAATGCAGAGGGTTTCTCAACCAGGTTGGGATATACTTTGAGATGCTGCTCCAAGCATTTCCCACGGATAGAAGCAAATTAGGGTTCATGATTTTTTTGCTTACTGAGAGGGCCTTGATCTGGGCAAACCCTCTATGGGAGACGCAAAACCATGTAGTCCTGAGTTACCCTGAGTTTGTGGCTTTCTTTTTTTTTTTTGTAAACTTTGTTTATTGATTTTCAACCAGTACAATCTCCACATGGCACATACGCCGTTACAACACCAGTAGAAAATAAAACACATAACATTTATACCAATTGGATTGACCCTGCATTAGAAACAAAACCCATCACATCCCACACATTCAACATCCATAACCACTCACACACACACATCCCTCCTGGCCCTCACCTCCGCCCCAGACTTTACCTGTGCCCCCCCCCCCCGCCACCCCCCAAACACTCTACGGTTTACCACATCCTCGCATAATCCCCCCTGTCACGGCCCCTCATGGCTGAGAGAGTGGGGTATCCTTCCAAAAGGAGTCCTCAATATCCAGCCAGGGTTGCCAGATTTTATAAAACTTTTTGGGGCAGGCCCTGCTTTTGTATACACATTTGAATATGGGTAGGACCTTATTCACCATACGATATAACATTTGAACAGTAGGGGCGGATGCACTCTTCCAATGTAGTAATATCAGTTTCCTGGCATAGAAGAGGATTATGCGTACCAGAGTCCGAGCATGAGCCATGGAAACAAATTCATTGAGCACCCCAAGCAGTCCAACCTCCGGGGTGAAAGCAAGAGAAAAATGTAGATTGTCCTTAAAAAAAGAGAACAAGTCCATCCAATATGACATTACAGTAGGGCATGACCAGAACATGTGTATGCAATCGGCCTCAGTGGAGCCGCACCTAGGGCAGTTAGCAACAGAAATCAGACCCATACGGGCCAACCTGGTGGGAGTATAGTGCAGCTGATGGATAAACTTAAACTGAACATACTGATCGTTAGTCCCAATAAGATCAAGGAAGCAGACCTCCGAGGCCTCCTCCCACCCCTCCTCGGACAGCCCCGGAATGTCCACCTCCTATTTCCGCTGAGCTGTCACAAAGGGTTTAACCCCCGCCGATTGGAGACGTGAGTAAAACGTTGTGACCAGTTTCCCCAGATCGGTGTATGACATGAGCGCCTCCAGAGGCGATTCGCCAAGGTCAGACCCTCAAATTGTGTCCGTATTGCATGACGGAGTGACATATATCTGAACAGAGAGTTATCTGGCACCCCACTGCGCGCCCTCAGTACATCAAATGAAGCAAACTCGCCTCCTGCGAAAATATGTGAAATTCGTGTGACCCCCTTTTGTGTCCACCACCCGGAATCCGGGTGGCCCAGGAGCTCGGGGAAATTAAGATTATGCCATAGGGGAGCTCTAGGGGACACCCCACCCAACTCAGCAAGTATCCCGTTACCCTCATGCCAGGCCAGCCAGCTAACCTCCATCGGGGAGTCCCGGGAACATCGTCCGGCCTTAGACCTAAATAGGTCATCGACCAGCGAGTCCCTGGACCCCACGAAAGCGGACAAAAGAGCGGTTGAACAGGACGGGGAGGCCTCCAGGAACCAGTCATAAACATATGTAAGTTGTGACGCTATAAAGTACTGTCTCAGGTTAGGGCACGCCAAGCCTCCGTCCAGCTTGGGGGCCTGGAGAGAGGCCCTAGCAATGCGTGGACACGACCCCTGCCAAAGAAAAGTAAACAGGAGCGAATTGATTTTCTTAAAGAGTTTTTTCAGCAAAAAAATAGGGGATGCCCGGAACACATACAGAAACTTGGGTAGGTATATCATTTTGAAAATATTAGCACGGCCTATAAGATTAAGCGGTAGAGAAGTCCAGGTCTTAAGTCTTGTCTCCATATGGGACACAATTGGGGCAACATTTAGGGCCTCATAAGAAGACAAGTCTGCACTAACGTGTATCCCCAAGTATTTGAAAGTAGGTTGGATGGATAGTTTAGACCCAGAGAGGTAGGAGTAGTCCAGCTCTGGACCTATAGGGAATGCCACCGACTTCTCCCAACCCACCTTCAGCCCGGAGACCCTCCCAAATTCCTCCACCACGCCCATCAATGAGACAAAAGACCGCTCCGTGCCATCCAGGTAAATCAGGGCATCATCCGCATATAGAGAGATCTTTTCAGAGAGGGCACCATAACAGATGCCCCCCACTCCCGCCGTCTGCCGCACCGCCAGAGCCAAAGGCTCAATGGCCAGGGCGAACAGGAGTGGCGAGAGCGGGCAGCCCTGCCTGGTGCCCCTCTGCAAAGTAAAGACAGCCGAGACATCTCTATTAGTGCACACTCTGGCTTTTGGGTTAGTGTATAGCAGGCGGACCCACCGAATAAACTGGGCGCTAATACCCATGCGGTGCATGGTCTCCCACAAGAAGGACCAGTTGACAGTGTCAAAGGCCTTCAGCACATCCAAAGATACCACCAAACCACTCCTATTCACCGCTGCTGCCCTGTGTATGTGCAAGTAGAGTCGTCGGATGTTATCGTACGTACTCTTTCCCGGCATAAATCCCGCCTGATCCCTGTGAACAAGGCAGAGAATAACCCCCTGAAGTCTAATAGCTAAAATTTTTGCAAGCACCTTTACGTCACTATTTAGCAGGGATATGGGGCGGTACGACCCACACAGCAGTTTGTCTTTGTCGGGTTTGGGGAGCACCACTATCAGGGCCTCACACATGGAGGAGGGAAGCTCGCCCCCCTGCAGTGCCTGCCCAAACAGGGAGTGCAGCCTCTGTGCCAATTCCTCCGCATTGTTTTTATACCACTCTGCGGGTAAGCCGTCCAGCCCAGGGGCCTTGTTGGGAGGGAGTGAGTATATGGCCTCAGTGACCTCTTCCACCGTAAGGGCTTTGTCCAAGATCGCATTATGTGACGCTTCCAGGACAGGGAATTGGATTGATTCCAGGAATCCCAACGTCTCCACCTCATCCGGAGGGGGCGGAGCTGTATAAAGGTTTTCATAGAAGGCCTGAAAGGTTTGATTTATGACCAAGGGATCCGATGTGACAGATCCATCCAGCAGCCGGATACGAGGGATCGTCCGATCCACGTACTCCGTGCGGGAGAGGTATGCCAACAACTTACCATTCTTACCACTATATTCCATCAACCTGGCAGATAGATATACCTGCTGTTTATTTGTCACCTCCACCCTGTGAAGGTCCAAAGCCCTATGCGCCCCCACCAGAACAGAACGTGAGTCCGGGGTGGGAAGCGCAGAGTATTGGGCCCTGGCGTTCTCCAGGGAGGATTCCAAGGCCAAAAGGGCAGCCTGGGAGGACTTCCTATGTCGGGCAATATTGGAGATGTATGAGCCCCGCACTGACGCCTTAAAGGCATCCCACATGGGGCCAAAGGAGGCCGAACCAGCATTGTCCCCCCAATAGTGGGACATATCTTGCTGAACCGGCTCCTGAAACTCAGGAGTGGAGATCCAGAGTGGACTGAGTCGCCACACCCGAAAGGAGGGCCTGTGTCCCAGTACCAGGTCTATAGAAATGGCAGAGTGGTCCGACAGCGTCTGAGATAAGTGGGAAATTGACCGCACATTGGGGATTAAATCGGGGGTCCCCAAAGCTTAGTCCAACCTAAAGAGGGTACGGTACGTCCTTGATTGGCATGTATACTCCCGAGTCTCGGGACGGCCGAGTCTCCAGAGATCTACATATCCAAAGGAGGCACACCACTGATTAAATAACTTCGATTCATATTGGATGGGCCTCAAGCGGTCCCGAACAGGGTCGAGCACCGAGTTGAAGTCCCCCACTATAAGAGAGGCCACCACTGGAAAGGTGGCAAACTGTACACTTAAGTCCGTGAAGACATCCGCTGTGACAGGGGGAGGGACGTATACCACCACTAACAGTAGCAGCGTGGCGTGCACTGTACATTGGAGAAAAACATACCGACCCTTAGGGTCCGATATCACCCTCTCACAAGAGAATGGGAGGCCCTTCCGCACCAAAATGGATACCCCCCGTGCATAATTAGAGTAAGTGGAATGATACCCATGCATGACCCAGCAATTTTTAAGTGCCATTACCTTTGATCCCAAAAGGTGCGTTTCCTGCAAGCATAGTAAGTGAGGTTTATGCACTTTAAGGAAATCAAACAGCAGAGCTCTTTTAAACCTTGAGTTTAGTCCCCTGACATTCCAGGAGATACACCTAATCACCGACATAGTACAACAGTTGCAATATTAAGGCACAGCAGATTACCATCAAATATACAGGTGGGGGCAGAGAGAAGGCTAAACACACTCGCACACACACATACCACACACACACCACAACAAACAGCGTAACATCCACAATCCAAAAAAAAAAAAACAACAACAAAAAAACTCAGAGTAGGCAACTGCCTACCACACTTAACCCCTGCCAGGCCCCAGGAACAAGGGGCTGGCTTTGACCCCGAACTACAGTTAGATGCTAGGAACATGGCCTGCCGCAGGCAAGGCAGCAAACTAAGATGGAACAGTCAGTGACCAAACAGCTGAAAACAGGTGGAGAAAAGAAACAGAACAGTTTTAAAACTTGCACTAGCAGCTCAGTCATCCAACGGGGATCCATGACCCCCTATCTCCAGTGGACGTCTGGAGCCTTCTGCCCCGGGCACACTCCGGTGGGACAGGAAAACAGAAAGCAGAAGTCCCAAAAATGAAGAGACAAAATAGAAAAACAGGAGCAGCAAAAAAAAGAAAAAAAGAAATCAAGTGTCAGGAGCCCGATCAGATCCACGGCCAGGCTGGTGTAGAGATTAAAACCAGGATAACGCGTTGGCAGGGGTTTGGAAAAAGTGCACCTGGCCCTGGTGCACTACTCTCAGTGTCGCAGGAAACATCATGGAGTATTGGATGGTCTTCTCCCTCAGCTTCTGCTTGACATGCTGGTACTTGGCTCTCGAGGCACGGACAGCAGGGGAGTAGTCAGGGAAGAGAGACACCGAGGCATTGTTGATTTTCAGGCTCCCCTTAATACGGGCAGCCCGCAGGATAGAGTCCCGGTCCCTATAGTTGAGGAGACGCAATATCATGGTGTGAGGGGGCCCCCCCGCAGGCAGCGGTCTGTGGGCCCTCTCAATAACAGAGCAGGGGGATAGGCAGTTCTCACCAAATTCCTGGGCAAACCAGCTCTCCAGGAAGGCAACCGGGTTGGAACCCTCGACCCGTTCAGGGAGGCCCACCAAACGCAAGTTATTTCTGCGTAAACGGTTCTCCAAATCATCCATCTTTTCCTCCAAAGAGCGGATTCTAGTGCCCTGGGCCTTTAGGGTGGGGATGGCTGGGCCTACCGTGTCCTCCAAGTCGCTAATGCGGCGCTCAGTTTCTGCGACCCGGTCCCGCACATTATGCATGTCCTGGCGCATTATAGTAATGTCCAGTTTAAGCTCCTCCATTTTCCCCATTGTGTCAGAATGGTTTACCTTCATGAGGTTAAGAACCTCCAGCAGCGTGGGCTCCGGTTCCGGGCCTTCCTCCAGACCGTCTTCACTGGGTGACGCAGGAGCGGGCAGCGCCCGGGCAGCGGAGGTCCCAGGGGAGGGTGGGGGAGAGGACCCACGGTCCTCGTCAAAGAGCTCCGGCGTGGATGCCATAGAGGAGAGCGGCGCGGTGTTGCGGCAGCCATCATGGCCGGAGCGCGTGGTGACATTCATCCTGACCGCGGGCTGCTTCTTCCGTCTTCCCATCCACCGGAATGCACCAAAAAGTATCCCAGGGGGTTCCCCGAGGGAACAGCAAGGTTTGTAGCAGAGGTAGTGGGGCAGAAGAGCAGGATGGCTTAGGATTGTTACAAGGGTTCTCGGAGCTGCTAGTAAAGACGTCTGCTCACATGCCGCTCCAGGCCACGCCCCCCTTGTGGCTTTCTTTAAAAGGGTATTTGACATTCCTGCATGCTTCACTTCTGCTGCCAAGAGACTCATGTCCATCAGAGTATGAGAACTGTTGCCGATTACGCTATTAAATTCCGTACTCTGGCAGCAAAGGTTGTTTGGAACAATGAGGGTGTGATGGGCCCTTTTCTTGTCAAGCTTCAATTACATAGTTGTATTCTTACCCGGTACTGAGAATGTAAGGGCTGATGCAGTGTCGCAACAGTTTTTCTTTCTCTTACATGGGCTACTCAAGGTTATCTTCTTGAACATGGGTAGCCAGTTTGTGTCCAGGTTTTGGTAAGCCTTTTGTGCACAGTTGGAAATTCAGCTTTCCTTCTCTTCTGCATATCACCCGCAGTCTAATGGGGCTGCAGAACAAGCCAACCAGTCCTTGAAGCAGTTTTTATGCGGCCACATTTCTGACCACCATAACAATTGGTCAGACCTCTTAACTTGGGCAGATTTTGCTCACAATAGTGCCGTCAATACCACTTCCAGATTGTCTCCATTCATGGCGAATTATGGTTTTCAACTTTCCATGTTGCCTGACTCATTTGTTATCCAGAGCATTCCTGCATTGGAGGAGCATCTCTGTGGTCTTCATTCCACTTGGGTACAGGTCCAAGGGTCCTTGCGACAAGCCAATGTTAGGTACAGACTCAATACTGACCACAGGTGCCTACCTGCGCCTGCCTACCAAGTTTGGGACAGGGTCTGGCTGTCTTTTCACAACTTCTGACTCAGTGTTCCCTCATTAAAATTGTCTCCACGGTTTATTGGGCCTTTCCGTATTCTCCCTAGGATCAACCCAGTGGCTTACGCTTAGACTTTCCTTCTAATATGCGTATTTCATGTCTCCTTATTAAAACCTTTGGTATGCAACTGCTTCACCACCTCTGTACCACGTCCTCACCCTGTTCAGGTTGAGAACTATGAGGAGTGTCTTTGATACCCGTAGGTTCCGTGGGCACATACAGTACCTGGTTCATTGGAAAGGGTACAGAGAAATACTCTTGGGTCTCATTGATATGGCAACCTGTGATTAAGAGACCTGAGAAACAAGATGCACTGAATCCCAGAAATACAGTAAAGGCAAATGGCGTCAGATGCCCACAAGCTCAATGGCCACTGCCTGCTACTGAGATCAGGTTAGATTTTAAAGAAAGAAAAGGGAAAACATTAGTAACATTATGCCATTTTTAAATAGGAAGTGCTAACAATGTTGGGGGAGCATTTAAGCACACATATATGTCAGAAGGCTGGCCGGAGGCCGGCCTGTATTTGTGGGAGGAGTCTGAGAGTACTTAAGACTCCCTCCCTGTCGGTGCTGGGTCGGCGTAGGGTTCTGGGTTGGGGGGGCGCGGCCGATGCATGTCACTTCCGGCTTCCTGGAGAGGGCGGTCAGCAGCAGCTGTCTCAGGTGTTTTCCACCCACGTTGCGAGGGTCTGATTCAGCGGTCCTCACAAGCTGTTCAGGGGGTGGGGGGAGTCGCTCGTAGTCCGGTTCTCATACCGGGTCCATGGGGGGGGTGCTCGCATTCCGGTCCGCACGTGGGGGATTCCCGCATGGCTCCCGTGTTTTCACCTGGTCCAGGCGGGCGCCCCCTCCCAACCCCCACTCGCCTGTCTCCGCCGGGTTCACGCCGGCAGCAGCAGCATGGCCGCCCATTTGTGTCTCTTCCTCCCGGGGCTCTCACCAGTTTCACGCCGGGGGGAGGGGGGATGCCCGCCCACCCGCTGTAGTTCTCCCTCCTGCATGGAGGGAGCCGCTGCCCGCCCGTTCCCCTTGTTCTCGCTGGGGAATGGGGGCGGGATGCCTGCCTGCCCGTCCGCTGTATTTCTCCCTCCAGCGTGGAGGGAGCCGCCCGCCGCTTTCCCCGGTGTACACGCCGGGGGGAGGGGGGGAGGCCCGTCAGCTGTACTTCTCCCTCCTGCTGGAGGGAGCCGCCTGCTGCTTCCCCCGGTGTTCACGCGGGGGGGGGGGGGGGAATGCCCGCCCACTATGTTTCTTCCTCCAGCAGCGGCATGGGGGGGGGCTGTATGAGGAGCGGTTCATGCATGGGTCTTGCTTGGGGGGTGTCCGCCATTTTTTTCCAGGGGTCGCATGCTGGCTACTTGGGGGGGGGGGGGGGCTGCCCTCCCGCATCTCTGGGGTCATGCTAGCGGCATTGGGGGGGGCTGCTGTCTACCTTTTACTGAGGTCATAACGTTTTCTGTCATAGCGTTTCTGCCCCACGTTTTCTGTCATAGCGTTTCTGCCCCACGTTTTCTGTCATAGCGTTTCTGGCCCACGTTGTCTGTCATAGCGTTCTGCCCCACGTTTTCTGTCATAGCGTTTCTGCCCCACGTTGTCTGTCATAGCGTTTCTGCCCCACGTTTTCTGTCATAGCGTTTCTGCCCCACGTTTTCGGTCATAGCGTTTCTGCCCCAGGTTTTCGGTCATAGCATTTCTGCCCCAGGTTTTCTGTCATAGCGTTTCTGCCCCACGTTTTCTGTCATAGCGTTTCTGCCCCACGTTTTCTGTCATAGCTTTTCTGCCCCACGTTTTCTGTCATAGTGTTTCTGCCCCACGTTTTCTGTCATAGCGTTTCTGCCCCACGTTTTCTGTCATAGCGTTTCTGCCCCACGTTTTCTGTCATAGCGTTTCTGTCCCAGGTTTCTGTCATAGCGTTTCTGCCCCAGGTTTTCTGTCATAGCGTTTCTGTCCCAGGTTTCTGTCATAGCGTTTCTGCCCCAGGTTTTCTGTCATAGCGTTTCTGCTCCAGGTTTTCCGTCATAGCGTTTCTGCTCCAGGTTTTCCGTCATAGCGTTGTCTTCCATAGTTTTTTTCGGCCCACGTTTTCTGCCTGGGCACTACGGCCCCCACGTTTTCTGCCTGGGCGCTACGGCCCCCACGTTTTCTGTCTGGGCGCTACGGCCCCCACGTTTTCTGTCTGGGGCACTACGGCCCCCACGTTTTCTGTCTGGGCACTACGGCCCCTAAGTTTTGTCATTTCTGTCTGTCATTGTATTTCTGCCTCGGCATTTCAGGCTCAGTGTTGCTCTCATACCATTATGCTCCAGGTTTGTTTATTTGGTATTTTTGCTTCATCGTTGCTCTCATACCATTTCTGCCCCAGGTTCTGTCCTATAGTTTTGCCTTAGCTTTTAGGTTCAGCGGGTCTCCCATACCATTTCTGCCCCAGGTTTTGCATTAAGTTTCAGTCTCAGCAGTTCGGCTGCCCCCACGATTTTGTCCCCCTCAAGTTCTGTCGCAGCATTGCTGCCCCCACGATTTCTGGCATGGCTTGGCTGCCCCCACGAATTCTGTCTGTGTTGGTTTGTCTTGGCGTTGTCTTCGTGGTTACCATGTCTCATTGTACTTTGTCCACGTTGCATCTGGGTTGGTTAGCTAGTGTTCACATCTCAGGATCTGTCACGTCTACAGATTCATACGGGCTGAGGTTTCGTTTTTAATTGATTGTTGACCACAATCTTCTCGCCTGTTTACATACGTCATACGTTGCACGTGCATTCATTACACCTACACGATTACCCACAGCAGTCCGTGGGTACACCGACCATGAGTGTTCAGTTTTGCCTGTCTCTGCGCGGCAGGTTACTCAGGCTCACGTGCCAGTCACACTGGGTTGGGGTGTCATCGGGTGCTTTCATGCGCAGCGGTCTTAGGTAGGCACAGAGGGCGTTGTTGTTTCATGTGTGTTTTCTGTCTTGTCTAGGTTGTGTCAGCGCACCCCCAGTTCCTGCTCTTCCATTCCTACCGGCCACGTCATCATTTTCGGGTCCGGTCTCTGACATCCCTACTGTGGGTACTTTCAGACCAGCTTTCGGGACTCATCGCTGCATCATCAGGTTTCATAGTGTTGTGGCTTTAGCTGGCAGTCATGCTTTCGTGTCAAGTTTCTGGAGGCAGCTTTTCCAGGGGTGGTTGGTCTGGTTTCTCTACCTTCATGCTGAAGGTGGGGGGTTGGGCCTCTTGGGTACCTAGTGGCGAGTTTGGTAGCATTGCTGGCATGGGCTGCTCTCTCCTGCAAACTTGTCATTAGGTACTTGTCTGTAGTCTGGCGTTCAGCACTTGGGCAGTTGGGGGGGGGGAGGGGGGGTGGGATTTGGGTTAGCTTCCATGCCGTTATCTACTATCCTTATGCTCAATTTTGGCGTGCTTCTGCCTGTAACCTGCTAACCAAGTCTATCAGGTAAGAACGGGTTCTGTGTGTCGGTATGGTGCCATGGTAAGTTGGTGTTACCTTAGCGCAAGGGCTTCGTCCTTCTGCTCCGTCATCATGTCCATCAGGTATCCAGCACTTTAGGCTCCTGCTAGTTGTCAGGTTTTTGCTACTCACCCGCTCACTTTCCTCTCAGTATGGGTAGGCCAGGGGTTGGGGGGTTTCCTCACGGGGCTACGTCTGGTGTCCGGTTGTAGGTTTCGTGGTAAGGAATTATTGCGGGGGCTTTTCGGGCCGGCTCTGGTTTCAGTTGCCCACAAGTGTCCACCTATCATAAGCGTGTCAGGCTCTCATATGGATTGTCGCAGGCTCGAACCAATCTTTCTCGGGGCTTTGGTCGTGTTCAGGCCTGCTCACGCATTTGGCAGGGGCTTCCTTCTATCACAGGTCACGAGTCGGTGGCTTCTCCAGTCATAACGGCTACTTATCAGGTATACTTACGATTGCCATCCGGGCGCGAGCTGCTTTGCTTCTTGGTCACTTATCTACCCCTCTTCACCTACATATGTGTCTTTTGCCCTCTTTCAGGCGTACCTACCAGCCGGCCAAAGGCACACTCCAGGCCTTGGTTATTAGGGTCAACGCATTCCTTACTCGAAGACTCTGATTACAAGTCAGAAGGCTGGCCGGAGGCCGGCCTGTATTTGTGGGAGGAGTCTGAGAGTACTTAAGACTCCCTCCCTGTCGGTGCTGGGTCGGCGTAGGGTTCTGGGTTCCCACCCACCCATTCCCCCAGCTTTCATACATTCTCATTGTACTTTTTCTTGTTCAGGGTATGCCCTCTTTCAGGCGTACCTACCAGCCGGCCAAAGGCACACTCCAGGCCTTGGTTATTAGGGTCAACGCATTCCTTACTCGAAGACTCTGATTACAAATATATCATGAGAAATGGAGCTACGCTTTAAGTAGAGTGTAAAATCTCACAGTTCAGATATTTTCTATGAATCTATAGTATTATCTGTGAGGAAGAAGAACAATGAGTGCTATGTTTTGTGGATCTTATTATTGACTCTAAATACAGACCAGTGCAATGTGTTTGGTGGGCACCTCCACTGGTAGTTAGCACATTCTATACAGAATATTATTCTAGCACTTCTGCAAACTGTCAGACGTGCCAAGAGCTGTGTATGGCCATAGAGGGAGAATCATCTGTAGCAAGGTGTCACTTTGCAATGTGGCTGATAGACAACAGTTTGTAATTAAGAAGGAACTCGGCTCCCTCCGGTGGTCAATCATTATACTGCCACCACTTCTTTGGTTTTATGACATTACAACAATGCATTTTAGAACTTGAAGTGCAGGGAGATAAATACTACATTGCCTTGGGTGTTTAAAAGACTATGATGCCCACAGTGCAACTGTGCTACCCAAAGTGCATTGCATCATGCACAGCCTTCTGGGAGAAGCTATTTAAAGGAAGGGGAGGCTGACACTCTCTCTCCTTGACACAGTGTTTGGCCTATGTTCCACAGCAACCAGGGTTGTGACGCTGCACTGAGGACCAGAGACTGCCAGCTGCGGAGAGTCTGAGAAACGGAACACTATAGACAGAGCATACCGGAGAGGCGAGGCCTTGTTGGGTGAGAAGGGCACCTGCCCAACGATATAATAACTGTATCGCAGGAAGGTGGATCGTATAGACTCACCATTGTAACATGCCATCTGCAGGGATACATTGCATCCGGCAGTGACTGTGCATTAAAGGAATTGTTGTTTGATCTGTGATATTTAAACCTGTTCTTAATCTTATCATTGACTCTTGCAGGGTAAGAAGTCAACCGTTGTTGTTTAACTCTGTTATGCTCTTCTCTCTACCAAATAAACACTTCTTGGTTAAACTGCATTTTGTGTGAAGCCTTATCGAATACCATTTGAACAGGTGGTCAGCACAAGGTAATAACATTCAATTGTATTTTTATCACTGTTTGATATCATTGTGGTTCCCAACTGCTAGTTAGACATGTGCAGACTGGAATATTTTGTTTAGTTTTTTTCGTTTTCGTTTGGAAAATACATTTATTTAGTTACTCCCGAAAATCGTTTTGATTTATTTCGTTTTTCGTTGGGGAATAGCTTTCGTCCGAAAATCCAATAATACTTGGTTTCTGTCGAATGGTCAAAAGAATATTCGACGGAACGTTGAATATTTACATTGAATCGTACATTTCCGTTCGAATATTCCGCCTACAAGAATTCTAATGTTGTATGACTAGTAATAATGTCGAATCTATTTTCTCATAAATCGAAATCTATTCTCTGTAATGTTGAATCTATTATTTCTATAGTGTTGAATCTTTTCTCTATAATGTCAAATCTTTTCCCTATAATGTCGAATCTCTCTATATCGAATTTTTACCACAACGAAAACGAAAATAAAGCATTGTTTATGTCGGATCTATCGGTTTTAGTTTCTTTGTTAAAACGATAACGAAAAAACTTGATTTTCGGACGAAAATGCATTCTAACGAAAACGAATGCACATGTCTACTGCTAGTGGGTTCCACAATTATTGTGTAGTCCTGTTGTACCAAGGGAGGGCTCGACCTAAACTTCTGAGGTTGAGAGGCAGAGCGTAGACCCAAAATCTAAACCAGCAGCTCCTACGGGGGTAGTGCTATACATCACGCCTTAGGTTGCCCACCTGATGTGTCACCAATAGCATCTTTCACCTGGGAAAAGACCCAGAGCTCAGTGTGGTCACTGAATATATACAGTTACCTAGCATGTCATTAGAGCCTGCAACTCCAGGATAGGCCAGGGCTGTATCAATGCTCGTGCTGCCATCTGCATAGCTTCAAACCTATCATCCAGAAACATCTTCAGTTCCCTGGATACAGAGAAAACTATAGACCAAAGTGGCAGCAGCTGAACACTCTAAACAGACCTGGCTAGCAGATTGCAGCTTCGCTACTTACAGTAAATACAATATGCTTTTGTCTACCAAATCAATACAGCCACACTGACTACAGAGTGACAACTGAATTTACTTATCAAAAAATACAAGGCCGGTTTCCCTGCATTCAATTCGCAAAGCAGGAGAATGTGAGAATGTAGCCGGTTCACATATCTTCGCAGCGTGTGTGGTGTGCCGGAAAAACGTGTGCCTTTGTTGGTGCGTTTTAGGTTCGATTTTAGCCCAAATTGAACCTGAACCGGTGATCCAGCACGCACCGGACCCCTACTGTGTGCCACATTTGGCTCAGTATGATCCTGGCCTAACTTTTCTAAGGATTGAGTATATGGTCATTCGTCTGCATATGTGCATCTTACACAGGTTTCCAGCTATGTGCGATTAATGCAATTAATGTGCATGTTTACTTTAATACACATTTGTGGGAACAAGTATGCGCATCTGTCACTAGCATTGGTGCCATTCTCTCTAAGCACAAGACACTAAGGAGAGGACACTTCTCACCATGCTAAACCCAGTTATCAACTCCAGGGGGTATTGGGTACAAGGTGTAAGGGGAACCCTCTCATCACCTCAGCCTCTACCAGCTATGTGACATCAAATTTAGTACTTCATCACTGTATCCAGCTATTGTCTAAATGATAGATGGTGCAGCCTCTCTTTGGTTTCCCTAATTCTAGCCTGATTGCTTTCTTCTGCCTGCTACCAGGAGTGTCTCTGGTAATAGAGAGGGGAGAGGCAATATGCATGGAGTATGAATAACTGTGGCCCTCTCTTTCCAACCACTAGGAGTTTTGTTGCCAGTGGTGCATGCTGGGAAAGGATACCAATATTTGGGTTGATTTTGAACAGAAGATATCCCCCCCCCCCCAGGCTTAGGCATGGGGAGTGCTGTTCTTCTTAAAGGCCTGCTGCCTAGGGAGGACCAGTGATGTCTCTTGGTCTAGGCCGACAAGGCCCAGGCATAGGGCACACTTTGCCACCCCTCACATGGAAAAAAGCCCCCTGACCCATCCTCCCGAGTCCCGCCTCGCACAGCAGCCTCCCGCACATATACAGTCTCCGGCGGACGTACTTGGGCAGGTGGAGGGGAGGAACTGGCACCCCCATAGAGCGGCAGGTGACTGGCCATTCAACTGGTGGAGGCGGGGCCTAATGCTCCGCCTACCCTCCTCCACTGGCATTCATGTGACTGCTGTTACTTGCAAATAGTGATTGGAAGCTTTCCATTAGCCGCTGGTAACTGTGCCAGGAGCACGCTGTGAGCACCCTCTCAGCGCAGCCGTTTTTGTACTAATGCACTCAAATATGCTGCCGCTCGTTGCCAAGGCGCCAAAAGGTTAAACAATAAATTTTTTGAATATTTATTAACTGGTTGCTCCATAATTGGTGGCACAGCAGGGGTGCATTGTTGTCTACATGATTCACACTAAATGGTGTCCTTCTTTCTTTCTCTCAGAGAGTCAAAAGTCAAAGTCATTGCAAAGTCCACATTTTAAGTTCCATCTGTCGTTTGTAAGTTTTCGTACAGTGATACATTTCATACTTACTGTCATCATCAGTGTTAGTCCACAACTGATTTTGTCCAGGCATCTTCCTTCTCTAAATGACAACAATTCTACAAGTTCCGTTTAATATCTGTGACAAATTTTAAGAGCAGAAAAGGTGAACAAATACCATAAAATGTCAATACTTGGTAATAAGAAAACCTTTTTTGACTGGCATTTTTAATACTATACTTTATAATATTTTCAAAGAGACATGAGAGCTATTCGTCAGTCTGTCTAAAAACCAAATTTGTATACTCTGTCAAATACACAGAAATAATAGAATAAGGATTAACTCAGCTGTTTTTTAAGTTTGGGAAAGAAGTGTCTCCAGACTGCACTAGTGTTTTGAGCTGGTTATCTTTGTTCATTGTCACTCTGCTGGCTTTAGAAACCCATTGGAAGCATACATTTTCTGAGAAGTAGCATCACTCCAAGTTCATGGAATCTTCAATCAATTAAAACGTATCTAATATAAAAACAAAGATGGAATATATTGCAGCTTTTCAGTCCTTTGATAAGTTATATATGTAGCGTCACCCCCGAAAGGGCCGCTGGATAATAATGGGATCGGCAGATTAAGTTACCCGTGCTTGGTCTAGGGGTGCACCAGAAGCCACTAAGTAATAATTGAGTGTCCACACCGTCAATAAAGGTTTTCTTAATGCTTTTATTCCAGGCCAACATAGCCAAACATCAACTTGGTGAAAGGAGAATAGGTTGATGAGGAGATAGAGATTCTCGATGTCAGGCCTGGATATATGTACAGCAGAATTAACCCCTTGAAAGATACAATTTTGCACGTGTCGCCACTTTAAATGCTGATTGGGAGGAACAGGTCTCTCTCACTGACCCGGTTCTAGGCCTTTGCCACAGGCCACTGTAGTATAGATAATTTGTACATGTCCGAACACAGCAAATCCTCCCAGCAGTTATCTCAGCACAGATCAGCGGGTAACATCAGAGCGTACCTGTCTATGCCCAGGCACCGGATCCTCTCTACGGCATCGGGAACCCAGTGAGTCACTGAGGTCCCTTTAGTTTCGCCCTAGACCGAGTCTCAGCAAGGCCTGGAAGCTTGGCCAGGTGGGCCACGTCGGCAGGGTCCATGGATGCGCACACCCTGAAGGTGGGTGCCGCACCCGGCTCTGGGACCCCGCGCAGGAGAAGGAAAAAGAACCCCGAACACATGACCTCCATCACAGATATACCCCTCCCCAGCATGCCCAGTGGGGAAAAACCCCCTCCAACTGGCTGCTGGGGAAGACTCCATCCTCCAGAAATCCCTCTGGCTCCCACTGCCAGCCAAAGATGATATTAACATCCCCAGAATGCAGTCCGAGCCAGCAGAGGCGTATCTAGTGAAAATAGCGCCCATGGCAAGCACTGAAACTGCACCCCTGTCAAAACATTTGAGACCCATCTTTCAGATAACCTTAACAAAAAAAACAGCTAACAAAAATGGTGATATTTATCATCCCTTGCGATACCTTGGGTAGTGACATATCCTCTTTATGGAGAAATCTGGGGTTAATTAGACCCCTGATCCCTCCTCTGCCCTCCAAGGCCAGGTAAATGCAGAACCAATACTGGAAGTGGTGACATCTTCATCCTTTAAGGCCCCAGTTTTCACAGAGGAGAGCGAGAAACTAATGTTTCTCCTTCTTTATGAGCTGCAAATCCGACCAGATGGAATGGGAGAGCATGGGAGAACAGGGGAGGGCTGTGGCTGAACACAGCAGGGATAGCGCTGCCATTGTCCATTAGCAAAGGTGCTGAAAAGAAGATTGTGCCTATGCTTGGGAGGAGGGAAGAAGACAACCTCATGACCCTGGTAAGTGCCTTGCTGCCCAGCCACTCCACAGCGCCCCCTTCATATGGCGCCCATGACACTTGCCATGGCTGCCATACCCTAGATACGCCACTGCGAGCCAGTGGACCTTTCCAGAATGACACAGGTCATTAACCTAAACCAATCACGACCGGGAGCAAGGTAACTGTCCCAGTCAACTAGTTTTTAGTGTAGCGCCCATGCTAGAAGCAAGGGGGCGCTACATATAGTTACATAGAAACAAGAAAAAAAGTTTCATGAACATACGTCGTGTCCCAGGTTATACATATAAAGACAAAAAAAGAGATATCATGGGACTTTGAATAAGGTGGGTCACACACTAGGCACAACTAGGTCACAATTGATAATTTATTATAAATTCATGATATACAAAAACACGTCAAAAATATGTAAAATATCTATGCAAAGAGTCGTATAAACATCAGCAGTAAAATGACCCATATATGATGAGACACTATGGGGGTTATTTACTAAAGGCAAATCCACTTTGCACTGCAAGTGCACTTGGAAGTGCAGTCGCTGTAGATCCAAGGGGGACATGCAAGGAAAAAAAAAAAAAAAACAACATTTTAGCTTGCACATGATTGGATGATAAAATCAGCAGAGCTTCCCCTCATTTCAGATCTACCCCCCTATTTCTACAGCGACTGCACTTCAAGGTGCACTTTTAGCCCCTATATGTTGATTGAGAAAACTTGACAAATCCCCCTCACCAACACAATGTTGATACAGGGATCTCACCAACTGTGCTACTGTATATCAGTGTTGTAACCATTGGCCATTAGGCCATTAGGGGCACATGGGCGCCGCCCCCTCTCTTCACACCACCCGCTATATGAATAATTGATAGATTCATGCATAGAATGAATCTATCCATGGCTGTCGCGGCCACACCCAATTCAGACGTCTGGGACCTTTCAGGACACCGGAGCGCCTGAATTACAGCAGCAGGGGTGTTTTTTTTTAAGCACCTGATTAGTGCTATGGGCTCTAATAGGCTTCAAAATAGGGTGGGTTTGGAGTGTAGAATATTGCACCATGAGCCCACCCAGGTGTTACAACAGCAAATTAATAATCACTAATCCTCAATCCAGGCCCATTTTCCGATTGGCCATCGAGGAGGATAGAGGAAACCGAAGCCACCGATGCCCGTGGAAAGCAGGGGAAGGAAGAGCCGTCACTGACCCTGAGGAGCAAGGGAAGCCACTGGTGAAGTGCTGCAAAGAAGGGGTAAGTGCACCTGACCCGCCCGCCAACCGACTGACTGCAGGGGGGGTGGGCTTGGATGGTGCTGTTTGCTGTCCCCCAAAAAAATGATATCCTACAACATTGCTTGATCTAGATAGGGCTCAGGTAAGTATTAGGGGGGCTGAGGGGAGATGCTGCACACAGAAGGCCTTTTTATCTTAATGCATTCCATGCATTAAGATAAAAAACCTTCTGACTTTACAACCACTTTAAGTTGACAAATTACAGATTTACTGGCAGTATCACCCAGTAAAAATAAAGGAGGAAATGCTTAAAAAAGAAAACAAATGCAGCCACCACATTGGAAAATTAGTAAGCTGCAATATAATACATTTTTGTTTTCGGGTTTAATACTGCTTTAGGTTCTACAAATCATCTAATACTCAAATTAGTCACAGACAATTGCATGTTTGTGGAATTGTCCAGAGAGTATTTAAATACAAATTAATGTGACTGCTGATAACCAGCCTGTTTGTTGCCATAAGTAATCAAAAAACATTTAGCCTGTCTGTATGTGTTGTTAATCTCGTAATAGCAATCAATAATTTTAAATGGGCTGTGCATGGATAATAAGTACAGTGTGAATATATTCACATTCTGTAAGCTATGTCTCTGTATACTGTAGATATTAAAGATTGTTTTGTGGTTAACCTAATTGCAATGCTCCCACACAACCAGCCATCTTTATAAGGAACATGGACCTGGTCATTTCCTGCTTCAGTGAGGCTTGCAATTAATGTGCATTTTACAGTCACATGTGTACTTTAGGATCACATTAAAGGGAACCATAAAAAATAGAATAAAGGTCAGTGTCCAAGGGCTGTAGTCTTGTGTGATAATGGCACTTTTCAGAATTAATTGAAAGGTGCATTTGATTGCATCTAACTTGTTTCAAGTGGGTTTCACATTCACTTATGCCGCGTACACACGATCGTTTTTCAGCATGAAAAAAAAACATTGTTTTTCTACATGTAGAAAAAAAGTAGTTTTTTTGCATATCTCGTTTCGGGGATGCCGTGCATCGAAACGCACGCGCACATTTAGACTTACGCATGCGCATCTCCTGTTGCGCAGGCGCAATCGCTCTGTGAATCTGGGCCATTGTTTTTAAAAAAACGTCATTTAAAATGATGGTGTGTGGGCTTCACATCATTTTTCAGGCTCAAATTTGAATATGCTGCATTTTTTAACGTAGTTTTAAACTATGCCGTTTTTCGGGTTGTAAAAAATGATCGTGTGTGGGCTAAAACGACGGTTTAAACCCGCGCATGCTCAGAAGTAAGTTATGAGACGGGAGCGCTCGTTCTGGTAAAACTACCGCCCATAATGGAGTAAGCACATTCATCACGCTGTAACAGACAGAAAAGCGCAAATTGTCTTTTACTAACACAGAATCAGCTAAAGCAGCTCAAAGGCGAATGGAACTTCCCCTTTAGAGTGCCGTCGTACGTGTTGTACTGTACGTCACCGCGCTTTGTTCATCATTTTTTTTAAACGATGGCGTGTGGGCAATGTCGTTTTTAATGATGAAGTTGGAAAAACGTTGTTTTTTTGTCCAGCGTAATTTCGTTAGACAGGCGCATCCGTCCGCGCAAAACTGCGCGAGACAGACCATTGATTTGCTAGTCAAATATGCTAATGAGGGACTTACGGGGATCCACAAAAGAACGTTGGGGCAGCGCAGGCTACGCAGTGTGCGCAACAGCAAAATGTCCTGTCTAAAATTAGACTATATAAAAGCTGGTCTAAAAAGAGAAAAAAAAGTCTACATGTTAGATAAAGCAACACCGTTAGTGAGGAGCTCAGCAGTCACATGTGTTGCACAACAATCTGTATGCCAACATGCCAGGGGCATCGTCGCGCATAGCTATACTACTGACTTTAGATGAGCAAAGAAGGAGGAGGGCACGGAGGATGGCACGGGAGAGGATATACCGCACACGCATAGACCTCTTTGGCATGAGTGATTCTGAGGTGTATCGCATCTTCAGATTCACCCCTCATGCCATCCTGGAATTAACCACAACCCTGCAGGAGGACATCACCAGCCCAACACACCGCTCACATGCAGTGCAGCCACTGGTCAAGGTCATGGCAACACTCCATGTCCTTGCCAGTGGCTCTTTTCAGCGTACAAGTGGAGTGGTGGCTGGGATGTCACAATCCTCCATGAGCAGATGTGTGCACCAGGTTGTCCCTGCAATCCTCAGACGCAAGGCCAACCAAATCATCAAACCCACCACTGAGGACCTGCGGCTGAAGGCAATGACAGATTTCTACAGAATTGCCAGATTCCCACCGTGGGGGCCATTGATTGCACACATGTGGCAGTCCAGCCCCCCCAGGAAACAGAGCACATGTACCGCAATCAGAAGCATTGGCATTCCATCAACGTACAGGTGATAGTCGATGCCCAAGGCCTCATATGGCACGTCCGTGCCAAACACCCAGGGTCCAGCCTTGACAGCTACATATACAATCAAAGCCACATCCGAATGGAATTCGATCAGAACGTGTATGGGGCCACCTGGCTGGTTGGTGAGTGACATGGGTGGCAGGCATGACTGTAACCCCCCATCTCATGACTCCTATCCGGAACCCCCAAACCCCAGGAGAGGAAAGATACAATCAAGCACATGCCCAAACACGAGCAGTGGTGGAGCGCACCTTTGGCCTACTAAAGTCACGTTTACGATGCCTGGATAAGTCTGGGGGTACCCTCTTGTATTCCCCAAACTTTCGTGTGCCAGATCATCGGTGCATGTTGCATGCTGCACAACTTCGCAGTGAGAAAGGGCCTGCAGATTGACCTACATGATGACCTGACCCCTGAACCAGACAATCCCCCCCTAACCGAGGGTCCCCCGTCTTCTGAGGGAAGAGCAGCCAGGAGACAGCTTACATTGGGCATCTTTGCACGTTAAACACACACATTAATCATGGCACAATGAGAATGCATGCATGCACTCCACTGTGGTCCCTAGAACACACACCCCACATCCTCATTAAATTGGATTGGCACCAGTCCACCATGCAGGACTTGTGAGCAGCAACGCCACGCCAAGGCTCCAATTATGTCACTGAACATTCATACACCATTCACACGGACCTGGGGATCACTTCTCCCTGGTCCTGGGGAACCCTTCTCCACCAAAATTGAGGGTGACACCCCTTTTCCGGCAGGAATGTCACCCCCACATTCAAACAGCATGCACAACCCAAAAAAAAAAAAAAAATGACCAGCAAAATCAAAAAATTTTCAGCAAAAAAAAAAGGGGAAAAAAAATTAGTGCCCTTGACATGAGCCACGCCTGGGGGCGCCCCCGGCCACGGCCCCGACTCCTCAGGGAAGACTCATGGGGAGGGGGAAAACCGGGGAAGGAGGAGCAGCCCCTGATCTCTGCCCACTTGGCGGCCTGCCCTCCAAGGCCACGGCTATTCTGTCCAGGGCACCACCTAGTGTTGCTGTGTTGGCCTGGATAGCCTGGGTAAGGGCCCTCACATCCTGCCCAACGCCTGCTGATGTAGTCTGCAGGTCGTTAAGGCAGGTTGTGAAAGCCCGGGAGTGGGAGTCCAGGTTCCCCAGCATATCCTTGATGGAGGACAGGCTCTCCTCCATCCGCACCAATGTCTGGCTGACCTGTCCCAGATGGCGGGTCTGGAGGAACTGGTCCCTTCTCAGAGTGGCGGGCAGGAGATCGGCCACCCCCCTGGTCTTCTGGGACGACTTCCTGCCTCCAGCTGATGCTTGTGGCAGGGGAAAAGGGGAGGCCCTTGGGAGGGGAGCCATGTTGGGGGAGGAGGGGGGGCTCGCCATTAGGGAGGGCTGCCTGCTGCCAGCCAGAGGGGAAGAGTCCTCAAAAACCAAAAGTCCAGTGCCTGACATGGACTCCTCCTCCTCATGAAACTCCTCCTCCTCAACCTCCTCCTCCTCCTCTTCAACCTCCTCCGCGGACTCCGGCCTTGTCGGGGGGGCCTCATTAGGCTGCTGTCCTGGGGATGGTGCGGTCAGGCCAGATGGCCCTGCACCCTCCTGCACATCTGTGGATGATACAAAACATTCACAGGTTGGAGGATCCACACACTTGCCACATATTCCCTTTCACCCCCTCCCCCACACATGCTACACACCTGATATTAAAAAAAAACTTACCTGGCACCACGGGCTCCGGACTTGAGTCAAAGCCGGGCAGGCCCTCAACTTCATGCCGATGAAAGGTCAGGGCCACCGCACGCTCCTCCGCTGTCAGCCTAATATGGCATGGTGGGCCCCCTCCTGTGCCCCTGGCATGGGCAAGCATTTTGGCCAGCTTCTGTTTGACCAGACGCCGGAGGTCATTAATCTTTTTGTCAATCCCAGACCGGGTCCGTGTCTCCCCCTCCCTCGATGAATTGACCTGCTCAGTTATGAGGTCCAAAATCTCCCTCCTCCTGGCCGGGGTGGTGTTGGCACTGTCCGGGCCGTGGAGGAAACGCCCATAATCGCTAATGGCCCGGGCAAGAATTATTTTTTCCCCCAAAGTAAAATTTAGTTTTCGCTTTCTCTCTGTCATACTGAAAAAAAACACTCCCAGTCAATAAAAATCAGTCACAAAAACAAGCACAACCAATCAAGCAAGAACACACACAAAGAGAAAACTAACACCCAAAAAATCACACAAGCACTCAGCAAAAAACAGTCACAAAAACAAACAGCAAAAATTAAGCAAGAAAACAAACAAACAGAAATATATCAAACAAACAGTCTCTCAAACACTTATCAAAAAACACTTTCAAAGATCTACTAACAAACTCTTGATCACACAGTACACTAATCTGACAAATACAAAACACAACGAACAACGGGACAAAAGCACTTGGTTAAATGGGAAGGGACAAAGGGATGTACTTTTGCAATGGAAGTGCGTTTGTGTCTGTCTATTTATGCTGTCTGCGTAGTCCTTAGTCCATTTCCAATTTCACTGATTGCGCCGTTCCCGAGTTGTGAGCATGCGCACAGCCGGCCGGGCCTTCATTTGCATGGGGTCACGGCTCATTTCAATGTAACACGCCCACGTCCTTCCCAATTTGTATTACTCCGCCTTACGCCTCTGAAATAACGTTACGCATGCGCAATTTTCTGCGCAAAAGCTACGAGAATAGGGTGATTACGCGGCTACATTGCGCAAGTCTAACATAAAGGCGGTGCGCTACGCCGGTCCAATAATGCGCAGATGTACTTGAATCTGGCCCAATGTTTTTTTCATGCCGAAAAGTGATCGTGTGTACGCGGCATTAGTGTATGAGAATGTATAACCCGCCTAACGTGAACAAAAGTCTGTCACCATTTGGCCTAAGGGTGTATCCATTGCTGAACTCTATGGGCCAGATCCACAGAGAATTACGCCGGTGTATCTACAGATACACCGGCGTAATTTGAATATCCCGCCGGCGTGTCTTTGTTTTCTATCCAGAAAACAAGATACGCCGGCCTTAAGCTAAGATACGACGGGCGTACGTTTCTTACACCGTCGTATCTTAGATGCATATTTACGCTGGACGCTAGGGGCACGTCCGCGTAATATATGCAAATAAGGTAGATATGGCGATCCACGAACGTACGTACGCCCAGCGCAGTGTGTTTACGTCGTTTGCGTAAGCGTATGTACGATTTTCCCGTCGTTCACGTCGTTTGCATAACCCGTTCGCGAATAGGGAATTGCGTATATTACGTACATGTAGTTTTCATTGACTATTTGCGACGTGATTTCACGCATTCGCACTAGGGTACGTCCACGGCCGGCGCATGCGCAGTGTAAAAAAAGCGTAGTTTGCGTCGGGTCATTCGTAATTATAATAAAACACGCCCCCCCCTAGTAAATTTGAATTACACCCGCAAACACCGGCCCATTTACGCTATGTCGCTGTAAGTTACAGCGGCATTTCATTGAGGATTAGCAATACGCCGCTGTGACTTACAGCGGTGTAGCGTATATGGGACATGCCGCGCGGGCGGCTGGTGTCTGTGGATTTGGCCCTTGTAACGGAATGCACCGTGACAGACTGAGATATTCCTATGTCTAGGGTCACCTTATGTCCACTAGGGCCATAGGGTGACAAAGAATCATAATTCATATGTTACAGAAGACATTAATAAGGGACATTAATAATAATTCATGTTTGCAGGATGTCTTCAAATATCAAAAGCTGACTAGAGAACTTATTCAACTAGATGTCTGTGTTACTATTCAAGGTTAATTGAACCCTATTGAAGATACGGTGCCGACCGGTCTACATGGTTAGCTTACCTGAATGCCTTTTAAAGTGTGATTGAAGCCCCCCATGGTGTGAAGGGGGGTGGAGATTGCATTGTCCTGTGATTAACTGCATTATGCTTGAGACTGTATAAGAAGCTGAGAAAATACTAATACATTGTCATATCTTTGGAAGCAAGAACGGAGCTCTGTCTCGTCTTATTCTGGGAAAGGATATGGATCGTATATGCAATATTGTCGGAGTGTGTCAGATAAGCTTGTCGTGGATTGATGGAAGGTTGTAAGCGGTGGTGACCGTTACATTGGTGGCAGCAGTGGGATGATTCCATCTTCAGAAGGACGGCTACAAGGACACAGGACAATGGAGACGCTGTATGAACGGATGAAGCTCTCTTCCCTCATGGACTTACTGGAGAGCCGGGGCAGACCGGCCAGCAACCGTAAGAAAAGGGACATTATCGCAGAACTTGTCGAAATGAATAGAGCTAAGAGGCCCAGCGTAACAGACACCCGAGGAAGAATTTTTTGATCGGGCTGTTAAACATGGACTGGCACAATATGGTCCTAATCCTCCGCCGGAGATCATAGACCCGGGTTATAGCGGCTGTGGATGCCACCTTGCGACAGCGAAGAAGTGCTGCAGCAGCTGAAGAGAGAAGAGAGGTGCAGATACCAGTCTCCATGGAAGAGGAATTCCAAAGGAGGTTACAAGAGATGCGGATACAGCATAGAGGACCAGTATCAGAGGAGGTCCTGTTGGGATGGTCGGATGTTATTCGGTGCCAACTCTGGAAGGAAGCGTTAGCTCTGGAGCAGCAACACCAAGGAAAGGTCCTGCCCTCCATCTATGCAAGGTACTGGCCGCAGTATGACGTACAAATGCTGTTGTTGGGGGAACAACCGAAGCAGGAGTGGATAGCAGAGTTAAGCAGGCTGATCCGGGCAGAGATGCAGCTGGATGAGAGCTACAGAGCCCTCCGGTGGTATGTAGCCCAAGAGTGCCCGTGGTCAGCGGATGACAGCCCCACAGAAGGCTATGACTATGATGGCCTGGGATTGTTGTATTGGAGGATGTCCAGTGATCCCGACTTTGGGGATGATCGGGAGTGGCGCTTGGAGGACATAATGGAGCACAGAGAGGAAAAATTAAATATCTCGGGAGGCCACTGGTCACAGGAAGATTTAGAATTTCTGGCCATTCAAGAATGGGAGCTGGAGGTTGCCTACAGACAGCTGCTAGACTCGGCTCAGCAGCAGGGTGGGGCTCCCATTGCCTGGGACTATGAGGAAAGGTCAGATAACTGTGAAATCCTGGCTGATGAATTCGGCAGTGGAAAATATGAAGATTTTCATCCCTAAAGCCGAAGTGGATGGTGTGGAGTTCCAGAGAGCCGGGGCGGTTGGCCCCTCGCTCCAACAACAAGCTGAGGTGGTAAAGCTTTTACCCCCAGCTGAATCATTGGCAACAGAGCAGGGTGCCCCAGGCCTCTGCTCCCAACTAACAGAAGAGGGGGACCCTGTGGTAGTGGATGGGACTGTGGTCTCCACTCACAGCAACCCAGCGGAAGAGCTGGCAACAGAACAGAGGGTCACGGACCTCTGCTCTCCACTAACGGAAGAGGGGGACCCTGTGGTGGTGGATGGGACTGTGGTCTCCACTCACAGCAACCCAGCGGAAGAGCTGGCAACAGAGCAGAGTGTCATAGGCCTCTGCTCCTCACTAACAGAAGAGGGGGTTCCTGGGGTAGTGGATGGGACTTCAGTCTCCACTGGCACAACCCCAGAAAATGGTACAGGACTGGGACAGGAGGATGTCTGCTTTGCTTTGCAAGCACCGGGGGGTTTTCACCAAGCACCAGTGGATGGGACTTCAGTCTCCACTGGTATACCCCAGGAAGGGGGGGCAGTTGGCCCAGACCCCCAACAGCATGATGGACTGAGCCCACCTACCCTGCCTTCTCCCCAGCGGCAGGCATGTTCTCTGAGAGAGGCAGAGGTTGGCGGGGTGAGTAACGCTCAGTTTGGAGCCATTTATTTGGGGTACAGTATGGATACCAGCATTGGAGGACGGGAACTACTGACGGACTTCGAAATCAACCCGTTTGGGGTTACCACCTGTGTCCGTCTCCCACCGAAAGGGGAGAGATGTAACGGAATGCACCGTGACAGACTGAGATATTCCTATGTCTAGGGTCACCTTATGTCCACTAGGGCCATAGGGTGACAAAGAATCATAATTCATATATTACAGAAGACATTAATAAGGGACATTAATAATAATTCATGTTTGCAGGATGTCTTCAAATATCAAAAGCTGACTAGAGAACTTATTCAACTAGATGGCTGTGTTACTATTCAAGGTTAATTGAACCCTATTGAAGATACGGTGCCGACCGGTCTACATGGTTAGCTTACCTGAATGCCTTTTAAAGTGTGATTGAAGCCCCCCATGGTGTGAAGGGGGGTGGAGATTGCATTGTCCTGTGATTAACTGCATTATGCTTGAGACTGTATAAGAAGCTGAGAAAATACTAATAAATTGTCATATCTTTGGAAGCAAGAACGGAGCTCTGTCTCGTCTTATTCTGGGAAAGGATATGGATCATGTATGCAATATTGTCGGAGTGTGTCAGATAAGCTTGTCGTGGATTGATGGAAGGTTGTAAGCGGTGGTGACCGTTACAGCCCTCTTTTTTTAGTTTTGAATACAGTGGGGAAGGATTAGAACCACTGTCAAGTTTGTCAGCTACGAGTAAGCATCGCACGATGTGAAACATGTCAGCCTTTTCCTTTTGCCCACTTCTTTTTCTTTGACTGCATCAACGTTGGTTGTTTTTTCATTTGATTTTTTGTTTTTTATGTTCTGAATAAAGACGTTTTTTGAGGAGCGCGGCGGTCCAGGATTTTTCTTTCATCCCAGTCAAGTTTGTAATGTTCAAGGACAAACAGTGTACTGAATTCCCATTTTTTAAGGGCCACTGAAACTGTCCCTGGGCACACTGGCTCCATTTGGGCAGCACCCCACAAGGAAAGGGACCCACAATTGAGAACCCACACACATACAATAAAATGAGAACAAATGTCTGAGAGTCCAAGGTAATTTAATGATAAAATAATTCCTATCAAGATAGGATCACCGCATTTCAGGGCCAAGCACACCCCCACCCCCTTTCAGCAAGGCTACAAAACAAGTACAAATACAAAAGTTATAAATCTAAAAATAGAAGGTCACAAATATAAAAGACATAATGACAAATACAAATTTAAAGACTGTAAGCTGTAATATCTGATTCTAGTAAACATCAGACTCAAACATCATAATATTATGTACAGACACCAGAGGTCACAATACTTCATTAGCAAACAATTAAATATGTTGTAGAATAACCGCTTCCAGTAGATTTATACCCCTGAGCACTGATTATAGCACTGATCGCTATAAAAATACCAATGGTCCCAAAAATGTGTCAAAAGTGTCCGAAGTGTCCGCCATAATGTCGCAGTACCGAAAAAAATCGCTGATCGCCGCCATTACTAGTAAAAAAAAAATATTAATAAAAATGCCATAAAACTATCCCCTATTTTGTAAACGCTATAACTTTTGCGCAAACCAATCAATAAACGCTTATTGCGTTTTTTTTTTTTTTTTTTTACAAAATATATATAGAAGAATACGTATCGGCCTAAACTGAGAAAAAAAATAGTTTTTTTTATATATTTTTGGGGGGAATTTATTTTGGTAAATAGTTAAAAATATGAATTGTCGCTCTATTTTTGTTTATAGCGCAAAAACTAAAAACCGCAGAGGTGATCAAATACCACCAAAAGAAAGCTCTATTTGTGGGAAAAAAAGGACGCCAATTTTGTTTGGGAACCACGTCGCACGACCGCACAATTGTCAGCTAAAGCGACGCAGTGCCGAATCGCAAAAAGTGCTCTGGTCTTTGACCAGCAATATGGTCCGGGGCTGAAGTGGTTAACTGACAATTGTATGATCATGAAACACTCTACATAAATTAAACTACTGTATATCGTCGTCGTCGCCCCCCCCCCCCCCCCCACACGTTGAGATTTCTTTTGGTGGTATTTGATCACCACTGTTTTTTTTTTTTTGCGCTATAAACAAAAAAAGACCAACAATTTGAGAAAAAATAATACTTTTACTTTCTAGTATAAAGCATATCCAATACAATAAAAAATAAAAAAACATTCCTTCATAAATTTAGGCTGTAACGGTCACCACCGCTTACGACCTTCCATCCATCCACGACAAGCTTATCCGACACACCAACAACCAGGCAGACATGATCCATTCCATTTCCCAGAATAAACGAGACTGTGCTCCGTTCTCTAGTTTCCAAAATGTATGAATGCCTTTATTGGTTTTCTTAGCTTGCTTATATACAGTACAGCATAATACAGTTCATCACAGGACAATGTAGTCCCCACCCCCCTATTCACACACTGAGGCTAATTATCTAGCAGACATGTCGGCACCGATCCTGACAGGATACATTCCTTGAGATAATGACATCAAAACCAAATACTATCACACAATGAGTTTCCCTTTTTAATAATACACAATCACAAATAATCTTCACACATAGAAAGGAAACCTCAATCACATTACCTAGACAGACTTTATCACACAATGGCAGAGTCTTGTGAGAGTGGGTGCAATCCACACCTTTCCAACGGAATGTCTTTACAGTGAATAGCCAACACCTTAAGATATGTCAATAGCCTATTATACAAAGGGATGTGTCACTGTGTTGGTAACCTGGTCTCAAGTCCACATGAACCACTTTTGTAATATTCCAGTCCTGCAATATGAATTATTGTTAATGTCCCATCTCATGTAATATATGAATTATGATTCACTATTAGCCACCCTACACCCAAAAGGGCACAGGGTGGATTTCGACCCAAGAGTTATTGCTGCTGCTGGCACAAGAGTATCTCTCATCCTTCCAACGTCTCTGGGTGTCACGGGCCATTCTGTTACATAGGCCAATATGTTTTCTGATACATATTTTTGATAAAAAAATTAAAAATCAAGCAAAAATGTCTAAACTTTTAAACTTTGCAGAAAAAAATAATCAGTTTGATCCCTTAAAACTGGGGGGGGGGGGGGGGGTTGTTATGAGATTTCTCCAATTAGGTCTGGACCTGAGGTTAGGCCTTAACACACTGAAAGTTCAGGTGTCAGCTCTGTTGGCCCTAACATATTTTTTTGCAGTAATCCCTCCTTGTAAGGAGTTAGTTACCATATGTATGCTGCCATTGAGGCTCCAGGAAACTGGAAAACTGAATACTTACCTTTCTGTAATTTTCCTTTCCTAGTGTCCTATCCATAGTAGCATACACCTCTCCCTATGTTCTCTTTTTTCATCTTTCTTTCTTTATATTTAATATTTAAGGTTTGTTACAACAATGGGGTGGAGAGGATGCGGTCCTTCTTTTATAGTTAACGTGGTCCTTGTGGTTGATTGTGGGCAGAGCAACCAACCATATGTATGCTGTCATGGATGATCACCAGTAAAGGAAAATTACGGAAAGGTAAGTGTTTAATTTTCCGGTATATGGGATGTGAGAGATGTGCACCATTTGTCATCAATGCAAGCTACCCATTAAGCCCTGTGCACACAATCGGTTTGTCTGATGAAAACGGACCGATGGACCGCTTTCATCGGACGAACTGATCGTGTGTGGGCCCTATCGTTTTTTTCTCGTCGGTGAAAAAAAAATAGGACCTGTTTTAAATTTTTCCTATGGATAAAAAAACGATAGAAAAAAACGATCGACTGTGTGGAAGTCCATCGATCAAAAATCCATGCTTGCTCAGGATCAAGTCGACGCATGTTCGGAAGCATTGAACTTAATTTTTCTCAGCTCGTCTTTGTGTTTTACGTCAACGCGTTGGACATGCTCGGATTTTTGACTGATGGTGTGTAGGCACGACTGATGAAAGTCAGCTTCATCGGATATCTGATGAAAAAATCCATCGGATTAGATCCCATCAGATATCGGATCGTGTGTACAGGGCTTTACTCTAATGAACTTTGGCTTCTAGAGCACAAAGCAGATCTACTAGTGATTTGGGTGGTTTATTTCGATTTTAAAAATTGTGCAAATCAAGGGGTCTATTTATCAATGTTTTATCATAAGATTTGTCAGCTAAGATTCACACATTTTACATAATATTTAATTAAAAAAATGTGAAAGCTGTCTGAATGAACTGTCATCATTAAAGACACATGGGGGCAGATTCACAGAGAAATGGATTATCGTAGCGTATCAGAAATACGCTACGCCGCCGTTTTTTACCTTGATCTACGTGGAATTCAGGTAGATTTTCTACGGTAAACGACGGCGGCGTAGTGTATTTCTCCCGTCGCAATCCATATAGACGAGTAGGGGGCGTGAAACATTTAAATTAGGCGCGTTCCCGCGGCGATCGATCTGCGCATGCTCCGTTCGCAAATTTCCCGCCGTGCATTGCGCGAAATCACGTCGTGACGTCATTCGTTGTTTATGTAGCGTACTTTACGGGCGATCCACGTCCCGACGAGTTACGTAAATAAAAAAAAAAATTAAATAAATTCGAAGCGGGAACGACGGCCATACTTAACATGGGCTACGTAAAGTTAGAGCAGCAAAAAGCTGCTCTAACTTTACGTATAAAAAAATAGACGAAAACGACTGCGCCGCTCGCTCGTTTGTTCGTGAATCCCCGTAAAAACACATTAGCATATCCCGACGCATTAAAACGACGCGAACTCCTCCCAGCCGCCGCAAATAGATGGCAGCGTAGATCCGAAGGCTTACGAAGACGTAAGCCTCTCGGATCGAAGCCCGAAGCCGGCGTATCATGGTTTGAGAATTCAAACTAGTGATACGCCGCGGGAAATTTGAAATTACTCCTGTCTAACACCAGTTAGACAGGCGTAATTGTTTTGTGAATCTGCCCCAGGATGTTTTGGAGATGTTGGGGCCCCCCCAGGGAAAATATTTCACTGAAAAAAGGATCTATATCATTGCACCTGAATTCACACTAACCTGCGATAAAATGCAGGTTAAAATAGACGTACATTTCCATCTACAGTATCTCACAAAAGTGAGTACACCCCTCACATTTTTGTAAATATTTTATTATATATTTTCATGTGACAACACTGAAGAAATGACACTTTGCTACAATGTAAAGTAGTGAGTGTATCGCTTGTATAACAGTGTAAAATTTCTGTCCCCTCAAAATAACTCAACACACAGCCATTAATGTCTAAACCGCTGGCAACTAAAGTGAGTACATCCCTAAGGCCGCGTACACACGATCAAATTTATCTGCTGAAAACGGTCCGACGGACCGTTTCAGCAGACAAATACGATCGTGTGTACGGGCGGACAGACAGGTTTTTCCAGCAGACAGATTTTAAAGCATGCTTTAAAATCTGTCTGCTGGGAACCCGTCCATCCGACATGTCTGCTGGTTAGTACACTAACCAGCAGACATATCTGCCCGCACATGCGTCGAATGGATTCGACGCATGCGCGGAAGTGTTTTACTTCCTGGTGATGGTGATGTGGCGGCGTCAACGTCACCCTGCGGTGATTTTGGTTTCATCGTGTGTACACGATCAAACCAATCTATCCCAGCAGACAAATCCGATCAAAACGGTCTGTCAGACCGATTTGATCCGATTTATTTCATGGTGTGTACGCAGCCTGAGTGAAATTGTCCAAATTGGGCCCAATTAGCCATTTTCCCTCCCTGGTGTCATGTGACTAAGTTGTGTTACAAGGTCTCAGGTGTGAATGGCAAACAGGTGTGTTAACATTTGTTGTTATCGCTCTCACTCTCTCATAATGGTCAATGGAATTTCAACATGGCACCTCATGGCAAAGAACTCTCTGAGGATCTGAAAAAAATAATTATTTCTCTACATAAAGATGGCCTATGCTATAAGAACATTGCCAAGATCCTGAAACTTAGCTGCAGCATGGTGGCCTAGACCATACAGAGGCTTAACAGGACAGGTTCCACTCACAATAGGCCTCGCCATGGTCAACCAAAGAAGTTGAGTGCACGTGCTCAACGTCAATTCCAAAGGTTGTCTTTGAGAAATAGGCATATGAGTGCTGCCAGCATTGCTGCAGAGGTTGAAGGGGTAGGGGTCAGCCTGTCAGTGCCTAGACCATACACCGCACACTGCATCAAATTGGTCTGCATGGCTGTTGTCCCAGAAGGCAGCCTCTTCTAAAGATGATGCACAAGCGTGTGTGGTGGCAACAGGGTGAAGAGTATGAAGACAAGTGTGTCTTGCCTACAGTCAAGCATGGTGTTGCGACTGCCATGGTCTGGGGCTGCATGACTGCTGCCAGCACTGGGGAGCTACAGTTCATTAAGGAAACCTTGAATGCCAACATGTACTGTGACATATTGCAGTATTCCAACATGATAACGACCCAAAACGCACCTCTAAGATGACCACTGCCTTGCTAAAGAAGCTGTGGGTAAGGGTGATGGCCAAGCATGTCTCCAGACCTAAACCCTATGGAGCATCTGTGGGGCATCCTTAAACGGAAGGTGGAGGAGCACAAGGTCTCTAACAGGCACCACCTCAGTGATGTCATCATGGAGTGGAATAGGACTTCAGTGGCAACCTGTGAAGCTCTGCTGAACTCCATGCTCAAGAGGGTTAAGGCAGTGCTGGAACATAATGGTGGCAACACAATATATTGACACTTTGGGCCCATTTTGGACATTTTCACTTAGGGGTGTACTCACTTTTGTTGCCAGCAGTTTAGACATTAATGGCTGTGTGTTGAGTTATTTTGAAGGGACAGCAAATGTACACTGTTATACAAGCTGTACACTCACTACTTTACATTGTAGCAAAGTGTCATTTTTTCAGTACTGTCACGTGGAAAAAAAAGTGTGAGATACTGTATGTTATGCGCATTTTAACATTATCCACATTTTTTAACTTGAGCATGCTTTAGCGTGTGTTAAAATGCACTGCATTTTGCAGGATTTCCTGTGACATCACATCCTGAGGGTTCAAGAAGGAGTGAGTGAAGATAGTTACTGTATCCTGGTAATTCTTTTTTCTGGGTGTTGTAAAGGATTTTTTGTGCCCCAACAAGGGCTACAAAGTTATCAATGTCAATAAATCCTGACATGCTAATAGAAAGCACCTGCTCTGTACACAATCCACTTTTCCTCATTCTCCAATCCCCCAAAGTCGGCCGCTGGTATGACTGCTCCTAATGCCGCGTACACACGATCGGATTTCTGATGGAATAATATCCAATGGAATTTTTCGGCGGAATTCCGATGAAGCTGACTATCATAAGTCTTGTACCTGACTAAATTCTGACCGTGCCAAAACGCGGTGACGTAAAACACCACGACAAGCTAAAAAAATGAAGCTCCATGCCTCTGAGCATGCGTCGACTTGATTCTGAGCATGTGTGGATTTTTTTCCGATTGATTTTCACACAGACGATCGTAATTTACTATCTTTTTTTAAAAAAATGTTTATAATTTTTTTTTTTTTGTTATTCTTATACAAGGACAGTTAAACATCAACATTGAACAGTATATTGTAAATCTCTACAACAATTCTGTTCTTCTTAAACAAAAATCTTTTCTTTACCTTGACTTTTAATCATTTCTAACACGTAATGAACAAAAAAAAAAAGAAGACTATCCTTTCCTCTCTGCTGCCCCCTTTACACTAGTCTATTATAATAGTATATCCTTGTTAAGATTCCAATAACCTGGACCCTCCCCCGGTTATCCCCCCTACCGTTTTATTTTTTCATTGGAAAATTTTAAAACGCGTTCTATTTCTTTACACCGATGGAAAAAGTCCAATGGGGTCCACAAACGATCGTGTGCACATGGCATAAAAGGGACAAAATAAATCACAAAACAAACCCTTTTTCCTTTAGTTGTGTTGCAATGCGCTGTGTTTGATTGCAGTAAAATGCTTGCATGTTCCATTTTAATGCAATGCAACACAGGTCAACACAGCATTGTAATTTGTACAGGACATATCGAAAACAATTGTTTTTTTAGGTGTCCTTGCATTGACCTGAGTTTTACAGCTGCTCTAAAATGCAGATCAATTCATTAGTGTGAAATAGCCCTTTTTGTTGCTACTACTTCATGGTAATGTTTGTTCATTTACCATTTTCTGAGGACAGGCTCACTTTAAATACATACAGCTCTGTAATATTTACCCATATACTGGAACTCCAAAGTATTTTATTGTAGCTTCCTAAATGAAAACTATAGACCCAAAGAAACGGATCATCTATTGCAGAAAGCTAAGGGCATTTCTAAAGTTCAAGAGGCTTCTCCAAAGGTAAAATGAATGTAATCTTTATATGAAATGTCATTTTATTCCATGCAATTGCATTGAAAACATAAGCACTTTTGCCAAGACTGCTTAAGGATCTTTCACTTTATACATTATTAAGGGAACAATAATTCAAGGAAAAGGTTAACATCTTGACTTAATATTATCAGCTTCATAAAATATATCATAGATTTATACCAAACCTCCACCGACCGGTATAGCTGCAAATAAAGCAATAAGAAAGAGGGCTTCACTTGTCAGTCATTGGATGCGGCAACCTTACTGCAGGCTAATCAAAGCCTTGACTCCATACTCTACATATCTTCTAGCTCTGACATTCCTATACAAAAATCTTTCATTTACTGCTGGTGTATTAGACATTTTGATCATTTGCCAAGTCAGTATCCTGAGTTCTTTAGTTAAGTTTAGTATATACTGTGTGTGTATATATATATATAATATTTCTCTCTCTCTCTCTCTCTCTCTCTCTCTCTCTCTATATATATATATATATATATATATATATATATATATATATATATATATATATATATATATAAAATAATATATATATATATATATATATATATGTAGCGCCCCCTTACTTTCAGAAAGGGCGCTACGCTAAAGTTAGCATGGTGAGAGACTTACTTGCCCTCACCCAGGTTGATTTGTTCAGGTTTGGCAGCTGTCAGTTCTAAATTATCCTGTGGGTCATTCTGCGCTCCAGGGATGTGATCCCATCTCTGGGCGGCAGGTGGCGCCAGAGGGGTTCAGGCAGAACCACTTTTCCCCAGCAGCCAATTGGAGGAGCGTTTCCCTCACGGGGCATGCTGGGGAGGGGTATATCTGTGGCAGACACTATTTTTCGGGGGGTTCTTCGCAGGTTCCAGGTGCGGCACCCACCTTTAGGGTGTGCACACATCACTGGCCCCCTTCCACTATGACCTACCTGGCTGGGGCCTGTGCCACGCAGAGTTCCCGACTCTGGGCCCTCATGGTTCAGAGACACTGAAGTGACTGGAGAACCTCAGTGACTGACTGGGGTTCTGCATCTCCAGAAGACGGGATTGAGAGGATTTGCTCTATTGCTCCTAAGTACCGGACCTGTGGCAGAGGCCTCTACTAATCTTCTAGAGCCAAGTCGGTGGCTGCGACTTGTTCCTTCTCAGCTTTCTCGGGGACACTCTGGCTGCCAGGTCTGTGTGAGAGGCCTGTCCAGGTGCACTGCACCCACTTTGGCATAAGTGGCGACGTGATTGATTTAATTACAGAAGGCAGGACTGATTTCTCTATCTAAGCCTTACTCTATGTTTCATCAACCTTTTCCTATCTACCTCAAGTTGATGTGTTGGTCGTGTTGGACCAGGAAAATAAAGCATTCAGAAAACTTCAGCTACAGGTTGGACATTCGTTATTGTTCTACTCACTACATCTACCCCTAGACACAACACAGAGGTAACTTAATCCGCCGATCCCAATCTAATCAACGGCTCCTGAATAGGGTAGCGCTACATATATATACACACACACACACACAGTGCCTTGAAAAAAGTATTTATACCCCTTGAAATGTTCCACTATTTCTCATGTTACAACCAAAAACGTAAATGTATTTTATTAGGATTTTATATAATAGACCAACACAAAGTGGCGCCGATTACACAATAAAGATTTTTGCCAGCACACCATGGAATGACATAAATATCATCCAAACAGATAATTTAGTGCATGATCACAACACAAGGAGAGTGCAATGTTTTGGAGTCACGCATGCCTGACAAAGGGGTTCTGCGCGACTCCGAAATGTTGAACTCTTTTTGTGTTGTGAACATGCAATAAATTATCCTTTTGGAATTCTATCAGTTTATTTACCTTATTCATTGAATTTTCATGCACAGTTTACAGTGTTGTGTATATTTTCGCAAACTGAAACACATATAACATCCATCAAAATAATTGGGATAGATAGCAACGAATATTTATAGCACGATTAGCCAACAGACTGCTCCCAACCTGAGGGACTGCATTAAATGCCTTCATTGGAAGTTGGTGAAGGTAAGAATAATGGTTTTCACACACAGCTCAGTGGTTTACTACCCCAGGGTGTGAGGACAGCAGAAACAGGAGACTGATTTACTAAAGTGGTGGGAAATTTTAACACGATGCATTTTAAAAATTCACTTCAATTATCTAGTCGTGTGGAAAGATATTCCGTTTACTTATGTCACATGAAAAGTTTCAAAGATTCCTTATACAGTACATGTGCAGAACAGAAAAAAAAATAGTTTCAGATAAATTTGTTATGTTACTAATTTTGTTTCATTGGTTTTGTTTAATTTCTTTCGTTTAATAATTTTCAAATGAATTCCAAATTTTCGGAACAATTATAATTCTGTGTGAAGAATAGTTGGTTGTTAAAGAGGAAGTAAACCCTCCTCTAGAAAAAAAAAAGAGCCTGTAAGACAAAGGCATAATGAGCTAGTATGCATAGCATACTAGCTCATTATGTAGTACTTACCTGAGATCGAAGCCCCCGCATCGGTCCTCGTTCGCCTCCTCTGACGCCGCCATCTCTTCCGGAGTGGCTTCTGGGTATCACTGCTCCGGCGATGTGACTGGCCGGAGCAGCGATGACGTCACTCCTGCGCATGCGCACGGGAGACGGCAGTGATGGCATGATCTCCTTCACTAATGGCACACTCAGTGTGCTTGCACAGTTGTCTACGAGCACATGCGCCATAGACATTGGTGCCCTTTTTGGGAAAATATCTCCTTAACCGTGTAGGTTAACCACTTAAGGACTGCCTACTGCACATATACATCGGCAGAATGGCACGGCTGGGCACATCAACGTATATATACGTTGGTTTAAGTACCCAGCTGTGGGTCACGGGCGCGCGCTGCGGCGCTCTCCCGTGACCCGGTCCGAAGCTCCAGGACCGGGACCGCGGGACTCGCGGACCCAAACGCCGCTGCAGTGCGGCGATCCGTCCCTGGAGCTGAAGAACAGGGAGAGCCGTGTGTAAACACGGCTTCCCCGTGCTTCTCTGTGGCCGCAGCATCGATCGCGTCATCCCTGTTATAGGGGGACGCGATCGATGATGTCACACCTACAGCCACACCCCCCTACAGTTGTAAACACACACACAGGGAATACTCAAAGTCACAGTGCCCCCTGTGGTTAACTCCCAAACTGCAACTGTCATTTCCACAGTAAACAATTCAATTTAAATGCATTTTTTGCTGTGAAAATGACAATTGTCCCAAAATTGTCCGATGTGTCCGCCATAATGTCGCAGTCACGAAAAAAATCGCTGATCGTCGCTATTAGTAGTAAAAAAAATAATTAATAAAAATGCAATAAAACTATCCCTTATTTTGTAAACACTATAAATTTTGCGAAAACCAACCGATAAACGCTTATTGCGATTTTTTTTTACCAAAAATATGTAGAAGAATACATATCGGCCTAAACTGAGGAAAAAAAAATGTTTTTTATATATTTTTGGGGGATATTTATTATAGCAAAAAGTTAAAAATATTGCATTTTTTTTTAAATTGTCGCTCTATTTTTGTTTATAGCGCAAAAAATAAAAACCGCAGAGGTGATCAAATACCACCAAAAGAAAGCTCTATTTGTGGGAAAAAAAGGACGCCAATTTTGTTTGGGAGCCACGTCGCACGACCGCGCAATTGTCAGTTAAAACGATGCAGTGCCGAATCACAGAAAGGGGCAAGGTCCTTTACGTGCATTTTGGTCTTAAGTGGTTAAGGAGATATTTCTTGCAACTACAGGTAAGCCTTAACTACTTAAGGACCGCCTCCTGCACATATACGTCGGCAGAATGGCACGGCTGGGCACATGTACGTACAGGTACGTGCTGTGCTAGTACCCAGCCGTGAGTCACGGGACCCGATCGCCGCTGCAGTGCGGTTATCGGTCCCCGGAGCTGAAAAACGGGGAGAGCCACGTGTGAACACAGCTTCCCCATGCTTCACTGTGGCGGCAGCAGCGATCGTGTCATCCCTCTTATAGGGGGACACAATCGATGTCGTCACATCTACAGCCACACCCCCCTACAGTTGTAAACACACTTCAGGTCACAGATATCGCCATCAGCGCCCCCTGGTGGTTAACTCCCAAACTGCAACTGTCATTTCCACAGTAAACAATGCATTTTAAAAATGTGTCAAAATTGTCTGAAGTGTCTGCCATAATGTCGCAATCACGAAAAAAATCGCTGATCGCCGCCATTAATTTTGTTTGGGACGCACGTTGCACGACCGCGCAATTGTCAGTTAAAGCGACACAGTGCCGAATCGCAAAAAGGGGCAAGGTCCTTTAGCTGCATTTTGGTCTGGTTTCTTAAGTGGTTTATCTAGGCTTACCTGTAGGTCTAAGGCAGTGTACACACGAGGAGACATGTCCGCTGAAACTGGTCCGCAGACCATTTTCCGCGGACATGTTCGATCGTGTGTACGGCCTAGTGGACAGGTTTCCAGCGGACAAAAGTTTCTAAGCATGCTTAGAAACTTGTCCGCTGGAAACCTGTCTGACAGACATGTCCGATGATTAGTACGCTCAACCATCGGACCGAAATCCCGCGCATGCGTCAAATTGATTCGACGCATGCATGGAAGCATAGAACTTCCTTGTTTGAGCACTTCGGTGTCGTCTACGTCACTGCGTTCTCTGTCCGCGGGGATTTTGGTCTGATGGTGTGTACACACATCAGACCAAAATATCCCTGGATACATGTCAGATGAAAACGGTCCGCGGACCGATTTCATCGGACATGTCTCCTCGTGTGTACGCGGCCTAAGTGATCTGTAAGGGTTTACAACCACTTTAACCCGTTCCCTACCAAGGCATTGTAAAATGACGTCGGTGGGAACCCTCCGTCCCTCAGACTGGACATCATATGATGTCCTAGCCTTTCTTGGGCCGCTAGGGGGCGCGCCCCATAGTGTTAACCCCTTCCCTGCCAGTCACATTTACCACAGTAATCAGTGCAGTGTTATAGCACAAATCGCTGTGTAAATGTGAATGGTCCCAAAAAACGTGTCTGATGTGTCCGCCGCAATGTCACGGTCACAATAAAAAAAAAACGCAGATCGCCGCCATTACTAGTAAAAAAAAATGCCTAATTCTATTTCCTATTTTGTAGATGCTAGAACTTTTGTGCAAACCGATCAAATACGCTTATTACTATTTTTTATTTTTTTTTGCCAAAAATATGTAGAAGAAAATTATGATATTTATTAAATCAAAAAGTAAAAGATATTGTGTTTTTTTTCAAAATTGACGCTCTTCTTTTGTTTATAGCACAAAAAATAAAAATCACAGAGGTGATCAAATACCACCAAAAAAAGCTCTATTTGTGGGGAAAAAAAGGACGTACATTTTGTTTGGGAGCCACGTTGTACGACCGTGCAATTGTCATTCAAAGTGCGAAAGCGCTGAAAACTAAAAATTAGTCTGGGCAGGAAGGGGGTGAAAATGCCCTGTATGGAAGTGGTTAAGGAGCAGGACAGAAAGCATTATGGATCGATGATGTCACAAGGGGTGGAGTCACCCGCTGACATTATTGGATCATTGTACTCCGCATCCTATCCTTTTGTCACGTACCTGGATCGTGAGCCTGACGTATAGAGGAGAGCCTCTCTTGCGGCTTGAGGGACCCTGAGGTTGAGACAGTAGCCACAAAAGCACAGTGGCGCAGGAGTGCCTAGGATCAGTCCAGTATTTGGTATGACTGGATGTTCGTGGCTGGTGATACAACAGGCAGACCGACGGGTCTGGGTAGACCAGAGCTTTTGGTGCACTGACTTTAAATAGCCCCTTTGGTGCTAATGTTGGCGACAGGCGCAAGTGTGCGTGTAAGTGCACGTGTACACGCAAATGCAGGCGTGCGTGTGCTAATGCGCCGTGAATGCGCGTGTCTGGCGTGCAATTCCTGATGGATGGCTATGCCTTTCCTGACACTATTTAAGAAATGTTAGATGGAAGAGCAGGCAGTCAGGTGGAAGTGTTCGAGACCAGAGTTTTTTTTATTTAAATTTCTTGGGTCCGGCGGTGTGAATCTACATCGGGGGAACATTTTTTTTTTTTAAGAAATTGTCAAAAACTCATGTTGTCTTTATTCACTTTTTACACTCTTTTGGTGAATAGGTTACTATGTACCCCATACTCATTCACATGGAGGGTCGGTATCTGGGGTCTCACTTGTTAAAGGGGGCTTCCATATTCAGATAAGCCCCCTGCCTGTAGACCCCCATAACCATAGACCAGGGATGTGGGGAAGAGGCCCCCCTACACAAAGCACCGCCTTATGATGAGTGCATGTGGTCTGGTATGGTTTAGAAGAGGGATGCTCGCTTGTCGTTTTCCCTGTTTCCTGGTCTGCAGGGCGGCATGCTCACATAAGGTTCTGGTATGGATTTCCCTTAAATTTCCCTTAAATTTCCATTAAAATTCATACCGAAGTTTTCATTGTATAAATTGGGGGGGACCCCACGCTTTTTTCCCCCTGAATTTTCTATTGCCGGCATTCTTTTGTTGACTCGTCAGCTGTCAGTAGGGTTGTCCCGATACCACTTTTTTAGGACCGAGTACAAGTACTGATACTTTTTTTCAAGTAGTCGCCGATACCGAATACCGATACTTTTTTAAAATGTCCCCCACAAATGCAGCCATGTCCCCCACAAATGCAGCCATGTCCCCCACAAATGCAGCCATGTCACCCATATATGCAGCCATGTCACCCATATATGCAGTCATGTCACCCACAAATGCAGCCATGTCACCCATATATGCAGTCATGTCACCCCTACCTAGCCACTGCTGCCCGGGGAACATCACAGCATTCATTTGAATAGCTGTAGTGTTCCCGCCCGTATAGATACTCCCCCTTGCTCGGGATTGGACAGATCACGATCACCCATCCAATCCCAAGCAAGGGGGAGTGTCTATATGGGCGGAAACACTACAGCTATTCAAATGAATGCTGTGATGTTCCTGCACGATGTTTAACCCATGCGGCGGCGGGTTTCGATGCGGCGGCGGCATTCGGCAGCAGGGGGGGGGGGCGGCGTTACGGAAAAAGTATTCTATTCTGGTATCGGGGGTATTTGCGGGAGTACAAGTACTCCCGCAAATACTCGGTATTCGGTCCCGATACCGATACTGGTATCGGTACCGGGACAACTCTAGCTGTCAGCTTGGCTTCTCAGCTGAGAGCTGAAATGTAATCGGTTGTTAAGGACGCAGCGGCTGGCTTCCCGACCCACTCCTCCACAACTGGCTATTCTTCACACAGAATTCAAATCAGTCGATCATTTTTCGACTGATTCAAATTTGAATCGTTCTGAAAATTTGAAGAAAACAAAAAAAATTAAACAAATTTAATTTGCAGATTTAGATATATGTATTTGTATATGTAGATGTATTTTTATCAAAAGTAAGAAATTACAGTAATTCAGTATCCTTCACCCTAAATATACAACACTGCCTTTAAACGTCAATAACTTAACAAGCAAACAAGCTGTTTTCTTATAATAGTGCAAATGAAGAGGGTTGAAGAGTGCTTATTCCAAAAAAGTCCATGAAACAAGTGTCTAAAAAAGCCCTTCAATAAAGTGTCACAGTGCTGTGCATATAATAAAAAGTGCTATAAAAGTTCATGAACAATCCTCAACACTTGGACAATAAAGTGTACTAAATGTCTTTAAAAAGTGTCACGTGCTGTGCAAACAATTTGGCAAAAAATTTGGCAATGTGCGTCCAATCCGCCATTAATGTGCTGCAGTGCTCCACCACCTTTGTCACACAGGAAAACTCACCAGATTTTCATGACCACCCACTCCAGGTAAGTCAATGTATGGAGATCTAAATTTTTACACTTGGTACCTTCGTCCCATCAAGATTTGAAATATGCATTTGGGGGGAGGCTGGGGTTTGGACTTTGATGGTACCATATATCAACTGATTACCAGTCAAAATTAGAAAAGTATAAAGAAAGTTTTTATTACAAAAAACATATGCATAATTTACATATTCATAAAATAAACTTCTTTAGTCATAACAACTATAAAGTGCCTAAAAGACATTCTGTCGTTGTAGATAGAATGTCAACATCATCTAGTTTATATTAAGAAGAGCTTGACATGTTTCGCAGTTTCTTATATCGCCTGCTTCTTCGGGAGCATTACTCATACATACAATTTGTCAGATGATTTAGGTTGTAAAAGGTTGTCATGAGACTATGAATAAAGAAAAACAACATTAACAAAAATATTACAGTGTGAATACAATCATAACATAACAGATAAAATAGGGGAGGCGTTCATCCCACAAAAACCCCCCTAGAAGAAAGACCACCCATGAAAGTCTCACCATGGGGGGACGGTGACCAACGCTCCTGGTAAGTTGGGGTGAAATGCCAACCCACCCCGGAGGACATAGGAAATCCTGAAACAGTATCCAAATCCGGTGTAAACCTAGTTGATAAATATAGGTAGCAGGTTATATGAATATATTAATCAAACCCACGGTCAGCATATGCTTTCATAGCAGAAGATAGTAGTAGTAATACTAATAATGACAATACTAATAATGATTATTACTTGGTATACATTTAAATGGATGTAGTTTCCTTACACACTGTTGTGGCTGTCAATGGTAATAGCGAAGCAGGCCAGGAGGCATGCAGATCATCTAAAAGAGGGGGATTTGGATGTATAAACATATGCAAATGAGCCCACCCATTAGGGAAATTTGTAAGACATGTTGCTATATGTTCAGGGTATATTTACCTGAAAATTTCTCAGACACACATGTGTATCCAAAGGAGATGATAGTATTTGCATATATAGAATCCAAAACACCCCCGAATCACCAATAAAGGGGACAGGGGATTCCCTAAAGGAGTAGAGACAATTAGAATTGACAAAGCCTCAAAAGCTTAACCAGGCAAGGATATGTACAACAAACCAAGGCCTTTTTGGTTCTTGTACAGATAAAAAGGCCTTGGTTTGTTAATACATATCCTATACATATACATATATTATGCAGCCAGCAATCATCTCTCCAGCAGGTACAATAACCGTTACATAGAAAAACAAAAGCCATAGTGTAAAACCTTCAATATTTATTAGACATGTGCATTCGTTTTCGTCCGAATGCATTTTCGTCCGAATTTCAGGTAACAGAAAACGAAAACCGAAAGATCCGACATACTGTAAACAAATGCTTTATTTTCGTTTTTCGTTGCGGTCGAATGTGCCTAACCTTAACTCTATTAGTCCAATATTATTCTACATAGAGAGAAAAGATTCGACACAGAGAGACATGAAGATTCGACATTGAGAGACATGAAGAGTCAATTTTTTTTATTTTTTTTTTAAGATTCTGTCGAATCTTTATTTTTTTTATTTTTTATTTTTTTTAGAACATTCGACAGACACCATAAGCCTTCAATGACAGATTTGACATAGAGAGACACGAAGATTCGGCATAGAGAGACATGAAGATTCGACAGAGAGACATGAAGAATCGACATAGAGAGACATGAAGAGTCATTTCTTTTTTTTTTAAGATTCTGTTGAATCTTTTTTTTTTCTTAGAACATTCGACAGACTCCATGAGCCTTCAATGACAGATTCGACCTTAATTTGGATTTTCAGACGAATCCTTTTATAAAAACGAATTTCGAGAGTAACTAAATACATTTATTTTTCGGACGAAAACTAAATTACGAAACAAAATATTTCAGTTATATTTATTGTCTTAAAAATACACAAAGTTTCCACTCACATTTTTTTTTTTTATTTTATATAATCTTTATTTGAATTTTTATATTTTGCAGTAAAACATGAAAAATCACATCATTTGAGTAGAAGTACAACAAAAATCCCCAGCATAACTGGGGAAGCAGGGGAAAAGGAATGGGGAGTGGGGGGGGGGGGAGAAACACATTCCATTGCAATGTCATGTCGGTGACCTCAACGTGGGGCCAGCGCCTCGTTATGGCACTCAACAAAGGCGGTAGGGCATACCTCCGCCCCCAGGCCAGGAGGACCCCGACAGGCCTCCCCCCAGGAGGGGGGCCATCAGACCTCCGTCATACCTCCATACAGGGGAGAAACCCCCGGGCTCCCCCCGCAGCCTGCTTAGGCGCAGGTCCCACCGGGGCACCGGATTTCAAGACGAGTTCTCTACCAAGTGTAACCCCCAAAAAAAAAAAAAGGGGGGGGGGTTTGAACAGGAATCAGTTAACTAAAGGGAAACAAAACAGAAACAACAAGTCGCAAAAAACATAGGATAGGTCTCCAGTATTGGCCATATAGGCCGTGGAGGGAGAGAGACAGAGGGACTCATCTGTGAGCGGGTTGCATAAAAGGACACCATCAGTCATGAGCATCACTACCAGCACGTCTCCTCAGCTTCAGCGAGGGCTCTGCTAACTCCAGCAGCGCAAAATCCAGGCTAGATGTCACAGGGTCTGGGTTGGCAGTAAAGGTCCGCCACTGTGCCCAGATCCCGTCAAAGCGGTCACTCCTGTCCTTGCACCTCGCCACCCACTCCTCCGCCTCTCTAATGTCCTCCACCCTCTTCAGCCACTCTGTGGTAGTAGGAATCTGTGGGCGTTTCCAGTAGAGAGGTATAAGCCGTTTAGCAGCGTTCAAGAGATGAGGAAGTGCGCTTTTCTTGTAGCGGCTCAGAGGAAGAGCAGGGAGGTGCATGAGAAAGTGAGTTGGGGAAAGCGGGACGTCAATCTGCAGGGCATCTTTGATGTGGTTGTGAACTTCTAGCCAGAATGGTCTGACCACAGGGCAGTCCCACCAAATATGGAGGAGAGTGCCCTTCTGGCCGCATCCACGCCAGCAGCGGTCCGAGACTGAGGGAGTAAATACGTGACAGGTACGCAGTACCAACGGGTTAGCAGTTTATAATTAGTTTCTTGCGTCCTGGAATCAATGGAGCTGGAGTGTGCGAGTCTATACATGTGTGCCCGTTGCTCTGTTGAGAATTCGACTCCCAAGTCCCGCGCCCATTCCCATATAAAGGTCGGCTTGGTGACAGCAGGAGCAGATCCCAGAAGCTGGTACAGTTCTGAGATCAGATGGGGAGTGGGTTCCTCCTCTACGAACAGCCGTTCAAGGGGGGTAAGAGTGTCTAACCCTCTTAGAGAGGCACCATGGGTCGCAATGAAGTGTTGGAGCTGTTTGTGTCTCCACCAGTCCATTGGGAATCCACCATGCCTGTCCCTCAAGGCGTCTAGGGGTATCAGCTTACCCCTATCCAAAAATGTACCGCAGCTGTAGTTGCCATCCGTGACCCAGGACCCAAAAAAGGCTCCCTGTTCCCCAGGTGGGAACCACAGGAAACCTCCCAACGGTGCCAGCGGGGAACCGAGGGGTGCTAGGGAAAAAAGAGCATTAATGCGGTTCCAGACACGGAGGGTATGTGTGGTCAGTGGGGAGGCTGTCTGAGAGAGCCCCCTGTATTCACGGGGCAGCCAAGATGCGTGCGATAGGTTGCGGCCTGCCAGGCTTTTCTCGAGGGAGACCCACTTTTTAGAACTGGTATGGTGGCGCCAGTTCAAGATGCGTTGAAGAGCTATGGCTCGATAGTAGTGGCGGAAGTCTGGGAGGCCTAGGCCACCCATCTCCCTAGGTCTCTGCAATAGGGACACGGCCAGCCTAGGTTTTTTATGCTGCCATATGAAATCAATCATTAGACTTTGAAGCTGTGTGAAAAAGCTTTTGGGAGGGGGATAGGCAGCATCTGTAGAAGGAAAAGGACCCTAGGAAGGACATTCATTTTAAGTATGTTAACCTTGCCTAGCCACGTGAAAGAGGTCTTGGTCCAGTTCTGCAGGTCTCTACGCACCGTGCTCAGAAGAATAGGGAAATTAGCTGTGTATAGCGTGTCAAACTGGTCCGTAAGTTGGATTCCTAAATAGTTAATAGAAGATTTGGCCCATCGAAATGGGAAAGCTTTCTGTAAGTTAACGGCCAGTGGTTTGGGTATAGTAATGGGCAGCACCACAGATTTGGTGTAGTTAATCTTAAAGTTTGAGACTTGTCCAAAAATGTTAAGTTCTCTCATAAGGTTTGGCAGTGAGACAAGGGGGTTAGTCAGGTGAAATAGTACGTCGTAAGCATATGCTGAGAGTTTGTGTTTCGTAGACCCCACTGTCACTCCCCTGATATCATTTCTTGCCCGTACCGTTCTAAGAAGAGGCTCCAGAACTAGGGCGAACAGTAGGGGAGAGAAGGGGCACCCCTGCCTCGTGCCATTCCGTATGGGGAAATCAGAGGACAAATGGCCATTAACCTTAACCTTCGCACTAGCGGACATGCAGAGGGCCATGATCCATTGGAGCATTCGAAGACCCAACCCCAGGGTTTCTAGGACCACCCTGAGGTACGACCAGTCTATTCTGTCGAAGGCCTTTTCGGCGTCCGTGGACAGAATGAGGTAAGGAGTGGAGTCACGATGGGAGGGGGCCCACTGAATGAGCTGCATGGCACGGATGGAATTATCTCTGGCCTCTCTACCCAATATAAATCCCGTCTGATCAGGGTGAATGATAGATGATATAATATGTTTCAGTCGGTTCGCCATAATTTTTGCAAAAATTTTTACGTCGACATTAAGCAACGATATTGGTCGATAGCTTTGCGGGAGGTTGGGGTCCTTGCCTTCCTTTGGGAGCACCGTGATATGGGCCAACAAGGCTTCAGGTGGGATTGGGTGGCCTTTAGCGAAGGAGTTGAAATACCTGCACAAGTGGTTTTGGAGTAGGGGAAGGAATTTAACATAATACGCCTTGGTGTATCCATCCGGGTCAGGGCTCTTTCCATTCGGCAGAGCCTTTACAGTCCCAATAATCTCCTGAGGGGAAATGGGTGACTCAAGGTCTAGTCATTGCTCTGGTGTCAGAGACGGGAGCCCGGCCGCTGCAAGGTAGTCACCAATTGCGCGCAGTTTAGCCGCCCGTTCCATGTGGGGAATATCTTTGTCCAAGTGGTATAAATCTGCATAGGATTGCATAGGATTGCCATACCACTGGGGGACCTAAGGGAGTGCACATGAGAAGTTATTCGACGCTTTCGTAGTACTCTAGCCAGCATTCTGCCGCACTTATTCCCGTGTTCGTAAAAATTTTGGGAGAGATAGGCGTGAGAGCAGCTCCCTCAGTTCAGTCAGTTGGTTGCGGGCCTCAGCGTCCCCCTGGCGTTTATGTCTTCTTGTTGTAGAGCTGACAGCACTCTCTGAAAGTCTATCTGTCTCTCCTTCTTGAGTCTAGAACCCAGGGAGATCAGTTCGCCCCGGAGAACCGCTTTATGACTCTCCCACACGACTCCCTCCGGCAATTCCTCAGACACATTCTCTGCAAAAAAGTGGGCTATAGTTTCTGAAACCATAGCCACCACTGAGGCATCATCCAGAAGACTCTCGTTGAGTCTCCAAGACCATGCCCTTGGGGACCCATCAGGGACCCTGATCGTAGCGAAAATGGGGGCATGGTCAGACATGGTGATATTCCCTATTTCTGCTGACTGCAGCAGTTCTAGAGTATCATGATCTACACACATGAGGTCTATGCGGGTATAGACGTCATGCACCCCTGAATAGTAGCTATAATCCCTGTCCGACGCGTGAAGAGCTCTCCACGCGTCGTCCAGAAAACTATTGTGCAGCGATTTCCGAAAATGCTTAAGGAAGGCCTGGGAGTGTGTCGGGCGGCCACGGGATGTGTCTAGGAGTGGGTCGGGACTGACATTAAAGTCACCTCCAAGGATTAAAAGGCCCTCCCTGAAATCGGTCAGCTTGTCCAACACTGAGTCTATAAAGGAGAGTTGATGGGTGTTGGGTGCGTAGAGAGTCGCAAATGTGAGTTTAGTGTTGGCCAAGACCCCCTTCACGAAGACAAAGCGTCCATGCGGGTCTACGTGATTTAGCTACGGGGGAGTTGCTAAAGAACCATTGGGTATAAAGATGCGTGGGAATCTTAGGGAGGGACTGCTGCCTGAAGTGAGTTTCCTGGAGGAAAACTACTTGGGCCCCCAGGCGCTTCAGCTTGAGCCATATTTTGTTGCGCTTGTGTGGAGAGCAGAGCCCCCTAACATTATAAGACAGTACTTTTAGCGATGTCATACCTGAAGTCGGTGAGAATTGATCCGTCTGCACTCCTCAGTGAGTCTCTCGTGGGCGGTAGTAGGTAAGAACACAACCTGAGGGCTGATAAAACAATTAGTTAGCTACCAGAGACAGCAAAGGGCACACTGACAGAAATACAGGAAAGCGGAAAAAAAAGGGGAGGGGTGGGGGGGCGGCTGGGGAAGGGAGGTAAAAGGGAGGATCAGAAGAGAAGGAGGGGGGGGATAAGGCACAAAAGAAAGATAAGGGCCAGACCTTAGCTAGGAGGTCTGGCGCACCATACAGTAATGCACTACAAAGTCCGCCCGGGGGGGGGGTAACGAACCCAAAAACCACCCAGGCTTGAACTTGTTGTCCCGCTAGGGACAGTCACCTAGTTTGGTGGGGCCTAAGTGGGGTCGTGGGCAACCACCAAGGGTACGCGAGGCCAGGCGCCCCGTCCAGTCCATGAAAGCAAACATACAGGGTGGTGAATAAGGAGTACTTAAACATGCACCCCTAGGAAGTGGCAAAAAACAAACAAAACAGAACAAACAAAAAAAAAAAAAAAAAAAACAACCAACCCAGTCCAGAACCAACACCCCCCAAATTCAAGAAAAATTAAAGATATGTGGCATCCAAACGCTGGGTAGCATGCAAGATCCTCCAGTCCCACATGGAGCCGCATGTGTAGATAAATCCCTGAGGAGCACCCCAGGGGTCCAGGATTCAGTGTCAAGCATGATGTGGGTCAGCAACTGCAGCATTGCGTCCATGAGCTCCCGTACCCAGGTCAGGGAGCCATCAAAGAGAAGAGGGTGGGTTTAGTCCCTACATGGGGCTGTAGATGCAGGCATTTGCTATACGGTCAGTCTCTAGTAGCGGAGGAGCCCGGAGCAGGATCCTCGGTCTGTTGCTTGCGGCCATGGGATCGACGTCCTCCAGTCGCCGGGATCCACGGTTGAGGAAGTTGGGGAAGCGGAATATCAGGAACATTGCGCCAATCTGGGAAGTCAACCTGGGTAAGTTCCAGGGTGTGCAGGAAGCGGGGAAGGTCATCTTTGGTGCGCAGCACAGCCCATCTGCCATTTTTGGACGCCTGGAGGCTAAAGGGAAAGCCCCAGTGGTACGTGAGGCCCGCAGCTTGGATTTCAGCTAGGAGTGGGTGCAAGGCCCGTTGCTGCATTAAGGTGCGTTTGGAGAGGTCCTGGTAGAAGGACAGATGGGCTCCATCAAAGTCAAAGACCGGTCTGTTGCGCATTTTTTGCATGATGCGTTCTTTCAGCGTATATTTGTGGAGCTTGCAGATGATATCCCTGGGGTTCTCTGGGTCATCTGACGGGGGCCGGAGTGCCCTGTGGGCCCTGTCTATCTCAATCGGGGCTGAGGATGGCAGGTTCAGGATATCACGGAACACCCCCTGCAGCGTAGGTATGATGTCCTTGGGCCCAGTGGCTTTGGGTAGTCCGCGTATGCGAATGTTCACTCGCCTGCTGCGGTTTTGCATGTCATCCAATTGGCATAGGAGGGCCTCAATTAGATGGCCATGGGCAGAGGACTGGTCCCTGAGCTGAGAGATGGCAGGCACAGTGTCATCAAACTTCTGCTCCAAGGTCTCTACTCTGTGTCCCAACTCAGTAGTGTCCGTTTTCAATTGTTCAATGTCCTGCTTAAAAGCTCTTTCAATCCTGCTGGTAAAACGCTCCAGGTCCTCCTTAGTGGGGAAAGACCATAGGTGCTGCCTGATGTCTCTATTGCCTGCAAGTTCAGCTAACCCTGCATCCCGATCCTGTAATGAAGTGGGCAGGGGGGATGGAGTCACTCACCACCCTAGGAGATGGGATAGGAGACAGTGCTGTCGGCTCAGGCTGAGCCTCGTGGTGCGGCTGTGCGGCCGCCGCCATCTTGGATCTCCCCCTCCGCTGGCGGGGGGGGTCGGCGAGGAAGGAATCCAGCGATCCCTGGCCCTGCAAGTGTGCGGTCTTGGGCTGTGACGATGCCCGCCATCTGTAGGACATGCCCTGAAGAAAAAATGGGGAGAAATCACCCCTGTGGCTGCGGATCAAGCTGCGGACCGGACGGAGCTCAGGCACTTAGAGATATGAACAATGTGCAGTGTAATCCTTTCATTAACTTATGTGGTATGGCTTATGTGATGTTACCACTCATGCTGACTCCTTCCTACTTTCTCTGGGGTGTACGCGACTTCATTTCCATGTGCAGTATGCATGGGGGTGTCACATCAGTGACACCCGATGCATTTTGTCACATTGTCATTCTTAAGAGGCGTGGCCAGATGATCCTTCTCTCTCTCTCTCTCTCTCTCTCTCTATCTCTATCTACTAAATGTTAACCTTTATAATTCTGTAAGCTCCACCTCTCGGCTACAACAAAATGGCAGATGGACAATCACTCATGTATTAGATACTTAAACTTCAATCAGCACGCCAATCAATTACTAGATAAAATGGGAGCATACATACAAATGCATCATTGGTGCAAATCCACAGATGGCAGTTGGCAGCACTAAAGCCACCTGATACCACTTCTCATGAGATGATTTAAAGGAGAAGTCCAGCCTGAGCTTTTTATTCTGAGCTTCTCTTATAGGTCACAAGAGTGCAATTAGTTTTGCACTCCTGTGACCCGTTTTCAGCGGAGGTCGGTCTGAAGTCCGCTCTCCGCTGATGTCACTGGAATCAGTCAAGACAGTGCATCATCCCGACTTAGGAAGTCTGAAACCGCCAGCTGCCTGGACTGATGGCAGCCTCAGCCTCATCAGTGAGCCGCTAAGAGGCTGAGACGGCTACTCCCTGCCCCTCCACAGCTCAGCGCTCCTATGAGCATGAAAGATCAGAGCAGGAGAGATGCTCACAGGTGGCAGCTCTCCGCTCGGGGAGGTGAGAGAACAGAGCCAATGGCAGTGTTCGCTGGCTTGGTTCTCAGTGCAGAGGTGCAGGGGGACAGATGGAGCATCAGTCTGATTCTGCATCCACCTAGGTAAGTATGAATATGTGAAAAAAAATCCCATACTTCTCTTTTAAAGGAGTACAGTTTTCACTTACTTAAGTAAAGTTATATTCATTAAAATGATCCAATCATCTGCTGGGGAAGTTCCTCATTTTTAATTCTGAAAATAACTGTTTATTCAAATTGCATGCACAGTCCCTTGACTTACTGAAGAATTTACACTGTTGGTTAATCAACAGCATTTTCTGAAATGAACCCCAAAGTGAACCATTTACTTACCTCTCCAGCATATTGAGCTATTTGGTCCAGTGCACCCCTTTTTTTTTTCCGTTCAACCCAGCATGCGATTTTATTATAGTGATCCCCCGCTGTGCTACTGTGTTCTGTGATTTTGTGCATCCCCATAGTTATGGCAGCTTTGCGGCATGCATTGCTCCGCAGGAGCTGTTTGGTGCCTGCATTGGCCAGCCCCTTTTGTGTCTGTATGTTTTGTTCCCTACGACCATGTGAGACATCTTTGTAAATGTTTTTGATAATTATTAAACCTTTTGTGATTGCTAACTGCTGTTTTGATTATTATGCTCTTAACTATATGGTTCTGTTTCTTTATGTCTATCTAGAACATTTGCCTAAAGCTCCTGAGGAGTGCAACATGAAAAGGAAAGCAACTTTATGCTCTTAATTATATGGGCCCAGATTCAGGTACATCTGCGCATTATTGGACCGGCGTAGCGCACCGCCTTTACGTTAGACTTGCGCAATGTAGCCACGCAATCACCCTATTCTCGTCGCCTTTACGCAGAAAATAGCGCCTGCGCAACGTTATTTCTGAGACGCAAGGCGGAGTAATCCAAATTGAGAAGGACGTGGGCGCGTTACATTGAAATGAGCCGTGACCCCATGCAAATGAAGGGCCGGCCGGCTTGCGCATGCGCGCTTGAAGCAGACCATGTCAGCACCTCTCTGCGCATGCTCACAACTCGGGAACGGCGCAATCAGTGAAATTGGAAGTGGACTATGGCAAAATCATGAACTACGCAAACAGCATAAATAGACACACACAAACGCACTTCCATTGCAAAAGTACATCCCTTTGTATCCCTCCCTATACAGCAAGGTGCTTTTGTTCTGTAGTTAGTTGCGTTGTGATTTGTATTTGTCAGATTTGTGTACTGTGTGATCTTGTGTTTGTTAGTAGATATTTGAAAGTGTTTTTTGCTAAGTGTTTGTGAGATATTTTGCTTGATTGTTCCTGTTTGTTTTTGTGACTGCTTTTTGCTGAGTGTTGGTGAGAGTTTTTGTTTGATATTTTTCTGTTTGTTTGTTTTCTTGCTTGATTGGTCGTGCTTGTTTTTGTGAGTGATTTTTGTTGACTGGGAGTGTTTTTTTTTCAGTATGACTGAGAGGAAGAGAAAATAAAATTTTTCTTTGAGGGAAAAACAAATTCTTGACGGGCCATTTCCGATTATGGGCGTTTCCTCCATTGCCCGGACAGTGCCAACACCACCCCGGCCAGGAGGAGGGAGATTTTGGACATGATCACTGACCAGGTGAATTCAGCGGGGGAGGGGGAGACACGGAACCGGTCTGGGATTGAGAAAAAGATTAATGACCTCCGGCGTCTGGTCAAAAAGAAGCTGGCCAAAATGCTTGCCCATGCCAGGGGCACAGGAGGGGGCCCACCATGCCCTGTTAGGCTAACAGCGGAGGAGCGTGCAGTGGCCCAGAACTTTCATAGGCAAGAAGTGGAGGGCCTGCCTGGCTATGACTCAAGTCATGAAGGCGTGATGCCAGGTAAGGTTGTTTTGCCCTATCAGGTGTGTAGCATGTGTGGGGGAGGGGGTGGAAGGGAATATGTGGCAAGTGTGTGGATCCTTCAACCTGTAAATGTTTTGTGTCATCCACAGATGTGCAAGAGGGTGCTGGGCCATCTGGCCTGACCGCACCATCCCCAGGACAGCAGCCTAATGAGGCCCCCCCGACAAGGCCGGAGTCCGCGGAGGAGGTTGAAGAGGAGGAGGAGGTTGAAGAGGAGGAGGTTGAGGATGAGGTGGAGTCCATATCAGGCACTGGCCTATTGTTGTTGGAGGACCGTTCCCCTCTGGCTGGCAGCAGCCATCCCTCCCTAAGGGGGAGCCCCCCCCTCCTCCCCCAACATGGCTCCCCTCCCAAGGGCCTCCCCTTCTCCCCGGCCACAAGCATCAGCTGGAGGCAGGAAGGCGACCCAGAAGACCAGGGGGGTGGCCGATCTCCTGCCCGCCACTCTGAGAAGGGACCAGTTCCTCCAGACCCGCCATCTGGGACAGGTCAGCCAGACATTGGTGCGGATGGAGGAGAGCCTGTCCTCCATCAAGGATACGCTTGGGAACCTGGACTGCCACTCCCGGGCTTTCACAAACTGCCTTAACGACCTGCAGACTACATCAGCAGGCGTTGGGCAGGATGTGAGGGCCCTTAGCCAGGCTATCCAGGCCAACATGGCAACACTTGGTGCTGCCCTGGACAGAATAGCCGTGGCCTTGGAGGGCAGGCCGCCAGGTGGGCAGAGACCAGGGGCTGCTCCTCCTTCCCCAGTTTACCCCCTCCCCCATGAGTCTTCCTAGAGGAGCTGGGGCCATGGCCGGGGGCGCCCCAGGCGTGGCTCACGTCAAGGGCACTAATTTGTTTTTCCCCCTCTTTTTTGGGCCTTTTTTTTTTTGGTGGAAAATTTTTGATTTTGCTGGTGATTTTTTTTTTTGGGTTGTGAATGCTGTTTGAATGTGGGGTGACATTCCTGCCGGAAAAGGGGTGTCACCCTCAATTTTGGTGGAGAATGGTTCCCCAGGACCAGGGAGAAGTGATCCCCAGGTCCGTGTGAATGGTGTATGAATGTACAGTGACATAATTGGAGCCTTGGCGTGGCGTTGCTGCTCACAAGTCCTGCATGGTGGACTGGTGCCAATCCAATTTGATGAGGATGTGGGGTGTGTGTGCTAGGGACCACAGTGGTGTGCATGCATGCATTCTCATTGTGCCATGGTTAATGTGTGTGTTTAACGTGCAAAGATGCCCAATGTGAGCTGTCTCCTGGCTGCTCTTCCCTCAGAAGACGGGGTAACCTCGGTTAGGGGGGGGTTGTCTGGTTGGGGGGTCAGGTCATCACGTAGGTCAATCTGCAGGCCCTTTCTCACTGTGAAGTTGTGCAGCAGGCAACAGGCACCAATGATATGGCACACGAAGTTTGGGGAATACAAGAGGGTACCCCCAGACTTATCCAGGCATCGGAAACGTGACTTCAGGAGGCCAAAGGTGCGCTCCACCACTGCACGTGTTTGGGCGTGGGCTTGATTGTATCTTTCTTCTCCTGGGGTTTGGGGGTTCCGGAAAGGAGTCATGAGATGGGGTCCCAGTGGATATGCAGAGTCACCTGTAAGGGAAAAGACAGGAGGATGTTAGTCATGCATGTGCCCCTTGTGATGTGTGCATCATGGGGGGGTACAGTCATGCCTGCCACCCATGTCACTCACCAACCAGCCGGGTGTCCCCATACACGTTCTGATCGAATTCCATTCGGATGGGGCTCTGATTGTATATGTAGCTGTCATGGCTGGACCCTGGGTGTTTGGCACGGACGTGCCATATGGGGCCTTGGGCATCGACTATCACCTGTACGTTGATGGAATGCCAATGCTTCCGATTGCGGTATATGTGCTCTGTCTCCTGGGGGGGCTGGAGTGCCACATGTGTGCAATCAATGGCCCCCACGGTGCGTGGGAATCTGGCAATTCTGTAGAAATCTGTCATTGCCTTCAGCCGCAGGTCCTCAGTGGTGGGTTTGATGATTTGGTTGGCCATCCGTCTGAGGATTGCAGGGACAACCTGGTGCACACATCTGCTCATGGAGGATTGTGACATCCCAGCCACCACTCCACTTGTACGCTGAAAAGAGCCACTGGCAAGGAAATGGAGTGTTGCCATGACCTTGACCAGTGGCTGCACTGCATGTGAGCGGTGTGTTCGGCTGGTGATGTCCTCCTGCAAGGTTGTGGTTAATTCCAGGTTGGCATGAGGGGTGAATCTGAAGATGCGATACACCTCAGAATCACTCATGCCAAACAGGTCTATGCGTGTGCGGTATATCCTCTCCCGTGCCATCCTCCGTGCCCTCCTCCTTCTTTGCTCATCTAAAGTCAGTAGTATAGCTATGTGCGACGATGCCCCTGGCATGTTGGCATACAGATTGTTGTGCAACACGTGTGACTGCTGAGCTCCTCACTAACAGTGTTGCTTTATCTAACATGTAGACGTTTTTTCTCTTTTTAGACCAGCTTTTATATGGTCTAATTTTAGACAGGACATTTTGCTGTTGCGCACACTGCGTAGCCTGCGCTGCCCCAACGTTCTTTTATGGATCCCCGTAAGTCCCTCATTAGCATATTTGACTAGCAAATCAATGGTCTGTCAGCAGTTTTGCGCTGACGGATGCGCCTGTCTAACGAAATTACGCTGGACAAAAAAAAGTAGATTTCTTGCGTATATCGTTTTGGGGATGCCGTGCATCGAAACGCACGTGCACATTTAGACTTACGCTGCGCATCTCCTGTTACGCAGGCGTAATCGCTCTGTGAATCTGGCCCATGGTTCTTTTTCTTTATGTCTATCTACAACATTTGCCTAATGCTCCAGAGTGGTGCAACATGTAGAGCAAAGCATATTTATGGCATATCCATTCCCACCGAGCCTTTTTGGACACATTATCGTCTTTCAATAGACGCATACCTATTATCAATACAAGGTTACGGTGGTTGTAGTGGTTTTGATTATATTTTGATTCATCTTAGGCATAATGGGCCAGATCCATATACAATTGCCCTGGTGCAGTGTATCAGAGATACACTACGCCACCGTATTTTACCTGGGTCTAAGTCGAATCCAGGAAGATTTCGGCCCGTAAGGTATGGCAGCGTAGTGTATTTCTCGCGGCGGAATCGAAATACGCAAATAGGGGGCGTGAATCATTTAAATTGGGCACGTCCCCGCAGCGATCGAACTGCGCATGCTCCGTTCAGAAATTTCCCGCCATGCATTGCGCGAAATTACGTTGTAACGTCATTTTATATTTTAGTAGCGTAATTTACGTACATTCCTATTCACGGACGACTCACGCAAAAAAAAAAAAATTGAAAATTCGACGCGGGAACGGCGATCATACTTAACATGGCACGTCTAACTATAGACTGGATAATAGCAGCTTTAACTATACGCCAGAAAAAGCCGACTAGCTAATTTGCATATCCGACACGGAAAAGGACGTGAACTCCACCAAAGATTGCAGCATAGATACAAAGGTGTACAAAGATGTAAGCCTGTCGGATCGAAGCCCGAAGCCGTCGTATCATGGTTTGAGGGTTCAAACTAATGATACGACACGGGTAATTTGAAAGTACGCTGGCGTATAAGGAGATACACCGGCGTACTAGCTCTGTGGATCTGGCCCTATGTGTTTAATATAATTTTGTTTATATATTACATTTTTTTGCAATACATGTGTACCTGTGCCTATAAAGTCCAAATCCTTTTTCCCATTCCAAATTAGAACGTTGCATCTTTTATTATGGGCGTATCCACAGTTTCATCCTGTGGTGATACAAGTTTGTTTATCTAATGCCACCATAGCAAGCTGCTTGCAATGAGGGCACTCAGCAGGAGGTAGGGGCCATGAGCGCTGGCAGGGGGACCTGAGAAGAGTAAGATTGGGGCTTCTCTGCGCAAAACCACTACACAGAGAAGGTAAGTATGACATGTTTATTATTTTAATGTAAACAAACCAAAGCTTTAATATCACTTAAATATACAATCACCGATCATATATGTGTAACACTACCCCCGAAGGAGCTGCTGGAATGTTTTGGGCGGCATGTTACCTCTATTTCTTTGCCATCTAGAGTATCAGATGAGAGCTTAGAAAAAGTTCAATGTCCACACTTTAGACTTCTTTTTCTTTGCTTTATTTGCCAAACTTGGTAAAAGAATAAAATAAGTAGTTGAAGAGGTGGAAGGGTATAACTTCTGTTTGGAAACACTCCTGCTTCCAGCAACGCAGCTTACGTTGCCACTCTAGCCAGAGTGGGTATTGTTCATCTGGATAGGTTTCTCTTACTAACCTAGCAGTCAGGATGTCACATGGAAACTTGGTAAAGTCTCTGCCACAGACCTTCCCAAAGATGGAGGTATATTAGGTCCAAGATCCTCTCAGCACAGGATTAAGCACCCAGATATCTCCCGAATAACTTCTTATGAACTTTGAACTGACAGGCGACCATCATTCAGCCCTTCAGTAATGGTGCATCCTTCAATGAAGTTCAAGGCCTCTCCTGAGATACCAGCCTCTTCCTCGGTGCTCTCCAAGACAGGTTCTTCATTGGGTGGCTTCCTCCCTCAGGACTGAATGAATGAATGAATGAAAAACTTATATAGCGCGGCACATGCGAACCAAATCGCCTCTGGGCGCTAGTTGTATCCGACTCTCTTGCCATCAAAAGAGCAGAGTCTTAATCCGTCTTCTGAAGGTCAGGTGGTTTTCCTCCAACCGAATGCTGGTTGGTAAAGCGTTCCAGAGTCTGGGCCCCTGGACAGCAAACCTTCTTTCTCCTTTGGACTTGAATCTGGCTTTGGGTACTTTGACCAAATTTTGGTCACTGGATCGCAGAGCGCGATTGGGGTTGTGGGGTTCTATTTTATCGCAAAGATATTGCGGGGCTTTTCCATGGATGCATTTATGGGTCAGACAGAGTGCTTTAAAAGCAATTCTGTCTTTTACCGGCAACCAGTGAAGGGATCTCAGCGACGGTGAGATTGATTCCCAGGGTTTTTTCCCAGTCACCAGTCTGGCGGCCGTATTTTGTACGACTTGCAGGCGAGCGATTTGGTACTTTGGGAGTCCGAGGTAGAGAGCGTTTGCATAGTCCAGTCTGGAGTTCACAATCGTTCCCACCACTACTGGCACATCTCCTTTGGGAATAAATGGGATCAGTCTGCGGAGTAGGCGCAGCAGATGGTGAGATCCGCTGACTACTGACCCTATTTGTGCGTCCATAGTCATGTGGGTGTCAAAAATGATCCCAAGACTTTTGACTTTGGCGCTCGGGGAGATGATCTGGCCCAGAATGGGCGGAGGTGTCCAGGTAGTTGTGAGTTGCCTCTTGTGACTGGCCTGAAACAGAAGAAGTTCTGTTTTAGAATTGTTGAGTTTGAGATAACTCATCGTCATCCACTTTTCTATTGAAGAGAGACAATTCTCTAAGCTGAGATGATGATCTTTCCTATTGCAGATGCGAAAATACAGTTGTGTATCGTCTGCATATGAGTGATAAAGTAGTTGTTGACTACTGATGACTTCAAAGAGAGGTCGAAGATAGATGTTGAAAAGCACCGGTGATAGAGGTGAGCCTTGGGGGACTCCACATGACACCGTGCTTTTTCTAGAAATGAACGGTCCTAGTTTCACCGTTTGAGATCGGTTTCCCAAAAAAGAGGAAAACCATGGTAAATCACTCTCTGTGACTCCGGCTACCTCAGTCAGCCGAGTCAGTAGCAGTTTGTGATCTACGGTGTCAAAGGCTGCGCTTAGGTCCAGCAGAACCAGGAGAGAAGATTCTCCTTCGTCTGCGGCCTCCAGAACATCGTCCCATATTTTGAGCAGTGCAGTTTCCGTCCCGTGTCCGGGACGGAATCCCGATTGCAGTGGATCGAGTAAGTTGTGGGTATCTAGATGCTGTTGCAGCTGTTGTACCACCACTTTCTCCATTACCTTAGAGAAAACGTTTAGCATTGTTATGGGACGGCGGTGATTTGGGTCCTTGGGATCCAGGGTAGGTTTCTTCAAGATGGGCTGGATTGTGCCCTCTTTCAGCAGGGAGGGCACTATGCCTTCCTTAAATGACTGGTTTATAAGCTGCGTAATGGGAGGCGCCAGGATATCGGCACATTCCTTTAGCAGCTTAGTGGGGATAATATCATTAGGCGAAGTGCTGTTCCGCAAAGCGCCGATGATATTTTCTGTGTTCTCGATGGAAACGGGTTCCAAAGTGAACTTTGTTGGTTGTAGTGTGTTCCTCTGGGTGCTGTGTGGTAGCTCAGGGGCATTATTTTGCGAAATGCTTTCCCGGATTCCCTCAATTTTATTGATGAAGAAATCCGACAATTCATCGCAAAATTCTTGGGTGTCTGTGTTGGGGGCTTCAAGACAGTGTGGATTCATGGTCTGTGAGACCAGCTTGAAGAGATCCCGAGGGCGGTTTAAAGCGCTGTTGATAGCCATGGAAAAATAGTCTTTCTTGGCTTTGAAGATTTCTATGTGGTATCTTCTAGTTGCTGCTTTGTAGACGGCGAGGTTCGTCTCAGAAGCGTTTCTTTTCCAGGCGGCTTCTGCCCTTCTACGCTCTTGCTTCAGTAGCGATAGCTGGTTGTTGAACCAGCCTGCCTTGTTTTTCCGGGTAAGGACTTTGTGTTCAGGCGCTACTACGTCGGCTGACTGTAGTAGGGCTGTATTTATGGCCTCCAGAATATCTGTGGCCGTTTGTCTTGGTTGCATTGCTTTTATTTTATTTTCCAAGGTAGATTTGAAGAGTTCCGAATGGAGCTTCTTCTGAGATCTAGTCCAGTGTGTTGTCACTGGCTTGGGTGTTTTTATCAATAGGGCCGTATTGGAAATTATGAATTTAATTGCATGGTGATCTGTCCATGGCAATGGTTCATTCTCCAAAATACTTACTTTCAGATTTTCTCTGAAGATAAGATCGAGTGTGTGACCTGAAGCATGTGTGGGCTCATGAACTAGTTGCTGAAGGCCTAACCCTTCCAAATGGTCGATACAGGCGTCGGCCACGGGGTCTTGTGAGGAGTTGGCCCAGAGATTGAAATCTCCGAGCAGCAAAAGGTGTTTGCTGGTTATGGCATAAGTGGAGATGAATTCTGACCATGGAGGTAAAAACTGTGATTTAGGCCCTGGTGGCCTATAGCAGAGTAGAATACGGACGGTCTCCTGGGGGTTTGTTTGCAGTTGCAGAGTAAGGGTTTCCATAAATGGAAGCGAGTGCTGAAGGGCTGGTTTAGAGATCCCAAGATGCGTCTTATGAATCACCGCCAGTCCTCCACCTCTTTGCCCTATTCTGTTTTCAGTGATAATCCGGTAGTGTTCTGGCACCAGTTCTCCAAGAATGGTGTTACAGTCGGCTGTAAGCCAGCTTTCTGTAATAAAAACACAGTCTAAGTTGTTCTGTAGAATGAAATCATGGATTTCTAATCGGTGCCTTACTGCCGATCTTGTATTGATCAAGGCACATGATATGTGCTTCGCTTGGGGTGGGTCGCTAATTTTTTTTCCTGATGATCGACGATCGATCCTCAAGAGTTGCTCAAAGCTCAGGGCCCTTTTAGTGACGGCTGGTAGCTTTGTGGCAAATTGCCTCAGGCTCCTAATGATTTCTGCCGAATATTGCCAGACGGCCATATTCCGCAGGGGGGGGGGGGAGTGTGGTGGGTGGCGATGGGGAGTAGATTCCTTGAATCCTTTCTCCTGGAATTTTTATTTTTGGTCCAGAGGAAGGCAAAAAAACCCTGGTTCAGCTAGGCCAATCTGCTGGGCAGGGAAAAAAATTCCTTCCTGATCCCTCAGAGGCGATCGGTTGAGCCCTGGATCAAATCTAATGGACTGATGTGGGAGTGATGTGAAGGGAGTAGATTCCTGCTTGGGGGGTTCACCAAGCTGGGCCACCAATCTGGTGCAAATAGCCCCAGAGAGGGGTAGTTGGCTGTTGAGGAGGTGAATGGGGACCCCTGTGGGTAGGGGGGTGAGTTGGGTGACAGCAATAGGGCAGAAACGGCTTGCTGTCGCCGTGCGCCGCTAGGCCGCAGTTGAAGCCGCGGACTTTCCTAAGCCGCGGCTCCCGCGGACCTAGCGTGGCTGGCGCGGACCGGCGAGAACAGCCAGGGTACAGTGGGAGGGGTGTGGGGATGGGTTGGGAGTACCTTGAGTGCGGTCTGGGCTAAAGCACCGGGGTGATGCACCGCGCTGAGGCCGAGCGCCGCTAGGCCGCAGTTGAAGCCGCGGACTTTCCTAAGCCGCGGCTCCCGCGGACCCAGCGTGGTTGGCGCGGACCGGCAAAGACGGCCAGGGAAGCAGCTGGGGGGGATGTGGGTGCGGGCAGGGGGGCCTCGATTGCGGCCTGGGTAAGACGAGCTGCGTTTCTAGTCAGGTTAGGGCGGTTATCCTGACAAGGACGGCCGACCTTAATCCTGGGGGGGACAGGCTGGATTACCTGTGTGAGGGCTGTATGACGGCTCAGAAGGCTCAGCTGTTCAGATGTTGTTCAGATGCTCAGATGCTCCAAGAGGGGGGGAAGGAGTGCTGGAGGCGGCTAGAGGTGGAGGAGATCCGGGATCCAGGTAAGATGCAGGCTGGCTGGACAGGGGAACCCTGACTACCTGCTGGCTACACCTGCCTGGAGCTATAGCTCGCACGCTCCTACTCCTAGGAGAACGTGTGCCGTGTGAGCTCCTGTAGCTAATCCTCTGCCTCGCTCTGCTCTCTAGTGTCTCTAGTGGCTTGAAAGTCACTGACAAGGACTGACAGCACAGGACCACTCTGCAAACCTAGACCCAGTCTGACTACCGGGACTACTTAGTAGATCACAACCCCAGACCAACGTGGTCCCGGAGCCAGGAACACTTGAACACGCACCCCCAGCCAGTAGGGCCACACACGGGGGTGGTGGGGTGACAGCCCAGGATCGACGACGACGACGACAACCCAGACTAATGACATCTGTCCTTTAAGTACACCTCCCCAGCATGCACAGCGGGACAATCAACTCCCTCTGGCTGCCGAAGGGGAACACCCAAAACACCTTGACCTGATTGCTGCCACCCTCGGCCTGGAGTGAAAGCAACACCCCGGACAACAATAGTGGTCACTCATAGTACAGCGATGGCTGGAACAGAGGCCCAAAGTGAGAGGTGCATCATACAGTCTGAGTCAACAAACTCTCAGACTACCCTCTAAATTTAAAGCAGCGATGGCTAGAAAGTACCAGGCCGCTACATATGTGTATAGTGTGTGTATAACTGAAATCACTATAGATACCACAGCCAATTTAGTGACCTAGTTTTACTGTGCCACTGTTAATCAATGAAACTCAGTCACCAGCCTGCCCCCAGCTTGTGATTGGACAAAAATGAAGCAGTAGCAGACTAATGAGGCCACCCCCCTTATTTCTCCCCTTCCTTGTCAGTACATATTCATACATACAGAGTCCTATTTAGCTAAATACTGAGCTTTTGTGCTTAGAGTTCCAGTTTAATTGGATAGTTTTACTGCTCGTAGTAGTTTTTCCTTTTGAAGCAATAACATGTTTTCCAATTAAATCAGCATACTCCTTTAACACAGATGCATAAACAAAAAATAAATAAAAAATCAGAAGTTAATATCTAAAGTTTACTCTGCACATCTATGATCAAAGATGTAATTCCATCTCATCAGATGAAGTGATGTGGGTTCCCCGTTTGTTTGCACCATACAATTACCGCTTGACACAACAGGGTGATTGGGAAGAGCGGATCTGGGAAGAGAATGATTAGTATTCCGTGTTTGTACACGTAGCTAACGTGCAGCAAGTCTCACTGATTGATGTGGATTAACATAAGGTACAATTTCTTTACAGGTCAGACATCTTGATCAGAAATGTCAACGTACTTATCTGTCTCCTGCAACAAAGAGAACATTTTTTAGAGAATGATTCTAGTCATCCAGAAGAAAAGAGAATGAAAACCCAATTAAAACGAAACTATTTTATAACCCTTTTTTTATTCTTTCGGTGATAAAAAATATCCTTCAAAATTAGGTGGAATCTGAAGTTTAAACACTCCAAAGGCAGTCAGAACTGGAGCGAGAAAGTACTTTGATTATGGCAGGCTTCCGCAGAAAATGAGTTCACTTGTAATATATCACTTAGGCAGCATTTCCACTGACACCCTGACATATAGATGAAATGCAGAGAATGACAAGTAACATTTTTAAGTTTTAACAGTCATATGAGTTTCACTAGTTTCTTCTGGTTGGCAAAAGATGAATTTGCACATCCTTTTTTTTTCTCTTTAAGTAAAACTGTCTCAACCTTATACTATAAAGTTCACAGAACTTTTTAGTAGTATTCAAAGGTATGAAAGCACTATGTACACAGTCATCTGAATTATTTGTTTTTGTACTGAGTTTAATATATATATATATATATATATATATATATATATATATATATATATATATATATATATATATATATACTGCTTTTTATGACCTGTAATAAAGAACCAATACTGATTGGCTGTGTAAATATATTCATTAGAGAGGCAATAGCATTTGGGAAATACTTATTGTAAAATGAAGGTTTATATTAGGGTCCTCAAACTTTTTAAACAAAGGACCAGTTCACTGTCCTCATACTGGTAGGGAGTAGGGCAGGCTGTGTCCAATGGTCAGTAAGATTAATGGGAGTAAAAAATACCCCGAAGTCAGCAGTCAGCAAGAGATAGATTAGTAGTCCATCTTGGTTATCAATAAGAGAGATAGTGTCCCAATGTGGAGTCAGCGGGAGGAAGAGTGCCCCATCTTTGTTATCAGTATGAGAAATAGTGCCAAAATGTGTAGCCAGTAGGATGAATAGTGCCCAATCGTTGGTATTATATAGAGAGATGGCGCCCCATTGTTGGAGTCAGTAGGAGTATTAGTGCCCCATCTGGCTGACAGTGAGATTAGGAAAGCACCCAGTATTGGTGTTCAGTGGTCACTTACTTTGCCCGTGATTTTTGTCCTCAACTGCTTCTTTAGTGTCTGGTGGCACCATGGCTGAAACTCTGCAGTGACTGTTGAGCTGAAGATGAATACATAGTAAATGCCATGAGAAGGCATGTAAAGGACATGGAAAAAGGCAAGCAGTAGGACGTATGTGGCTTATGAGCTGTAGTTTGAGGACCAATAGTTTATATGGTTCATTTGTCATAATGTTGTAGAAACAATTGGCTGCAAAGCCAGCTTTTGTTTGTAAACTACCAGGCCTAAAAAAGGGTTCTATAATGAAGGTTATACTCAATAATTAAATCCTGAATCCAGGAATGGTTTAAGGAGCACACTGAACACAAATGGTGGCAGTCCCATGTATCTTATTTGCTTCTTGCATGCATGCATATTCCTTGTAAAATCAAAAATTTGGAACATCTTAAAGCGGTGTTCCACCCAAAAGTGGAACTTACACTGCTCGGGCATCCTGTTTCCACTTACGGGAGTCTGGACCGTGACGCATGACATCACCGCAATGGCGGTGGCATGCACCCAACAGCTGATGGAAACATCAGCTGCAGCGCCTAGATCGCTGGACTCCAGCACAGGTATTATTAAAAGCCAGAAGCTGCAGTATGTGTTGCTGCTGGCTTTTAATTTTTGTGGTGGTGAGCGAAACACCGCTTTAAATCCCCACTACAAAATCATCACAAACTTGGAATTTTTCACTTTCAGTCGTTTTTTATATTTTCAATATTGAAGTGAAAACAGGCACATCAATGAATCCATAATGCCCAGCGGGATGGAAGGTGGAAGTTTACAGCCTACCAATGGTGGGAAACAGTGTCTCTGATCCAGGATGGAGTCTACTGCACTTAGAAGCGCCGTCTCTGCTTTGTTTTTCCTATAGAGTGTGCTTCCCTATTCTGAAGTGCTGCTGTGGTGCATTAATCACATTTCAGGAGCCAGTCATGTACTGTTTCTAATGCCGCGTACACACGGTCGTTTTTTGTGATGATTTAAAAAAACGTAATTTAACCCCTTCCATACAGGGCATTTTCACCCCCTTCCTGCCCAGACCAATTTTTAGTTTTCAGCGCTGTTGCACTTTGAATGACAATTGCGCGGTCAGGCAACACTGTACCCAAATAAATCATTATGGTTTTTTTCCCCGCAGAAATAGAGATTTATTTTAGTGGTATTTGATCATCTCTGCGGTTTTTATTTTTTGCGCTATAAACAAAAGAAGAGCGACAATTTAAAAAAAAACACAATATTTTTTTCTTTTTATTTAATACATATCACAATATTTTTTTTTTAGACCGATACTTATTTTTCTACGTATTTTTGGTAAAAAAAAAACGCAATAATCGTATATTGATTGGTTTGCGCAAAAGTTATAGCATCTACAAAATAGGTGATAGATTTATGGTATTTTTTTTTTTTTTTGCTAGTAATGGCGGCGATCTGCGTTTTTTTTTTTTGTGACCGTGACATTGCAGTGAACATATCGGACACTTTTGACACGTTTTTGGGACCATTCACATTTACACAGCGATTATTGCTATAAAACTGCACTGATTACTGTGTAAATGTGACTGGCAGGGAAGGGGTTAACACTAGGGGGCGCTGAAGGGGTTAAAATGTGTCCTAAAGTATGTTCTAACTGTAGGGGGAGGGGACTCACAAGGGGAGGAGACCGATGTGTGTTCCTCTGTACTGGGAACACACATCGATCTCCTCACCGCTGACAGATTTTACACACACAGATCCACACTCCTGACGTGATTGCCGGAAATCGCGGGTCCCCGGCGGGAATCGCAGCCGTCGGGCACGCGCGCGGGATCGCGGGTGGTGCCGCGGGGGCGCGCGCGCCCTAGAACGCCGTGAAGACAGGACGTTGTGCAACGTCCAGTCTCATCGGCGAGGGGATGACCATAGCGTCATTTCCCTATGGGCTGGAATTGAAGGGGTTAAAATGATTGTGTGTGGGCAAAACGTTGTTTTATGTCTTCAAAAAAAACGACCAAAAAAAAATTCGAACATGCTTGAATTTTTTATGTCGTTTTTCAGAATGTTGTCTTTTGTTTCACAAAAAATGATCGTGTGTGGGCAAAACGACGTTTAAAACAACTTTTTTAAACCCGCGCATCCCCAGAAGCAAGTTATGAGACGGGAGCTTCAATGGAACAGAGTGCCGTCGAAAGTGTCTTACGTAACCACGCTTTGCAAGAGCATTTTCAGAAAACCATGGTGTGTATGCAACATCTTTTTTAAAATGAAGTTTGAAAAACGTTGTTTTGTTTCATGAGATAAAACGACATTTTTTACATCACAAAAAGTGATCGTGTGTACGCGGCATTATAGTCTCCTAGTTATCCAGAGTGCCCTATTCTTTACATTCTATGAAGTTAGTATAACAAGCATGATTTACTGCATATACAGACTGATTTTACTGCTGATGGTTTATTAACACTTTAACTGGGTTCGTTTTGAGGTGGTTTGGCACACATTACTAAAGTGCCAAATCAGAACTCCACAGAGTCAATGGGGGTCAAATGTTAAAAACAGTAATGCCCATTTTTGAGGTTAATAAGCCAGAAATTGCCAAACAAATGGCATGGGGTGGGGGGTTATGGGGCACTGCTCAGATATAACTGTACTAAAGGAAAGAACATTTTCAAATTCAGTTTGGTGGGGAGCAGCAATGTTATTAATGCTTTAAATAAAACATATGCAACATTTTTTTGAAATATGCCCTGAACATGCCTGTGAAGTGGCGCATCCATGGAATGTACACAAACCTACTATAGCAAAACTCTACAAGAAAATGCTGTTTAAATGGCCTGCAAATGACCACGGCCACAATATTGGAGCTCATGCACAACGTTCCTTAGGGCTGCACTCCGCCTAGATCAGCATATTTCTACAACTAGTACAACCAATCAGCCATGGATTGGAAGCCTGTACAAATCAATGATAGTCTAACACTGAGTGAATACTTGCAGTTGGGGGTGAATGTGCTCTGTTTGTGATTATATGCATACACACCATATTCCAAAAAGCACAGTTTTATCCCTCAAATGCAAGTTACACTATAACCATATTACCCCCACTTTATGTGAACTCTTTATATATACTGTACATATATTTTAGTTTTATAATATTAATGATTTTATTGGCATATTTAATCACTATTTGTAAACTCCTAGGGTATACAAGAATGAAAATAAAAAAAAGTTAAACAATATTTATAAGTAGAGTCCTGTGCTGTGTTAGACACCAATCAATTCATTTGCTAAGATTTGCTAAGGACCAGACACCTACTGGTACAGTTGAAGCTTGCCCAACCCCTCCTGCCTTCTGCACATTACTACTGGCTAATGAGGCAGCAGAGCATTAATCACTATTTTCAGATTCCACACTGTGCCTGTGAGGTAAAGGTTGGATGGGTAATAAAGGTTGTGCGCCTATATCCATTCCAGAATTTTCATTGTTAATGCCTATAGGCACCAAATCAATGTACAATGTAGCGTCACCCTTTCAACTTTGCGTTGAATTATTTATTCAATTCTCCCCAACCAACTACAACATTGTGGGTGTTCTTTACAGGTGCCTGCTCCTTCACCGCAGAGAGGTGTCCACGCTTTGGCTCCTTGCAAGCCCTTCTGGACGGGCCTATGCTCCTTTTGTTTTTGTGGGGGGGTGGGGACAGCCATAACCCCTCCCAGACAGTCCAGCGGCTCCCAATATCCTGGATTCCTTGTTTTAGCGGTAAATATATCACTCTGTGCTGTATGTTGACATGTTTTCTCTTTTTAATTTTAAATTTTCTAATTAACGTTTTAGAACTCTTGTCCCCCTGAAGAGACCGAATAAACGGTCAAAACGGTCGTCGGGGACCTACATTGGGGATCTACATTGTACAATAACCCATAGTACTTTGAGATTAGTGATGAGCGGAATACGCCATATTCGATTTTGCGATATTTCGCAAATATTTCGAAGAATATTCGCGAATATTCGTTAATATCGAATATTCGTGATATTTTATAAAAAAATAAATAAATTGCTAATGCGAAATTTCGCAATTTTTTTTGGATAAAATATCACGAATATTCGATATTTACGAATATTCGCTATATTTTATATAAAAAAAAAATAGCGAAATTTTGCATATGCGAAAGCGAAAATGATTGCGAAATTTCGCTATTTTTTTTTGGATAAAATATCACGAATATTCGATATTTACGAATATTCACTATATTTTATTAAAAAAAAATTGCGAAATTTCGCTAATGCGAATTTTCGCTAATGCGAATTTTCGCTAGTGCGAATGCGAAATTGATTGCGAAATTGATTGCGAAATTTGAAAAAATACGAATATTCGAAATAGCGAATATTCGCCGCGATATTCGAGTTATTCGCGAATACTCGAATATGCAATATTCGTAGCGAATATTCGCAATGCGAATATTCGCGAGCAACACTATTTGAGATGTATATGCATTCATGTCTACTGCAACCAGGATTGTGATATTTACTTTTGTACTACATTTGTATATTTTCCACCATTATTCACTGTGATATCCGATTTCATCGGCAAATAAATGTCATTTTTTACTGAAACTACTTAACCTACTTTTTGACCCCGCTGCCTAAAAGCCCTACCTGGGGAACTCCTCTCTTCCATGTAGCGTCACCCTTTGCTAGATTATTATTTTTTTACTAGTAATAGTGGCGATCTGCGATTTTTATTGGGACTAAAACATTATGGCGGACACATCTGACACTTTTGACACATTTTTGGCGCCATTCACATTTATACAGCGATCAGTGCTATAAATATGCACTAATTACTGTATAAATGTGACTGGTATTAAAGGGGTTAACACTAGGGGGTGAGGAAGGGGTTAAATGTGTACCTGCATAGTGTTCTAACTGTGGGGGGTGGGGGGTGACTGGGGGGAGGTGACCGATCTATGTCCCAATGTACAAGGGACACAGATCGGTCTCCTCTCTCCCCTGACAAGACATGGATCTCTGTGTTTACACACAGAGATCCACGTCCTTGTCCTGTAACCACTGATCGCGTGGCGGATATTGCGGCCGCCAGGCAGCCCATCAGCATCTCATCGATGCGGTGGGCATGCGCGCACCGCCGGCGGTGCTTGCGCGCCCCCTAGTGGCCTGAAGGAGCGGAGGCCGTATATAGACGGCCTCCCGGAGATTTAGAACCACCCTGCGGCTGTACAATTACAAGTGGTTAATTACATTTTTAAACTCTCTTTTCTTTCTTACAATTTTTTTGTACATCCTGTCATTAGAGTAATTTAGTTTCACCAAAGTGCACTACCACTGTACTACTCTGGAAGGTGATCAGGGATTCTTTTTTTTTTAACTGCCATTGCTTATATAGTGATGATCACTGTATAATCAATAGTTTTAGCTGTCATAAATGGGTAGACATGCATGAACAGCTTGCTTATGATCTGTGATTGGCTACAGCTAATCACATGCTACAGGTAGCCAGGTAACATGTGATTTATTTGCGCCAATCCCAGATCACAACCGTAAGCAAGCTGTTCATGAACGTAAATCCATTCACAACAGTTTGTTTACATTGTTATCATGTGATTGCTATGACTAATCCCCTCTCTCCTCCCCCCTGAGGCGGGGTCACTGTACCCCTGACCTATCCCAGGTCACGTAGCGGCATTCATGGAGCTTACTCACGTCCCCATGAGTCACAGCATTCCAAAACTGGTAAGTCCTGCTTTCATATACTATTGACCTTGCTCCATTGATTCCCTTACGGGAACCCTGGCAGCATGCTTTACAAAGAATGTTTCTTGCTCTCTTTATCTCAGATGCTAACACTCCAGACTGACATTGTTACAACTGAGCTGACGTGCCAGTGAACTCTTTTCAAATCTTTACCCACTAAAGAACTCAAGGTAACCCTTTCCTCCCTGTTCACTCCCTCTTTCTTTTTTATTTTTTTTATTTATTTATTTTTCCCCACACTAGTCACTCACACCTGCTCACTCACTCTCTCACTTCGGATCACTATTTCACCCTTGGCTGCTGCTTTTTATTTACCAGCGCCCCTACAGTCTATACTTCTCACCATCACCACAACTTGCTTCCCCTGTCCTTCCTCCTTCTCTCCCCTCCCCACTCACTTTCACTCCTACCCCACACTCCCTCATCCCCTCCATTCCACATCCTCTCATCTCCCCCCCTTCACCTTACCTATCCTTTTCACACATCAATTTATTATCCAGTCACCCTTCCCCCTTTCATCGGCCCCTTTCCCTCCTCACTTTTCCCTCCCTTGCTCCCCTAATCCGCCCATTTTCCACTGGCCTCTCACCTTTACCCTTCCTACACTCCCCCTTCCCTTCCCACCCCCCCCTTTCCCCTGGTCCCCCTCCTTTTCCTCCCCCCCAGTCATTCCCCCGTTCCCTGTCACCCTCACAGGCCCCAATTTTCCCTACCTCTCATTTCCCTTCCCCTCCTCTCCTCCCTTCCCCCCTCACTTGATTCCTTCCTGTTTCTCCTTACTCACCTCATTTCTCTTTTCTTTTTTCTTTCTTAGTTATCTCTATTGCAATCACGCAATCTTCACTTTTTTATTCCCATTTTGGATTCGCCCCCCTTTTTTCTTTGCATCACTCCACACCTCCCCTTTTTTCCCCCCTCTCTTCACACCAGCACTACCCTCCCCACTGTCCCTTCCTCCTCACACCCTCCTCACTACCTCCTTTTTCTTCCCCCTTCCTTTACCCCGCTTCCCTCACGGCGTCTTTCCTTCCCCCCCCTGCCTTATTCTGGGCTCCTACCTGGGTTTCCAATCCTTCCTTTTGGAATATAACTCACAGTTTACCCTCTATGTGTGTGCACACTAGCACACATATTATACCTTCATACTTCGTAGGCTCCCTCTAAGCAAGTACATTTTACTCAGGGCACACCATTTTTTCCACCCCCTCTCTTTTGGTGTGGTACCTTTTCCAGGTGCTCCTCCGTCTGGTTACATACAGCCACCCCCAGATGGCGCCCTGCTCGGAGTGCAGCAGTGACTGAGGACTCGGATTTGGGAGATTTGCAGGTTGGGACATTCCCTTTTACCACCACATGAGAGCCTTATTTGGAAATTCCATACCTTTTTATTCTGGTAAATGCGCTGCTTTTTATCCAATATTTCAATTAATTTTTCTCCTCTTCCCCCCTCATATGTTTCCCTTCCCCCACAGTCTGGGACCACTCATGTCCCATGACAGGGCAGGGTTCCTCTTGAGGAAGTGGATAGACGAGACAATCTATGTACAGTATTACTCATGAAATTATTCTTTTTCAGCTGCAACCAATAAAAAATCCTCTGAAGAAGACCTCTTGGTCGAAATGCGTTAGGAACTGCAAATGCTTATCACTTTTACAGGCCATGAATTTTATTGTTACATTATGATCTGTGTATGGATATTTTTATATTGTGCATCATGTCGCAACTCATTTCTTATTTTGATGTCATAACTTTCTCATAATAAAACGTTGTATTTTACACGTTGCATCTCCATATTTTTTCAACTTTGCTGTTTTAAAGCCCCACCGGGACAATTTATTTTTCTTTTTTCTTTTGACTAATCCCGGTAACCCAGTTACTGGTAAATGTAAGCCGCTGTGTCTAATGGACACAGCGTCACAGGAGTGGTGTGTTGCGCATGCAAGAAGGTGCTCAGTATGCCCCTAACCCGGATCAGGGTGAATGACGTACAGGTATGTGATCCAGCCTGGCTGCGCCACCTGCTGGCAGTAAATGTACCGCCTGGAAGTGGTGAAAATTATATATTGATATACATAACTCTTTGCATGTACTGCATTCAGTAAGAGAGGAACCAAAATGAAAATCAGAACCAAGGTGTGCGTAGGTCAGTTTGAACAAAATAGTTTATGTTTTAATGGAGTGTATTTTTAAACCATACTTTCTTTATCGTACATCACGGGACACAGAGCGGCAATCCATTACTATGTGGGTTATAGAGTCTACCTTCAGGTGTGGACACTGGTGTAATTAACTACACAGGAAGTTCCCTCCCTATATAACCCCTCCCATACTGGGAGCTCCTCAGTTTTTTCATCAGTGTCTAAGGTGTTGGTCACGAATGAACATGTGCTCTTAGGAGCTCCACTGGAGGGATCCATGCTGGATGTAAAAAACCTCCATAAATCCGGATCCGTCCAAGGTGCTTCATAGCCAAAGTGGACGGTACCCGGGCCTCGGTACGAAGAACGAGGTTTAGCCTATAATGCCTCTCTGCGGAGGGCTGGATCCTGGGTTCCAGAACTTTGTGCCTTCCAAGGACCAAATGTTTTTTCTGCTGCCAGGATGCTATATAGGTCCAGGGGAGTTGGTGTTCCTGCCATGGACCCCGGTCCCTGAAGGTCTAGGACAATACCCACGGTGAAGGGGGAAGATTGGGCCTCTTGCTTGGCAATACCCTGCAGCGTGGAGAAGGTAAGAGGAGGGCCTACGGGACTTGGTTCGACAGTAGGTCCTCCGTGGGGGACTTGGGTCTCGCCTATATTATGCTTCTATGCATGGGCAATGTAAACCACTATGTCTTCTGAGACAGGATGGCTCAGGGCACCCATATACCTCCCCTAGCCGGCATGCAGCCTGGCCCACCATGTCTGTTAGACAGGATGGCTGCAGTACCTATATATCTCCCCTTGAAGGGGCCGGTGCGTAAAAAAAAAAAAAAAAAATATGCCCTTAATCCTATACAAAGGATTGTCTTCCGTGAGTAGCTGCAAGTCTTATCTGTGTTTCCACTACTATGGGCAGTAGAAGACATGCCTGATGTTTTTGCTTACCATGCTTTCCAAAAACGGAAGCTTAAGTGTTAGCTGATCTATTGTGTCCCACTTCCTCTGCTTCAGGCTCTACCATGTTGCACGTGCTCACCGGCTCAGTGCAGTCGCAGAGAAGGCTCTTCAAAGGGCCCGGACGTCAGCTCTGTAAAGCTAGGGGGACACAAGCGTAAGCACCTTGTGTGAGTTGGATACAGATTCATCTAAGACGCCTACTCGCATCTAGCTGTGCAGATTAGCAGGCATTGTGTCAGACTAAATTCAGCTATTTGATGCACCTGGGTTAAGTGCCTCTGCTTATAGCTTAGGACTTGGTCTCCCCATTGAATAAGGTCAGGGGTAGGAATATAAAGAGGGATCGCCACCTGAACCTGGTGGACCCTTATTCTCCTCTGTAGAGACTTAAACAGCTCATAGATTGAGCCATCAGACCTATCAGGCAATGCAGCCTTCCCCCAACATTGCAATCACTCTGCATGTGTTTTGTGTTTTGCAAGAAAAAAAAAAGGGGGGGGGGTGCCCCCCTTTCCTGCTTTAATCCTGAAACAAAGGGATTAGAAGGCTTGGGGATAAAAGCTTCACTGTCAGAGGACAGGAGACAGGAGCTGCAGCCTAACAAGGAGAAGCTATCAAAAGCCCTACAGGTTCTGATTACACCTCTATCTTCTCCTTGGAGTGTAAAGAGAGGTTTTCCTATAGGTGGCTAGTAAGACCTCCATATAATCCTCAGCCTGGTGTCGGCTTCAGGCTAACCAAATGCATCGGAGGGATGCACAGTTGCGGGCACACATTGCTAATGTCTCTTAATTGAGGAAACGCACATCTGCAGAGGATAATTTCCTCTTTACCAGTCCGCATGTTGCATAACATATGAGTTTGGAATGCATGTGGGATAAAAACAAGTAACAGAGCAGATTCTATTGTGGATCGCATAAGCATACATGTTTCTGTCTGTATGGTGCTGCATGTTTCCACAAAAGAGGTTGCATAAAAGATGCTTGTATGCATAAAAATGCTGAATCGCATAAAGACGTTTGTAGGCATAAAAATGCTGAATCACACGATTACCTGATCACCCAAGTCCTTGTTTCCCCCAAGGATGTTTGGTTACACAGAAGAGGTTTGTTTCCACAGAAAAGCCTAAAATCGCATAAAGTTGCTTGGATGCAAAAAAAAAAAAAAAAAAAAGATGCTGGATCACACATGGTTAACTGATCATCAGCGTCCTGGATTACCCAAGGATGTTTGGTCACACAAATAGGCTTGTTTCCACAAAGGTACCTAAAGTCGCATAAAGATGCTTGTATGCATAAAAATGCTGAATCACACATGATTACCTGATAACCCAAGTCCTTGTTTCCCCCAAGGATGTTTGGTTACACAGAAGAGGTTTGTTTCCACAGGAAGGCCTAAAATCGCATAAAGTTTCTTGGATGCAAAAAAGATGCTGGATCACACATGGTTACCTGATCATCAGCGTCCTGGATTACCCAAGGATGTTTGGTCACACAAATAGGCTTGTTTCCACAAAAGTACCTAAAGTCGCATTAAGATGCTTGTATGCATAAAAATGCTGAATCGCATAAAGGATGCTTGTATGCATAAAGGGGTTGAATCACACAGGATTACATGATCACCCAAGTCCTTGATTCCCCAAGGATATTTGGTCACGCAAAGAGGCTTGTTCCCACAGAAATGCCTAGAATCGCATAAAGAGGCCTGAAGGCATAAAAAGGCTGAATCACACAGGATTACCCGATCACCCAAGTCCTGGATTACTCAAGGCCTAAAGGGATCGCTTAAAGATGCTTGAATGCAAAAAGAAGCTGGATCACACATAGTTGTTGGATCAACAGAGTCCTGGATTACCCAGGGATACTTGATCACATAGAGAGGCTTGTTTCACAGAAATGCCTAAAGTCGCATTAAGATGCTTGGGTGCATAAGGATGCTGGAACGCACAGGGGTGCTTGGTCACACAAGGGTTCTTGTCCGCACAGTAGTGCTTAAAATGCATAAGATGTTGATCGCATGGAAGATGCTGAATCGCATGCATGGTTACTTTAAAGTTGCACATGGTGGCTTAATTAAGCAATACAGGATGCCTTGTGTTTGCATAGAGATACGTGTCTGCATGGGTTCATGTTGCACATTGTTGCATAACACGTTTATAGCACATGCTTGCTTGCTTGCAAAGATGCTCGTTCCAGAGCACACATGCTATATGCATGTTTGGCGTGAGACATATTTATATGATTTCATGCTTCCATGAACACACGCTGCCATGTACACACGCCTCCATTGAGGCATATGGCTTTAACACTTGCCACATACACATATGGGGAGCCAGTTGCATATGTGTTTATTTACTTGGGACTGCAGAGGTTGTCTGCGTTTCGCAGGGGAACAGCACTGTCTCCAGTTGGTGGTCTTGCCCTTTTGGGTTAGCCTCCGTGTCTGGGTTGTCAGGGTGCTAGGGCCCGCCTCTAGCAGGTCTGTAGGCCCAGGGTATAGCAGTAATGGCATACGGAAGCAGACTCCTGCTGATGGATCAGTCAGCAGCATGGCTGGACCTAAGGGTGTCCAGCATGGTTAGGTATCTGGATCTCCTGGGTTAGGATCCAGTCTAAAGATACATTCTTCATTGACAAGAAGCTGGGTATGTTTTGCACCAGGAGAGTCCTTTTGGCCTAAGACAAGACCATCGCTATAAGAAAGCTGGTCTAGGTGGTTACGGCAAGGAACAGTTCCTTACTTTTTGCCTTCTGCTTAAGGCACTAGAGAAGATGCTGCTTCATTCAAGACAGTTCCCTATACTTTTATTCAGGACTGTTATAAACAGTATTGTGTTGGCCTAGAAGGAGTGGATCTTGACCTAGCATTATCCAAAAAACCCGGTCCCAGAGATATGCTGGAATTCCTCTTGGTGGTTCTTAACTAAAGGGTTTGCCAGGTCAGGAAGAGACCTTGGCCCAGGGGAAGTAGTCGAGCTCCAAGGGAGCCTTATCGGTCAGCTAGAGCTACTGATGGAGCATCTGGCTTAGGGGGTCTGAACGTTCAGGTGGCTGGTTGGTTCGGTCAGAGTTCAATCAGACTATACCATATTAAGTGATTTACTTCATTTACCAAGGAGGAGCTTGTGCCTTGCCTATTGACATTCGTCATTTCATGAAATGCAGAATTGGCAGGCGATTCGCTGTAGCCGTCAACAAGTGTCTCCGGGAGAATGACCTCTACACCCCGACTGTTTTCCTGACCAAGGGCCACAGAAATGGTACCCTGTACATAAGATGTATTGGTGTCCAGGCTCAACAAGAAATTGAACAGCTTGAGGTCAAGGACAAGGGATCCACCCGCATGCGGGGCAGATGTGTTAGTAATCTGGTGGGACCAGTGGTCACTGGTTATGTCTCTCCCCCCAGTGCCGCGGCGTTTGTGGCTTCCATGCAACATTAGAGGATGGCGGAAGCTGGCCTGATTACTCCGGCATAGCCCTGACGACCTTTTCTGTGCAGGGACAGTAGGGGTGGTAGTAGAGGACCCACGGTCCCTTACATCTTGTCCAGGCCTACTTCGAAGGGGGTATTACATCCTGTCGTGCAACAGGTGAATTAATGGTCTGGCTATTTTAGCCCACATTCTTCAGGATCAGGGTTTTTAGAATCGACGGCACTTCCTTGATTCATACAGGAAGGCTGGCCTCCAGGACCAGATATCCCAGGATCGGGAGAGCCCATGTTCCTGGTATGAAACAGATGGTGGCATCCTTGGAAGTTTGTCAAAGATAAAATTCCTTCCTTCCTGCATTTGGAAAGGAGACGGAGCTAGCCTTAAGTTACATCAAGGATCCGATCTCGGCCTTGCCTCCAAAGGTCGCTTGCTTCACACTCTTTGTTCCGAGCCATTATACAAGGGGTGACGCGCATAAGTCCACCAGTTTAGTCGCCCTTGTGCTCGGAGGATTGGCTCTAGTTTTGTTGGCTTACAGGGTCAGCTCCGTGGGCCGATGCACCATATTTCCCTTCAGCCTTTAACAAGGGAATTGGTGTTCTTGGTTGTGGTAGCCTCCAAGAGAGTTTCAGTATTGGCAACCTCTTGGTATAAAACCATACTTATTCTTACAAGTAGGGTGATGTTAATCCTCACCCAGCCTTATTTACTAGAAGGATCTAGTGTTCATTTGAATCTAGATATTCTTACCTTCCCCTTTTTCAAAACCTTGTTTTCGGAAGGAAAGGTTATTGCTTTCTCTCAGTAGAGATGAGAGCAGTTAAATATCTATCTGAAGGTTCAGATATAGAAAGCTTAAGTTTTTTGTGCTGCCAGAAGACCCTAGATGTGGGCAGGCAGTGTTCAGTTCAGCTATTAAAATGGTTACACTCTCTCTCCTTTGGAGTAGAAGGGTCAAGGCCTATCTGAAGCGGCTGCTCGGATACGGAAAGCTGATGTTGTTGTTGCGCTACCAGGAGGCCTCAGGAAGGGGCAGGCAGCGCCTAAAATCAACTGTTTTCAAGATTGATTCATCAGGGTATTATTCAGGCTTGTGGTTCAGAGAGTGGGACTCCCCCTGTTTCTTGGGGGGGGTGCTCCGTACCAGGATAGTAAGCGCTTTATGCGCGATGCTTTACCGAGCCTTTATGACGCAGATTTTCAGGGCTGCAACTTGGCGTCTGTGCTTAGGTTCACTGATTCTTGTCAGATGTACATAGGAGGGCAAAAGGATGCAGCTTTTTGGCGCAGTATGCAGCATGCAGCATTATAGATCCTCACATCTGATGGCGGCCTGCGTTGTTTGTGTCTCCCTCCCCTCAGTAAGCATTGCTTTCGGACATCCCACATAGTAATGGATTGCCGCTCTGTGTCCCGTGATGTACGATAAAGAAAATAGGATTTTTTATGACAGCTTACCTGTAAAATCCTTTTCTTGGAGTACATCACGGGACACAGAGCTCCCGCCCCTCTTGTTTGGGGATATTGGGACACTTATTGCTTTGCTACAAAAACTGAGGAGCTCCCAGTATGGGAGGGGTTATATAGGGAGGGAACTTCCTGTGTAGTTAATTACACCAGTGTCCACACCTGAAGGTAGACTCTATAACCCACATAGTAATGGATTGCCGCTCTGTGTCCCGTGATGTACTCCAAGAAAAGGATTTTACAGGTAAGCTGTCATAAAAAATCCTATTTTTTCTGATTATATCTAGAATCGGCTGGTAGTTTAAAAAAAAACGTCCGTACATACCATTTTCGGCATGTAGTCTCACTGTCGCTTCCGGGTCTGGCGGTCGGGGTAGGACGTGCCTACTTGATTGACAGGCATCCGATCGACACATACAGCGCGTCACAAGATGCCGAAAGAAGCCGAACGTTGGTGCGCATGCGCCGTATAGAGCCGCACCAACGTTCGGCTTCTTTCGGCATCTCGTGACACGCTGTATGCGTCAATCGGATGCCTGTCCTCAAACATCATACCCGGAAGCGGCGGTGAGACTACATGCCGAAAATGGTATGTACGGACGTTTTTTTTTTAAAACTACCAGCCGATTCTACATGTAATTAAGAAGAGACATGCAATGGTAAAAGTTTCTTTTTAGGGGAACCTCCCCTTTAAATGAATTTATATTTAATTTTATTCACAGTAATGCAAATCTTTAAAAGAGTAAGTCCAGGCCTTTGCCCTTATTGTTTAGGTGAATTTCCATTTTAAAATGTAGATGGTCTAAATCTGGAGTTCAACCACAGTACATGAAGAGTGTATTTGGAATTTTAAATGTTGATGTGTAACACGTGGCCATATCAGACTGTCCACTATAATTGTGGAAGTTCTATCTACTAACCCAGATTTTCCATTGGCCAAATAGATTAGCACTTATAACTTGTGAACAGAACCAGTTGGATCAAATAGAAGATACATTGTATAGTTTTTATTGAAATAATGCTTACTCAACAAAATGCTTTACATGTAGTTTAATGAATTTACGCTGCTTCACTTTAATATACCTCAAGAGGTCCGCCTAAAAAGCTCAATACAAAATGATGAACTTGCACATAGTCATACAGCATGTTATACCAGGGGATTTAAAATGTCCTCATGAGATGGGCTGTGATAAGTATCGACATAGGTAAAACGAACATGGCATTCCACACAATAATTGCACTTCTTAAAATCTTTCAATTAGATGTTATGATGGGGAGTTTGGATTAGTCTTTTTCAGGGTCCAGTATTGCTGTAATTGAAATCGCAAGTAGGATCCATTGTGTACTTTTATCTTATATAAGCATCTAAAGAATCAGGAATATTTTGTGCTTTGCTGGTCAAAGCATGACATTTTGAGCATTTATGACATCTATTATAAATTACTGGCTCCCTTTTATAGGATACATGTTGCTTCCTCAGCATCCACAAAGCGACTCAATATGGAGATAGTAGATTTTAATTCTTGGATAATACTAAAGTAAAGCTTTTTTTTTTTTTTATCTCCCCCAACAGACATGCTTTCTGAGAAACATTTAAAATACTAGAATCTGTGGATTAGCACACATGTAAGAATTTCTACAAGAAAATTGTACAGGGGTTTTTGTTTTTTTAAAGAAACGTTTATTTTAATATATCAACATGGTTGTGGTAAACATTAGAAGGCTATTAATAAAAAATATGTTTATAAACAGTAATGTATTTATATCTGGCTCTAAAAGTCTTAAGAAGCTATGCAAAATATCCTGGTGTGTGTATGTGTATATATATATATATATACATATATTTTTAAATAAAATCATTTTTTATATCAAATTAACATATTGTTAACACCAGTGAAGAGACAAAATATATTACACGGTATATATCTTTTTTTTTCTTCTAATGAAGAGTAAACAGGGAATAAAGTATTATTAATGCTACAATATACAACAGGGAATTCAGAGATAATTACAGTAATTTATTGTGTCACTGAGTTTAAAGAAAAATTTACATTTAAATACACCCTAGCTCATTTAATTTGTCCACGCTAATCAAGAAAATTTGCAAATATTTCACATTTTTATACTTGGATCAATTTAAAATTCTTTAATTTTTTTTTAAGAAGTTATCTGTAAATACATGGCTCTCAGTTTATGAAAGTATAACATTTCAAACTACTGTCTTTTCTTTGTTCTAAAATGGAATGCACGATTAACATGGATAGTTAATGATTTAGTAACTTGTTGGGCTAGGCATAATGCTTTTATTGGACTTTGCTTTGACATACATCTGTCATGAATACTTTTCCGATATTGTCCATAAAAATGTATTCTTGATACACAAGAATCCGGTTACATCAGCAGGTGGTCCCACCCTTGCCTATAACAGCTGTCACAGCCAAAAGACAACAGTCGCCCGGAGGCAGAGTTTTTTCGTTTTTTTTTTTCTATTTTTCGGACGGCGTGATTGAGAATGAATGGACACTTTCTTTTTTTTTATAAAGGAATTGTCAAAAACTATTGTGGTTTTTACTTTGACACTTTTTGTTGGCCAAGCTGGGGGCAGAGATCAATTTGTTTAGATCTGAAGATCACTGTTAAATGGGATATAGTGTCTATGTCTACCGACTAGAATTCTTATATTTCTGTCGATAGTTGCCACTATGATCTCTGGCTTAAGTTTGTTCCAAGGAACCAATATATGAGGCTCAAAAGGAACTTTTCTTATCAGGGCAAATCTCTTGCACAAGCTGAGACCCTAACCTGTAGATTTTTAGATTTTTGGAGAAGGGCTATACTAGTGAGTGTTTAACTAATAGGCCAGTGATGGCGAACCTTGGCACCCCAGATGTTTCGGAACTACATTTCCCTTGATGCTCAACTACACTGCAGAGTGCATGAGCATCATGGGAAATGTAGTTCCAAAACATCTGGGTTGCCAAGGTTCGCCATCACTGTAATAGGCCATCGTGCACAGATAGATCTTTCTTACAATGACTCCCTTTGTGACCACCTATTGTTTACAACAGGAGCATTAAGCAGATATTCTCTAGGCATTGGCATATCGTGAATAATGATATAGTTTTGAAGGCAGTGTTACCTGCCAGACCACAGGTGATTTTTAAAGGGGCTCCTTCAATAAGGAATAGAGTGGCCCCTAATATTCTGAATCCGCCCACAAATAAAAAACATTTCTTTCCATCAATTAACTGGGTTTTATCAGTGTAAGAAGTGTAGGGTGTGTTCTCTGAGCGGTTGTACTCATAGAAGAACGACCAGCATTATTTCCATCAGTACATGGATACAATATGCAATTAAACCGTTAATTGCTTGCTCCACGGTCTACGTATTGCAGTGCCCTTGTGGCCTCCAGATTTAAATAGGGAGGACTAAATGCCCCCTACAGGTTCATCTTAACGAGCATATCACCAATATAAAAACTGGATTTAAAAATCACTCAGTGTCCAAACACTATTTGCTTGTACATAATAAAGGCTCCTCCAAGACCATTTTTTTGGGCATTGATAAATTGAGTCCCCACTGTGAGGGGACACACTAGTAAGGGAAATATCTAAATAGAAATATGCAGGATTCACAAGCTTAAAGGGGTTGTAAAGGTTAAATTTTTTTCCCTAAATAGTTTCCTTTACCTTAGTGCAGTCCTCCTTCACTTACCTCATCCTTCGATTTTGCTTCTCACTTCTTGTTTTTCTGTCTGTAACTACACACAGTAATGCGAGGCTTTCTCCCTGGTGTGGAGAAAGCCTCTTGAGAGGGAGGGGGCCAGCAGGAGTGTCAGGACACCCACTAACACACAGCTCCTTTCTCTATCTGCAAAGTAGAGAGCGTCCTGACCATCTTGCTCGCCCCCCTCCCCCCTCAAGAGGCTTTCTGCACACGTTCTCTTTTGGTGGTTTAATTTGTTTTTAGTATTGTTATTTTATTTCCAGGTCTATTCTATTTTACTATTTTATGTATATATATATATTTCCATATTTTTAAGGTCTCTTTCTAATTTTGCCTTGGGCCATCTTTCCTAGTTTATGGAAGCGCTGCCCATATTCAATATGACGTTTGCGGGCAAACACTTGATACGCAGAATGAGGTCTGGCTCCGTTCCAAGGGGGTGAGTCAATATGCTGCCTGTTCCCCATTGGCAACGCCACATATGCCGAAAATAATCTGGAGGAGGGTATGTGTTGACGTCACCACATTATCGTACCAGGAGGACGGGTGTTTGTTGTAAGCCAGCTGGCTCTGTTCTATATGCGGATTTAAAGTAAATCGGTGACAGAGGGTGAAAGCTGATACAGTCATCTAGCCTGTGAAATTAGTTCCTAAGGTCATCTGTGCAAGTAAAGGCCTTGGCTGGGCTAAAGCCATATGCTTCTTTGCTTGCTATCCGGTAAGCAGGTCTTTCTTAAGTTGATGGTGCACACTTTTTTTTATGTAAATCATAGTGGTGCCATTAAGAAAGGGATTTATCTTACCACTCCGAACGTGCATATCAATTCTGATGATATTCAATCAAGGTTCCTCTTAACATAATTGAGACTATTCATAGTGCGGCTTCTCATATTTTTTATCAGTGGCGCAGAAGGTGAAATCTAAAATTACGGATAAAAACAAAACAAAAAAACCTGGGTACTCCATGTGGAGGGTCCATGCTGTGTTAAACTAGAACAGAGACAGAGGTGAGAAACGTTAAAACATTTGTGGGATTAGTATTACTGTGAACCTTTTACATCATGTTATGATAAAAATGGGACATGCTTCTTTATGCATGGATGGGTTTTAGGCATAGGCCCCATAGCACCCAGCTACCCATATTTAATAGGTCTTAATGAGACTTTTAAGAATACTAAATAGGCAAGTATGGCAAGTATGGCAAGTATGACATGCAACCACTTTCAGTAACCCTTAGGCCGCGTACACACGATCGGTCAAACCGATGAGAACGGTCTGATGGACCGTTTTCATCAGACCAAACCGATCGTGTGTGTGGGAGCCATTGGTTATTTATCCATCGGTTAAAAAAAGCAAACTTGTTTTAAATTTTCATGCATGCTCAGAATCAAGTCGACGCATGCTTGGAAGCATTGAACTTAAATTTTTTCAGCACGTCGTTGTGTTTTACATCACCGTGTTCTGACACGATCGTTTTTTTTAATTGATGGTGTGTAGGCACGACTCACCATCAGTCAGCTTCATCGGTTAACCGATGGAAAAATCCATCAGACCGTTCTCATCGGTTTGACCGATCGTGTGTACATGGCATTAATTCTCTCGTATTCCAGGCCATTCTTATTTAGTGACCTGACAAAGCTTCAGCATTTTGTCAGTGCAAAAATGTGCCCACTAGCTACTGATTCCTAGACATTATTACTCGCCAGTGAGGCAGCCCTTTAATAGTTATGGGCCAGTAGAAATGTGTGGGATGGGTCTTGGTGCCAAACTACTATATAGTGTCAAACCTTTGCCTAAAGATTCCAGCCTAGTATTTACGATAAACAGAGGATACAGGAAGCTGCTACAGATATAGACAGTCAACTCTGGGTTCCCACATTTCTTACTAGTGAAAAGTGTTACACAAAATCTCTTTACCTAATTGTCATATATATATTAAGAGGTTTCAGCTTCTTCCAATGCCATCTAGCCAGTTTTCCATTGTTGTAGTGTCATGCATAGTTTACCTGCTCAGATAACCTTGCTTAACTAGAGGTTATTTTTAATGTGTCTTGATAGAAAGTGGCTCCTTCCCTCTCTATCTATTTTAACTCTGTTTTTCATAGTCTTGCCAGGGTAGACAGTAGAAGACAGGGGGTTCATAGGAACAAAATAATTTAAATCTGATTTTGACCTTGACGGACGTTGTATTTCTATATTCCTTTTCATATAAAAGCTAGCATAAATTCTCCAGCAAATTAACAAAAAAGCTACAATGTCTATATAAAATGAACAAAATATATGCATAAACTACATTTTGTTAGATTATTTTCACCTTGAATTACCTAACATTGGGCACTCTTGTAAAAATTGTATGGTTTGTTGATTTTCACAGAAAACAAACGTAAACATGAAAAATGTATGCCAATCATATAATTATTATACATGATTGAAAATCTTTGGGTAGATCTTAAACATACAGCACAGAAAAGACAACATACGAATATTTCTGATTTAGAAGCATTCGGCAAGCTAGATTGAGAACAAATTTATATTTTTTGATAACTTGATTTTATTTGCATAATTTGTGTTTCTGTTTATCTGAACAGTATTACAGCTTGCTGTAACCTTGATAAAAAGCCAAAAATTATGTGTTTCAAAGAGATGTTGGCAAGCGGAGGTGATAAAAATATATCTATATCTATATACATTTTTCTGGTGTATAAGCTGGCACGGATTTTAATTTTATTTACGTATAATTGCTGTAACATGCTGTTGTGCTTTAGAATTGTATTGCGTAAAGTCAGGGAGAGAAAATAAAAATAGCAGCACATCTCAGCACAAGCGGGTTCTTAATCGCGCTCTGCTCCATGCCTCCTTTGTACGGCTTTCAGCTTTATCTAGTGTGTCTGACATTCTGACACCAACGTCTCTAATTTTAAAAATCCTATTGTTAAAATCCTAAAGATTTCATACTTGGTTTCCTACTTTGTATGTCTGTTGTATTTAGTGAAGCAAAAAGTGGTTTCAGATGAAAAAGCTGGTTGGCATTGCTTTTTTCCTTGTAGTCCCGGGGCAGAACAAAATCTTCTTCTATTTATAGTCCACTTAGAAATTCATAATACAATTCTTTACTGTGCTTGGGATACTTTTGAAAGTAAGTCAAATTAAAGGGGAATTGTATCTTGCATTATGTGTTATTCAAATAGTAAAAGCATGACCTAGTCTACCTAGCCTTCATTGGAGGACTAATGTGACTAATTCAAGGAGTCATTGTCATTTAGAGCAGTGGTGAGCAGTCAGAAGGGAGGTGTCCACCTGTCGGCAGAGGGAGGATCATGTAGATTTGTTAGATCTTGCTGCTAGTATGCATGGGGAAAACACTGGAGCTCCATGGGAATAAGTAGCATTATCACCCTTTACAAGGAAATGCTATGTTCTTGGCTTTATAAATTAGTTAAAGTGTAATCCCTTCTTTGTGATCCATGGCAATTGCAAGGGTTTTAACTTTTAGAAGATTCCTAATTTTTTCTGCTTTGAAGAAATAGCTGTTTGTTTCGCCATGTCAAGTTTCTGAATAAGAAGGTCTGGTTTATTGGCAGCCAGCAGTGTGATCTTCTTCCTGTGTTTGCTGTTTGGCCGAAACCTAACTTTATGGACAATATTTTTTTTAAATATTTTGGTGTGCTGTATTTTGGTGTGAAACGCGTCAACACTTTTTTTTTTTTTTTTGCTGTGACATGTTGATGTTGTGATCTGTTTTATTATAAAGGAACATTTTTTGGAGTGCGGCCGTCCTGGTTTTTCTCCATATAATTTTGCATACTATTGCAGTGCCTGCACCCAGGGGTTGGATCCTACCTTTCAGCTTTAGCTCCTTGGGACCTCTGAGCGGTTAACTTTTTCTCTCATTTTACACAATGCAGGCATGTGATCCAAGAAGAAACCCTGAGCACTTCCTATACCTCTTCCTCCCTCCTCTTCAACCAAGCCAGGGGGGATCATGCAGAGGAAATAGGACAATCCCACCATATATGTATTAAGGTGTCGGATGCTCCACAGCCCCAAAAATAAGTCCCCCTGAATAAATTTGGTCAGTCTTTACATTTTTAAGCAAAGTACCTGAGTGTAACTAAGCTCTCTAAGGCCTCCCTCGATGTCTATGTTTCCGGTAAGTAGCTACTGTGCACTTTTGGTGGTGGAACACTGGATATTAAAGACTAAGGCCGCGTACACATGACCAAATACATCTGTTCAAATCGGTCTGACAGACCGATTTTAACAGATTTGTCTGCTGGGCTGTTTTGGTTTGATCGCTGTACACACGATCAAACCAAAATCCCCACTGGCAGACAGCGCGGTGACGTGGCGATGACGTTGATGCTGCCACGTCACCGCACCAGGAAGTAAAACACTTCCGCGCATGCGTCAAATCCATTTGACGCATGTGCGAGCAGATATGTCTGCTGGTTAGCGTACTAACCAGCAGACATGTCGGACGGACGGATTCCCAGCCGACAGATTTTAAAGCATGCTTTAAAATCTGTCGGCTGGCCAAATCTGTCTGTCCGCCCGTACACATGATCTAATCTGTCTGCTGAAACGGTCTGTCAGACTGTTTCCAGCAGATAGATTTGATCGTGTGTACGTGGCCTGACACAGTTTTGATATATTGCACTTACCTTCTGAACTTACTTTTTGATGGACACTTTTTGTTGTGAGTTTCTTTTATATTTATACACTGAAGTTTGACACTATCACTATCCCTTCATTATCACATTTTTATTATTATATTTAGTGTAATTTGTTTATACTCTAACTTTATTATAGTAACACTCTAAAGAGACAGCAACACATTGGGGGTTATTTACGAAAGGCAAATCTACTTTGCACTACAAGTGCAAACTACAAGTGCACAGTGCAGTTGAAATTGCACTGAAAGTGCACTTGAAAGTGCAGTCGCTGTAAATCAGAGGGGTAGATCTGAAATGAGGGGAAGCTCTGCTGATTTTATCATCCAATCATGTGCAAGCTAAAATTCTGTTTTTTTTTTTTATCTTCCTTGCATGTCCCCCTCGGATCTACAGCAACTGCACTTCCAAGTGCACTTTCAGTGCAATTTTAAGTGCACTTTGCACTTGTAGTTTGCACTTGTAGTGCAAAGTGGATTTGCCTTTCGTAAATAACCCCCATTTTGTTTATAGATTTTTGTGGTATTGTATTTAGGTGGAAGTTTTTGTTGCTGTTTTTGATTATTTTGCACTTAGAATGCATTTAGTTGTTCACACTTTGAATATTATAATTTGCACTGAGCGCAGATGTTTTAATGTATACTTTAGTTCATTATAACTATCTGGTGTACTTTCAGGGTTCTGATAAGAAAAGCTGCAGCGTTGGCATTTCTTTAGATGTTTTTAACCCTTGGGGAACATCTCACCAAAACTGAAATTGTTCTTTTTTTTTTCATTTAAATTTAAGTTTATTATAATAAAATAAAGAGCATACAGAGTAATAAACGTAATACAATAAATGCATCAGGAAACATTGTGTTGACAATTATAGTAGTAAACAATAAATTAAATTCCTTAACTAGATTTCCCCTCCTCCTCCCTCCCCCCCCCAATGTACCAACTATATACCTAGTAAGTTTAACATGGGAATGTAAACGTGTATAATCAGGAGGGATGGGAATCAGTAGAGGTAGCGAAAACATTTTAGAGCTAAAATTCCCTGTTTACTAAGCAATTTATAAAACTTTTATTATAAGCTGAGATCATAAAACTAAAATATATGTAAAGAATAAATCATACCGAACCGTGGAGAGGGTAGGTTTCCGGGGACTCCCCCCCCCGACACCCCCACCGGGAGCCATCTGTGTCGAGGAGGGGGGGAAGCCCCCCCACCCAGCCCCCCCCCCGATGACAAAAAAAATTGGATCTAAATGTTGTCCAGAGAAACATCTCTCAGTCAACTCTTAACTTGTAAACCTAAAAGGAGACAAGGAATTCAATACACACATCCAGTTAAATTAAATCAACACTACATGAGACCAGTGGAGAATATAATATGTAATGAATATCTCCTGTTCAAGAGAAAGAATAAGAATAAAGAAAAGAGAGGGGGAGAAGGAGGAAAGAGAAAGGTGAGGAAAGGGGAAGGGGGCTGGGCCTACCTGCCATAGGATTACATCAGTCTGAGTCCAGAGCCAAAACTAAATTTACATGTTGTGGGAGATTCCCATATAAATCAACCAAGGTTCCCAAATTTCAGTGAACTGGGTAAAGGTATCTAACATGGAGTTAATTCTTTTTTCTTGTTCCATAATCCACGTAACCTTTCTCTTCATATGTAAAATGGAAACTGACGGTTTCTTCCATGCAGCCGCTATAGTGATTCTGGCGCCAGTCAGTATAAATAGAATCAGCTGTCTAATGGCCTTAGAACTCTGTGGTATTAGTCCATTCAATAAGGCTATTGCAGGAGACTGATGGAGGTTACAACCAGTAACTCTCCTGATAATCTGGAATACCCTGTTCCAGAATCCCCATATCCTAGGGCACTCCCACCAAGTATGGATCATGGTGCCTATTCCTTGACAACCTCTAAAGCATAGTGGTGAGGATGACGGATACATGGTGGCCAATTTAAATGGGACTAAGTACCATCTAGTGAAATTTTTTATATTAACTTCAATGAGGGATGGACTCTTAAAACCCTTGAGAGATCTAGAGTAGTTTTTTTTGCCAGTCCACCAAGTCCCAGTCCTCTTGAAGCTCTCTTTCCCAAGCTAGCATATGAGGTAATTTTATGTTATTTGATGCAAGAGATTTGTAGATGATAGAGATATTACCTTTCCTACTCTGAGCTTGTTCGCATTTGTGTTCATATGGGAACTGAAATTCTTCTTAAAAGTGTGTCTAATATTTTACTTGTATCTTCCTGTAGACTTCTGAGAAAATCATTAAGCCAATCGCACAGTTTTTGGGGTGTTCTGTACACCAATGATGTACAGAATGCCTCCAGGTTGACATATTGTATTGAATTTGACATACAAATACAGCGGCTGCAGATTAAAAATAAAAAAGTAATTTTCATAACATTAAAATACAATATTTTCCAATTGCTCTTTTCCTTTTTTTTTTTTGCTATATTTCCCCCCTGAAATGTGAGTTTTTCTTTAACTGAAAATGAAGCATCTTACACCATAAAAGTAAAGAACATACTCATGTTTTGGTATCCTACTATATATTTTTTGAATTTGTATTTCAGATGGCAATATATTTTTTCAAAGCAAATCTTATTTTTGTAAATTGATTGTCAGCTCTTGAGATTTAAACACAGATAGTCAATGAGTGTATGTGATTATAGCTTTCTGAATCTTAACATACATTTTCACTGTTCCACCCTCTCCCTTCCTACACAACACATCTTTACAAATAGTCAAAAGTCCAGACAAGTTCCTAGCCCTTAGGGATGGGCGGGGCTACCGTCACATCTGCATCGGGTGTTCTAGATGTCATATACTGTACGTATGTATTTCAAATGCAATGCAATTTTTAAGCATGTGCAAAATTGTATCGGCCTTGCCTTTGTTTATGCTACTCTTTGATGTGTGATCGTTTGTACAATAAATATTTTATTTTATTTATACATGTCAATTTCATCGGTCAATTGTGCACACCTCATATAAAGTCCCAAAGGGCGAAACCTATGTTTTTATTGTACTATTAGGGATGGAGGCGTGTCACTGGTGACACCAGAGCTTTCTTTTATTTTTATTTAGATTATGATTTCCTCTTACCTCCTGCAAGCTTGAAAAGTGATGGGAAATCTTTCCAATGGGGACAGTGTATAGAGTAAAGAAGGGTTGGAAGTTCTGGCAATATTTTTATAGCTAGAGAGTGGGGTTACTGCAGGATGTAATATGTGTATGATAACTGTATCTGGAAAAATATGAATGTGAAATGTGTAATTTGTATTATTGAACGGAAAATGTATAAAAAAAATACTGAATTAAAAAAAGAAGAGAGTTCCTCTTACCTCCTGCAAGAACCAAAAGGTATGGGAAATTTCTCCAATGGGTACAAGGTGTAGAGAAAAGGGCTGAAACTTCTGCTGATATTTTTATTGCTGTCCCTTTTCCATCCCCATTTCTTGCATAGGCATTGCAGGGACAATAAATAAGTAGCTTTTTCCTAATGGGTCACTAAAATAATAATAAAAAAAAAACAGAAATGTTCACTATTCCAAACGCTCCACATAGAAAATGGGGCTGGGGACTTTGATGGATAAAGTATTTTAAATACTGTCCAAGTTACAGTGACTACCTGTTTGCTCTTTTCTAAAAACTTGCAGCTTAAAACTTGCAGTTATTAGAAAAAAAAAGACACAATTCTAAATTCTTTATACCCCCCCTCCTCAATTTCTTTTTAGATCGCTTAGATCAAGATACAATGTGAGTCAGATATAAAAGAATTCCAAGTGCTCCACTAGAACCAAGAATTCAACATTAAAGATGCTTTGACAGCTATTAGTAAATGATGTCTTTTTGCTGAAAAGTCTCCAAATCCCCCATCAGTATCTCACCCAGAACAATAATTGTTTATTGATCTAAATGTTAGCAATGTATCACTTGTTCTTCACTAAGGCAAAATACGTGACTCAAGGGCAAAAAAAGCTTTAGCAAAGCATTTGCTTTGTCCAATGTATGCTTACTCTCTTCCACCGTCTACAATCTACAATTACAGGCTAATCACTGAAGGTTATTTCCTAAATTTGATCTGCCTGTGTACACCTGAATGCATAGATTGCATGCATATTGCAATATCCTTTATGCCACTGTTTGCAGTGAATAAGCTTAGTTTTAATTTAGCCTAGGATTACTACTTGGTGCATTATGGGAAAAGCTTGGATGTTATAAAAGGAGAGGTCAGTGAAGGTTCTTCTTTCTTACAGAAATGTCACTTGGGTCAATATGTACTGATAAGGTTAAAAGTATACATAAAAAAAGCATGTGCACACACACAAAAGAGAACTTTAGGTGAAAGTGCCCACAGACATGAGATGACCTCTACAGGTAATTTCAAGAGACTCATACCGAACTAAATTGAGGTTATAACACTTGGTACTTTTAAAAATACAGTAAAAGTGGAACTCCACTTAAAAGTGAAAATACCCATCCCCCCCCACTGTAATGATATCAGTGGGTTTTTATTTTGTCTGAGAACAAGTAATTTTTTGGACAGGTACTCACTTCCACTTCTATTAATCTCGCCTAGGAGAGAATTACATAAGCTTGGCCTGTCCCCACCTGTCCATGTCACACATCTCAGGAGCCTGCAGGACCAGTGTGAAAGCACAGCACGATCTTCCATGTGTACAGTAGAGAGTGCACATTCGGCTCCCTATTGCAGATTGCTCCGAAAGTGACGTTCCATCGCCGCCATCTTGCCACACCCCACACTCCTGCACAGTAATGATAGCGTGTAGAGTTGAGCGGACACCTGGATGTTTGGGTTCGGCGGGTTCGGCCGAACTTCGGAAAAAGGTACGGGTTCGGGACCCGAACTTAACCCGATCCGTAACCCCATTGAAGTCAATGAGGACCCAAATTTTTGACTAATAAATGTCTCTAAAAAACTAAAATAATAATCTTGACAAGCAGGAACCTTCCCCAATGATGGGACACTATTCCTCCCACTGATAACAATGATGGGGCACTATTTCTCCCACTGACACAAATGATGGGGCACAATTCCTCCCAATGATACCAATGATGGGGCACTATTTCTCCCACTGACACAAATGATGGGACACTATGAAGCATATAGCGTAATCAGAAATACACTACGCCGCCGTTTTTTACCTGGCTCTATGTGGAATCCAGGTAGATTTTGTCCAATAAACAACGGCGGCGTAGTGTATTTCTCCCGTCGCAATCCATCTAGACGAGTAGGGGGCGTGAAGGATTTAAAATAGGCGCGTTCCCGCGGCGATCGAACTGCGCATGCTCCGTTCGCAAATTTCCCGCCGTGCATTGCGCGAAATCACGTCGTTACGTCATTCGTTGTTTGAGTAGCGTCGTTTACGGACATTTCTATTCCCGAACGAGTTACGCAAAAAAAAATAAAAAATGAAATTCGACGCGGGAACGACGGCCATACTTAACATGGGCTACGCACCGTTAGACCAGCAAAAAGCTGGTCTAACAGTACGTAAAAAAAAACAGACGTAAGCGATTGCGAAGACCGCTCGTATCTTCGTGGATCGCCGTAAAAACACATTTGCATATCCCGACGCATGAAAACGACGCAAACTCCTCCCAGCGGCCGCAAAAATATCGCAGCGTAGATCCGAAGGCTTACGAAGACGTAAGCCTCTCGGATCAAAGCCCGAAGCCGCCGTATCATGGTTTGAGGATTCAAACTAGTGATACGGCGCGCAAAATTTGAAATTACTCCTGTCTAACACCAGTTAGACAGGCGTAATTGCTTTATGAATCTGGGCCAAAGTGTCTTCTTGTTTAAAGTCAACCGCTATAGTATTTGTAGCAGCTGACTTTACATTTTTTAAAGGACCAAAGTTCCTCTCAAAAGAGAAACTCCAGGCACATATAAATGACACAAATGAATGTAGCTCTGTGTTCAGTAATACATTTTAGACATACTGTATGCAATTAGTTTAGTTCCAAAACAAAATTTGGATACATGTTTAAATTACCGAATTACAATAGTAACACATTTAAACAAAAACAAACAAACCTAAATTCGGACAAAATCTGAATTTCTAAACAAGTTTGAATCTAAATCAAATGAAAAAAAAATTGAAATCGATTTTTGAAGAAAGAATACAATAAAATATTAAATAATATACCAATATAATAAAAATAAAAGAATAGTAAAGATTAGAATAGAATTTTATAAAATAAAATAGAATATGACCGTCTTCCAAAATTTGAATAGAATAGATTAGAAAATAATCCAAAACAATGTAATCCAGAATAATAGAAAATAATAGAATAGAAAATAAGAATATAGAATAGAATAGAAAAACAATTGAATGGAATAGAATAAAATATAAAGAATATAACCATCTTCAGAAATTCTAATTTCGAATATAATTAATTTAAATACAAAAGATTAGAATAGAAAATAAGAGAATAGAATAGAAAAACAATAAATATAGGAGGGAATACAATAGAAAGAATATAACTATTTTATTTCTACTATTTTATTTTATTTTATTCTATTTTATTGATTTTATATTCTATTATTTTCTATTCTATTGGCCTTTTTTTATATTCTATTATTCTAATCTTTTCAATTCAAAGTCAAATTCTTTCTATTTGAAAACTCACATTTCGGAAGATGGTTATATATTATATTCTTTCTATTTTATTCTAATTTATTGTTTTTAAATTTATTATTTTCTATTCTAATATTTTCTATTCTATTTGTTTCTATTCTATTCTTTTATTTTCTATTCTTTTCTATTTGTATCTAATATTTTCTATGCTAATTAAAATTAATTCTATTCGAAATTCAAATTTCGGAAGATGGTTATATATTATATTCTTTCTATTTTATTTTATTCTATGTTTAGTCTATTCTTTTATATTCTATTGTGTTCTCTTATTTTCTATTCCATTATTTTCTATTCTTTTCTAATTGTTTCTATTCAAATCAGAATTTGAATTCATTCTATTCTAAATTAAAATGTCCAATTCAATATGTTTTCGGATTTTCAATGGCACATTCATTTTTACTAATGCAGTCAAATTTTTCTAATTCTAATTCAAATACGAAACAAAACAAAACAAATTCCGATAACAAATAAATCGAACATAAGAATTAATTAATTGAAAATAAGTTTAAAAGCCGGCCGGCTCGATTGTATTTTATATGCCTTATCTCACTTCTTCGATGTAATGCCCTGTACACACGATCGGTTTGTCTGATGAAAACGGTCTGTTTTCATCGGATCATGTGTGAGCCCTATCGTGTTTTTCCCATCGGTGAAAAAAAAAATAGAACGTGTTTTAAAAATTTTTGATGGTTAAAAAAACGATAGAAAAAAAACGATCGTCTGTGGGAAAATCCATTGGTCAAAAATCCACGCATGCTCAGAATCAAGTCGACGCATGCTTGGAAGCATTGAACTTCATTTTTCTCTGCACGTCGTGGGGTTTTACGTCACCGCGTTCTGATACAATCGGATTTTTAACCGATGGTGTGTAGGCAAGACTGATGAAAGTCAGCTTCATCGGATATCTGATAAAAAAATCCATCGGTCCGTTTTCATCGGATGAACCGATCATGTGTACGTGGCATAAGTGTGCATTTTAATGTTACTTATTACATTTTTAAGGGTGTATTATGCTATGCTAGTCCCTTCGTTTTTTATGTGGTGCATGCTGGATTGCTACACTGTTTGAGACATCTTCTATGCAATATTGAACCACACTGAGGGATTTTTGCTACCAATAGAGACCCCAGGCTGGGATATCAACCATATGCGCATATTGATCTCCTATAATTAGAGATCACATCCATCTGGTAAGCGGCAGTGTTATTGTTTGGTGGAGGCACTATCCTGTCAGCACTTTTTCCTGGACTATCGGATTATTTGAACACTGGGGATATTTAAGTTTATGTGGACACTCTGCATTAATTTTTATTATATTCACATGTTTTACCTTTGACGCTTTGTTAATGGTATTCCTAAGGGTCCTTTCACACGTGCGGACCGTTCGTCCATTTTTTACGGACCGCAATGCTTTCCTATGGGTTATCATACATTAGCGGATGAGCGGATGAGCATGTTAACATCCGTCTCCATTAAGCTCCGTTTTTTGAACGGAAGAAAACCCTATTTTTCTTCCGTCAAAAAAACGGATGTTAGCGGACGATCCGTTTAATAGCTGATCCGCTAACATCCATTTTTCATCAAAATATGTAATAAAAATATAGTTCTAACAAAAAAAAAAACGGATGAAAAAACGGATGAAAAACGGGTGACAACTGATGAAAAACGGATGAAAAACGGATGAAAAACTGATCAACTGATGATAAAAAACGGATCTAAAAAACGGTCCGCACGTGTGAAAGGACCCTAAGGGTTTATTTTTTTTGGTTTATTAATTCACTTGATAATTCTCAGGTTTACACCTAATTTAGGAATTAACCCCTTCTTGTTATCCTATTGAGGTCTCACAGACATATTTACAGATATCATTTTTCTTTATTCAGTTGGTGTTTCATAATTTTCATTGATATGTATCTAGCATTTCATTATCACTAGTGTCACATTTTAACATACAACAGCACAGCTCTTCCTTTGACCATACGAATTTAACAAAACACATCTACTTAAATAACGAATTGAAACAAAACAATTGTATTTGGCCTGCACATGTCTAATAAATTTCAGAGAAAAGTGTTAGATCCTTCTTTTTAAAAGGGTTTTAACCACTTAAGGACCCAACCTTTTTCTGAGATGTGTTGTTTACAAGTTAAAAAAAAAATTTTGTTTGCTAGAAACTTACTTAGAAGCCCCAAACATTATCCTTTTTTTCTAACACCCTAGAGAATAACATGCTGGTCGTTGCAATACTTTTTAGTTCATTCTGATTTTATTATATTATGACAATACATTATAGAATATGATACAGACATTAATGTGTTCATATAAGTAATATAGTTATTTCATCTAATCAATTTCTGATATATTTTTGTTTCCATAAATTGTTCAAAAAGACTATACAAAACAGGACTAGACATGACAAGACAGGTCAAGACAAAACAAAACTGGACTAGACAAGACAAGACAACATCCCCAAAATAAAAAATAAATAAAAAAAGGGGCAAGGTTAAGGATTGGCAGTAACAACCCCCACCACTCACCACTAATTTGTTCCATTCCTACAAGTAATTTCTAAATTCTTGTTGTTTCTCTATATACTCTCCAGGGGGCCCAGATCCGAAGGTGCTCCTCATGTGTATCCAATTCAAGTGCTAAAAGTGATTCCATCTTTTCTATACTATCCATTTCACTGGCCCATTCCTTAACTGATGGAGTTTGTATTGAGCGCCAGTGTCGTGGTATAACTAGTCTTGCTGCTGTCAACCAGTGTCTCAAAAGACCCCTTTTAATATTCTTATATGATCCTGGTAGTATTGAGAGCAAAGTGATTTGTGGTATATTTAATATTGGTTCCCCAGTAACTAAAGTGTATAGCTGCATAATTTTTTCCCAGAAATTTAAGATTGGGGGACATTCCCACCAAATGTGTAGCAATGAACCTTTAAATATATGGCATCGCCAACATATGTCTGATTTATCTGGGTATATACGCTTTAATGACATTGGGCTCCAATACCACCTGGAAAGAAGTTTGTAATTTGTCTCTTGTGCTTTGATTGTTAGTGACATACAATGTGTTAAATTAAATGCTTTCTTCCACTCTGCATCTTCAATTTGAACATTTAACTCATTCGCCCATTTCCTTATGTATTCAGGGACTTCAGGGTGTTTTTTTATAGCTAATATCTTATAGATTGAAGATAAGACATGTTTTGGTTTTGAGTCTTGTAGCAATAGAAGTTCAAACTGAGTTGTGTCTCTATACAAAAATGTATTTGAGGGAAGAGAGGACAAGAAAGATAATAGTTGCCGATATTCCAACCATTGCGTAAGTGAGGGCTTCGATGTAAATACTAGGTTTAATATTGGTGGGAATGCTGCCTGGCAAGTAATCTGGCACACTCTACGTTGTGATTCTTTGTTCCAAATGAGGAAATCTTTACGTTTTAAAGCCGGTGGAAATCATGGGTTACCAAATAAAGGTGTCATAGGTCCTACTAATGAGGAAAGTTCTAATTGTATAATTGTGTTGGTCCAAATTTTTAATAGGTGGGATGTTAGGGAGGGCATAGTATAAGATAAATCTCGATAGATATCACTATTCTGAAAATCTAACCAAGGAAGGGCGGTAAGATCAAATTGAATTAGCCATTGCTCTATTAGTACCCATTGTTTAGTATTGGAGGAGTGGAACCAGTTCACTATCCTTGTTAATACTGCCGCTACATAATAATGGTAAAGATCAGGTGCACCCGCTCCTCCGTTCACTGTGGGTAGTGATAGTAATTTCTTTTTTAATCTATGTTTTTTATGGCCCCAAATAAATTTTGTAAAGGCCGACTGTAAAGTAGAAAAATAAGATCTAGGGATAGAGACAGGCATGGTTTGGAAGAGATACAAAAACCGCTGTATTAAATCCATTTTTAGAATATTAATCCTCCCAAACCACGAATATTGATTGTGATCATATTTTTTTTAGATCCTGTAAGGTTCGTTGCATAAGAGGAATACAATTTGTTAGATATAAATGGTTCAGGTCAGAGGGGATGAAAATAGTATTTTAATACCGAAGAACAAATTTTGAGTGGAAAACTATTTTTCAGTACAGCCACTTGTTGTGGACTGAGTGACACATTGAGAATAACTGATTTTGATATATTTACTTTAAAGTTACTAAGGGTACCAAAACGTTTAAATTCTGATAAAATAGCCGGTATGGAAACCTGTGGATTAGTGACATATAGCTATAGATCGTCAGCAAACAAGGCTAATTTTATTTCTGTTTGGTTTATCTGTATGCCCCCAATTAAAGGGTTCTGTCTAATTGCTATTGCTAGATGCTCCATTACCAGGATGTAAAGTAAAGGTGATAGTGGGCATCCTTGTCGGGTACCATTTTGTATGGTGAAACTTGTTGATAACGATCCATTGATCTTTATCCTAGCCTCAGGTTTAGTATATAATGGCAGAATCTTGTGAAGTAAATTCGGGCCCAGACCTATTTGCATTAATGATTGTTTTAAGAAGGGCCATCCAATTCGGTCAAAGGCCTTCTCTGCATCAACTGGTATTTTTGCTGTTTGGGCATAATTCCTTAATAAAAAGGTTTTTATAGTATTGTCCCATGCTTCTCTACCTTGTACAAAACCTGTCTGGTCTAAGTGTACCAGGTTTGGAAGAAGAGGTTGGAGACGTAATGCAATTAATTTAGCAAATATTTTTAAGTCTATCCCAATTAACGAGATCGGGCGAAAACTGGAACATAAAGTTAGGTACTTTTCCGGTTTCAGAATCAGAGTGATATGAGCTTCTAATGTCTGAGTTGAGAATTGATTCCTAGGGGAAATAGAATGTAATACTTGGAGCAAAAATGGAGATAGTTATTCCTTATAGGTTTTGTAAAATTTTGGAGTGAATCCATCTGGGCCTGGACTCTTTCCTGATGGAATATCAGCAATCACATCCAATAATTCCTCAAGTTGAAAAGGACGATCTAACAATGTTCTTTTGTCATCATCTAATACTGGGATAGCTGTTTCCTGTACATAATCTTCAATTTGTTGATTGACTCCAACTACATTTTCCGAAGATGGTGATGGAGCCAAGTTATAGAGACCTGAGAAATAATCTCTAAAAACATGTTGAATAGATTGTGGGTCTGACGTAATTTCTCCAGATGGCTTTTTTATACTGGGTATAAAGGTCTGGGATGAACGGGGATGCAATGTTCGTGATAATAATCTCCCGCATTTATCCCCTGATTTATATCTTTCCAGAGCTCTTCTCTGTTCGTATGATTTATGGGATGTTTCAAATAGCTGCAAAAGAGAGGCCCTTGTAGATGAAATATTGGCTAATATTTCTGCACAGTGACTGGTTTTATGTAAAGTTTCTAAAGAGTGAAGCTTTGATAGAGTATTTTGAATAATTATGGATTTTTTCTTTTTAAGTCGTGAGCCATGTTGAATAAACAGACCCCGTAATACTGCTTTTAGAGCTTCCCATTTTAAGGGGAGTGCTGTTTCATCTTGGGCATGGTCAGAGATAAAGTTACTAATTGCTTCTATAACTGCCTTATGACATATTGGATCTAACATAAGTGTATCGTTTAGACGCCAAGACCAATTTGTTCCGTGGGTCTGTGGTGGATTTATTGTTAGAAATACTGGTGAATGATCAGACCAGGTAAATGAGCCTCTTTCCATTGAAGGATCCCATTCTAATACCTTTTGTCCAGTTAAGAAATAGTCCAGTCTATTATATGTTTTATGGGCCAATGAAAAATATGTGTAATTACGGTCTTTGGGATATAAGATCCGCCATAGATCCAATAGCCTATGTTCATAGAATTTTTTTTTGAGAGCCCTCAGGCGAGAGTATGAGATGTTCGATCGTTGAGTGGAGCTATCTAATATGGGATCTAAGGCTAAGTTAAGGTCTCCTCCCACAATAATAATTCCTTCCGCAAAATCTGCTAAAAGATTAAGATAATGTGAGATTGTAGTCGTTTGGTCACAGTTCGGAATATAAAGGTTTGCAATGGTGATCATCTTATTCCATAACCGAATTTTAAGAAAAATGTATCTACCATTTGGGTCAGCTATATGATTCAGATATTGTATTGGCATATGTTTATGAAGTGCTATTGACACTCCTCTTGCTTTTGAACCCGGTGTAGAACTATGGAACCATTGAGAGTAATGTTTACGTGGACACGCGGGAACACCACCTGTACGGAAATGGGTCTCCTGGAGGAGTATAATATCTACCTTAGCTTTGTGCAAACTATATAGAATCTGGCCTCTTTTTGATTCATTATTTAAACCTTTAACATTGTAGGTACAAAGTTTCAGAGATGCTATAGAGAAGTAAGTTGCTGCCATAAAAAAAGAAGAAAAAGAAAAAAAAATGGGGGAATTAATAAAAAGAGAGGCTCCCTCTCTAAACTTTTCATACTACCAGAAGAATACAAAGGAATAACAAAGGGGAGAAGAGAGAAAAAAAAAAGAAAAGGGGGGGGGGGATAAAGAAAAAAAAACGAAAAAAAAACACACACACAAAAAACACTCAAGGGAAATAGGTGTGAGGGGTGATATAAATCACCCCCCAAGACAAAGGGAAATGGAATATATCCAAAAAAAGACACCAAGTCCTACCAGAGGACTGATGTACCTACAAGGGGGAAAGTTAATGGGCATAAAGGATATCTCACCGCAGGTATTTAGGGCTAACTAAACATGTGGGTATTATGACACCGCTCGTATATACAAATAATTGAATAAATAAATATATACACCGCTAATCAAACATACAAAGTGGGACTAGCAGTTTAAATAAATCAATAAGTCAATAAATCATTAACTCAGTAAATAAGTCACTAAGTAGATAAATTAATAAATTAATAGATCAAGCTCAATATACCAATTGTTGCGGCCCGACTTTGGCCATGTAGCCTTAATATTCTTCCTTCTTACCTACAACTCCAAGAGAGAAGAAAAAAAAAAGAAACCCAACACCACTATACCAATATACCAATGGTTGCAGCTCAAGTTTGTCACATGTCCTATTGACTTGGTTAAATAAATTTCAAGATATATATATAAATCAAAAAAAAAAAAAAGCTATATAGCTGACAAATAATTAATCATGGTTATAATAGCTCTACATATTTCCCCTTTTCCTTTCTCCCCCCTCCTCGGTGGGCAGAGCCAATAAAAAAAAAAATAACCGTGTAATCAAATTATAGTAAGTCATATACTTGTATATCATACCACATTCATTGCTCTTACCCAATAGAAGAAGAGAAGGGGAAAAAAAGAGAAAAAAAATGCGCCCCAATAACAATATGCCAATCATTGCAACTCATGATTGACTCATAATTGACTATATCGCATAGACATTGCCAAGTGTACATCCAAAAACTAAGGCAAGAAGAAAATTATAATAATTTCCTCTTCTCGTTTCTCTTGCCCCTGACCCCCCCTTCCATAATAAACAATAGGTATATAATGCACAATAGATATATATATATATACACATACATTCAAAAGAAAAATGTAAACAAAGGATAAGCCAGAGAAAAGGCAGAGCCAGAAAAAAAAGCCGGAAAAAAAAAGGGGGCAAGAAAAAGAAATGAAGTATAAAGGTGAGGTAAAGAAATAAAGAAAGAGAAAAAAGGAAGAAAAGAAAGAAAGAAAAAAAAAAGATAAGCAAAGAGAAAAAAAGAGAAGCAAAGAAAAGCAAAGAAGGGGGGAGAGGGATAAAGCCAATCTCTCCACTCTTCTTTAGCGATTCCTGATCCATATTCCATCTATCACTAGATTCTTACTACAATATTACTGTAACATCTATTATTGATTCTCTAACTGATTCCCATGTTGATTCATCATACCCCTACCCTGATTTTCAGTCCTTCTAAACAATGAATATGTCCTGGGCCAGACTATTAGTGGGGTATCTGGTAAGTCCCAAGCAAGTTGTATAGTAGGGATATCTGATGGGTCTCGTAGATTATACCACCTGCCATCTTTCTTAATTTGAAGTTGAAAAGGAAAGTTCCAACGATATATGATGTTATGTTCTTGCAACATTTTAAGTAATGGTCTTAATGCTCTCCTCTTCTCCAAAGTGAATTGAAACAAGTCCTGCAATAGTTGAATAGATGTCCCATTGACATTAATTTGACCCTTTTCTCTAGCCTTCCTCAAAATCTCTTCCTTCTCTCTATAAAAATGCACACGACATATAATATCTCTTGGTTTATTTATATCTATATTTCGTGGCCCTAAAGAACGATGAACTCTGTCGAGCTCTATCTTCTGGTCCTCTGATATCCCCAACACTGAGGTAAAGATTTTATTAACCGTTGGGGTCAGTTCATCTCCCCCAACTGTCTCCGGCAGTCCCCTGATCCTAATATTATTTCTTCTGTTGCGATTGTCCTGATCCTCCCAGATCTGAAACAGGGTATGTAGTTGGGATTCATGAGCATCTATACGCTGCTCCTGTCGATGCATAGAGTCCGCTAAACCTTCCACAGAATTTTCCACCTCTGCCAATTTTATCCTGGATGCTTGCGATTCAGCCTGTAATTCATTTGTAATAAGTTTAACAGACTCAAGCTCCTTGCGATAACCATGCTCTAACCGTTGTACAAATGCTTCCATCTCATTACGGGTGGGCAGGGCACGAAGATATTCCCGCAGATCACTCAACTCTGTACCCAATACTGCCGCTATTGCTGTCTGCTTTAGACCCCCATCTAGACCCCCTTCTAGACCCATATCCAGAACTCTGCCTATATTCGCTGGATCAACCGTGTCCACTGGATTACTAACTCTACTTCGGCCGGAGCAAGGTAGTAAGGATGAGAATGGGGATGTAGATAAGGATGGTGGGGGAGATGGGGGGGAGGGTGAGATTTGCTAAAAGTAGATGGCATGCTAGGGGCAGAAACAGACCCAAATCCTCCCATATTAATATTTATGTCCAATATATTTGGTTGCATACTAGATTGCATATGTGATATGTCTCTACCTGTGCCTACACCTGCTAAGTCAGTATGCATAGTTGGTATAGCGGTAGCGTTAGGCATAGCGGTAACCCCAGCAGCAGCAGCAGCAGCAGCACCAGCATCAGTCACAATAGTAGCAGTAGTAGCAGTAGTGGCAGTAGTAGTAGCAGTAGCAGTAGCAGAAATTGAGGTAAGTGAAACAGACAACATACGTTCTGATGATCTGTTGACTTCAGAGGATATAGGCATGTTTGAAAGTGCATCAGGGGCATCAGGGGCATCCTCTGTGGGATCCATAGATGTATCTATAGATGAATCTATTAAAGCAAGCTGTTCAGCACCTGTTGGTTGTGTCCCCTTGAACTCTGTCCCCTCCACTAGAGATAATGGGGTTAGATGGTGGTTGCAATACTTTATGTCACACCGTATTTGCGCAGCGGTCTTACATGCACACTTTTTTGGGAAAAAATACACTTTTTTTAATAAAAAAATAAGACAACACTAAAATTAGCCTAATTGTTTTTTTATAATGTAAAGGATAATCAATGTAAATGTGAAAGATAATGTTACGCAGAGTAAATTGATACCCAACATGTCAAGCTTCAAAATTGCGCCCGCTCGTAGAATGGCGACAAACATTTACCCTTAAAAATCTCCATAGGCGACATTTTAAATATTCTACAGGTTGAATGTTTTGAGTTACAGAGGAGGTCTAGGGCTAGAATTATTGCTCTCGCTCTACCAATCGCAACGATACCACACATGTGTGGTTTAAACACCGCTTTCATATGCGGGCGCTACTCACATATGCAGTTGCTTCTGCAAGCGAGCTCAGGGGGACGGGGTGCCTTTAAAAAAAAAATCTTATTTATTTTACCTTTTATTTTTTTATTTTTAAACTGTACTTATTCCTATTACAAGGAATATAAATCATGCAGGACCTCTTAAAAATGCGCTTGTAATGTGAATAATGATAAGTGTACAGCTGCAACAAAAACCATCAAATATCTCTATGGTGCAAAAACAATTATATAAACATGAAAAGAATAGAAAAAATATTGCGCCAATCCTACAATAAGAATAAGTGAGCTGCCAAACACTACAAGCAGACTGATATTTGTAAAAGTGAAAAATATATAAAGTATGGCGCTATTACTGTCACTTAGAGATATGTATATAAACCTTCTCTATGACAGTATTCAAAACCTCATAAGGAGTAACCCTTCAGAGGAAAATATGTGATATTAAAATACCAATAAATGTAAGTGGTGAACAAATGCAATGGTTTTCACCAGTGCATGTAAAACTTCTGTGATAATAACCAATATTCAAAAATACAAGTGAATGAGTGTGGACACTACAAATTTGCTAGGTGTACATAAATCCTGCAAAGAAAAAAAATGGAACTTCAAAAATGGAACATCCAAAAATGAATTAATATTCACCAATGTGAGTGAAACATATAGTGATATAAAAAAATAAAAACTTAAATACCAAATAATTTTCGATTAATGGATTCGTAATTTTGTACTTTCGTAAATACATAGCCACACGTGGCTAATCCATATTAAGATATGCTTTCTCTTAAGCCCCATACACACGGTCGGACTTTTTGCCAACAAACGTCAAAATGAGCGTTTTCCAAAAAAAGTGTGTACGCTCTATCTGACAAACTTTTTTTGGCTTCAAAAGTTTGGCCAACTCCCTTCAGACAAAAATCCATGGAAAAGTTTGTTTGAAGTTCGATCGTGTGTACGAGGCTTTACACTGTCCAATGTGACTCAGCACAAAAGAGATAAGCTGATTGGCTAAGATATTAAGTAAGATACATCACTCACTAACTACACTGCCCAGTGCCCATTCGAAAGAACGATACAAGTACACAAATTTACGAACAAACAAAGAAACGGATTTACAAAACACACAAATGAAAATACGAACATACGAATGAAAATACGAACAAAGGATTCAAAATACGGAATGCAAATCGTTCGTTATAGATGTCATTTTCGTTCTTTTGCTTTTTCGGTGTTTTGTATATTAGTAAGATTGTCCAATCATACGTTCGTATTTTCACTTGTTTGTTATTTTGCTTATTCGTAATTCCGTAATTTTTCGTATTTTGGTTCTTTCAGCTTTTCGGATGTTCGAATTGATCTGAATGTACGAATGCTAACAAATTTGTACGAAAATCCATTTGTTACGAACGGGAACGCACATGTCTATTGATTAAACATAGGATCACTGTATCCAATCATATGAGTAAAAACAGAAACATATCCATAGTGTAATTCTATATAGAAGGGCCCAGATTCAGGTACATCTGCGCATTATTGGACCGGCGTAGCGCACCGCCTTTACGTTAGACTTGCGCAATTTTGCCGCATAATCACCCTATTCTCGTAGCTTTTGCGCAGAAAATTGCGCATGCGTAACGTTTTTTCAGAGGCGTAAGGTGGAGTAATACAAATTGGGAAGGACGTGGGCGTGTTCCATTGAAATGAGCCGTGACCCCATGCTAATGAAGGGCCGGCCGGCTCGCGCATGCGCGCTTGAAGGAGACCATGGTCAGCTCCGCTGTGCGCATGCTCACAACTCGGGAGCAGCGCAATCAGTGAAATTGGAAGTGGACCCGGGCAACTTAGTGAACTACGCAAACAGCATAAATAGACAGACACAAATGCACTTCCTTTGCAAAAGCACATCCCTTTGGGATCTTCCTAAACAGCAAGACGCTTTTGTTTATTAGCGTTTGTTTGTTTGTTTGTGACGTGTCTTTGAGATATTTGGGCACTGTTTTGCAGAGTGATTTTTGTCTTTTATGTGTTTTCTTTGTTGTTATTTTGTTTAAAATATATTTTTGCTGGGCATTTTTTTTTTTGCTCGTCATTTATTTAATTTTTTTGGTTCTGTTTGTGTATGATTTTGGAATGTGGGGGTGATATTCCTGCCGGAAAAGGGGTGTCACCCTCATTTGTGGTGGAGAAGTGATCCCCAGGTCCGTGTGAATGGTGTATGAATGTGACAGTGACATAATTGGAGCCGTGGCGTGGCGTTGCAGCTCACAAGTCCTGCATGTTGGACTGGTGCCAATCCCATGGATGAGGATGTGGGGTGTGTGTGCTAGGGACCACAGTGGTGTGCATGCATGCATTCTCATTGTGGCATGATTCATGTGTGTGTTTAACGTGCAAAGATGCATATGTGAGCTGGCATGAGATGGGGTCATGAGATGGGGTCCCAGTGCATATGCAGAGTCACCTTGAAGGGAAAAGACAGGAGGATGTTAGTAGTGCATGTGCCCCTTGTGATGTGTGCATCATGGGGGGGGACAGTCATGCCTGCCACCCATGTCACTCACCAACCAGCCAGCTGTCCCCATGTTCTGTTTGAAATCTGTGGGGATACGGCTCTGATTGTATATGTAGCTGTCATGGGTGTCATGGGTGGTGTCACGTGTTGGGCTGGTGATGTCCTCCTGCAGGGTTGTGGTTAATTCCATGATGGCATGAGGGGTGAATCTGAAGATGCGAGACACCTCAGAATCACTCATGCCAAAGATGTCTATGTGTGTGTGATATATCCTCTCCTGTGAAGAGTGAAGAGTGAGGGGCTTGTATCAGATAAGAATATTGTATTAGATTAGATTAAATTAAATTAGATTAAATTGTAAAGTTTAGATAAGCAAAAAAAAAAAAATATCTCCCGTGCCCTCCTTAGTGCCCTCCTCAGTGCCCTCCTCAATGCCCTCCTCCTTCTTTGTTCATCTAAAGTCAGTAGTATAGCTATGTACGACGATGCCCCTGGCATGTTGGCATACAGATTGTTGTGCAACACGTGTGACTGCTGAGCTCCTTACTAACAGTGTTGCTTTATCTAACAAGTAGACTTTTTTTTTCTTTTTAGACCAGCTTTTATATGCTCTAATTTTAGACAGGACATTTTGCTGTTGCGCACACTGCGTCGCCTGCGCTGCCCCAACGTTCTTTTGTGGATCCCCGTAAGTCCCTCATTAGCATATTTGACTAGAAAATCAATGGTCTGTCTAGCGCACTTTTGCGCGGACGGATGCGCCAGTCTAACGAAATTACGCGGGACAAAAAAAAGTAGATTTTTTGCGTATCTCGTTCTGGGGAAGCCGCGCATCGAAACGCACGCGCACATTTCGACTTACGCACGCGCATCTCCTGTTGCGCAGGCGTAATCGCTCTGTGAATCTGGGCCAAGGTCTTTATTTTCCTCGCAAGCAGCAATGACAGCAGTGATAGTGAGATCTGTGTCTCCAGGTAGCGTACTAACTGTAACGTTTGATCGTCGCTGAGACAACCCTAACGTAATCGACATCATCAGAGGGCGTGTCTTCATAATTAAATTTGAGATCTGGGGTCAAGAAGACCCCAGATCTCATATTAACACTAAAAGGCCCTCCGGTAATTGGCCGGGGGCACTAGAGAGTGGCGGGAGAAGGGGAGCTTGCGGAAAATCCACCAAGGAGACCACCATTATCGTAAACCGGACCACCTGCTGAAGAGGGGGATACCTGGGTTATGGCAGCTAGCATATCCCTCTTCAAACAGCCGACGTATATTGGTGTGCGGCGGTCCGGAAGTGGTTAAGTACCTGAATTTGGCTTGCTATCAATCTCTTTCAGCACCTGTAATAAAGAGCTCAGACTGGGAGAGGAAGAGGCAGCACAAAAAAGCAAATCAGTTTTGCCATTGTATAAGAAGCAGGCTGATAGGAGGAGCCAGCACAGTGTCAACAAGATAAGCTTATCAGCCTTACTATATTCAGTTACAGGCTGGAGAAGGAGCACAACCAGTAAGTGTTACTAAACTTGTTACTGAGTTTGTTTCAGCAAATCAGATCTCCTGCCCTAGCAAACAATGCTTTGTGGTATGGCGGAGCTGTGAAAATCTTAGAGCTGGACTAACAAAATCATTTGGCAGGTAAACTAGCTGTCACATTATATGACTCATTTGTGTATTCTGTTTTACTGTTTAACCACTTCAATACCGGCCCATTGACAATTGACGGCCAGAGATGGGATCTCCATCCTAAGTGGCCATCAATTGATGGCCTGGGCTTTGCAGGTGAATATCTGAATGATGCCTGCAGCCAGAGGCATCATCCAGATATCCTCTTCTTCAGCCGGCGATTCTGCACGACATAAGAATGATCATAGCAGCGGTTCCACCGCTTGATCGTTCTTACAGGCCGCGGGGGGGGACATCCCCCCTCCCGCCACCATCCGGTGCTTCTCCGGGCTCTCCCGTGCCTCTCCCGGCGTCGGCAGGAAGCATAGAGATGACTGGTGACCAGATGGTCACCAGTCATCTATATGACCGTCGGAGGACCCGGGCGCGATGTGATGACGTCATGCCCGGGTCCCCATAACTAAACAAAGCTGCAATTGCGGCTGTAAGCAACCATTTATGAGATCGGTGAATTTTTTTTCACCGATCTCATGGTTTTCAGCCTGGAGGAGAGATGTGAGGTCTTATTGACCCCGCATCTCTCCTTAAAGAGGACCTGTCACACACATTTCCTATTACAAGGGATGTTTACATTCCTTGTAATAGGAATAAAAGTGGAGAAAAAAAATGTTGAAAAAAAGTGGAAAAATAAATAAAAAATAAGTCAAAAAAATAAATAAAAGATAAAAAAATATTAAAACGCCCCTGTCCCCGATAGCTCGCGTGCAGAAGCGAACGCACACGTAAGTCCCGCCGACATATGTAAACGCTGTTTAAACCACATAAGGGAGGCATCGCCGCATGCGTTAGAGTGCCAGCAACGAATCTAGCACTAGATCTCCTCTGTAAATCTAAACTGGTAACCTGTAAAAAATAAATAAAGCGTTGCCTATGGAGATTTTTAAGTACCGAAGTTTGGCGCCATTCCATGAGTGTGCGCATAATTAAAGCGTGACATGTTGGGTATCTATTTACTCAGTGTAACATAATCTTTCACATAATACAAAAAAATTGGGCTACTGTTTTGTTATTTTTTTTAATTCATGAAACATTTTTTTTACAAAAAAAAGGCGTTTGAAAAATTATTGCGTAAATACCGTGCGAGATAAAACATTGCAATGACCGTCGTGTATTTGTGTATTCTGTTTTACTGTTTAACCACTTCAATTCCGGCCCATTGACAATTGACGGCCAGAGATGGGATCTCCATCCTAAGTGGCCATCAATTGACGGCCTGGGCTTTGCAGGTGAATATCTGAATGATGCCTGCAGCCAGAGGCATCATCCAGATATCCTCTTCTTCAGCCGGCGATTCTGCACGACATAAGAAAGATCATAGCAGCGGTTCCGCCGCTTGATCGTTGTTACAGGCCGCGGGAGGGGACATCCCCCCTCCCGCCACCATCCGGTGCTTCTCCGGGCTCTCCCGTGCCTCTCCCGGCGTCGGCAGGAAGCATAGAGATGACTAGTGACATGTTGGGTATCTATTTACTCGGTGTAACATAATCTTTCACATAATACAAAAAAATTGGTCTACTGTTTTGTTATTTTTTTTTAATTCATGAAACATTTTTTTTTACAAAAAAAAGGCGTTTGAAAAATGATTGCGTAAATACCGTGCGAGATAAAACATTGCAATGACCGTCGTTTTATTCTCTAGGGTGTCTGCTAAAAAAACATATATAATGTTTGGGGGTACTGCGTAATTTTCTAGCAAAAGAATGATGATTATTACATGTAGGAGAGAAGTGTCAGAATAGGCCCGGTATGGAGGTGGTATAAAAGCCCGGTATTGAAGTGGTTAAAAAAAAAAAAAATCATACTTGCATTTTTGTAGTTCTGCTTTCAATTCCCTATGAAAGTGGAAGCAAACACACCAGGGCCCTGTAGAAAGCAGACTATTCTGCCATTTGGACTATTATTTCTAATACCTCTTTTATACCAGCAAAAGTGAGATTATACCCAGTTGCATTATAAATTACCACTTCAAGGGATGAATGGACCAGCCAGATCTTTAACATGACATCTAAAAGGGGTTTAATTGAAATTTCTGTTGCTGTGGCTTTTGGTTCACATCTCTGCCTCTGACCCCGCTGCCTTATGCCGTGGTGAGTAAGGTTTACATTCACCGTAATGTTAGCAAAAAGCTTTGTAAAGTACAATGTCGTTTTCAATTCTTTCACTGAATATTCCCCCCAAAAAAACACAAGAGAATAAGAGAGGCAATATTCATTTCTTTTGTTCCAAGGTTGCCTTTAACGTGCCTGACAACATGAGCAGACAGTAATAGATTAAAATGATTACATTCTTTGTGGTAATTATCACAAAAGGAAATTAAAGCTTTTTAAAAAATTAATTGTAATAAAATGCACTTGATTAGGTTTTATCCCTCTATAATGACTCCCCGGGGCTTAAAGGAACTTTTAAAACATTTCTATATCCTTTTCAATTCAGAAATAAATGTCATTGTTCCCTTCGTCCTTCTAGCTCTTTGCCAAAATTTAGAGAAGCGCTTTGTTTCTTTTAAACAAAACAGCATATTTTTAATTAGCATGCAACAAGATTAAAAATGTGTTGTCAATTATTTTACTATTAGTGCTTTTCAATTGCTGAAGTATTTGAATAATCAAGAACAACAGGGGTGAACAAGGTAAACCAATATTTAAAGCATAGAAAAAATCTCATGATAATTTCTTTTTTTTTTTAAGTTAACTTATATTAGCTTGAGAAAGGAGTGCGGCAGCCGCGTCATTCGCTGCCTGACCACTCAGAAACGCGTCGCTTGCCCGGTGACGTCATCATCCCTGTCCATCCGCGCCTCGAGTGCCTGATGAGATCCATCTACCGCAGCCGCCCCTCACCAGATCCTGATCTCCCCCCACTCCACAGCGAGGACCAGGGACACGACGTAAGTTGCGCTAAACATTGTGAACAATGAATATATAAACAAATATAAATTGTAGTGACCAGTTGAGACTTAATCGGTTAGCTTATGATCATTTAACATGAAAAAAATCCCAAACAAAAGTCCATGAAAGTGATTGAAATGTTGGATCACAGAAGTGATCAAAGTGAGATGGTCCTTCACCAGTGAAGAAAAAAAGTCCTCAAATTAAATAATCAGATGAACCACCAATGCGAAGTGACAACAAAATAGCTAGGATCCTCCACCACCAAAGCATATAAATCTGGTTACCAGATCCCCATGGTCCCTTGATTATAGGAGACCCCAGGTAGCATGTAGGTATAGAGAATTGCGGAGCCACAAGCTGAATGGAAACAGTCTATTGGGGATCATCACCTCATTCCATTACTCCAAAACATGAACATTAGATATGTGCATTCCCGTTCGTACGAATGTCATTTTCGTACGAAAATGTTCATTTTCGTACCCGCGGGATAATGTGTACATACGAAAATATTAAAGCACCAAAATACGAAAACGACGGGATAACGGATTAGCCGCATAACGAACGACCGCAATTACGAACGATCCGACGGGAAAAAACGACAAAACGAAAATGGCAAAATAACGAAAATTAAATCTGTATCAAGAGGTTTGCATTGTGTATTTTGTTTGAATCCGTTTTGTGTTCGTTTTCAGTTGTATGTTCATTGTTCAATGACATCTATAACAAAAGAATTTCATTATGTATATTGAATGAATTCCTTTTTCTTTTTTCTGTGTATTCAAAATACTGAAGGCAATTTTTTTGTTATAGGTGTCATATCAACATACGAAAATAACAAAAGAAACGTGTTCAAATGCAAATCTTTTGTTTATGGTTTTTTTAATGGCCAGAGAGTTAGGCTGGCCATACATGATACAATTTTCTGTGCAATTTTCTTTAGATTTACCTTCAACTATGTAGTGCAAGGGCCTGCCTGATTGCATACAATTGAAAGTGTTGTTTAGTTTGACCTCATATATGGTTTTTGGTAAATCTAAAAGAAAATTGTACAAGAAAATTGAACATGTATGGCCAGCCTCAGTGACTGAAAGCAGCTTCTCTTTTGTGCTGAGTACTAGAGTAGTGAGTACACTTGTACAGTAAAGCCTAATAAACTTTTCTGTGGATTTTCATCTGAAGGGACATCAGTTGGCCAGACTTCTGAACCCAAAAATGATTTTCTGATGCAGTTTAAAAACAAACAAATTTTCTGAGAACGATCGGAAAACGATTGTTTTTATGTTTGTTGTTAAAATAGTCTGACCAAGTGTATGGGGCTGTGTAATAGTATTGTTAAGCCCCATACACTTGGTCAGACTATTTTAACAACAAACATAAAAACGATCGTTTTCCGATCGTTCTCAGAAAATTCGTTCGTTTTTAAACTGCATCAGAAAACCATTTTTGGGTTCAGAAGTCTGGCCAACTGATCTCCCTTCAGATGAAAATCCACAGAAAAGTTTATTAGGCTTTACTGTACAAGTGTACTCACTACTCTAGTACTCAGCACAAAAGAGAAGCTGCTTTCAGTCACTGAGGCTGGCCATACATGTTCAATTTTCTTGTACAATTTTCTTTTAGATTTACCAAAAACCATATATGAGGTCAAACTGAACAACACTTTCAATTGTATGCAATCAGGCAGGCCCTTGCACTACATAGTTGAAGGTAAATCTAAAGAAAATTGCACAGAAAATTGTATCATGTATGGCCAGCCTAACTCTCTGGCCATTAAAAAAACCATAAACAAAAGATTTGCATTTGAACATGTTTCTTTTGTTATTTTCGTATGTTGATATGACACCTATAACAGACAGGAATTCATTCAATATACATAATGAAATTATTTTGTTATAGATGTCATTGAACAATGAACATACAACTGACACTAACAAAAGAAAAGCATTCAAGATGCACAGAATGCAAATTGACGAAAATTCACGATAATTATTGTCTAACAAGAAACGAACATGAATTAAACAGAATAACGAATCATCCCGCATGTACGAAAATAAAACGGTAACGGAAATACGAAACGATCGGAATACGAAAAAATCACGTCGTACGACAAACGAACGGGAACGAACGGGAAAACGGGCGTCTAACGAAAAACGAACGGAAACGAACAGACGGGACCATACAAAACGGAACAAAAGAAAACGAAAAAAATTTCTGTGCACATGTCTAATGAACATATTCATAGATTGGAAAAAGAAAACAGAGTAGGGGCCTTGATAGTGTAAAACCTTTAAAACTTTATTTTAAAAGATTAGACATAAAAAACACTCACATTTTGTCAGTGATTAAAAAGCCTTATAGTCCGATGTCCCGGCCGGATACATACAGACAACCCATCCAAACAGGGAAACCAAGCAGTCAAGGGGGGTGATACCGATGTACCGCACATTCCACCCTTTGCTGTTACTTATATGCTATTTTGTAAAAAATTTAAACTAGTGCTACCCTATTATTTTGGTTTGTTCAAGTTTGGTGAGATACTCTACAAGGGATAAATACATCTGATGCGTTTCACACTACAAGTTAGTGCTTAGTCATAGATGACTAAGCACTAACTTATAGTGCGAAATGCGTCAGGGTATAACCCTGCATTTTGTGCTGTGTTTTGTAGTGCATTTTTCCTTTTTAAATAAAAGACAACCATCAAGGTTTTTTGAAGTGCAGCTGTCCATACTTCCCTTTTCCACTTGTTGCAGTTAAACAAGTGTAACGGATGGTTGCTACTAGTTGCTACCATCCACCATGTTCACCCTGCTGCTAGACCTTCATGCATCACTCTCCAATTGACAATTAACAGTCATTTGCTTTTGTTTTGTTTTTGTTTATTTGGGGGATATAACTTGGTTTGGGAAAGGGGTATGGAATGCCCATAGAACAGATCACCTTTGCCATCATCATTAAAGAATTAATTCAATTTAAAGTGTAACGCTGTGAATGTGAAAAAATTGAACGAACCATTAATTATAAAATCAACATACGTGAAAGTATGGAATATAACAATTCCATATATAGGAATAACAAAATGTGAGAATAGTAAATCCTATAGGTTATTTTGCATGTAATGAAAACAATACATATAACCATGGGAGTAAATAAATACAGTGTGGTGTATATCAAAAGTGGCAAAAAAACATCTAAAATAATATGTATATCAAAAGGGTGCAAACAACACAAAAATAGCAATCTGAAAATAAAAAGAAATATGTCTGAGATGCAAACAAAACCTGAGATTGTGTGTCTAAAACATAAATGTGTAAATGGCACAAAACAACTGTAAAAAATGAGATATAACGATCTTCATAAAGATGAGCTGCAAAAGTCCAAAACCACTATCATAAAACAGTTCTTCAGTGGCCATCCAAAATGGGGGGAGAGACCTGACCCAAGTCAAGCTATAATCAATACTTCAAGTGATCTATGTAAGCATAAATGATGTGCTGTAGAGAGTATCATCCGGGAGTGCCTTCACCGTTGGGCAGGGAGAAAAATTAATACTCTTACCCTCCAATGTGGACCCAGCTCACCGTACGGTGGTGGATCGCCTGCGCTTAATTCACACCAAGGACTTGAAGGGACTGGATCTACAGGACACCTCCTTCTCTCCACTGGAAAAACTTCTTTGTCAGATCAACAACTTCAATGTCAGAATCTGATGTAATAGGGTCAAGTGTCCAAGCTAGGATTCTGCCAAACCTTCCTTTCGCACACACTGAACTCTCACACTGAGTGAGTACACGGCAAGCAGGAGACAGGAACCAAACACATGATATAGTTCGGGCAAGGCAGACTTGGACAGCACAGTGTTAAATAGTGTATTCTGTAAAGGCTAGGGTGGAGCTACACTGAGGAGAGATTACTTAACCATATAGGTGTGAGAGTGCAGGCCCAATGCTGACACACAGACCAGGTAAATAGACGGACAGGGCATGAAGGTATTACTGGTGATTCATGACACAATTAAATTGTATACTTCTTCCTACTGTGTCTTTCCAACACCCAATATTCTCTGTGCAACAAACTCACCAGATCTCCTTGACCTCTTTTTTTAATAAGCAGGTCAATCACGTTGTAGATTTCATAAACAATGCGGCTCCTTCCTCCGTGATCAAAGATTTCCTTCAGTTATATATATAAGAAGCAGAACGACAGAAATAGTCTTCGTTGTGTAAAACCATTTATTTATCAGATCCACTTACTAGTAAAGTGTTTGGGCCAGCACTCATGAACCAAACGCTCATAATTTACACCACCAGCTTCTCCTGCTATAGTGTATGTGTGCACTCCACTAGTGTGGGATGCCATCACAGTGTCTTGTTCCTTTTCAGTGCATTTCATCTCTTAAGAAATCTTCAGGGATGGTTAGGGCTACACCCTCCTCCCCATTCTTTGCCCCTTTCTCCATATCATTTCTTTCTTGGATCTCTTCAATTTGAGTCTTTTTTCTCAAATCTGTTATAGAGCCTAGCATGAGACTTTTACACTCTACGCACCTGCATCAGGATGTAAATGCAAAGTTTCCAGCAGATGGTCTAGGGATTGTTCATAAGACTTCCTTACGACTTACTACCAGCATATGTTCCCGTTAACGCTTAACTATTGTTGTTAGTCCATAATTGAATCACATCTTATGGAAAATACAACGTCTCTATCGTAATTGGAGTGTATATTTTTGCATTTTATTTTTGCATTTTATAAGTTATAAGTTGTATTATGTTTCTGTTCTTTGCACATTTCTTTCAATAAAAATGTTGAACAAGAAAAACAATTAGTCATTAGCTATAAAACAATTTAATCGGTTGTATATCCATATTTTTAATCCCACAGGGTTTCCAATTAATAGGCCCATTTTGTTTTATTTCTTGAGATCTGCAGTTTTATATTTGAACCTCTCCAGTGGTTCATAACCCTATCTGTACTATATAGGGTTTTATTTGTGAAATTCTTTAAAATGGGAACATACACACATATTTGGTGAACTCATTTTTATTTTAATAAAATATTCCCCGAATTCTGACAGATAATTTTCTGTTGTGCTACCTACATACTGGAGTGCACCTGGGCACTCCAGCATGTAGGGCACATGGCTGGTATCACATGAGATGAAATATTTACTTGCATAAGTTTTATGCATCTTATTTAATGATAATTTTATTTTTTCTTAAATTATTGTTAACTGTCCCAGAAGGGAGACATCTTTTATGGATATAAAACCCCTTTCCAACAAAGGAGGTTGTTATCTTGCTGGGTGTTCCAATATATTGTGTACCAATCTAAGTGTGGGAGCTCTCCTATATATAAATGTTGGAATTTTAGAATAATGTGTAGTCCAGTGCTGCCACTCTCTCTTGTGCAGTCTGAGTGCTGCTGTAGAGGGGATTTAAAGATAACAAAGACAAAAAAATATTTACTTAGTCCGGTCTGGTCTTTGGTTGTCTCCTGTCACATCACTGGATGGGAATCTCAAGATGATGAGGACAGACTCTGTCACTGCTCCAATCCAATTGTCTCTTAGCAGGAGGACAGGATGAGTGGGGGTGAAGTAGTGGCACAAATACCAGTGTATAGTGCTGATGGCACTGGACTTTAAAAGCACTGTCATTGTGTAGTATGAAATGACAGAGAAATTAATATCACTGATGGAAGTCGGTCAGGAACAAGCTGATATCAGCAATGGATGGGCAGTATATTCCAGAGCATAAAGTGGAAGATGTAGTTGGCGAAAAACTGTTGAGATCAGTACAGGAGCAGATTAGCACACAACTAAGAGTCACTAAGAGCTTTCTTTTGATGGTATATGATTATCTCTGCGATTTTTATTTTTTGCGCTATAAACAAAAATAGAGCGACATTTTTGAAAAAAATCAATATTTTTTACTTTTTGTTATTAGAAAAATCAAATAAACTAAATTTTAGTCAAACATCTAAGCCAAAATTTATTTAGCCACATGTCTTTAGTAAAAAATAAATCGCAATATAAAAAAAAAAATAGCTACCTAGCGGCAACAGTGACACTAATACAGTGATCAGAAAATCAGAAAACCGATCGCTTAGTGACACTGGCAATAGGGGGTGAAAGGGTTAACTAGGGCGGTGATCAACGGGTTAAACATTTTTTTAGGGGGGGTACGGGGCTACCATAGACCTAACACTAACTGCCTGTCACACTAACTGTCACACTGACACTAAATGCAGTGATCAGTAAATATATGATCACTGCAATCAGTGACACTGTGACAGGGGGGTGGGGGGGTGTGATCGGAAGGGGTTAATGTGCCTATGTGTACTGGTGTCAGTGTAGTGTTGGTGCAACTTACTGTGATGTATTCTAAAAAAAATACAGCTGAGAGGAGAGCTGACATCACTTCCTCTGCCAGTGTTTACATTACACAGGCAGAGGAAGTCACACGGCGGGGGGATGCCGGATTTTCTGGGAGTGATCACGAGGGGGTGGACAAAAACGAACAGCCGCCCCCAGTCCCGATCGGACCCCCGACCCGCAAGAAGGCAGGGACGTACATGTACGCCCATCTGCCTGTACGTGCCATTCTGTGGACGTACATATACATAACAAGCTGGAGTTAAAAGCTGATTGGCTACCATGCACAGCTCCGCCAGATTTTGAACTCCCCCATTTTAGTTAATCAACCCCATTGTCAGTAATTTTATCTTGATCCCATTTTCTAATTTCACAAAATCAACAGAAACAATCTCACTAGTTTTACATAGCTTGTGTAATTATATTATGCTATTTTTATATACAATTAATCAATATAATAAATCCATTAGGATCCGGTTTCAGCATTTCCGCTTTTAGTGATCTATATGAAAAGTCAACAAAGTTATTATCTTCTTTTCTTTTCAATAATTTTAATTAGATTTTTAAGTAATTCAGTAAGATTACATACCAGTAAGCCTTAAACATCAACTAAATAAAGCAACAATAATCCAATTGATACATCTTTATCTGCTTTCACAATATTACTTCCCAAGTTCCCATCAATAAAATTGGGTATCTATCATTGAAAAAGCTGAATCAGTTATAAAGCTTTATATATGGTTAAACCACAGCTCTTGTTGCTGGAAATCATGTTGTATGATCCAGGTTACTGATCAATATTCTAGTGCAGTGGTCTCCAAACTGCGGCCCAAGGGCCAAATGTGTCCCTTTGCTTGCCTTTATCTGGCCATTGGAGCAATATTCAATTGACTAACACCAATGATGGGGCACCATTCCATCAACTACTACTGACACCATCACCACCACCATCACTGACACTACTACTAAACTCCTCATTGATATCAATAATGGGTCACTATTTCTCTCATTAAAACCAATGATGGGGCACTGATGCCAATGCATTTTCTACCTTCACTGGGCACAGTCCGGCCCCCCTAAAGCCTGGAGGACAGTAAACTGGCCCTTTGCTTAGAAAGTTTAGAGACCCCTGTTCTAGTGTTATCTGATACAACATTGCATAAATAAGTAGAAGGAAGGATGAGAAAAACGTTAAGAAGAAAAAAGGTCAAATGGTCCAATGGAAATAGCTTTGGGTAAGAGCAAAAGACTTCCCCAAGAACACCTCCCATCAACCTTTTTGTAAAAAGAAAGAAAAGGGAAAAAGTAGAAATGACCACCCACCAGCCCGCCCAGTCCCATAACCCAGGACACCGCCCCACGACCCTCAGGACCCCAGATGATGTCTCTATAGATGAAACGTGTCAGTACCGAGCCCTGCTGATATCATTGCGTTACCCACAAACTTCAATTTTAAGCCCTTGATCCAATTTCTAAATGGGAGCGTTTCCATTTTTTATTTTTTGGTCATGTTATTTTGAACACTTGAGAGGATTTGGTCTGACAAGTTGGCTTTTTCTGAAGACCGTTTCTTGGTGACATCTCTTGACTAGGGATGAGCCGAACACCCCCGCGTTCGGTTCGCACCAGAACCATCGGACAGTCCGATCGTTCGTACGAACATTTAGAACCCCATTGAAGTCTATGGGACTCGAACATCATTCGAATTCAAAAACGTTCATTTTAAAGACCAATTTTCAAGTTATTGTTGGAAAACGTCTTTGAGAACCCGGGTATTGCCCCAAGGAACATGTATCAATGGAAAAAAGTCTTAAAACGGTCGTTTTTTCAGGAGCAGGTCGTTTCGTTTCACTCGAATTTGCCGCGAACTATGGTTTTTGTTTGAAATTCGACGAACGATCGAACGGACGATGTTCGATTCGAACATACGTTCGTTTCGAACGCGAAGCTCATCCCTACTCTTGACCAATTGGATTGCCCTACAACTTGATCTGGAACCCAGACGTAAAGGTTCCATATTTTGGTGGTTGCACCATAAGCCTTGTTGACTCACTGAGCATATATGCCCGTTTGGGTCCTCTCACTCCGGTAAGCCTCCTCACTAACTGGTGGTGGTTCTATTGTCTGTCTCCTCACCTCAACATTGATGTCACGTGGAATCCCACTTCTAGCCACATAATTTGTTTTCACCGTTTATTTATAGACTGCTATGTTTATGTTTTAAAACAACTTTTGTATGATGGCACATGGACTTTGATTTGGGAGTGAATTTCACATCTTATTTTCATTATTATTAGTTTTTGTGGTCATTGCACATTAGTACATTAGTCTGTATACATATGTATTTCCATGTTTTGAGCGCTGCACATAATTTTACTTTTTACCTAACCCTCAAAAGAATATACTGTATTATGTAAAAAAATTCTATTAATAACTTTTGAAGCTATACTGGTGCTAATGGTGGACTGGTGATGGTGACAATTATTTTGAATGGATTTTAATAATTATAAAAAGGTAAAGAACCTGTTAGGCCGCGTACACACGATCGGTTAAAACCGATGAAAACGGACTGAAGTTCAGTTTCATCGGTCCAAACCGATCTTGTGTAGGCCCCATAGGTCAGTTGTCCTTCGGTCCAAAAACAGAGAACTTGCTTTAAAAATTGAACCAATGGACGCCTGACCGCGGGTCAAAACTGATCGTTAGTATGCAAAGGCATCGGTCAAAAGGCCGCGCATGCTCAGAATCAAGTCGACGCATGCTTGGAAGCATTGAACTTCATTTTTTTTAGCACGTTGTGTGTTTTACGTCACCGCATTCTGACACAATCGTTTTTTTAACTGATGGGGTTGTAGGCACATCAGACCGTCAGTTGGCTTTGTCGGTTAACTGATGAAAACGGTCCTTCGGACCATTCTCATCGGATGGACTGATCGTGTGTACGCCGCCTGACAGAGTGGCAGACATCTACAGGTGCAGCATGATTGTCCTGTAGCATTACTTTCTCTACTTAGTCAGGATTTACATAATTTTACTATGAGGGGTTCAGAGTTACTTTGGTGCTCTAAAGGCTTTATAATGTAATAATATATTCTGGAGCATGTAGGTGTCTGCTTTCTATTCAATGATATAGTTTATTTATGAAAAATAATTGGCACATTAAGTAATTCTCACACTTCTTACCTGAAAATATTGGAATATCTTTTCACATATTCCAGTTGCAAATGTATGTAATATTATAATGGCCCCTCTTTTATTATTTCCTCTCTCCCCTGGTATTGTGCAACACACATTATCTTTAAACATCAATTAAAGACAACACATAAAAGCAATCAGTAAGCTAATAATGCTTTCCATTTTACAGTGGTGTTAAAATTATAAAGGTCACTTAACTTATCTTTATCTGAGTGTTCTTAAATCAATCAGAATTGTTCTGCCTCTCCAGTCTTATGCACTACAGGTGTAATCTCTATAACTGTATAGATGTACTGGAAGGCTAAAATATATAATATTTTGGTCATTTGGGGTTAGATACACTTAATAGACAGTCCCCAAGTTACAAACATCAGACTTACATACGACTCATACAAATGGAGGGAGACAACAGGAAGTGAGAAGAAATCTACTCCTAAGAAGGGAAATTCCCTCCTGTAAGCTTAATTACCAATCCTTGTTTCCACAACAACCCAAACTTATTTTGGCCAGGGTTAGACTTAAAAAATGTACCTGTTCCAACTTACATACAAATTAATTTAAGAACAAACCTACAGGCCCTATCTTGTTTGTAACTCGGGGACTGCCTGTAAAAGGCATTTCTTGCACATACTCTATATGTGGCAGTATGGCATCAAAGCCTACCTCTGTGCTGAGATAAATATTTTATATACAGTATACACAGGAAGATTTCTCCTGAAGAATTAACACAAAGGATCCCTCGTAATAACTGTAATATATGCGCCTGTGATAATTTTTATGTTTTTGATTTCAGCTAAACCTAAGGAGTTAAAGGGGTTGTAAAGGCTTGTATTTTTTTCACCTTAATACATCCTATGCATTAAGGTGAAAAAACAACTGCCAGTCACTGGCCCCCCAGCCCCCCCATTAACTTACCTGAGCCCCTTCCTCTCCTCAGTGGGGACGCGCTGTCCTTTTCTCCACGGGGTCCCTGCTCTTGATTGGATAGATTGATAGCAGCACAGCTATTGGCTCCCGCTGCTGTCAATCAAATCCAATGATGTGGGCACTGGGGGGGGGGGGGTGAGTCAAGTATTTTTGTCTATGGACGCAAATGCTGGACTCGGGAGCATGCCCGCAAGGTAACCCCCCGGGAGAGCACTTTTCCAAGTGGGTTATTTAATGCAGGGAGGAGCCAGAAGAGCCACAAAAGGACCCCAGAAGAGGATGTTTGGGGCCACTCTGTGCAAAACGAGCTGCACAGTGGAGGTAAGTATGACATGTTTGCTATTATTTTTTTTAAATTATCCTTTACAATCACTTTAAGGTACAGTGGTCCCCACTGTAGAGTTCGGGGTTCCTCTGACCTTTGCCCAGTCTGATGGTCCTGTGCTAGATCCCCAGTTCATCTTTAGGGGTCTGGGGAACCCCCCTCAGATTCATGTTGATCCTCTCATGCCCTTGCTTATTCCCAAAAGGCCTTTGGTCCTCAATAAATCCTCTCGTCCTCTCTCTACTTCGGTTCTGGTCAATGTTCTGGATTCTCGTCTCTGCAGAGACATTCTTCAGTATCTTGTGCATTGGAGAGGGTTTGGTCCTGAGGAGGCATCTTGGATCGCTGCATCTGAGGTCTTTTCACCTCGTCTGTTGAGGGGGTTTCATCTGGGATTTCCCTTTAGGCCTGGGTCCAGGCTCGGGAGGGGGAGGGCCATAAGAGGGAGGGTACTGTCTTGGATATGCAATAAAGTCTGGCAGATTACCTGTCTCCATGTGTTCATTAGAGGCCTGACTCTCTTCCTGGCTGTCTTTTATCACCTTCCTCCATGTATGGCTCCACCCCAGGCCATGCCAGGAAGTCTATATTAACCACTGCACTGCTAGTCTGCTTTGCTGTTCAACCTTTGTTTGTAGCTTGAGTTCCTGCCTGCTGTGTGTTAAGTTTACCTTCCTGTGTACCGATTTTGGCTCGTATCTGATGACTCCTGCTTGCCGGTTTCACTTACCTTATGCCTGTCCCTCGGTTACCCTTGTCTGCCTGTTGCCCTAAACCTCGGCTTACCCATCACTATCGCTTGTCCTGGTTGCTGTTTCCCCTCTCTCCCTGTGGAGCGTGACCTAGGAGACCCCAGGGGCCGTGACCTGAATCTAGCTGCAGCGAAGGCCATCCTAACCACCAGAGGCTCTGGTAAACACCAAGCTGGGTCTTATACTTTGCACCCTGGGGAATCTTGTGCTCACACTTCCTCTCTGTTGGCAGCAGTCGGCTATAGGGTTCACTAACCTGTGGTGCATCCCTGACCCTAACGGGGTGCATTTGTCATCTGGCCACAGGTGACCTGACAGTGGGATGTGCTCTTTATCTCCCCTACAGTGCAGTACCTGGCAGAAAGAGGTGAGGTAAAGCATTGCCATTTTTTTAAATGCTATCTATCTACTGTATGTGTGTTTATATGTGTGTGAATGTGCATGTATGTGTGTACATGCAAGTATGTATGTGTGCGCATGTATGTGTGTGTGTATGTATGTTTGTATGTGCATGTACATGTAGGTGTGTGTGCATGAGTTTATATGTGTGCGCATATATGCATTTATATATATATGTGTATTTATATGAGTGTGTGTATATATACAATATGTGTGTGTGTGTGTTTTGTGTGTTTATATATGTGTGTGTTTACATGTATGTATGCATATTTTATGTATGCATGTTTAACCCTGATCCCCTTTATGTGTACAATCAGAATTGCCAGTAATGAAGCAATATGTTGCCTCCTGACCACCTGTTTTAAACCTGTTTTAAACCCTTAAATGCATCATCACTATGCTGCAACTGCATGCAATGCACACAGTTGCAGAGTGGTTGCAGTGCAGCCTCATTCACCTAAGGATATACTTCAAGGATGCCCTAACTGCAAAAAGATTGAGAAACACCGGCATAGAGGAACTGATCTCTCCATTTTCCTCCTGCATCCGCTGAATGTCTGAGGGAGGGATAGGAGGAGAAGCAAGGGAAAATGGAGAAATCAATTCCTTTATATGCAGCCACCCAATTGCAACCGGGCCCTGTTGTTCTGCCACCGGGCCTGGAGAAAATGTCCCAGGGGTAAGGGGGGCCCTTCATGGTTTCTTGCATTGGGCCCTGAAGGTTCTAGCTACACCACTGAGGTGAGGTTTAGTAAAACAATACATTCTGTACTCATCTCTAGCAGAGGTTTGTTGCTTTGTGCACTACAGGTTAGCTCCAGTAATTGTAATACAACCCTAGTTCCCAGGATTCAGGGGTGAGCTTCGTTTAGTAATTTAGGCAGAAGAAAAATTTGCTTTTAGACCAACAATTAATTATTTTAAATACGTTGAGGCACATGGATATATCAAGATTTTTGCTGAATTTCCCTGTGAGCAAGTCCTATTGTAATAATGTTCTGTGAATAAAGGATGTGAAGTATCAAATGTACACTGCATTCTCCATTGTGAGAGTATCACAGTGGATCTTGACGCTAGAGTTGTGTGAGAAAATATCCCCACATTCACCATTCTTGAGGGAATAAATGCCATCTTTGACCAACCTATGAAAAGCTAAAAAAATTCAATTGTGCACAGAAAGTTGAACAATAAAGCTTTTTTTTTTTTAAATAAAAAAAAAATAATGCAAGTTGTCAAGCTATACATAAGGAAAAGACTGTAAATTTGAAAGCATCTGATTGTCAGAAGAATCCATTGTATAGGAAGCATTATCATTGCAGATGAAAGACTTCACCTGGGTTACTCCACCATTTCACTTTTATTTTTCCTGTAGCTATTTGCATATTCATGTTGAGATAAACATTCTTAAAAGCCATTCTTCACATAAATTACACAGGATATCTTACCATCAAAAGTCCAAACCCCCCAGCAAAAAGCCATTAAATATTTGTTTGAAATACAAGGCGATTATGCTTTGCTTTAGTTCATTGTGCCATTTTATGAAAAAGGAAAAAAAAAAAGGATTGTGCTGCCTTTTACTCTTATTTGCTTTAAAAATAATATTGTATGCGAATGTGCTTCGCGCACAACAGAAAGCAGAAATACCTTTATTATTTGCAATGAAATGGCTTTATCTGTTGAAAACCTCTTGAGATGAACATTTCCTTTGTTGTAGAAGTGCTCAAAGGGTTTACTTATTGTAATTAATGCTTGGAAAAATAATAACGTCAAGATCGGACATCTTTGCATAAATATGTAATAAAGAAAGTAATTGCTGAGAATTTTAGCTCAGAGTTGTGCATTTAACAATTAGAAACATATTGGTCTGGCTTGGGCAATCAAACTAAATCTGATAAATGAGAATTTGATTGAATCGCATAAAGTGAATCTGACCTGGTCTAAAAATCGCCTACGGTAACAACAATGTCAAAGGGTGTTGTTGTGACTGCATGTACCTGTGTTAGTTTAAAGGATAATTATGAGAATGGAACTATGGGAGACCTTTTATTTATAGCAGAGTTCCAATTTCATAGAAGGGTCATCCACATGCCCAAGCTGATTTCACAGTTGAATTAAGGGGTCATTGCCACGTGCCATGCAAGAATAGATTTTTAAGGGGAAATAGGGGCAGAATAATAAAAAAAACATACTGGGCCAGATTCAGAAAGGACTTACGCCGACGTATTTACTGATACTAAGCGTAAGTCCTCGTATCTATGCGCTTTATTCTTAAAAGAAGATACGCCTGAATTTTTGCTTCATCTGACCGACGTGAGTCTCCTACGCCATCGGATCTTTGGCGCATATTTACGCTGGCCGCAAGGGGCGCTTCCATAGATTTACGCGTCCAATATGTAAATGAGCAAGATACGCAGATTCACGAACGTACTTGCGCCCGTCGCTGTATTCTGCGCCGTTTGCGTAAAGCTTACGTCCGGCGTAACGTTACCCCTGCTATATGAGGCGCAGCTCATGCAAAGGTATGGACGTCGGAAAAGCCGTTGAATTTTACGTCGTTTACGTAAGTCGTACGTGAATGGGGCTGGGCGTAGGTTACGTTCACGTCGTAGGCATTGAGCAATCGCGCGCATGCCCTGTTCGTTCGGCCATTCATTTACATGGGGTCACGGTTCATTTACACGCCCACCTTCCACCTACTTTGAATTAGGCAGGCTTACGCCGGCCAATTTACATTACGCCGGTGCAACGTTGGGGGCGAGTGCTTTGTGAATAATGTTCTCGCCTCTCTCATTTATGTCAGCGTAGTGCATATTAGATGCGCTACGCCGGCAGAAAAATGCGCCAATCTACCTGAATCTGACCCATATTATCCAGGCTAAGTATACCTTTGTGAATAAATAACAAATGCACATATTTTCACTTAAGCCTGCAGAACATTGCACCTATGATTAGTGGAACATGGGTGCAATGCCAATCTCCTGCACACACTGTCTAGAACTCTCTGACAGTACCTCTGTATGGACAGACAGTTCCTTTAATCAGTGTGAATGAACTATGAGTAGACTTATCCGCATAATCTCAGTTCACTGATACTGTAAGTATGCTTCTGCTATTGTGGACAGGACATGTAGTTTATTTATTCACAGATTCCTGTGAATGAATGATGGAGCTGTGCATGTGGAGCCCCACACAGCTGAGCAATTTTTAAAATGTGAAAGCAGGTAAAGGGAGAAGGTCCCAAGCATGCTCTTACAGAGAGGGGAGCTCTGGCGGTGGGAGACAAGTACACAGAAGCAGGCCCGGACTGGGACAAAAAATAGGCCCGGGCATTTTAGACTGAGCAGCCAACTCTTCCAGGGAGCGGGGGAGGGGGGTGCATAGACATTCGTGGGGTTGGCTGAGGTTGATCTTCCACACTGTAATGTGCAGGGACACTGTGATATGATTACATTGTAGTCTATTTTATATTACAGTGTTCCAGTCCTATTGTGGCCATACAATGCTAGTACTGTCTGTCTCCTATTGTGCTCACACTGCCCAGTGACACTGACCTGCTTTCTTTCTGGTAGTGCGGTACAACGTGGCTCTCTCTCTCTCTGGTGGTGTGGTGCAGCGTGGCTCTCTCTGGTGGTGTGGTACAGCGTGGCTCTCTCTGGTGGTGTGGTACAGCGTGTCTGTCTCTCTGGTGGTACAGTACAGCATGTCTCTCTCTCTCTGGTGGTGTGTTGGAGTGTGGCTCTCTCTCTGCTGGTGCGGTACAATGTGGCTATTTCTCTGGTGGTGTGGTACAGTGTAGCTCCCTCTGGTGGTGCAGTACAGTGTGGCTCTCTCTCTCTGGTGGTGTGTTAGAGTGTGGCTATCTCTCTGCTGGTGCGGTACAATGTGGCTATTTCTCTGGTGGTGTGGTACAGTGTAGCTCCCTCTGGTGGTGCAGTACAGCGTGGCTCTCTCTTTGGTGGTGCGGTACAGCATCATGCTCTCTCTGGTGGTGCGGTACAGCGCCTCAGGTGGTGTGGTGCAGCGTAGCTCTCTCGGGGGGTGCTGGGGCTATTAGTTTCCCTAGCACAGTTCTCTCATTTTCCATGTCTCCTGTAGTAGCTGCTACAAGCACTCCTTAGCTTGTTTCCGGGTTTTCTCTTTTCCCCCCAGCAGAGTGCATGCTGGGGACTGTAGTTTGCTCCCTGCTGAGAACAATTGCGATACCTATCTCTGGGACTACATTTCCCATGATGCCCCTCTAGTTTCTTCTGATTGGCCCTCCGCTGTGGCCAATGGGCAGAAAAGAAGAACAGGCAGGAAAGCCTTCTCTTTCCCATGCTGCCGACATGAGAGGGGGGCGAGCAGGGGAAACATCCTGACAGCACCCCGCAGCTCTCCCCCTTGCCCCACCGTGCGGATGCCCATGGCTGGAGGAGGAGAAGCGGAGAGCGGAACTGTCAGAGCGGCTCTGAGGCTGAGCTGTGTGTGAGAGAGACACTAATTCCTTTGTGTGTGAGAAGACACAGGCACGGCCACATAGCGGTAGGCGAGTGGTGGCCACGGCCTGTGTTATCCATGTTCAGGCCGCAGCCGCCACTTACCTCCCGGTGGGCGTGGCCTAAACATCAACAGGCCACGGAGTGGGTGGCCCTGTCCCACTGGGCAAATGTCCGGTCTGCCCTATGGCCAGTCCAGGCCTGCACAGGATCATGTTACACCCTAAATATTGGTGCAATATGTAAAATGCTCCTAGAAGTTAATGTATCCTTTACCTAGCATTATTACATTAGATTTTGCTTTCCTTTTAACATAGTTTTATTACCTGTTGATCCTGCCAGTAGATATATTATTTTTTGAATTACATTTAATAGATTTTCCTGTTCATTATGCAGCAAAATCAAACAGTGGCATTTCCACCCTGTGAGGGGGCGCATAGGTGGACATGTCATTTTAGATTCCTGAATTTGGGTGGTCCCTGGGAGAGCTAGCTGGCATGAAGTAAAAAAAAAATGAAATTGTCAATCTGTAATGACTTGTGCAGACATGCACACAAAGGCCCCTTTAAAGTCAAGGGAATACAATTTCCTCACCTTCCCTCCCTCCCTCAGCAGCAGCTGAGTTGCAGGAAAGAAATTCACTCCGTGTATGGCCTGCTTTAGCTATAGTTAGTTACATTGTATGCCATAATAAATTCAAGCCCTGGGGAAAGATATTTTGTGCATAACCCCCCAAAATGTGTCGTCTGTCAACCCTTGATAGACTATTTTATTGTATAAAAACGTATATCTGGACATGTCCTACTACTCGACTTTCTCATCCTTTCACTCCAAAGATGTTGTTTTAAGTTTAAAACTTTAAATATGCAATTATAACTGTTTATTTTAGTTTGTATAAACTTTAAACTACACAACTAAAAGCTAACCATTGTAAGCATTGTTATATGGTTTGCCTTGACACCTGTAACTGTCACTTGTTTGACAGACTGAGGTTCAAATCAGATTCCCATTTAGATGTATACGATGGAGGGGATGAAGTGGTATGTGACAGTAGTTGGTGGTATACATCTGAGATTAGAATATGTCTATGTGTGTCTGAAATGCAAGTTTGTTCAAATGTAGTATAGGATAGAATTAGTTGTATGTAGGGGATTATTTTGCTGTATGAAGTTCTTTATTTGTAAATACCTAAAGGTTTATTTGCTTGGTAAGTCATAAGTTTCACAGAGTTTGGGAAAAGGCGTTATAGCATTGAATTAGAAAAAGTGATGTGTTTGTATTAATCCTGCTTTAGACCAAGCTGAAAAAGAGGATGGGGAATTCCAAGCAGGATAAAAAGCTGGGTTGTGTAGAAAAGAGAGGAAGGGGTTATGTTAGGATTGGAGTCCAAAGAGAGATTTAAGTCTGTCCCAAATGGCTAAGCTATATTTGGTGACTGGATTTGAGATTGTGCAATCGACTGATTCAATCAAGACCCATAGGGGAATCTTTTTGATAGTGTGGTACTTAGGGAGCTTAGCCAGCTGGGCAGCATTACTAAAATTAGGAACACTCAGTCCACCCCGGGTTTGAGGAGTGTATAGAATAGATTGTGGTAGATGGGGTTTAAGTTTACCCCATATAAATTTAGCAACTTTACATAGGAGAATATAGAGGAAGTATGCTGGGACTTGAATTGGGAGAGTTCTAAGATATCGGATATATCCGATGAGGAAGATATGCTGGGACTCCGCGCATGATCCATTCGGCATGACATGTCTGCTGGTAAGTGTACTAACCAGCAGACAGACAGTTCACCGGATAGATTTCAAAGCTTGCTTTGAAATCTGTCGGGTGGAGGTATAGCGGAGATGTCTGCTGAAACGGTCCATCGGACCGTTTTAGCGGGATCTTAGGTCAAATTGGAATCTTAATAACAGTTATTCTGCCCATCCATACTAATGGTAAAAAGGACCAGTTTTTCATTAAAGTAGTTAATTGAGTCATTAAGGAGAGAGTCCTGTAGTTGTGTTTGTAATTACGACGAAAGTGAAATATTTAAACTTTTGGGTTTATGGGAATTTATTTTCAGACCGTATATAGAACCAAATTTATTAAGTGTGTCAATAAGATTCCTACTTCACGGATCTCCCACATCAGTTTCTCAGTGATAGTGTCTGAGGTGTTTTGGAGTGCCTTCTGCAAGACCCTTTCAAATTGGGTAGGTCTGTACCTGGTGGGATATTCTGTAGGATATCCAGAGTCATCCCAAATTCATATTCAAATTCAGGCTCAGTTTGTTGATATGTTGTCAGAGTTCTAAAAAATAACCTAAGGCACACTCTTAATCCTGACCATGACCTTTTGACCGTAGCCTTGACCATGACACTTTACTGAACGTTATTCTAAATAAAGCCCTCATTTGTTTATTTAGTGCACACAGATTTGTTTTGTTTGTTAACATTCTTCTTCTCTAGCTAGGTGAAAAACATACAATGTATTCAGAGAGAAAAAGAGAGTCAATGGGTGGGTTGTATCGAGTGATCACTGTTATAGCCACAAGCTATCACAGCAATCATGTGATTGGGAGCTGGTCCTTCCAGGTCCAGTTCCAGGTCCAGGTCCTTAGTTCGACACCAGGAGCTGTTAGTGACAGAACCCTATGAACTCTTTCAGCACAAACCCAGGAGCTCATATATGTGGTGCCTCAACAAAAAAAAAAATGCCCACATCCATGAGGCCGCAAGTATTTGTGAGCTCATTGTAAACAAGTTAAAATATTTCAGTTGCTTATTATAAATTTGAAATAAAAGAGATACAATTTTTGTAATGAAGACAATAATTTGCGCCAGACTTCATGTTTACAAATTCAAATAAAGAATAGAACAGGCAGACACTTCTTAGTCTATGCACAGCCTGAAATATCCACTGACATTACATTTTATATCAGGCCAAAATGAAAAAAAAGAAATGTGAATCTCTGCTAAACATGCACATTTCCCATGTTTTAGCCCTTAAAAAGTACAAAAAATAACTGAATACCGAAGACTTTAGGAGAACATTTCTAATGATCAGAGCAGCGTTTATCGGTGTGGGAAACAGGTATATGCTTTTTTTTTTTTTTTCAGGTACATCAAGCAATTTTATTTTGAGACAGGGTTGCTTTAAATATTTTCAGAATGCTATAAAAGTAAATGTTGTGTTATGTTATTTAACTTTTAGGTTTAGCTATGCTGGCATTTTTATGATTTTACTTCGATTAAAAAGAAGTGTTGAATTTTTTTAATTATTCTGAGATTTTTTCAAAATAATTTTTAGGTGTGATGAATAACTTTTCTGATTACATGAACTTTATTCACAGATTCAAACCTGAACATGAGTTTAAGGGACAGGGAACAGATGTTTAGTTAAAATTCTTTCTGCCACATGCTTAATGTGAAATCATTGAACTGACCTGAGCCATATGTGAATATTTTACACAAAGTGCTTATTCATAGTTAGGTGGTATAGGTAGTTAAGTGGTTTCCTGGGTGACAAATGTCTGAAAATGAAAATTGTTTAGAAATAATTGTATCAAGAAATGTATTGCTATTGCCTATGTTTATGAAAAGCTTTGGAAGGCTTTGAAAATTCTGAAGTTAGTAGCTAGTTAAGAGCTAAATGACATTAACTTGTAATTCGTTTTTGCACCAATGCTAGCACAATATGCTAATGCATAGCATAACTTACTGGTAGCACTAGCTGCAAACAACAGAGTCATCTATCTTGCACTGGGATACAAGAGTTCAGAAATAAATAGAGTTGGGAGAACGGTTCAGCCGAGCATGAGTTTGTGCCAAACATTGGCTATTCACCTTGTTCAGACAACACCTGAATTTGCCGGGTGTTTGGAGGGTGCACAAGTGCATTCTGCTCCCCAATTGGGTAAAGCTTTTCCCAATCAGGGCACAGTAAGGCCTCGTACACACGATAGGTTAACCAGAGGACAACGGTCTGATGGACCGTTTTCATCGGTCAAAACCGATTGTGTGTGGGCCCCATAGGTTATTTAACCATCGGTTAAAAAAAAGCCAACTTGCTTTAAATTTAACCGATCGATTCTTAACCGATAGGTCAAAACCGATCGTTAGTAGGCACTACCATAGGTAGCATGCTTGGAAGCATTGAATTTCATTTTTTTCAGCACGCCGTGTTTTACTTCACCGCATTCTGACACGATCGGTTATTTAACCGATGGTGTGTAGGCGCGACTGACCATCAGTCAGCTTCATCGGTTAACCGATGAAAACGGTCCTTCAGACCATTCTCATCGGACGGACTGATCGTGTGTACATGGCTTAAGAGCTGGTTGTTAAGGAGTGGGATCGGGAAGCCGGCCGCGGGTGCCCTTAACAACAAATGAGTAAAAAAAAAACATTTGCCTGCAAAATAATTGTAAAAATAAAAATGGCGTGGCCCCTCCAAAATCTAGTATCCTTACCTGAGCATGCGGCCTGGCTGGTCAGGAAAGGGGGGTGAGTGAGTGAGCGTTCCTGAATCATACCAGGCCACATTCCCTCAACATGGGGGGTGGGTGCTTTGGGGCGGAGGGGCTCTGCATGTTGGCCCCATGTTGATAGGGGCAAGGGTCTCTTCCCCACAACCCTGGGCTGTGGTTGTGAGGGTCTGTGGGCAGGGAGCTTATTGGAATCTGGAAGCTGCCTTTAAGAATGGGGCCCCCAGATCAGTAATAAAAACACAAACAGTTTTTGAAAATTCCTTTATTAAAAAACAAAACAAAAAAACAGTGTCCCCCGATGTAAATCCATCATCAATCACGCAGACCGCTGCACCCAAAGAAGAAAACAAAAACACTTTGCACACTCCTGAAAGCCGTCTCTGCTGTTGGACAGTACTTATATAGGTAAGGTCAGGGCCACCTGGCTACATCACTTGGTGGCACTGCCCCCTCGTGATGTCACTGACACAGTGTGCCCATCCCGCCTTTCCTGACCTGTCAAGCTGCGTTCTCGGATAAGGGTCTGGTATGGATCTGGGGGGGAAACCACACCATTTTTTAAAATATTTTGCTGTGGGGTTCACCTTAAAAGCCATACCAGACCCTGTTGGCAATTACAACCGCAAGTCAACTTAAATGTGATTTGACTAGTTTTTCTTTAGAAAATATTATTTTTTCTGCAGCATATTGTATGCATGCTACAGATGTGGCACTTTACAGGCAGACTAAGGGGACCCCCCCAGGAACTATATTTAAAGGCATTTTTGTTTTTTATTGAAAAATTATTGTTTTTAAAATATATGTTTGCATTTATACATGTTCCCCAGGGCAGTTCCCCGACCCTCATACCCTTTTATGGAAAATTACTTGCATATAAGCCTTCAAATTAGGCACTTCTGATTTTTCCTTTTCAGCTCCCATAGACTTCAATAGGGTTTGCCGTTTGACTCTGCTTGGCTATTTGTTTCAAAAGGAACACAACATCACTTCAAGGATGTTGTACTTTACTAAAGAATTTTACTTTATGATATTTACTTTACAGGAATTGTGCTTGATTTGTCACTCTAGTTGGAAAGAAAGAAAAGTGGTTTTTGAGCTAAACTGTGTTCTGATCATTTCAGTATATTTTCTCTTCTTTTCAGTAGAGCTCAAATTGTTATATTGACTATGCCAGAAAGTAAGACCGTTCTACAGTAAACTGTGCTAAGCTATCAACTTTAACATTCAACATGGCTTCCCCAATACGTAGAAAGAAATAATAACATTTTAAAATTAGAATTTTCTTGAAATATTAGCAACTATTGCGCATGGCTTAAAGGGGCGTGACTCAAAGGTGTTGTAACGATATGGCCCGTGGGAACCAGAGACGTTTGAAGGATGCGGGGTACTCCTGTGCCAGCTTCACCAATGACTCTTGGCAGTTGGCCCAGATCCCCAACAGCATGATGAACTGAGCCCAGTCACCCTGTCTTCTCTCCAGCAGCTGAAAGGACTCCAGGGAGAAGGGCCAGTCCAGGCCTCTCCCCAGCGGCAGGCATGTTCTCTGAGAGGCAGAGGTTGGCTGGGTGAGTAATGCTCTGTTTGGAGCAATTTATTTGGGGTAATGTATGGATGCCAGCATTGGAGGAATGGAACTACCGTCTGGGGTCTCCTCCTGTGTTATGCCCCGTACACACGATCACTTTATGTGAGGAAAAAAAACGACGTTTTCTGTGAAGTAAAAAACTACGTTTTTTAAACTTCACTTTTCAAAGACAATGTTGCATACACACCATCGTTTTTTCACAAAAAGCGAGGTTACTTTCACCACTCTTTTCTATTGAAGCTCACTTCATAACTAGCTTCTGGGCATGCGCGGGTTGAAAAACATTGTTTTAAACAACGTTTTTTGCTACACACGGTGACTTTTTGTGAAACAAAAAACGACGTTTTGAAAAACGACACATAAAATTGAAGCATGCTTCAATTTTTTTTGTCGTTTTTTACAAGACATAAAACAACGTTTTCCCCTACACACGGTCAATGAAATTGACGTTTTTAAAAACGTCATTTTTTTTTTTAAAATTATCTGATGGTTAAAAAAAACGATCGTCTTTGGGCGAGTCCATTGGTTAAAAATCCATGCATGCTCAGAATCAAGTCGGCACATGCTCGGAAGCATTGAACTTCATTTTTCTCAGCGTGTCGTTGTGTTTTACGTCACCGCGTTCTGACATAAATGTTTTTTTAACTGATGGTGTGTAGGCAAGACTGATGAAAGTCAGCTTCATCGGATATCTGATGAAAAAATCCATTGGCCTGTTTTCATCGGATGAACCGATCTTGTGTACAGGGCATAAACCGGGTCCCATCGGTTTGTTTTCCATCGGTAAAAATAAATGGAACATGTTTTAAAATGTTCCTATTGATAAAAAAACGATATAAAAAAACGATTGTCTGTGTGGAACTCCATCGGATAAGAATCAACGCATGCTCAGAATCAAGTCGATGCATGAATGAATGAAGAACTTGTATAGCGCAGCACATGCGAAATAAATCGCCTCTGGGCGCTTGTTGTTCCTTTCTCTTTTGAGATCAAAAGAGATGAGTCTTAATCTTTCTCCTGAAGACCAAGTAGTTCTCCTCCAGTCGAATGCTGGCTGGTAAGGCGTTCCATAGTCTGGGACCTTGGACAGCGAATCTCCTGTCTCCTTTGGACTTGTATCTGGCTTTCGGTATCTGAAGCTGATTTTGATTATTGGATCGTAGAATACGATTGGGATTGTACATTTTTAATTTTTCGCATAGATAATGGGGAGCATTCCCATGGATACATCTATGCGTTAGACAGAGTGCTTTAAAGGTGATTCTGTCTTTGACTGGTAGCCAGTGAAGGGATCTCAACGAGGGTGAGATTGATTCCCAGGGTTTTTTCCCAGTCACAAGTCTGGCGGCCGTATTTTGAACGACTTGAAGACGAGCGATTTGGTACTTGGGAAGTCCGAGGTAAAGGGCATTTGCATAGTCCAATCTGGAGTTTACAATCGCTCCCACCACGACCGCTATGTCTTTCTTGGGAATAAAAGGCGTGAGTCTGCGTAGTAGGCGCAGCAGATAGTGAGATCCGCTGACTACTGCCCCTATTTGTGCGTTCATTGTCATGTCGGAGTCAAAGATGACCCCAAGACTTTTGACTTTGGCGCTAGGGGTGATGACTTTGCCCAGAATGGGCGGGGGGATCCAGGTTGTTATCGATTGATTCCTACGCTTGGCGTGTAACAGAAGAAGTTCTGTTTTCGCTCCGTTGAGTTTGAGATAACTCTTTGTCATCCAGTCCTCAATCACAGAGAGGCATGTCTCTAGATTGAGGTGGTGATCCTTTTTATTGCAAATGCGGAAGTACAGTTGCGTGTCGTCTGCGTAAGAGTGATATAGCAGTTTTTGGCTGCTGATGATTTCAAAAAGAGGACGCAGATAGATGTTAAATAACATCGGCGACAGGGGAGATCCCTGAGGGACCCCGCACGATAATGTGCGTTGTTCCGAAGTGAATGGTCCTAGCTTAACTATTTGCGATCGGTTTTCCACAAAAGAGGAGAACCAGGGTAGATCGCTTTCTGCGACTTTGGCTATTTTAGCCAGCCGGGTCAATAACAGCTTGTGATCAACTGTATCAAAGGCTGCGCTTAGGTCCAGCAGAACCAGAAGAGAAGATTCTCCTTCGTCTGCGGCCTCCAGAACGTCGTCCCATATCTTAAGCAATGCTGTTTCCGTCCCGTGTCCGGGACGGAAGCCCGATTGCAATGGGTCGATTAAATTGTGGGTATCTAGATGCTGTTGCAGCTGCTGTACCACTGCCTTCTCCATTACCTTGGAGAGAACATTTAGGCCTGTTATGGGGCGCCAGTTAAGTGGATCCTTAGGATCCAGGGTGGCTTTCTTCAAGATGGGTTGAATGAAGCCCTCCTTCAGCTGAGAGGGCATTTTGCCCTCCCTGAAGGAATGGTTAATAAGCTGCGTGGCAGGAGGTGCCAGGATGTCGGCGCATTCCTTCAGCAGTTTGGTGGGGATAATATCATTTGGCGCAGTGCTGTTGCGCAGAGTGCCGATGATATTTTTAGTGGTCTGAATGGAGATGGGTTTCAGCGTGAACTCACCAAACTGTGGTGAATTGCTGCCGGTGCTGTGTAAATGACTACGGGGGGGCTGGGAGAGCAATTGTTCTGCTGAATGCTTTGCCGGATTGCCTCAATTTTATTAATGAAGCAATCCGATAACTCATCGCAAAATTCTTGTGTATCCAAGTTGGGGGCTACAAGGCATCCTGGATTCATGGTCTGAGTGACCAGCTTGAAGAGTTCGCGGGGGCGATTTAGGGCACCGTTGATAGCCTCAGAAAAATAGTTTTTCTTGGCTTCGAAGATTTGTTTGTAGTATTTTCTGGTTATTGCCTTGTAAATCGCGAGGTTCTCATCTGAAGGGTTTCTTTTCCAGGCTGCTTCTGCCCTTCTACGCTCTTGCTTCAGTAACGCCAGCTGGTTGTTGAACCAGCCGGAGTTGTTTTTCCTGATCTGGGTCTTTCGTTTCGGCGCTATCAAGTCAGCTGACTGCAATAGTGCTGTGTTTATGGCCTCTAGTGTTTCTTCCGCTGTTTGGTGCGGCTGAATTGTGTTTATTTTTCCCCCTAACGTGGCTTTGAAGAGTTCCGAATGGAGCTTCCTCTGACATCTGGTCCAGTGTGTTGTCACTGGATTTGATGTTTTTGTTAAGGGGGGGAATTCGGAAATAATGAATTTAATTGCATGGTGATCTGTCCATGGCAAAGGTTCATTTTCCAAGATTTTTATTTCCAGATCTTGTCTGAAAATAAGATCGAGCGTATGACCGGAAGCATGTGTGGGCCCACATACTAGTTGCTGAAGCCCTAATCCTTCCAGGTGGTCGATGCAGGCGTCGGCAATGGGGTCTTGCGGGGAGTTGGCCCAAAGGTTGAAATCCCCGAGCAGCAAAAGGTGTTTGCTATTCAGGGTATAAGTGGAGACAAAGTCCGTCAAAGATGGGAGCAGCTGCGACTTGGGGCCAGGTGGCCTATAGCAGAGTAGAATCCGGACGGTCTCCTGGCCGTTTACTTGCAGTTGAAGAGTAAGGGTTTCCATGAATGGAAGAGGGTTTTGGAGGCTTGGTTTTGTGATCGCAAGACGCGTCTTATGGATCACCGCCAGTCCTCCTCCTCTTTGCCCTATTCTGTTTTCCGTTATTATACGGTAGTTTTCTGGCACCAATTCTCCTAGAATGGTGTTACAGTCGGCTGTGAGCCAGCTCTCTGTAATGAAGAGGCAGTCTAGGTCGTGTTGTAGAATGAAATCATGGATTTCAAGTCGGTGTTTTACTGCCAAACTTGTGTTGATCAGAGCACATGAAATGCGCTTAGGTTGGGGTAAACGGCTAAAATTTTTGACGGTCGATCGTCGATCGATCCTCAAAAGGTGCTCGATTCTTAGGGTCATTTTGGTGATGGCTGGCAGTATTGCGGCGAAACGCCTCAAATTCCAAATGGTTTCTGCGGAGTACCGCAGATTAGCCATGGTCGCCATTCACGGGGGGAAAAGTCGTTCCTTTTGGTGGCGATGAAGAGAGGATTCAGTGAATCCTCCCGGCTTGGTCCAGAGGAAGGCAAAAAACCCCTAACCATGCTATGCCAATTTGCTTTTGGTAGGGGAAAAAATTCCTTCCTGATCCCTGAAAGGCGATCGGGCAAGCCCCTGAATCAAGTGCAATTAAGTTGTGACCGGGGGGAAGCTGACACTGCTGACACTGCTGGGTGTACCAAGATGGCCGCCGACCAGGAGCAGGGCATGGGACCCAGGCTGGTATGTAGCCAGCTGGGTGGATTAGTGAGCCAGGGGGGGGGGGGCTGGTTGTTGAGGCCAGGGGTGGATGAGTACCAGCAGTGGTTGGGGGTGAGCTCCTGGGGGCTACAACCAAAGATTTGGCTGAAAATGCGGCGCGCCGCTAGGCCGCGGATGAAGCCGCGGCCTTTCCTAAGCCGCGGCGGCCGCGAATCAGTGACGGCCGGCGCGGTTCAGGGGAGCAAACGGGAAATCGCGGGGAGGCTCCGAGGGAAAGGTTATACTGACAGGTGGGTGGTAATGTGGGGTAAGGAGAGGGAAGGAGACCCCAGCGTTCAGCCGATTCGGCGGCTTATCCTGATAAGGACGGCCGCCAATCGGTCCCAGGGAAGGTGATGGAAGGTAGGGCCTACCTGGGGAGGATGCTCACGGAGGTGGAGGGGGTGGTGGGGATGGCCCCTATGTCAGGGGCTTACCTTGAGGCTCACGGTGGGAAAGCAGAGAACCAAGGGATCCAGGGGCGGCTCAGGGTCAGAGCAGATCTGACGGATCAGATAGCAGCGGCTGAAGCAGGGGGAGGAAAACCCTGCCTGTCTGGCTCCAGGAGCCGTACGTCCTACTGTTAGGACGCACGCCGATTACTACTGGAGTCATTGCTCAGAAGCATTGAACTTAATTTTTCTCAGGACGTTTACGTCACTGCGTTGGACACGGTCAGATTTTTGACTGATGGTGTGTAGGCAAGACTGATGTCCGATAAAAAAAATCTATTGGATTAGATTCCATCTGATATCCGATCATGTGTACAGGGCATAAGGCAAAACAAAATGTTTTTTAAACTGATGGTGTGTAGGCAAGACTGATGAAAGTCAGCTTCATCGGATATCTGATGAAAAAATCCATTGGCCTGTTTTCATCGGATGAACCGATCGTGTGTACAGGGCATAAACCGGGTCCCATCGGTTTGTTTTCCATCGGTAAAAATAAATGGAACATGTTTTAAAATGTTCCTATTGATAAAAAAACGATATAAAAAAACGATTGTCTTATGGCGCGTCTCCTTCATAGCTATGATTTGATTGATGCCTGGAGGGAATTCCACCCCACTACCAGGGATTTTACATTCTATTCCCATGTTCACAAAACGTATTCTCGTATAGATCACTTATTTACGCTTTCCCCTTTACTTCCGTATGTTTCGTCGGTTAAGATATCCCCTGTGGCGTGGTCGGATCATTCACTGGTCCAGATGGTGTTGACAGACCTTTGGTCTAAATCGGGCCCGTTGCCGTGGCGATTAAACGAGTCCTTGCTGAATGACCCTGTCCTCGAACAAGAGGTGGAGAGGGCTATTCAACATTACTTTCGAGAAAATTCCCTCCCGGATACATCTCCGGTAACACTCTGGGCCGCCCACAAGGTCACTATATGGGGTACACTAATACATTTGGCCTCCAGGGTGAAGCGTTAACGGGAACACACTATTCGACGTCAGGAGGAGGAACTGAAGCGACTTATGCGTGATCAAACTGCTAATCCACATGTTGATCTCCGAAACCAAATAGACGGGGCCCGGACAGCTCTGAATTTGAGCCTGACCACGAAATCAGAAAAATCCATCCGTTGGGCCCGCCACCATTATTACACTGTGGGTGACAAACCAAATACACTGTTGGCAAGGAAGCTGACTCCCAGGCCCTTTAGCCCCGCTCTTCCTAGATTACGGTTAAGATCGGGCTTAACCACGCAAAACCCCCAGTCCATCCTCAAAGAATTCTCCAAGTTTTATTCCACACTGTATGCATCCCCGGGGTTGTTTGACGCGTCGGGTGCGGAAGACTTCTTGCGTGACTTGCCCCTCCCGATGTTGTCTAAAGCCCATACGGAAATAATGGACGCGGAATTTACGCCAAATGAAATTGCCATTGCCATCAAGTCCCTGAGTCCATCGAAATCGCCGGGCCCTGATGGATTTATGGGCCATTATTATCGCAAATACGCCGAAATATTAACCCACACATTTGTGCCTTCTTCAATGCCCTACGCAGGGGGGCTCCCCTTCCTCCACACGAAAATAGTGCCTTTATACATGTTATCCCTAAACCCAATAAGGATCTGGGGGATTGCGAGAATTATCGCCCTATTTCACTGATAAACACAGACCTTAAGCTCTTGACTAAAGTCCTAGCCATGCGCATGAACTCCTTTTTGTCTAAGTACATTCACCCAGACCAGGTAGGATTTGTGCCTGATAGGCAAGCATCGGATCAGACTAGACGGGTCATAGACATAATATCAGCACTGAATTCTGGCTGGGACGGGGGGGGGGAAGCGTGGAGCCTTGCTCCTGTCATTGGACTTGTGCAAGGCCTTCGACTCCTTATCGTGGGACTACCTCTTTTTTATACTACAACGCTATGGCTTTGGACCAAATTTTTTGAGGACGCTTCGTTCTATTTACGATACCCCTACTGCGAATCTCCTGATTAAGGGTTATCGTTCTCCAACTATATCTATTGGAAGAGGTACCCGTCAGGGGTGCCCTTTATCCCCTTTGCTGTTCATTATGGCTTTAGAACCCCTGGCTATCAAGATTAGGACACATCCGGACATTTTGGGAGTACACTGTGGGGGCCGCGAGCACAAATGTGCGATGTTCGCGGACGACATTTTATTGCTCCTGGCCTCCCCGGTCACCTCTTTACCTCACCTAAACCTAGTATTGGACAGATTTGCATCCTTCATGGGCCTATCTGTGAATCACTCTAAGACCCAGGCTCTTAATATTTCCCTCCCACCTCACATAATTCGAGCCCTTAAGCAGTCTTTCTCTTTCAATTGGCAAGATGACGCCCTGCCTTACCTGGGCAACTCCTTGACACCAACCCTATCCACGCTATATAAAAAGAATTACCCCCCCTTATTTCGTAAATTGTCAGATGATTTGAGTAGGTGGTCGATAACTCCCCCGTCGTGGTTCGGTAGGCTGTATTCTATTAAAATTACTATCTTACCTAAGGTTTTGTATTTTTTTAGAACCCTTCCAATTGCAAGTGTGAGTGTGGACTTAGAGAAATTTCAGGCTAATCTGTTGAAGTTCATTTGGGCTAATAAGAGGCCCAGGGTGAACAGGCGGACGCTGTACGCACCTAAATTGGGAGGGGGGCTGGGTGTGCCTAATCTCCTTAAGTACTACCATGCAGCCCAATTGGCTCATTTGACCCGTTTTCACTCGGCCCGGCCTAGGCCGCTTTGGATGGAATTGGAGTCCTCCCTGTGTCCTGACAGGGAGATTTCCCACTTAATGTGGCTTAGGGGAAAGGACAGACCGCCCATACTGTGTCCGTCTCTGTCATTCTCTCTCAGCCTGTGGGACCGCCTGGCGGCCAAACACGAATTTAAATCTCCACATGCGCCTTTGGCACCACTATTTCATAACCCTCTGTTCACCCCGGGCCTCCGTCCCCAGGAATTTTCTTGGTGGATCAACAAAGGGCTGTTGAGGATAGCTGATTTATGTGATCATAGAGGAGCCTTCACAAAATCGGCTCTGCAAGAGAAATATAATATCCCAAACTCTGAGCTTTTCCATTATACCCAAATAGCTCATTTCTTAGCCTCACTGAACCGGGTTTCTCCTATCACAGCTCGTACTCCCATGGAAACCTTTTGTAGGACTTTTGACAAACAAGCGGGCCATATATCACAGATTTACGGTCTCCTGTCCTCCTGCTCTCAGAAGTTAGACTATATGTTGAAGTGGGAACAAGACACAGGAGAGTCTATGGACCTAGCTGACTGGCCCGCACTCTCACATAATGCCTCTAAATCCTATGTCAACACCTCTTTGATAGAGGTGAATTATAAGGTGTTGTTGCGGAGGCATCACAAATGACCGGCGGAATTCAAATTTACACGGGGCTGTGGTTCCTGTCCGTCAAAACATCCCCGTGGCAGCTCCCTGAATGAACGTCAATGTCACATTCCCATTCAGGTTTTGCGTCCCCGCGGTGCTTCATCCCGTCCGGAAACGGTGTATTGCGTCGCGCCGGATTTGCGGATGCCGATTTCCGCTCATTACTATTTTTTGAGCGTACCATTTTAATGAAGTCTGGTGGCGAAACTCAGTCGTGTCCGAACTTCAACCCGGCGTTTCTTGGGTACAGAAAACAGACGCCGGCAAAGTCACATTAGGCTGGCGGATCACTCGATCCGCCACGTAACTGTTCCTGAATCTGGCCCATACAATTTTATATATTCCCTCACTCACGTCAACCTCCGTAAGTCGCCGCTGAGTGCATTGCTGGGACGTCCGGTCGAGGGAGCATCGAAGTCCACGAAAAAGCTGATAGCCTATATATTTGTGGCGGCCAGGATCTCCATTGCAGGGTCCTGGAGGTCTCCCACTGTCCCATTTCATTTGTTGAAGAACAAGCTGTCCTGGATAATGGTGAATGAGAGGTTGTCTGCTATTTTAGCAGATAAGATTGAGGGGTTTCATAGGGTTTGGGACCCATGGATCAATTACCTTACGACCACATGACCAATTAGTTTGTTGCGGAAGCAAATTTCTTCCCCCCCCCGAATGGAGTGCTCCCTTCTCTCTTCTCTCCCCCTTCTCTTCTCGCTCTTTTGGTTCCCTTTCTCTTTTCTTACTCTATCTTTCAGGGTGCTACTAGATTTAAGACATTTTGACCTGGTCTCCTCTTCTAATGTATGGTCACTCTCATTCCTTTTTACTATTATGTACCTTTTGCCATTTTGTAAGGATACGGTTCCTGAAACCAGGGGATCTTTCAGCTGGGGGCCCCTCTTGTGGCCCTGATCTAGCCCCCTCTTTGCTGGCGGGTGGGGGCCCTCGGATGGGGACCCAGGTAGATGTTTTCTATTGATTTTATTATTGCGCCCTTTATAGATATTATTGCTATCTGTTATTTGGTATTTAAGTGTGTACACTTATTGTTTCATGTTTCATCTCACTTTCTTTTTTGAAAACTCAATAAAAATATTGGAAAAGAAAAAAACGATTGTCTGTGTGGAACTCCATCAGAGAAGAATCAACGCATGCTCAGAATCAAGTCGATGCATGCTCAGAAGCATTGAACTTCATTTTTCTCAGGACGTTTACGTCACTGCGTTGGACACGGTCAGATTTTTGACTGATGGTGTGTAGGCAAGACTGATGTCCGATAAAAAAATCTATTGGATTAGATTCCATCAGATATCCGATCATGTGTACAGGGCATAAGGCAAAACATTTTATAACATCACAAAGGTACTATTGTAGATGTACCAACACTAATCACAGGTGGTAGTAGAGGCAGTTCTGTAGCAATCACTGAATAGACTCTGCTGCATAAATGAGCTGTGAATATATGGTTTAAACAGTAATCCTTTTCAGGTTCCTTTTCAAATAATTCACCAAGGCTGCTGTGTTTACTTGGAATTCATTCTCAGGAGTAATGAACAGTCATAAACATCAGCGGGGATTCACTAGAATACTGAAATATCACTATAAAAGTAAGGCAGGCATTTTATGGTTTGAACATAAATATATCAATACATGAGAAGTCAGTTTAGTAAGAAAAAGTGATATCACCGTATAATGTGCTGTTTATTAATTATGAACCATCTTTCTTTACAATTGCCTCTGATTTCCTTGCACTTTCAATAGTGTTTTAGATTTCTGTTTTTCAAAATTAATAAACAGTATCAATAAATTCTTCTTGTTCTCCATATTAGAAAGAATTCCTATTACTTTTCATTTTGTGTAGGCTTTACAAAGTTAATAATTGGCAAAAAATCTGTAAACTCCAAGCTAAGTTTTGCATTGAGCGGGGAAGGGTTGAAACCTCTAGTTTTTTGTTTTACTATGTTTGGTTCAAAGATAGTAATTGAATGATGCTTCCTAATTGAACAGCAGTGTCCTTGGCTGATTTCAGGTTTTGAATTTTTTCACACTAGTGCATGTCAGTTTTAAAACAATGAATAACCAACAGCATTCATCTAAACTGGAGCTCCAAGCAAAGATTAATTGCCCAACATGACAGGTGCACAATCAGTATATATATAAAAGCAAATCTTCTATTGCAGTTCCCTCCATGAACCATAAAAATACAGTATCATATAAAACCTAAATTAGACTTAAAGCGGAGGTTCACCCAAAAATCAACTCTCTGACATTAGATCCAGCATACTGCTAACATCTGCAGTATGCTGTTTTTTATTTTATTTATTTTTTTGTACTTTTCGTTTTATGAGCCGTTGTTATCCGGCTCCGAGCGGGGAATGGGCGTTCCTAAACCAAGAGGAGTCGATTGACGGGCTGCTAAGGCGAATCACGCCTTCCGAAAATACCCTGAGTGTCACTTCGGGTATTTTCGGAAGGCGCGACGCGCCTTAGCAGCCCGTCAATCAACTCCTCTTGGCTTAGGAACGCCCATTCTCCGCAGGATTCCCCGCTCGGAGCCGGATAACAACGGCTCATAAAACGATAAGTACAAAAAAAATTAAAAACCCCAGCATACTGCAGATGTTAGCAGTATGCTGGATCTAATGTCAGAAAGTTGATTTTTGGGTGAACCTCCGCTTTAACGAGAAGTAGTTTACAGTATATCTGCGAAATGTTTCAAGAACTTGTTGCCATCCACCTGTGAGCATTGTGGCAACTTTTTTATGAATATGTATTGTAGCAGGGTGACCCCATGCTACTTGGTAAATTGGTGGTTTATGCCAGATTTTGGGAGAAGCAAGCACACTGATGGTTCAGGTGTGTGCTGGCTTCATAACTGAGTCAGAGTTAGAGCTCTGCGTGTCTGAGGGAAGCCGTGTGAGAAGCTGCCATGCATCAAGGTCAGGTTGGGACAGGGGAAGGCCCAAGGCTGAGGGGAAGTCCATATTGGATGGGAGCAGCAAGCAGGCTGTAGAGAGAGTCCAGGAGGGACAAGCACAGCTAGGAAAGATGCAGAGCTAAAGTACAGCATCTGCACATAACTCTAGGATGTGTTTGATAGTCAAGAAAACCAGAAGGTGTTTAATGGTCAGGATGACCCTGCAGAGGTACTTGGAGCAATAAAGCTGCCACATAAGAGGCAGGAGTCCTATGTCTTTGGAGTGATGGTGAGAATCCCCCTACATGGGAAGAGCTACTGTATCTGTATGAACTTTGTCCTAAATAAAAGTGGACTGCCATGCCCCTAAAATACAGTTTTGGACTGGTGCAACTCTTTTTAAAGGCCCCATACTACTAGAGTTTAATCACCCCAATATCACAGTATGTTCAATGGCTGGGAAAGGGTAGTCTACTTTGTTTGAATATCTATGATATTACAGTACTTTATTTTTTTTTGTATTAGTTCATGGAGCCTGCATTTTTATATAATGATGCTTTTATAAATGTATAAAAAAAACAATGACATTACCGAACCTTCTAGACACCCTATTCCTTTTTGCTGATATCTCTGGCCTGACTGTCAATATTTCCAAATCCCTAGCCCTCCCAGTTGGTTTTCCCCCTGCGGAGTTAGAACCCGTTAAACACACATTTCCCTTCTCTTGGGCTCAATCTTCCCTTCCCTACCTTGGAATTAAGCTTTCAGGTCATTATAACGAGTTATTCAATCTTAATTTCCCACCTCTAATTTCCACTTTGAAAAAACTACTGAAACCTTGGTCCTCGTATAGTATCTCTTTTCTAGGGAGAATTACGGCAGTCAAGATGACCATTCTCCCCAAGTTACTATATTTATTCCGTGCTCTCCCTCTACTGGTCCCAAGGCATATCTCCTTAAGTTTCAGTCTAGCATCAACAGATTTATCTGGTAAGATAAGCCCCCCAGATTCGCTAGGGCTGTTCTTTATAAATCTTATAAGTTGGGAGGTCTGGGGGTCCCTCAGATATGGTTATATTATTTGGCTGGTAATTTTTTGCAACAAGCTCAATGGTCCATTAAGAATCCTAAGGTCCCATGGGTCAAGTTTGAATATGACTCTATTTATCCCCTCTACTTGCCTGGACTTTAATGGTTCTCAGGTCCTCGACCTCCGGAGTTGGATGATCATAACCTTCTGGTGGTTTAGGGTTTGAAGCTATGAAGACGTTATTGCTCTTCGCTGTATTTGACCTCTGTGGCTCCCCCTGGAGCTTCATTTCTGGGTGATCCTAGACTGCCATCCTGTCAGGGATCCAGGCCTGTCTTCCGATCCCCGCACATGCGCAATAGAGCTGCGCTCCGACGTGTACCCGTGCGGGAAAGGCGCGCACACGTGCACACATGCGCGGTCTGGCGACGCAACGTGCACATGGGTGCGCGCACGGGCGCGCACCTTCCGGGAACCAATCAGAGGCCTGACCAGCTTGACCAGCTTGTGCTTGGACTCTCTGCCGATTACCTGAACCTTTGACCCGGACTTCCGTACGACTCTCCTCTCACCCTGAAGTTGACCTTGGCTCTTGTTCCTGGATACGCTGTCTTCTATAATCCCTGACCTCTGGCTTGGCTTTGGACTTGTTAATCTCTCCAACCCCTGAACCTCGGCTTGCTCTCCGGACCTATCCTCAGTCTGATCCGCTTGCACCTGCCTGGTACCCCTCCAGTTACCTGCTCCACAGTTCCTCAGTACAGCTTCTGTTACCTGCCCTGCACCTGTCTTGTGGCTCCTCGGCTGCCTGCTATGCTCACCGCCACCAGGAGGAGCTTCAGTTCCAGTCTTCACCAGAATCCCGGCTACCAACCCGGACCTCACTGGCGCTGGTGCCTCCCGGGGCTCGCCTCCCCTGTCCCAACTCCAGGGGACGGTTGCCGCCGGGTGGCAATGGTGGGCCACCCTCGGCATCTCGGCTTCGGTGAGTACACAGCCTGACACATCCGCCTTTTTGAACCCTGACTCATTCGGTTGGTGGATTTCCTCTGGTTTGACAACTTTGGAGGATTTTTAACATAATAATAAGTTCATCTCCTTTGCCCACTTGCAATCACTTAAGAGTGAAAGAAAAACAAAACAAAAGGGAAACACTGCGCTTAATAAAAAAGTAATATATGATGAATTAACATGTACAAGTATGAAAATCTGTAAAAGCAGCCAGTATCAAAAATTTGTGATACAAAAATTAAACAATATAAAAAAGTAAGAGATACGGCGCTGGATGAAGATTGAAACTGGATGGATGATCATTGAGCTATAACATATTAAATCTGTGTATCGTTATAGGTAAGTATCAAAATAAAAGAGAGATGAAATGTTCACACACTATGATCTTGAACACCAAACTGTGCAATAAACAAAAGAGTTCTTAATGCGTTTAGATCAGCACAAAAGAGAAGATCCTTATTAGATAACAAACGTGAAAAAAAGTCCCAGAAATTAAATCCTGTTGGTCATCCAAAGAAGGAAAAAGTAAATGTAGACTCGATCCACCAGAAGAGACATCCAAAGTGAAGATGTAGTCTCCTTACCAGATGCACTGACCAATATGCTGGTCACTCTGAGCGCGGGGGTTTAAGGTCTCCCTCCTGACCGTCTGTATGGTCTCTATATGGCTCTAGAGTATAACTCTCCATTCAAAGGAAACATAAAAAGAAAAGGACCATAGCGTGATACCAAAGATACAAAAAATGTAATGTGATAAAACTGATGCACTCACATTTAAGATGTAAACAAACAGCGGTGTGTATTAGTAGAAAGCCGGCGGCTGCACGTCCCCTCCTGCTCGTGTTCGTTCAGGGTTTCCTCTCGGAATAGCGTGATGTCGTCGATGCCGCAATCGCTTAAGAGTGCCCCAGTGGGTGAATTTTATAGATATATGCAAATCAGGCATTTTTTTTTTACTCATTATTCACAGTCCCCATCTTCTTCACATTCCTCTTTTGAATCTTTGTGTAGATCTGGGCCTAGACAGAGGGGGATGATATCGGTGCTATATAATACAATGACAAGTGATCAAGCCCGGGACAAATTGAAATATATGACCAAATGGGAATCGAAATTGGGCCTGGAGTGTGAGTTGGAGGACTGGGAGAGGAATTGGCTGAATCTCCGTCAGTGTACAGTATCAGTATCTTTTATGGAGACTGCGATCAAGCTATTTACCCGTTGGTACTATACTCCCCAGCGCATACACCAGGTCTTTCCCCAGTCCTCCCCAAATTGTTTTCGGGGATGTTCTACGCCGGGCACTTTCTTCCATGTTTTTTGGGATTGTGAGAAGATCTCATCGATTTGGAAGAGAGCCTTCGATTTTATAGACAAATTGGGGGATTGCCATATTGATTTGTCATATAGACACTGTCTGCTTTTTGAGAAGATTCCTGACACTCCTAGACCATTAAGGCGCTTGATACATACACTTTGCATGGCAGTTCATTGGGCAATTGCTCTCAATTGGAAATCCCCTTCGGTCTCCTTCCCTCAGATTCTCTCTAGGATGGACCAGGTCATGCTGTCAGAACGAATTTTCCATACATTACACGATTCAGTACCAATTTATGATGCTAAGTGTACCCCATGGTGGCTGTTGCGTATCCAGTCCTAAACATGTACTTATGTGCTTTATGTTACTGAGACAATGCTAAGCTTATCTTCCCATGTTCTTTTTCTTCTACTAGCTCATTCTGAGCTCCTATACCCTCTCTCTTTCCATCATTTTCTCCTTTCACTCCTTTGGATTCTTTTACTTCTTAATTCCTATTTACAGTATAGTTCTTAGTTGGAGTACACGCCTGATTGAACACCTCTATTTTGGCATTTCTTGTCCAATACTATGTGGTATGTTCGATGTAATGTATGTTCATATTTACTTTTCTCAATCATTGCATGGACTATCTGGAGTTATCTGCTGTGAATGCCCTACTTAGACGATTTTATTTGTTTGTTTGTTTATGATTATATATGATTTTGTTTGTCTTTTATGGTTACTTCAATAAAAGATTTAAAAGTAAAAAAAAAAACAATGAGAACATTTATGACTTTGTTTTTTATTTTTAGTGAAAAGTTCACTGTAAAAAAATATTGTGCTGGGTCTACTCAAAAATATTGAGGCAACTATTTGCATCAGCTTTTTAAGTACTATCAACTAAACTTATTTTTGTCTGACTCATTAGACTTTTCATGTTTTCAACATTGTTGTTTTTTGTCTGCAAATATAGTTTTAAGTAAAGTCAACTACATTTTCCCAGTTTTTACGTTGTTTGCGTAAGCTGATTCAGAATTGGGCTGGGCGTAAGTTTCGTTCACGTCGTTTTCATTGACTATTTGCGACGTGCGCAGTTCGTTCGGCGCGTCATTTACGTCGGGTCACCGTTCATTTCAATACAACACTACACAACACAACCCTACCTGCTAATTTAATTTGCGCACGGATACACCGGCCCATTTACGCTACACCGACGCAATTTACGGAGCAAGTGCTTTGTGAATATAGGATATGTTACACCCGCACATAGATACGCTCTCCATCCTGAATCTAGCCCATACATTCCTAATTTTTAACTTAAATCTATGTTGGCTTGACTTAAAACAACAAAGTTGAAAACATGATGGCCGGGATTCAGATACAGGGCCAGATTCTCATATATTTTCGGCGGCGTAGCGTAAGCCATTTACACTACGCCGCCGCTGCGTACTAGAGCAAGTGCTTTATTCTCAAAGCACTTGCTCCGTAGTTTTCGCCGGCGTCTCGTAAATCGCCAAGCGTAAACCCGCGCAATTCAAATGGGGCGGCTTGTATTTAAATTAAGTGCGCCCCCGCGTCGAACGAACTACGCATGCGCCGGCCGGGGAAAAAGCCCAGTGCGCATGCTCCAGCTCACGTCGGGAAGCGTCGTTGAAACCGACGTCAAAACGACGTGAGCGTCATTTACGCAAGTCCCTATTCGCGAACGAGTTAGTAAAACGACGTAAGCGACGGAAAAAGCCGACGCTGACCCGACGCCATACTTAACATGGCGTCCGACGGCACCCGACGGCATCCGACGGAACTTCGTAAGGTTACTCCACATAGAAGCTGGGGTAACCTTCTAGCATTCGGGAATCGCCGTACTAGCCTCATTTGCATATGCAAATGAAAAAACAACGTGAAGGCCACCTAGTGGCCGGAGTTGTCATTACACCTACGATCCGAAAGTGTAATGCTTTTACACTTGTCGGATGTAGAAGCGTATCTATGCAAAAGTGATGCTAAGCATCACTCGCATAGATACGAGGACAAAAAAAAGGCGATACGACGGGGTATCTGAGATACTCCGTCGTAACGCCTCTGAGAATCTGGCCCATTGGCGTATCTTTGTGCGGGCGTAGCGTATCTTTTTTACGTTACGCTGCCGCAACTTAGAGATGCAAGTGCAGTATTCACGAAGCACTTGTTCCGTAAGTTGCGGCGGTGTAGCGTAAATTGGCCGGCGTAAGCCTGCCTAATTCAAAGTAGGAAGGAGGTGGGTGTCATCTATTTAAATTAAGTGTGACCCCATGCAAATGAATGGCTGGTCGAACTGGGCATGCGCGCGCATTCTCATAATCACGTCGCGTATACTCCCAAAGATACGTCGGCGCAATGCCTACGACGTGAATGTAACCTACGCACTGCCCTATTCACGTAGTTCTACGTAAATGGCGTACGCGGCGTAAAATTAGACGGCGTCGTTCCCTGGCCCATACCCAGGGCTTTTTTTCAGGGGGAACTTGGGGGAACTCAGTTCCACCACCTCTGGCTCAGACCCTTTGGTGCTGCTCACCATAATCACTTGTAAACACAGAAGTCTGGTTTCTGTGTTTACAAGTGACAGTTCTGCACTCTGTGTGTGTAATGCAATCCTTGTATTTATTGCCCCTTTAAGACCCTTCTACTGTTTGTGAAATCTGAACGGGGTCGTGGTTGAGTTCCTGCACCTATTTTTGGAGAAAAAAAGCTCTGCCCATACCTTTGCATTAGCTGCGCCTGCTATATGAGGGGTAACTTTACGCTGGACGTAAGCCTTTTGCAAATCGCGTATATGAAGCGGCCGGGCGCATCTACGTTCGTGAATCTTTACGAATAAAAAAATTATCTTATTTATAAATTTATCTTACCCATTTATACTATTTATAATGGGAACGCCAATGCGTCCAGCGTAACAATGCGCCCACGATACGCCGGCGTAGGCAAGTTACGTCGGACGGCTGAAGCCATGTTTTTCGGCGTATCTCGCTTTGTGAATCGGCGCACATTTGAAATTACGACGGCGTATCTGGAGATACGCCGGCGTAAATCGTTTCTGAATTCGGCCAGATAAGTCTAATGTCAGACAAAAGTAAGTTTAGTTGACAGTACTTAAAAAAAGGGGCATCTACTTATTTTATAACATTTATCACGGTCAAGACTCTTTCTCCAAGACCATTACCATTACCAAATGGAAAGAAATACTGGGGAACACTTTCCCAGATACATGTTGGATGAAAGCTTTCTCCACCACTTACACCTCATCCAGATGTGTAACCCACTAGGAACACTACCAAAAAGTAGTACATTCTTGGTACCTAACACCATTCAAAACTTTCCAAGTTCTATCCATCCCAAACGGCCTAATGCTGGAGAAATTGCAGAGAATCTGGTACCCTATACCATATACTATGGTCTTGTATATCGATGAAGTCATTTTGTAATAAGATATTTTCAAGTAATGATCATACCACTTTTATTTACAGCTAAAATCACAATTACAAGACATTGGAATTCTTCCACTTCACCCTCTCCTAGTGATGTCACCCTCACGCTAAACCATCAGTGTGAGATGGAGAAATTACTGCCGATCACAACCCTTACTAGCACAACATTTAGAGATAAATGGGATCTGAGTTTGAATATGTTTATACTATGGTGACTGGCTTGTCCTATCCTTAACCTCCTCCCTATACTCCCCTTCTCCTTCCCTACAAATTAGCACAAACACAGCACAAACAAATGGTATTGTTGTGATCAAGGGGTCAGTCATGAAGACCAGTTGATATAGCAGTGAAAGCTCACACAGGAACCAGCAGGATAGGAACACAAGCAGGTCACCCTGGCAGATATCAAAGGCTCACTTGAGGTGCGGACTCCAAGTACTAACCAATGTTCACCAGAGCTCCGGATGGTGGCGATGCATGTTAGCACCAGGTCGCGGGCCTCAGGAGGTGAGCCAGCCGGGGTCCAGTATCATATATAGTAGATAGGTATTAAGCAGAAGCGTAGTCAAGGAGCAAGCCAAATGTTGGTAATGAACAATAGTGAAGATACAGACAGCAGCAGGAGAGACAAAAGCAAGATATTGACTGGACAAGGTACAATATTCTGGCAACCAGGAAGTGCAGAGACATGGCTTAAATCAGTTAGTTCATGGGAGGAGCAAAGAGTTAAAGTCAAATAAGATTCACAGCAGGATCATTCAAGGAATTCCAGGTAATTGTCCAGCACTCCAGGTGGCTCAGCAAGTCATTGCCAGACACAGCTGAGGTCCCAAGTTTAAGTCCAGGTCCTGACAGGTATAATTGTTTTTAAAATTGAATAACATGTGGTGCAAATTGGGAGAGGTTTCAGCAAATATCAATAGCAATATCTCTGAAACCAAACCAACACATACGTTCGTTTTTGCAGCACAGATGCAGTGCAAATGAATGCTATCTTTCTTTTTAAATTGTAATAACATTGGGTACAAAGTGGGCAGGGCTCATTCAATTTTGTGGCACAAATCAGCACAGATAAATGATATAAGTGTTTTTAAAATTCAATAGCATGGGGTACAAAGTGCAGGGTTTCATCAACTATTATAAATAATATCTCTGAAACCAAATGGCATAAATGTTAATTTTTGCAGCCCAAATCAGCACAGATGCAACACAATAATGCTATCTTTGTTTTTAAATTTTAATAACATGCCAATTGGGTGGAGCTTAAGGTCACATAGTCTAAAATTGTAATATGCAATAACGTCAAAACCGAATGGCAGAAACATACATTTTTGTGGCACAAAACCGTTTTTAAGCTTAAGAATCACAACCCCTTTCCCTGCCTCCTAGTGTTAACCCCTTCCCTGTCGGTCACATTTACACAGTAATCAGGGTAGTTTTATAGCACTAATCGTTGTATAAATGTGAATGGTCTCAAAAATGTGTCAAAAGTGTCTGATATGTCCGTCGTGATGTCACGGTCACAATAAAAATCGCAGATCGTCGCCATTACTATTAAAACATTTTAAATAAATTAAAATGCAATAAAACTATCCCCTATAGACTCTATGGGCCAGATTCAGATACAATTACATTGGCGCAGAGTATCAGAGATACACTACGCTGCCGTATCTTACCAGGCTGTACGACAAATCCTGGTAGATTTTGTCCCTTACGGTACGGCGGCGTAGTGTATTTCTCGCCGCGTAATCGAAATACGCGATTAGGGGGCGTGAAGCATTTAAATTAGGCGCATCCCCGCGGCGATCAAACTGCGCATGCTCCGTTCAGAAATTTCCCACCGTGCATTGTGCGAAATAACGTCGATACGTCATTCGTTGTTTGAGTAGCGTCGTTTACGGACATTCCTATTTTTGGACGTTTTACGTCAAAAATAAAAAAAGACGTCGAAAAACGTTGATATTCGACGCGGGAACGACGGCCATACTTAACATGGGCTGTCTAATATTAGACCAGCAAAAAGCTGGGGGGTGAAAATGCCCAGTATTGAAGTGGTTAAAGATATTCTATTTTTGTGATATGTATGTAGTGTAGGCAAGCTCTGCCTTTGTCACTTGCCTCACCCAACCTCTTTCTGATACCTCCTCTATTTGCCTACATACACTGCATCTCATTATTGGTAAGTAAATCTTTTCATCCAATTTAACAATTGCCAGCGAGTGCTGACTTACTAGCTGAATTAGTATATGCACAATAGTATACTCCCAGTGTTGGGGAATCCTGAGTGCTTCCTTTATCTTTTGCCCTCATTTAATATAATTCATTTTTAGTATAGATTGCTTTAAGACTGTGACTGTCTTTCAGAACTGATGTGAAAAATAAATTTGAATACCTTATTTTAACATTCCATCCCATTATTGATCTGGGAAAGCTAAGCTTAATTAAACGACATGATAAATTATACATTGCTTTTTAATTAAAACTAATTTTTAATTTGGATATACAATCTTTCTTTTTTATTTAATTGCCAGAGTCTACTTTTTTCTCCAATTACATTTTGGAACTGAAGATAATTCAACAGTTAGATTTAAAAGCACAGAATACTTTGCAGTTTCATGCGGGAAGTTGACACCTTCTGTTCAGTGAATTTGGCAATCTCTTTTCTTCCATTATTTTTAAAATGAAAAACTGATGGACACACTGGAGTCACACATGTTTATTTCAGTGGCAGAGATTGACTTTATTATTGAACTTTACTTCTTTTTCTATCAAAAAATGAATGCTGACTGCCGATCCCCTGGTCAGATGAACTTTGTTAATCTAGGGCTTTGCTTTAAAAAAATTGTGACATTTCACTACTAAGAAATAGGCTGATGGGCAAATAGATATTTTCTGAGGATATAAATCAGTATTGCAACCAACCTCTTGGGCCCATGTGACATGGGAAGTCATTATTCTGTAAATAGATTTATTTGTCTTTGTAAGTTAATAAAATGAATGTTTTTTTTTTTTATTGGGACATGTACTGCAGTTGACCTAATATGATTGGCTTGCATAAACCAGCCTGCAAGGAATGTAAAAATCTACTTTCTATTGGATCTGTTTTAAGCAAGTGGAGAACTTTTTTTTTTAAACAGAGATGCTGTTGAATTTAGCTTGACACAAATTAATCCATGCCCATTGGTTTCAGTTATTTTTACTAGAACGAGGGGCAATCTGAATCTTTTCCATATAAAATAGCAATACACAGGGAAGGATTATAGGAACAAAGAACTTGAAAATGTGGAAAACTGATGGCATAAAAAGTTCAAGTGTCAGAATAAAAACATATTGAAGCAAGTGCCCAAGGCATTATTGCACGGCTTCATCATGAAGAAGGCTCCTTTCTTCCTCAAATCATTTTGAAATGCTGCTTGCTAACTATTTTTGTGGCAGTCTTTCTAGTTAAGAAGACTAATCACCCCAGATATCTGTGCAGTGGTTGACGGATCCTCGCAACACCTGCCACAAGTTCTGCAGGGTGCCGCTCTGTGAAGTTGGCTGGCATTACTTGCCTTTACTGCTGGAACAGAAGTATTTTAAAGGCAAGCGATTACATCATTTAGACCTCACATACGTTTTTTCCACTACAGAATGAAAGTATTAAAACAAACAAATAATAATAATAAAAATAATTATAAAATCATAATTGAACATGGCATTCGGCCTGATGGAGGAAAGTTTAAAAAAAATACTTACTTGGAGATGGGTTTTAAATTCACTTACTGTTGATAGGTTTACCATATCTACTAGAAGTCTTAAGCATCCATTACTATTTTTATATATAAAAAAATAAAAATACTTTGTTACATTGCTCCTAAACATTTCTTTGTTCTTGATTTTAACTTGATTTTAACGTCATATTGAAAATTCTGCCCTCTTGCACTGTATATGTTTACAAGTTTAATTTAAAAGTTTAATTTATCTAAAGGTTTTGATTATTTCACCCTTCACACACACCTTTACTCCTTTCTTTGTGGCTGTATATATTAGGTTCTTGCACTCCTTCTTGGAGATATGTTTTAGACCTTACATACATTTTGTTGGAACTGGTTTATTTTAGCTATCTGGATTATAATAATTTAAAGAACTTTGGGACAAAAGAGAAGGACTGCACGTGTAGTTGCTTGAAAGACAGTGGGATGCCAAGGAACAGCAAGATGGTGGTGCATTTGTTGTGGACTGTGTAATGGTCTATTAAAGTAACTAACTTCGCCAGTTGTTAAACAGTGTTGACATTGGCAAGGTGCAGCTAAGATACTGACGCCTCGTACACACGTACAGGTTTCCCACCGGGAAACCCGAGGGACAAAATCGTGAACCTGCTCGGTAACTTTTTCCCCTACACAGGAAAACTGCCATGAGAGCTTTGGTCGGGAATCCCGGCCTTATGTATGCTCCATCGCAGTGTTTCCCATAGGAAAACTTCCGGATTAAAAACGGGCAGGAAAAGAGATAACTGGTTCTCTTATTTTCCCAGCAGTTTTTTCTGTGGGAAAACTGCGAAGGAGCATACACACGGCCAGTTTTCACAGCCACAAGCTCTCATGGCAGTTTTCTCAATGGGATAACCAGTCATGTGCGAGGCTTGAGTGAACACAGTTCTGATAGACCTAGATAATTGCCACCTCTCTGATTTCCCAATACTCCTAACATTTTCCATTCTCTTAGCCTGAGCCTTGATTCCTTTATTGTTTCCTACAAAGGTGTTCAGGACATTACTGTACAGAAGGACTTAATATGTTGTTGCCTAAATACTATAATGGCATTCAGGTTCTTATCATTGGAGAGCCAATGCCAATCATTTCCCAGTAGATGATACACATCAAGGATTGTATTCCCTTTTTATATTTTATTTCTTAATCTTTACTTTTCCCCTATTTCTCATTTCTCACCTATTGACCCTTCCCTTACTCTATTCTCCCATTTTTTCTGTAATAAACACAGCCAGATGACCTAAAGATTGGTGCGGGATGGGAGATATTATTCACTAAGCTTGTGGTGTTTTTTATAAATGTTGAATGGATTTACTGTTGTGTGCCTTTTCATTTGGTAGACCCTCACATTATCTACAGAATATCTTTAAATTCTTGAAAGAAATGCTTTGAAACTCAACCTGACATTTAAATTTCTTTTTCTTTTTTCTAAAGAGTATTCAATTACATTTTTATTGGAATCCAAAATAACTTGTTCAAACAACTTTCTTTCTAATATTTGTCATATTTTGTGAATTACCCTTTATTATTCTTTCACTGTGATATTTAATATGTACATTTATTTTTTTCTTTTAAAGTACAAAAATGAATTACATTCAGAAAATAACAATATACCTGCTGAGCATGTTATTGATGAATTTAAGGATAGCTGCATCAGTCCCCCCCCCCCCCACACACACACATTCACTGCATCAATGCACCCTATTTGCTTTTGTCTGCAATCTGGTGACATGGGAAAGAATATTGTTTGCGTCTCCATGTAGGTTATATAGGATTGTTAGAAGAATATTATAAAAGAGGTAAGAGAAAGGAAGAGAAGAAACACATTGAGCAGCTGGCACCACAACTAGAATGAATATGTTCCTGTGAGAATTAGGAGATGAACAGGCAAATGGCTAATGTCATCTATTCTCTCATTGAGTAATGAACAGAGTAGCATTTTACCCCCAATGAACAGGAATGAGAAATTTAGCAGCATTTACAAGGTGTGGGGTATTAAAGTGTTTAGATTGGCCTTTTGGTTAATTTGTATAGTGAAATAATATGGCCCAAGGGTTTGGATCTAGTGTGCAGCGTTGGATTCAAGCAATCAGTGATATCAATAGCAATTAATTACTGGACAATGGAACAAAATATGTACATGGATGGCTTTCATGCCACATCCCCACCAGCATAGATTCAAGTGGGGTCAGTTCTCTAACTACATAAGTCATTTAGGAAGAGATCTTATAAATTGCCTAAATTGATTATAATATCACTTGTCCATTGAGGAAGTGGAGGAAGTGTTTACTAGGTCCATCATTGGCTTGAATGATATGATGCAGCAATGATGGTGTGGTAGCCATGAGCGGAACCCTTTTTCTAGGTATCCTGGTAGAAAATATTGATAATCAAGCAAAGGTATTAATGGTGAATTGTACACCAAGTTATTTTGGTGATGCAGCGTATCCCATATAGGCAACAATGCTATTGTGAAGGGTAAGGTGAATATGGACTGAAGATTGAAGGATCTTGGGATCCATGGAGTTACAGACAAGTCAGCATTGCACCCAAAGCTGGGTGGGGTGTGCGTATTTACAGTCAACAATATGAGATAAGGCAATGGCCCAATAATACTTTTGGAAATGTGTTCATCTCACATGCATATAAGTATAATTCACAACTTAAAAATGTAGAAATGTTGTCTAAACAAATAATTATAACATTATTCAAAAGCCACAAAACATGTATAATCATGCAGTGTGAGTGCAAGAATGTAGTGCACAAGATATGAAAAGTGTTATTTACATAAAGACTGAATCCAATCCCTGGTTCATACTGGTGCGATTTGACATGCGATTTCACATGTCAAATCGCATGTCAAATCGGTGGCATTTGCTGGCAATTGCCAGCAATGGCACCGTCCTAATCGGTGCAACACTGCATCTGCGGCACTTCATCGATTTCAGTAGTTTCTGTATTACTTTTTTTGCGATTTTGGCCCACAATTTACATTGACATCTGTGCAGAAACCTGCACAGATATCTCTGTAATTGCGGCTGAAATCGGGACTGACCAGCGGGAGTGAAATTGTGCGAGTTCCATTGAACTCACACAGCTTCACTCCAGCTGCCCAGTGTGAACCTGGGCTAAAAAACAAAAGTCCATTAGATGGTGATCCACACAGTGCCAGGTGGCTCTTATTATAACTTCAGTGAACTGACACCCAGTGCTCCCCTTGCAATTCGGACACACATAGCCTCTTACCAGAACCCCAGGCCTATGAAGGTCATTTAACACCTTAGTGACTTTTACCTCTTACTTTAGGCTTAGGCTACCTTTGTCGTTTAGGCTGGGTTCACACCTCCGACGGATGCGGCTCGCAGCATGAGTTTGGTGCGTTCCCGTTCTCCATTTCAGGGATGAATTTTTGCCTGAATTCAACCCTGAAACAGAGCCAAAGACGCACAGCGTTCCTGTGTAAGCAGCTCTGCAGCCTCCATAGACAGCCAGTCACAATCTCCTGTAATGCAAATTGGATGTGGGGAAAACCGCATCCAATTTGCATAGGTGTGAACCCAGCCTTAATATAGAAATGCTGGGAGGCACATCACATTTGGTACCATTCCACCAGCACATGCAATTTTACCCCCTTAATGACCAGGCCATCAAAGGGTTAAATGTGCTCCTAGCTGGAGTTTGGAAACTATGTGGGGATGGTCTGAATGGATGAAGACAAAGATTGGTGTTCCTGCTTAGCAGGAATACAAGATCTCCATCTTCATCCCTGTCAGAAGAGCAATCTGCCTTGTATACATAGGCAGATCACCGTTCTTCCTCTCCAGGGACATCGGATTTACCAGACTCGCTGAATGGCATTCCCTGTGTCCAATCTGCATGCAATCATTCCTCCTGCGGCATACACGCACCATCCAGTGGCTATTGCACAAAATGACACAGGTATGTGATTTTGCACAATAGAGCCAACCTTCCGCAGTAAATGCAGTAAATATGCGGTAGGCGGTCAGCAAGTGGTTAAATTCATTAACTGGTTCCCGCCCGGCGCACGACAATGTACATCGACAGAATGGCGCTGCTGCGCACATGGGCGTACAGGTACGTCCCCTTTAATTTGAAAGCTGTGTGGTCGCGCACGTGCCGCCGGCGGGTCACAGAGCTGAAGCACAATGGCCCGGTTTCACATACATCGGCGCATATATATGCCGCCGTAGCATATGTCTTTTACGCTACACCGGCGCAGCGCGGAGAGGGAAGCACGGAATTCACAAAACAAATGCTCCCACCTCTGCGCCGGCGTAGCGTATATTCGTAGGTTTAAGTCAGCGTAACTGGAAGTGGGCTAGAAGTGGCCGTGATACATTTAAATAAAGCGTACTTAAAACTAACTGCACATGCGTCGTACCTTGGACGCATCCCAATGCACATGCTCACAATCACGTCAAAACAACTGCCTAAGATATGTCGAATCACTGCCTACGACGTGAACGTAACCTACGCCCAGTCCTATTCACGTACAACGTAAACTACGTAAAATTAGACAGCATTTGTTCCCTGGTCCATACCTTTGCATGAGTTGCGCCTCCAATATGGGGAATATCTTTACGCCGGACGTATGAGTTACGTAAACCGCGTATATTATGCGCCGGGCGCAAGTACGTTCGTGAATCGGCGTATTTGACTCATTTGCATATTTGCATCGAAAATCAATGGGAGTGCCACATGCGTCCACCGTAAATATGCGCCCACTATACGCCGGCATAGGAACGTTACGTCGGGTGGCTGAAGCCTATTTTTCGACGTATCTTGCTTTGTGGGTCGGCACATAGATACGATGGCACACATTTGTACTTACGTCGGCGTATTTGGAAATACTTTGGTGTAAGTGCTTTGTGAATCCGGGCCAACATCTCCCTGTTCTGCCTGGTTGACACTGTCACTGATCGTGTTCCCTGTCATCGGGAACAACGATCAGTGACGTGTCAAGGCAAGCCACGTCCCCTAACAGTTACAAGCATTCCCTAGGACACACGTAACCCCTTCAGCGCCCCCTACAGGTTAGCCCCTTCACTGCCAGTTTAATTTTTACAGCGATCAGTGCATTTTTATAGCACTGTTCACTGTCAAAATGACAATGGTCCCAAAATGGTGTCAAAGTGTCCGATGTGTCCGCCATAATGTCGCAGTCACGATAAAAATCGCTGGTGGCCGCCATTACTAGTAAAAAAAAGTATATTAATAAAAATTCCATAAAACTATCCCCTATTTTGTAGACGCTATAACTTTTGCGTGAACCAATAAAAAAAAACGCTTATTGCGATTTTTTTTTACCAAAAATATGTAGAAGAATACTTATAGGCCTAAACTGAGGAAAAAATAATGTTTTTATATATATTTGGGGGATATTTATCATAGCAAAAAGTAAAACATATTATTATTTTTTTCAAAATTGTAGCTCTATTTTTGTTTATAGCGCAAAAAATAAAAACTGCAGAGGTAATCAAATACCACTAAAAGAAAGCTCTATTTGTGGGAAAAAAAGGGTGTCAATTTTGTTTGGGAGGCACATCACACGTCCGTGCAATTGTCAGTTAAAATGAAGCAGTGCCGAATTGCAAAAAGTTGCTCGGTCTTTAACCAGCCAAATGGTCCAGGGCTTAAGTGGTTAAAGTGTATTTTTTCCCAAAAAAGTTTGAAATGTGACATAAGAAAATGCAACTACTGCCATTTTATTTTTGCTTTAGTAGATGTTTACGGTTTGTGTTTCCTATTGTGACACTGTATATGTTGTGATTGTGCCGTAGATAGAAAGTTTTAAGGGCCCTTTCACACTAAGCCGACGGAGTGTCCGTCGGCTCAGCGGGGGGTCTCCCCTATGGGGAATCGGATGGAAACGGACCGTCTGTCCGTTTGCATCCGATCCGTTCGGCCGGACGGAAGAAAAATAGGACATTCTTCCGTCCGAAAAAACGGATGCGGATCTGGCGGACGTTAGCGGATGCATCATCCGCTAACGGATCTGCTCCCATAGGGAAGCATTGAGGTCCGTTAACGGACGTCCAAAAAATGGACGAACGGAACGGACATGTGAAAGCGCCCTAAGAGAGATGACAAGTGTCAAAAGACACCCTTGCATGGTGAAATTGTTTAGGGTAAAGGTCTGACTCAATGTGCCATTGACCTGGATACAAGCTATGGGAGACTCATATAAAGCTGCAATATGACATAGTATCTTGGGTGCAAGACTGAAATGATGCAGGGTAGGAAACCCAATCCACCTTATCAAAAGCCTTTTCAGCATCGGTACACAATAACAGCATAGACTGGGACTGCCTGTGAGCATATGCAATGAGAGATAGCATTCTGGAGGAGTTATCTCTGGCCTAGAGTAGAGAAATCAGTAGATAGCTTCCGCAGCAGGTAGGATCATTACCAGGTTTGGGTAGAACAGCAATATGCAGTTTCAGGATCTAATCCCTTACCTCCAGGTGTGAAATTAGCATATTTAGTAAGATGTGGAATGAGAATTTTGCAGACTATCCTATAATATGTGGCAGTGAAACTATCTGGGCCAGGAGCATGGCCGTAGGGCAAAGACTACAAAAGTACTTGCTCAGTGAAATCCACATCCAGGTCTTTTACAGCCTTAGAAGGCAAAGAGGGCAAGGAAGCTAGCACCAAATACTCTAAAATATACACCTACCATCATTAACTCTTTTCCTGCAAGACTCTCAGCAGTTCCCCCTAGTGGTACGAATCTGCATAGAGCCTTAATCTAAGGCATACATACCAGCCATTCTGGATGCAACCAGGTGATTTTGACCTTGGGGTTGGAACACCAGTAGTCAGGCATGCATGGACCCATGATAAAGCATCCACATTCCCCATCTGAACCCCTAGAGCCCACTTAACGGCCAAACATTCCTTCTTGATTGTGGCGTAATTTACCTGGGCTTTCAACTTTCTCCTGAGATAAATGACTGAGTGCTCTTCCCCGTTCCAGACCTGGGACAACACCACTCCTAACCCAACATCTGATGGATCAGTTTGTACAACAATGTCCTTAGAGAAGTCTGGTGAGTACAACACTGGCTAGCTACATAAGGCTTTTTTTAAGAACTGGAAGGCTGCTTCAGCCTCTGGGGTCTTTTTAACCATGACAGACTCTTTCCCTTTTGTCAGGTTGGTTAGGGGCACAGCCTGAGAAGCAAAATGTGGAATGAATCACCGATAATAGCCAGCGATTCCCAGAAAGGCTCATACCTTTGCCAATACCCTTTTGTGAGATCAAGAGTTGTAATGTATCGGGCGGTTTCCAGCTGGTCAATCAACTCATCTATGCGTGTATGGGGTAGGTGTCAAATTTTGTAACTTTGTTCAGCTGTCGAAAACCGTTACAAAATCGCCAGCTCCCACCAACACTATGGGACTGGACCAATCACTCCAGGACTCCTCTATCTCCCCCAACTCAAGCATTCTCTGTACTTCCTCACTTGTTGTCTCCCGTTGGGCCTCTTGTATGCGATAGGGTTTTAGTTTCACCCTTTCACCTGGCAGGGTGATAATATCACGCTCTACCCCAGATGTTTGTCCCGGCAGCTCAGAGAAAACCTCTTTGTTGCAGAGCACAAACTCCTTAACCTCCTGTTGTTGGGGTTTCAAAAAGGTGATTACTATTCCAACTTCAGGAACCATGCAATCAGACTGAGCTGGTGACAACATTTCTACGACGAGGGATTACCTATCCCTCTAAGCTTTCAACAGATTAATGTGATAGATCTGTTCTGGCTTTCGCCTTCCTAGTTGTCTGACCTTGTAATTCACCTCACCCACTTTTTCCATTATCTCGTATGGGCCTTGCCATTTGGCGAGGAATTTGTTTTCAACCATAGCGACTAGTACCAATACCCTATCCCCGGGGAAAAGGTACGGGTCTTGGCCCTACGATTGTACACCCTCTGCTGTGCTAACCGTGCTTGGTCAAATGTTCCTTTACGATTGGCATTACCTGTGCAGTTCTATCTTGCATCAGGGCGACATGCTCAATCACACTCCTGTGGGGAGAACTCTAACTTTCCCAAGTTTCCCTGACGATATCCAACAGCCCTCTTGGGTGTCTCCCATAGAGTAATTCGAAGGGTGAGAAACTCATAGAGGATTGGGGTGCCTCCCTAATGGAAAACATCAAAAAGGGTATTAGACAGTCCCAATTATTTCCATCTCTATCCACCACCTTCTTTAACATTTATTTTAAGGTTTTGTTGAATCTTTTAACCAACCCATCCATTTGGGGGTGATACACAGATGTACGCAATTGTGTCACTTTGAACAACTTGCATAGTTCTTTTATAACCCGGGTCATAAAGGGTGTACCTTGGTCTGTAAGCAGTTCCTTGCAAATACCCACATGGCTAAAAACAAGAGATAGCTTTTTAGCTATGGTTTTGGCCGAGGTATTTTGAAGAGGAATTGCTTCCGGATAACGGGTGGCATAGTCCAATATAACCAAAATGTACTGATGCCCCCTAGTGAACTTCATTATCGGACCTACTAAATCCATTACGATCCTATCAAAGGGGACCTCAATGATGGGAAGAGGTACCAGCGGGTTACGGAAATGTGGCATAGGTGCCAAATTTTGACACACAGGGCAGGAGGAACAAAAATGTTATGTTTCCGTCATGACCCCAGGCCAATAGAATCTCTGCAATACTCTCTGTCTGGTTTTCTCTGTCCCCAGATGACCTCCAAGAATGTGCCCATGGGCCAACTCTAACACCAACTTCCTGTAAGGTTTGGGCACCACAAGTTGCTCAATGGTTTCTTCTCCCCTTTGAGCCACTTGATACAGTAGGTCCCTTTCCGCAATGATGTAAGGCTAAGTGCAAGTCTTATCTGGGTTCACTAACTCGCCATCTATTTTCACCACATTTTCCCATGCCTTTATTAGGATGGGGTCTTTTAACTGTTCTGTGGCAAAATTTTCCCTGTGAACCTCAAGATCAGAAACTCCACAGACGGCCTGTTTTCGTCTGAGGATGTTGGCTCCTCCCCAGTTTCTCGAGTCTCCCCTGCCAATACCAACACGGGAAATTCTGGAGAGTCCTCACCACTCTCAGACGAATTCTGGTCATCACCTCACTCTCCCCTTATCAGCATCTTTATTGCCAATGCATACAATGATTGGCTCTGTATGCTGCTTTTTCTTTGCACAGTTTTTGCTCTGCTGTACAGGGACTGCAAACAGCCAATATAATATAAAATTCAGGCATTGTCCCTGCTTGTATTAACGAATACAAAGCTGAATTAATGTGCCTGGAGTTCTGCTTTAAAACCCTTTTGTTGCTTTGATAAACATAGTGGTGAACTGAAACCTGTGAGATGTCCCCTAATATCTCCTGCTGCCATACCACTAACATTTCAAAGCTTTTAATCCTTGTGTTTATTTTCAGTATGATAAAGGTATGAAGAGTTCTGGAAGAAGGAGGCAGGAGAACAGATGGAGAAACAATATGGGATGTTATATTATGGGAGCACAAACAGCCAGAACCAATGAGTTTAGATGCAAGAAGAGAATGTCTTCCCAGAATGTAGGTTGTAGGCATGGGTCCAATGTGACAGATGCCATTAAGAGTTACTAAGGACAATGAAGCACAAAACATATGTTTATTAAAGGAAAAGAGAAAAAATACTGAAAATTCAAATCTCAGGAGCCAGTGTGTTACAAGAAGGAATAAAGGTACTATTAAAATTATTTACAAAGTAAGTCTACGTAGCTTACCATGGATGTTGCACAATTGTTTTTAAAATGAATATATAGAGTATTTTGAAAATAATGTATATATATATATATATATATATATATATATATATATATATATATATATATATAAAAATTTAAACAGAACAAAGTTTATGAAAAAAACTATATACAATGACAAGAAAAAGTATGTGGATTTTGGTATTAACTGTTTTTCTGCAATAATTTGCCATAAATTTGTGATGTGATTCTCACATATCTCACATCTTCACGCAACAATAGACAAACACAATTCCTGGAATTAAAAAAAGACTTGATCAGGCAGATTTAGCAAAAGTGTCTCTAAAAGTGAAGCAGAATGCGTCAAATTCAAATACCTGTCTTTTAAAAAGTGTAGCTGCTGACTTTTAGTAATTGGACACTCACCGGTCCTACGGTCCAGCGATGCGGCGAACGGAGCCCTGCTCCTCTACCCCTCCTCTCTGCGGCGCTGGCATCACTACTGTGGGTGCCTGGCTGTGGCTTCACACCTGGGCATGCACTACACATACGCAAGCTGCACTGTGCGCTGTGATTCACTGGGCAATCTTCTGGGACCTGTAAGGTTTGTAAAAAACAAATGAATATAAGGTAAAAATCAACACAACATAATTACCCATTCCAAAACGGTTACTGGTCTGCATTGCTGGTTAATTTATCAGAGTTTTTAGAATGGCTGCCGTGGCTTTCAAGATGGCTACTCTTAGGGAGGAATTACTTCTTGCGACCTCCGAGTTCCAAAGCATAAGGTTTCAGGAATCTTCATGAATGTATAGGTATGAGTTGATGAATGGCGTGTGTGTGTGTCTACGTGTGTGATTGAGTGTCTTCTCATGGCATCTATCTGGCTCCTAAATACCATTTGCAACAAAAGGATTATAACAAATATAATAAGCTCAGCCCAAAAGGTATGACTTCTTTTCCATTGGTTGGAAAAAAATCTAATGATTAACTTCTGTGAATTCAGGTTCACCTTCAATGTCTGAGGGCAGAAAAATGTGTTCTGAACTATCTGTTAAATAATATGTTCTATTTTCATAATGTGTATCTGTTTGTATATTGGTGCTGATGAATATATATATATATATATATATATATATATATATATATATATATATATATATATATATTATATATTATAAAGGGACTCTGACAATATACAATACACAATACACAATATAATTTTGATTAATCAATATCACATAAAATTATTATCTATATGGATAAATGTCTAATTCTTGTGTAAATCCTATGAATACTTGTTTATCTTTGAAAAATACACGCTATATTTATATTTTTATACAGATATGGTCTTGATTTATATGTCTTTCATTAAACTGATTGGTATCTTAAAACAATTCTTACTTCTAATTTGTTCTACATCAACATATTGGCCCAGATTCACAGAGCGATTACGCCTGCGCAACTGCTGTTGCGCGTGCGTAAGTCTAAATGTGCGCGTGCGTATAGTTGGACGCGATTCACAAAACAATATACGCCAGAAATCTACGTTTTTTGGTCCGGCGTAATAGAATTAGACATTCGCTTCCCTTCGCGCAAAACTGCGCTAGACACACCATTGATTTGCTATTCAAATATGCTAATGAGGGAGTTACGGGGATTCACAAAAAAACGCAGTTGCTGCGCAGGCTACGCGATGTGCGCAACTGCAAAATGTTCTGTCTAAAGTTAGAGGACCTAAAAGCTGGTCTAAATTTTGAAAAAAAGTCTAATTGTCAGATAAAGCAACACTGTTAGTGAGGAGTTCAGCAGTCACACGTGTTGCCCAACAATCTGTATGCCAACATGCCAGGGGCATCGTCGCGCATAGCTATACTACTGACTTTAGATGAACAAAGAAGGATGAGGGCACGGAGGATGGCACTAAGGAGGGCACGGGAGATGTTTTTATTTTTTTTTATTTTTTTGCTTATATAAAATTTACAATTTACAATTTAATATAATCTAATACAAATATTCTTATCTGATACAAGCCCCTCACTCTTCACTTGATATATCACACACGCATAGACATCTTTGGCATGAGAGATTCTGAGGTGTCTCGCATCTTCAGATTCACCCCTCATGCCATCATGGAATTACCACAACCTTGCAGGAGGACATCAGCAGCCCAACACATGGCACCACCCATGACACCCATGACAGCTACATATACAATCAGAGCCCCATCCCCACAGATTTCCAACAGAACATGTATGGGGACAGCTGGCTGCTTGGTGAGTTACATGGGAGTCAGGCATGACTATCCCCTCCCGTGATGCACACCTCACAAGTGGCACATGCATGACTAACATCCTCCTGTCTTTTCCCTTCAAGGTGATTCTGCATATGCACTGGTACCCCATCTCATGACCCCATCTCACGCCAGCTCACATTATGCATCTTTGCACGTTAAACACACACATTAATCATGGCACAATGAGAATGCATGCATGCACACCACTGTGGTCCCTAGCACACACACCCCACATCCTCATCAAATTGGATTGGCACCAGTCCGCCATGCAAGACTGGTGAGCAGTAACGCCACGTCAAGGCTCCAATTATGTCACTGTACATTCATACACCATTCACACGGACCTGGGAATCACTTCTCCCTGGTCCTGGGGAACCCTTCTCCACCCAAATTGAGGATGACACCCTTTTTCCAGCAGGAATGTCACCCCCACATTCAAACATCATTCACAACCCAAAATATGCCAAAAATGACATCAAAACCAAAAAAAAAACAGAGCAAAAAAAAAAAAATGCAGAGGACCAAAAAAAAACCCATTCAAACCAAAAAAAGGGGGGAAAAAAAAATTAATGCCCTCTGCGTGAGCCACGCCTGGGGCGCCCCCGGCCACGGCCCCGGCCCCTCAGGGGAGATGCATGGGGGAGGGGAAAAGCCGGGGAAGGAGGAGCAGCCCCTGAGATCTGCCCACCTGGCGGCCTGCCCTCCAAGGCCACGGCTATTCTGTCCAGGGCAGCACCAAGTGTTGCCGTGTTGCCCTGGATAGCCTGGGTAAGGGCCCTCACATCCTGCCCAACGCCTGCTGCTGTAGTTTGCAGGTCATTTAGGCAGGTTGTGGAGGCCCGGGAGTGGGAGTCCAGGTTACCCAGCCTATCGTTGATGGAGGACAGGCTCTGATCCACCCGCCCCATAGTCTGGCAGAGCTGTCTCAGAAGGCGGGTCTGGGTGGCCAGGTTCCTTCTCAGACAGGCGGGCAGGAGATTGGGCGCCCCCCTGGTGCTCTGGGATGACCTCCTGGCTCCAGCTGATGGTTGTGGCCGGGGAGAAGGGGAGGCCCTTGTGAGGGGAGCCATGTTGGGGGAGGAGGGGGGGGGGGCTCACCCTTAGGGAGGGCAGGCTTCTTGCAGCCAGAGGGGAAGAGTCCGCAGCAACCAAACGGCCAGTGCCTTCCATGGACTCCTCCTCCTCATGATTCTCCTCCTCCTCATTATCGTCCTCCTCATGATCATCCCCCTCCTCTTGTTCCTCCTCTGCGGACTCTGGCCATGTTGGGGGGGCCTCATTAGGCTGCTGTCCTGGGGTTGGAGCGGTAAGTCCAGATGGCCCTGCACCCTCCTGCACATCTGTGGATGACACAAAGCATTCACAGGTTGGAGGATCCACACACTTGCCACATATTCCCTTTCACCCCCTCCCCCACACATGCTACACACCTGAGAGAACTAAAAACCTTACCTGGCACCGCGGGGACCGGACTTGTGTCAAAGCCTGGCAGGCCCTCCACTTCATGCCGGTGAAAGGTCAGGGCCACCACACGCTCCGTCGCTGTAAATCTAACCCGGCATGGTGGGCCCCCTCCTGTGCCCCTGGCATGGGCATTTATTGCGGACAGTTTTTTTTTCACCTCACGCCGGAGGTCATTTATTTTCTTTTCTATCCCAGAGCGGGTCCGTGTCTCCCCCTCCCCCGATGAATTGACCTGCTCTGTGATCATATCCAAGATCTCCCTCCTCCTGGCCGGGGTGGTGGTGGCACTCTGCGGGCCGTGGAGAAAACGCCCATAGTCGGTAATGGCCCGGGCAAGAATTCTTTTTTCCCCCACTGTAAAATTCAGCTTTCTTTTTCTCTCAGTCATACTTCCAAACAAACTCACTAGCAGTCACCAAAAATCTGTCACAAATACAAGCACAACCAATCAGACAAGAACACACACAAAGAGAAAAAGAACAGCCAAAAATCACACTAGCACTCAGCAAGAAACACACACAAAAAAATAAGATGAAAAAATAAAGCAATAAAACAAACGCTCAGAAATATATCAATCAAACAAACAGTCTCAAACACTTATCAAAATACACTTTCACAAAACTACCAACAAGCACAAGATCACACAGAACACTAATCTCACAACTACAAAACACACTCTAACGAACAACAGAGCAAAAGCACTTGATTCAATGGGAAGGGACACAAAGGGATGTACTTTTGCAATGGAAGGGCGTTTGTGTGTGTCTATTTATGCTGTCTGCGTAGTTCACAACATTGCCCTAGTCCACTTCCAATTTCACTGATTGCGCCGCTCCCGAGTTGTGAGCATGCGCACAACGGAGCTGACATGGTTTCCTTCACGCGCGCATGCGCGAGTCGGCCGGCCCTTCATTTGCATGGGGTCACGGCTCATTTCAATGTAACACGCCCACGTCCCACCCAATTTGCATTACTCCTCCTTACGCCTCCGGAAAAAACATTACGCTTGCGCAATTTCTTGCGCAAAAGCTACGTGAATCGCGGGATTACGCGGCTTGATTGCGCACGTCTAACGTAATCGCGGTGCGCTACGCCGGATCGATATTGCGCCGATGTACGTGAATCTGGGCCATTATATTTTTACCTTATGACAGAATAATCATTGGGCCAGTAGACACTAAAATCATAATTGTATCTATGACCTGGAATATAATATATAATTTGAATGACTTATAATCATATGTATTTTAAATTATCTCTGACTTGATGGAATTCTGATGTCTCTCAGAAATTGGTAAAATGAACTTTGCACAGACTCAACAAATATTTATTTTCGATTTTAGCCGTATAAACAATTCCTAGAGTCTAAACAATGGATTCCGCTAGATATCTGCATAGATGGTATGATTTTCAATAAACAATTGCCCTAAACATATAACCAAAATGTAAGAATTCCTTTTAGGCATATTAGGCACATTATGATATAGAATGTCCATAGATTATAGGTGATGTATTTGGATTTCTACATAGTTTAAGATTTTAAATAGACAAGCCCGATATCTATTAACTAACGTCTTATTTACAATTCTTAGAAGTGTCCAGCTGGGTAAACATCCTCCATAATTTTCTTATAAGACATTGTTTGATAGTGGCTCCTCTCACCTGGGAAACAATAGCAATTGTTTTGACTCTTAAGAACAATTCATTCAGGTATATGAGTAATCCTTTATTGCAGGGGTGTGTAAACTAGGATGGTTGATCCATTTAAATTGGGAAATGTATGAAGTCATGGTGACCTTTTGTTCACTGGTGTGTTAGGGCCTAACCGACCTAACATCTTTATCTGAAGTTTATGAAATGTATTATTCCTTCATCATAATTACAGCAATTGTTTGCACTTTTATTATATTGTGCTTTTTCTTGTACTGTAAGTTGCACTACGCCATTTTGTTGTATATATCAGTTTAATAAGGTTAAAATCACTTATGGGTGTTGGCTAGCAACCTTTATTATTAATTTGATTGACATATTATTTGATTTTGCAGATTGATTATTTACACACGGTATATATATATATTATGGGCCAGATTCAGAAAGACTTGCGCTGGAGTATATTGATATGCGCCGCGTAACTGTAAAGATGCGCAGTTGTATCTACGCGGCCGTACCCACCAAACTAGATGCGACAGAAAACTGGCTTTTTCCGACTGGCTTAACTCTCCTTCGCCAGAGTATCGTAAGCGCATATTTTCGCTTGTATCTTTTTTTAAAATAATATATATTTTTAATAGGTATATATATTTCTTCCCCTAACTGCATTTATTATATATGAATTTTACAACATTATATTCATACATATTTTTACTTTTATATTATACCGGCATACATAGATATATGATGAGACCACTCCCCCTTTTAAGTGTTTTCTCTCATCTTACCGGTATGATGTATATGCATACAACCATATTGGTGATACCAGATCATCATCAAATATATACGAATTAAACATTTCATTAGAGATGATGAATTGTTCGCCATATGGGCAATTTATTGTCACATGATGTGTTTGTCACCTCGGCTTGGCCCTCGGTGCCGGAGAGATCCCTACATCCGAGCTGATGGCTCACACATTTTTTAAAAAACAATTTTAACATGTAGTTTTTATCAGTTCAAATTATGAATTTTAAACATTTTTCATGCGTTTGTCTGCAATTTTATGCATTTTTTTTTCACATTTTTATACAATCCTTGTGTATTATTTCAATACATATATGCATATATTTTTTAATATATGTGTATTGTATTTGGACATTTTTTTAATTTATTTTGTTCTATCGGAATTCTTGGTTTGCAATTAAAACATTATATTTTTGCCCTAGGCACTAATATAACGATCCATCACTCCCAGTGAGGTGATGTTGAATCCTATGTTTTTTAATGAGGAGTCCATAGCAACTAGACTTGCAGATACATGGAACGGCAAAAAGATGGAAAAAACACATCTCCGCTGTTATGAGCAGAGAGGCTAAGTGTTAGTGCAAACGGAGGAGACTTTGTACTCAGCAGTCCGTTTTACTAATAGCACAAACAATGACATATAGACTGCAGCCAAGCTCCCTGACTCTCACGAGTCAGTGCGAGCGGATTTGGATATAGAGGAGGACTCACACAGCTGGACACGCTGACATTGTCCTCCCTGTCAGTCGCGTCATGAATTAGGGGCGGAGTGGTACACCCCTTTTCCCTATTTATATTCGGAGAGCTGGAAGTGTAGCCACGCCCTCTGAAGACGTGAGCACCAATCACGAAACGCGTCAGGGCGTGGCTACACGACCAGCGTACAACATACACACAAGGAGTCATCTGGACCCGAGATCCAGCAGAGTAAGCCGAGCTGACAAGCACAGCTACCTGCAGCTATCCGCATTCCAGTGTCTCTTTGATGTGCTGTTTTTATCGCATACACATTGTAAGCATATGCTAGTGTGGAGCATTTAATCTTGAATAAAAACTGTATTACACTATATTCTTCTCCTCTCTCTTCACTTCCATGACCACTCATGAATCAATTTCCATGAACCAACACTAATCACCTGGGTGACATTAACTTGGATTCCTGGTGGAGAGTAAGAGGAATGAGAATACCTGAACCGAGGAGGAGACCTTACCTTTGATTTCTACAGGCACACATATCACTACTATCTGGTGAGTAGAACTCCTAAGGGAGACACCCTTGCAAAGAGCAGAGAGATACAGACAAGATTAACCCCTCACTGGAAGCATATGATTTCTTTAAAGAGACTTTGCTAATGATTCAGCCAGATCTGACAACATATATATATATGATTGCTGCTAATGTTTATTTATTGCTGGACATTATTATTATTATCGTACATACTAATCATTATTAATGTGATTTTTTTAGATAATTTTAGCAGATTTTATGTGTTTTTTTGGGATCCACAGATTACTTAAATTAACCCATACAGCGCTGTTAATGTTTCCCACCATAGAAACATATCACTATATTTGCATATTTTCGCTCGTCGCATCCGTTGCGCCTATTGATTTCCCATTGAAATATGCAAATGAGGAAGATTTCCCAATTCGCGAACGGATTAGCACCAGGCGCTGGCTACATGCGCCACGCGTATCTCATCCGTCCGTCGCAAAGTTATTTCTACAAATAGCTGCTTTATCTTTACTCCAGACGGCCTCAGGTCAGCAGGAGAGCAGCTACAGCAGCAGCGTTACCGACGAAAATAGCAAGCTGAACAACCACACTTGCAAGGACAACACCTCTGTGTGCCAACATGCCAGGGGCAGTCGCGGTCCTAGCACTACTAATGGGTCCCCCGGTACGGAGGAGGCGGGCACGTGAGAGGATATAACGCACGCGCATGAGCCTCTTTGGCATGGGGGATGAGGAGGTGTATCGCCTTTTCAGATTCAGCCCAGATGCAATACTTGAACTAACCACAACCCTGCAGGATGACATCACCAGCAAGACACACCGCTCACAAGCAGTGCAACCACTGGTGAAGGTACTGGCAACACTCCATTTCCTTGCAAGTGGATCATTCCAGCGTACAAGTGGAGTGGTGGCTGGGATGTCACAGTCCTCCATGAGCAGATGTGTGCACCAGGTTGTCCCTGCAATCCTCAGACGCATGTCCCACCACTTCATTAGACCAACCACTGAGGAGCTGCGGCTGAAGGCAATGACAGATTTCTACAACATTGCAGGATTCCCACGCACTGTGGGGGCCATTGATTGCACACATGTGGCCCTACAGCCCCCCAGTGCCACAGAGCACATATACCGCAATCGGAAGCATTGGCACTCCATCAACGTGCAGGTGATAGCCGATGCCCAATGCCTCATATGGCACGTCCGTGCCAAACGCCCCGGATCCAGCCATGACAGCTTCATATACAATCAGAGCCCCATCCCAACGGAATTCGAACAGAACGTGTATGGGGACAGCTGGCTGGTTGGTGAGTGACATGGGTGGCAGGCATGACTGCCCTCCCCATGATGCTGACATCACAAGGGGCACATGCACGGCTAACATCCTCCTGTCTTTTCCCTTCCAGGTGACTCGGCATATGCACTGGGACCCCATCTAATGACTCCTTTCCGGAACCCCCAAACCAGAGGAGAGAGAAAATACAATGAAGCACACATCAAAACCCGTGCAGTGGTGGAGCAAACATTTGGGCTCCTGAAGTCCCGTTTCCGCTGCCTGGATAAGTCTGGGGGGGCCTTATTGTATTCCCCTACCTTCGTGTGTCAGATCATCGGTGCATGTTGCATTCTGCACAACTTTGCCATGAGAAAGGGCCTGCAGATTGACATACGTGATGACCTGACCCCCCAACCAGACAATCCCCCCCTGCCAGAGGAGACCCAGTCAGCTGATGGAAGAGCAGTCAGGAGGGTCCTCGCCGTAGGCATCTTTGGACACTAAACCAAAACATTGATCACACGGACAATGCACGCATGCACACCACTGATGTCCCTAGATCACACACACCACATCCACATCGCATTGGATTAGCCCAAGTCCAACATTTAGGACTTGGGAGCAGCAACGCCGCGTCAAGGCCCCAATGGTGTCGCTGTCCATTCATACACCATTCACACGTCATTCACACAGCCGTGGGGATAACTTCTCCACCACGGCCGAGGGTGACACCCCTTACTGGCAGGAGTGCCACCCCCTCACATTCACACACCATTCACACTGCAACGTGTGCAGTATCAATAAAAAAATAAAGCTCATAACCTGAGCAAAATAACAAAGAAAAAAGCTCATAACCTGAGCAAAATAACAAAGAAAATAAAAAGCTCACAACCTGAGCAAAATAACAAAGAAAATAAAAAGCTCATAACCTGAGCAAAATAACAAAGAAAATAATAAAGCTCATAACCTGAGCAAAATAACAAAGAAAATAAAAAGCTCATAATCTGAGCAAAATAACAAAGAAAATAAAAAGCTCATAACCTGAGCAAAATAACAAAGAAAATAAAAAGCTCATAACCTGAGCAAAATAACAAAGAAAATACAAAGCTCATAACCTGAACATTAATGAAATAAAAAAATAAATAAAAAACATCATCTGGGATGCCGGGGGCTCCTTCTGGTGGCCCCTCTCTGGCTCCTCAGCTGCCTGGATGGCGTGGGTGGGGGTGGGGGGGCATCTGGAGGTGGCTGATCCCGGGTGGGCCACTCCTGGCAGGTGTGGCCTGCCTGCCCTCCAAGGCCATGGATATCCGGCCGAGGTAAGAGTTTGTCTGGGCCTGCATCCTGAGCTGCCGGGTGACCTGGTAATGCTGGGCCCGCTGACTCTGCCTCCCCTGGTCCCGGATGGCAGCTGTGTTTGCCTGGATGGCTGCAGTGAGGTGCCTTATATCAGCCTGCACCTCCCCCAGACTGGTCACCACTGCAGCACAGTTGCAGCTGACATCCTGCACTGCATTAGATATCTGGGCCACGGAGCACAGGTTGTCAGCCACTCTGTCCAGGTGCCCAACTATGTCCCCCATTTGCTAGGTCTGTTTGGCGTGGTCCCTCGCCACCTGGTCCTGGACCTGGGGCCAGTAGATGGTTGTACCCGGGGGGATGGAGTCGGCCTTGAGAGGCTTACTAGGAGGGGGAGGGGATTAGAGAGGGCTCTGCCGAAGGGGAGGACTCCTCCAAAAATAAAATAATGTCCTGCTCTGCCACAACAGGCTCCTCCTCAACCACCTCTGCAGGTGAGGTGTGGGCACTCTCCTCCACCTCGGTCTCTTCACCACCCAGGGGCTCGGGCACAGGATGCCGTTGGGGGGATGGGGTGGACTGGCCGCCAACAGATGATGGCCCAGCTCCGTCATCTGTGGATGACACAAAGCACACACATGTTGGGTGGTCCCACACACTTGGCACATGTACCCTCCCCCCCCCACATGAAACACACCAAAAAGGGGGTAAAAATCACTTACCTGTCCTGGAGCCTTCCTCCATGGAGTCATATCCCGGGACCCCCTCCAACTGCTCCCTGTCCAGGCAGCGGGCGACCACCTCCTCCTCCGTGGTCAGGCTGACCGCACATGGGGGCCCCCCCCCTCGTGCCCCTCTCATGCCTCCTAATGGTGGCCACCTTGCCCCGGACCTTTCGCCGTAAATCATTCATCTTCTTGCCGATATCGGCAGCAGTCCGGGTGGAGTACCTCAAAATATTTACTCTGGCAGCAATGCTTGCCAGGATGGCCTGCTTCCTATCCCGGCTGGTCTTTCTGCTTTTCCTGCCATGGAGGACATCGTTGTGGGTCTCCATAGCCGAAATTACAATCGACCAGCCATTACAGAGCAAAAGTAACTTCCCTGGGGTGGGGGGAAACGGAAATACTTTTGCGCCGGAATGGCGCTTCCGCTGGCGCTTTTATATGCGCAACGGAACACATTGCGCTGATGTTTCCTGTGAAGTGGTGCCGACGGAAGTTGTGAGCATGCGCACAGGGGGGCGAGTGGAGCCTCACTCACTGCGCATGCTCCGTGGATGATGCGCTGAACGTAAGCCTCTGCGCTGGGCTCCGCCCATCATTTACATATGATCACACCCACTTCCACTTGCGTCGGGTTACGCCAGCGCATTTTCGTTACTCCGGCGCAACTTTAGGAGCAAGTGCTATGTGAATAACAGTACTTGCTCCTAAAGTTTTGGCGGAGTAACATAAATGAGAAACGTTACTCCAAACAATATAAACAAGGCATTCAGTTTAAAAAATTGAAATATTGAGACGCATACAGGAGACACAGTCTACCTGCTCTTTACTTCAGTTTTTCACCTATTACCATTGCTGGTAATCTGGTAATCTGAGAACTCTGCTTGTGATGCATGGTCTGTAGCTATTCCCAAACACACCCATCACCTGTTGTTTTCTATCTTTCTCAAACAGAAAGCCTTATGTATAAAAATGTACAAATTATTAGCTCTGTCTCTAACAAGCTTTGATTCAATTAAACCTACCATGGAATTGTGAATGCAAATGGTGATACAGAGAACAGAGAATGAGGTCACATTGTTCAGGAAGTACATCTCCAGTACTCCATGAGGTGTCTCTTTAATCTGGTTTATGTAGATTAAGCACAACTCAAATTCTGAAGTTTCCTGGATAATTGTTTCCTGGATAATTTTAGTGGCTCAGTCAATAATTACATTTTTTCTGGACTTGCATTTGTTGCAAATGTCACTTTGAAAGAGTGCTGGCATACAACCAACACAGTAATTAACTAAAGTAATTAAATAACCCCAACCACTTAATATAGTGGGGCCAATGGAAATACTTTACCTGGCCACATAAAGGCAAATTGTACATATCCCAGTAATCACCATCTACAGTTAAATTAGGCAGATTATCATTCACAGGAGAATGAAAATGATGTGGTGTTCATAAATCAGTATACTGTGCTATTTTAGCAAGTTAGAGATTACAGGGCTCCAATTCAGCTTATTATTATTATTTTGCAAGGAAATTTGGCGTTTGTAGGCCTGTAATTCTTAGGAATAACTCACTTAAATCTGACCAAACAAGAGTCTAGTAGACATCCCGGGTATGATTTTTTTTTTTATACAAAAGAACATGTAGGGCACTGGGCAGACTACTAGGGACAAGGGGGGGGGTGTATTTTTTACATACAGTACTGTAATCTATAAGATTACAGTATACTGTATGTAATGTGTTTGTTTACTTTTTTTAATTTGTCGCCGTTCTCCGCCCCCGTGCGTCGTAACGTCGCAGGGAATGGAGATCGGCGGCACACAGGGACACTGTGTGAATCGAGCGAGGACCCGCTCGCTCTCACAGTGGAGAGGCATTGCAGGATCCAGGGACAAGGTAAGTAAACCCTGTCTGTGAATGCTGCGAGGCGAGCCCGAGTCTGGCTCGGGGTTACCGATCGCAGCACAAAAATATAACCCCTGAGTCAGACTCGGGAATACCGCCAGGAGGGTTAATATATCTTAAAAAAAAAAAATTATAATTGTTTACAGAAGTTCTTAAAGAAAATATATACAAAACGATACATTCCAGAACTGGTGTATTCACAAAGTGGTGAATCTCTACTGAATATCAGGGTTTGGGATGAGTTTTGGGAAAATCACTATCATGATTTTGGGCCAAAACCTACGTGGTCCAGGTTCACAGCCCCAATGATTACAAAATGGTTGTAAAGCCACTTGTAGAGTTACTACAATTTGCATGGTTAGGTAACAATATGTACCCCACTGTGTGTCCTTTATAAATAAAAGCCGATATCTAGTTTATTTTCAGAGCGCCTCCCAGCACTCACATGACCAGTCATCGCTTCCTATTTGACAGCTACAGCGGGAGAGGCTGGGAGTTCCCGCTGATGTCAGGAGGGGAGGAAGAGAGGGGGAGAGAAGAGGCCAGTCACATGAGCGCTGGGAGGCGCTCTAAAATAAGGTAGATATTGCCTTTTTTTTATAAAGGATATACTGTGGGGGCACATATTTTTACCTAACAGAGTAGATTGTAGTAACATTAAACTGTTCTGAAAGCAGTGGGAGGGAAGAATCAAGGAGCAGGTGGCAATGACAGGCAGGTAGGGGGGTGAGGACAGAAGTAAGGATGACGGAGGCACGTAAACTGACGACGGTGTCATGAGAAACTACGGTTAGTTTACAGGGGGTAATGAAGAACCAGGTAGGATCAGCCAGGTTTTTTTTAAGTGAAACAGGGGGCCAAATTACACAGCACGAGTACTGCTGCATGCTTTAAAGGAACAGGATCCTTTTTTTTGGGGGGGGGGGAATATACAAACACTTTAATGGAGGAATTATTTTTAACTATAATGCAATTGAATTTAGGCCAGCTGGCTTAGAAGGGCCAACGAGGGGGGTTTTGGATATGCCAGCCCTCTCACAATAAAAAAGTAACGGTACAGCAGACTAATTGATAATGTTCATTATCCGTGATAGGGAAAGAATAGAGAGTACTGCTGACACACCACAACAGGAAAGATTAGTGTAGCACTTGTAGGCACTGGCATGTTAAATAAGTAGAAAACTAATGTGTAATTTAAAGAATTGGGGGGAGGGGTACTTTTTTCATCTTTAATGCTTTTGAAGTCATTTTGCCTCTTTACAACTTGTCCCTGACCACATGCGCTACAGTGATAACAGGCTGCATACGTTCTATTTTTTTTTTTAGAACATATTTCCTACTTGTTGTTGACTGCTATTGTTTTTTTTTCCCACAGACCTGTTTTTAAATGGTGAAAACAGTGGAATGTGCCTAGGTGCAAGGTGAACATCTTTTATGAGATTTAATGTTTGGGTTTACATCTACCTTATAAATGAGGTTTAATTTTTTTGTTGTTATAAAGCACTTACAGAAGTGCTTTATAACAACAAAGGACGTAGGTAGGACGTAGAGCTACGTGCTCTCGCCCAGCAGTGCCACCGTCCCGCCGTATAACTGCGGTGGGCGGTCGGCAAGTAGTTAAAGTGGGTGGCTCAATAGTGTGCTGAAAGGCTGGGCCAGCTGCCAGGCAGGCATCTGGGTGGATCACGATATTTAAATTGGGATTACTCCAAAGACTGGACTGGCTGAGTGACATCAGCCAACAGAGGACTTTAGCCAACTGCTGGCTGAATAAGGGTCACAGGAGTGCAACACCAAGTGAACTCTTATGATCAGCAGGAGAAGTAGGGCCAAAAGTATGTAGGTGTAGTGCCCATGTACTTCCAAGTATGGGTGCTAGTAAATTTAAGGGGATGATCAGAGTGTAAAGTGACTCTGATCTCAATTCTTATTAATATAAGGCTCTCTGTTTCAGCTCGGCTGTACTGTGGTCTCATTCTGTTGTGCCTGGGGTGTTGTTCCACCCCAGGACAACAGGTGGCAGCAGTGGAAGTTGAGGTTTGGCTGTTCTCTCCAAGCAGCCAATCAGGAGGCCTGGGCATGCTGCGAGAGGGTACTTATGAGGCAGACGCCATTTTTTGGGGTCAGTTCTTCCTGAAGTGTGGCACCCACCTTTAGGGTGACCACATCACCGCGCCCTAAGTGTTATGGCCTTCCAGGCTGGGGCATGGGTGCTACGCAGTGTTTCTGGTTCCGGAGCCAAGTTGGTCCGGAACATCCAAGCAGTACGCGACTGGGTTCTCACCTCTAGAAATCCCAAGCAAGTTTGGCTTTTCGCCATTGAGAGGCTGGCGGTCCAACAGTATTGAGACAAACCATCGGGGATCAAGGTACTGGGTACTGAGGGATTGATTCCTCTCTCGGTGGGTACCTGAGCGACGTTGAAGGAAGGTTCAGGCAGAACTTTATTCAGGAGGAGTTCCTCCTATCTATACTCAGGGGAGGCCTATGGCCTATGGCAGAGGCGCTTTCCTGACGGTCATTTAGAAGAGTCTGTGGCAGAGACATCCTTCTTAAGTTCCGAGTGATACTCTGGCTGCCAGGTTGGTGAAAGAGACCTGTCCAGGTACGCTATACCCACTCAGGTGAAAGAAAACTGATTGTTGTCGGAGACAGGATTGTTTCCATATCCAAGGCCTGAATCTGCTGTTCTCCTTCCAACCTTTGTCTATCCCAGTGTTTTTCAACTCCAGTCCTCAAGGCACACCAACAGGTCATGTTTTCAGGCTTTCCATTATTTTGCACAGGTGATTTGATCAGTTTCACTGCCTTAGTAATAACCACAGCCATTTCATCTGAGGGAAATCCTGAAAACTTGACCTGTTGGTGTGCCTTGAGGACTGGAGTTGAAAAACACTGGTCTATCCTTCCCATCACCTGTTAACTGTTTTTACCCGGCTGGGTAATAAAGAGCACATATAAAGAGACTTCCTATTTGCGGACATTCCTTTACTGCTATTGCATTTCATCATTCACCCTAGACACTTCACCGGAGCCGTGAGGTAACATGCCATCCCAATTCTAACAAGCAGCTCCTTCAGGGGTGACTGCTACATAGTCATAGGACGCAGCTACTGCCACGCCTCTGTAAAAGAGAGTTGTACAAAAAAAAATATTGGTTAAACCCACAAGTACTCTTTTAACACAACTATGTCTTTATACTGACATTTGGAATTTACCAATGCAGCAATTTAGAACTTTAGCTGAAAGGTTTAGTACTGGGTAACACTTGTTGATTAACCTCCCTGGCGGTATGATTCTTTAAGATTTTAGGTGCTAAAAGCGGTACCATTATTTGCAAGGGAATTTGGCGTTTTATACTGTAGGCTTGTAATTCTTAGGAATAACTCACTTAAATCTATTCAAACAAGAGTCTAATAGGCATCCCGGGTATGATTTTTTTTTTTTTTTTTAATTAAAAATTATAATATAATAAATAATTATAAAAAATGATCACAAATGATAATATAATTATAGTAAAAATTATTCAATAATGTAATCAAATCAAAATCACTGAAATTTGCTCAGTTGCAGAATTTTTGCTGTCATTTTTTTTTTTTTTTTATGACGAATTTCCCCATAAATCGCTATCGCTAAATTCTGCAAGTGATTCTGATTTATTATCGCTGTTTTTTAGCTGCTCTAAAACAATTTTTGCCATAAAGGGACACTTTTGGTTGCTATGGGCAATCTACAGTTTGCAGGGAGAAAGAAAAGTTTTTATTATACAAAATGACATGTAGTGTACAGGGCAGACCACTAGGGACATGGGGGGTGTGTATTTTTTACATACAGTACTGTAATCTATAAGATTACAGTGTACTGTATGTATAGTGTTTGTTTACTTTTTTAAATTTTGCGCCGTTCCCCCCCCTACGTCGCGACGCTCGCAGGGAAGGGAATCGGCGGAACACACAGCATCAGGCGGACATCCGGCCGCCGTGTACTGCGGGGATTCATCGCTGGATCGCAGAGAAAAGGTAAGTAAACTCTTTTCTGCATCCAGCGAGGTAAGCGCGTGTGTGGCACGGGGTTACCGATATTAGCTTAAAAATCTCACCCCGTGCCACACACGTGAAGACCGCCAGGGAGGCTAGTCTGACCGGCGATCCAGCGGGAAACCCCCGCCGGATCGCCAGGAATTTTTGGGGAAAAAAAAAAAATGCACCCCGAGCGTGACTCGGGGTTACCGCTTCTGGCACTGAATGTTAACCCCGAGTCACGCTCGGGAATACCGCCAGGGAGGTTAAGGTTAATAGTGCATTTTATATAAAACTATAGATCAGACCAAAATGAGGTACAAATGAGGAGGAAAGAGGGACAGAGGGACTGTGTTCCAAATCAGGGACAGTTCCTTCGTAATCAGGAACAGTTGGGAGCTATGCTATTGGTTTGTGAATTTCAAACAGATTCATTCTATTACAAAGACTAAAGATGGTGTCACAATCCCCCGAACTGTTTGTAATGCCGTAAAAATGTATTTGGGTAGCCCAGCTTTGAGCTAGCGACACAATCATTATGACCTTGTGGCAGAAATTGAGGAATATATTTCACCCCTGACTCTCTGAGTGATACGAGAGGACCGCATGTGGTTCAGGTCACCAGGTCCCACCCAAAATGGAGAAATCAATTTTGGATGGAGTTGGCCTCATCCCTGTGTGGGATAATAAGTGGAGCCCTGAGTAACAAAGCACAGACACGTTCTGCTATGTAAAATGATGAACTTGAGAATGTGTAATCTTGCAAAGCTTTGAAGACAAATGTAAATAAAATATTCTACAAATATGCATAAAATAAGTTTGCAATTACAGAACAATACACTCTTGCCAGCCTTTAATTTGCCAGAAAAAAAAAAAATATTAAAATGTAAAAAAGCAAGACATTACAATTCCTATGGGAGCTGTTTGTTTTTTCTATAATATCCATGCTCAGCAAAACATTTGCTTTGATGGTTCCTGTCTGCATATGAATGCAAATGTTGCTTTTGCCATGATCAAACACCCTAAAGTTAGAGTAAGCGAGTCATATTTCTATGTGTGACTAGACAGCTATGCATAAAACACCATTAAAGATCTCTTTGTGCTACAAGTCAGAAGAGAGTGCGCTAATACCAGTAAACAGCTGGATATACCATTTTTCATTTGTTTTGCACTGCAATTAATATTCTGACAGTGTGATTTATTATAAGAGCATGAAACCACAAAGCTTAGATTCTAATGTGTATTTGTTATGTTTGTACACTATGTAAACAGCTGAGGTCAGTGTTCCAGTGCTAGATCCTATGTACAGACATTGCACATATACTACTGTATTGGAATTACTTGCAGCCGCCACTGATCAGAGGAGAGCATTGTATATTAAATCAAGGGGGAACGCCATTACAATAAAACAAATAAAAAGAAAAGTTATACAGTAAAACCTTGCAGTGCCCGAGAGCCCGAATGGTTAGTCTGCCCCTGCCCATACCCCCTACTACCTCCATAATTGCCATATTCACCCATCTTCATCCACAGCCTTCTACTACCTTAGTTTATATGTCCCATCAAAACTTTCCTTACCCATACTCCTCCGCTATCCTAGCATAAGTGCCCAATTAGCTCCTACTTGCTCCATACCCCTGCCCCAGTAACTCCTTTCCTTACTCTTGCCTCTTGACTGCAATTGTAGATTTTCCTCATTAGCCCCTTTCTACTACCTCTGTACAACCCCAGGCTCTCCTGCATTGTTAACATTTCTTTTCCTAATATCAAGTCAAGTCAAATCAAGCTTTATTGTGATTCTACTACACGTGAAGACATACAGTAGAACAAAATGTCGTATCTCACAGGGCCACGGTGCTACATACAAACTAAACATATGTAGCGCCCCCTTGCTTTTAGCTTGAGCGCTGCGTTTAAAACTAGTTGGACTAGGAGAGTTAAGTTGCTCCTAGCTGTGATTTGTTAGGTTGTTGACCTATGTCATTCTGGAATGGTCCACTGGCTCGTACTGCATTCCGGGGATGTAATTTCATCCTTGGCCGGCAGTGGGAGCCAGCGGGATTTCTGGCAGATGGAGTCTTCCTCAGCAACCAATTGGAGAGGGTTTCTCCTCGCTGGGCATGCTGGGGAGGGGTATATCTGGGACCTAGGTCGGGTCTTCTTTTTCACGTGTGTGGGGTCCCGGACTCGGGGTGCGGCATCCACCTTCAGGGTGTGCATGGCCATGGACCCCGCCAGCGTGGCCCGCCTGGCTAGGTTCCTGGGACTTCCTGAGTCTCAGTCGGAGACAAGAATCAAGGGACCTCAGTGATTTACTGGGTTCCCGAAGCCTAAGAGAGTCCTAGATGGAGATTCAGTGACCCGGGATGCTGGCAGGTATGCTCTGCTGCCGCCCGGTGACTTATGCTGAGAGACTACTGGGAGGATTCGCTCTGTTCGCACATTTAGTCTATCCAAATTAACTGGCCTGTGGCAGAGGCCTAGAGCCGGGCCTGTGAGAGAGACCCCTTTCCTCCCAGCCAAGATTCGAGGTGGCGCCTCGGCTGCCAGGTCTGTGTGAGAGACACCTATCCGGGGGCACCTTACACTTGCGTATATCCAGACCTGACATCGATATTGGCCTGGAATTAAAGCATTGAGAAAATCTTTATTGACTGTGTGGACCTCCGTTTACTACTTAATTCTTCTGGTGCATCCCTAGACCAAGCTGGGGTAACTTAATTTGCCAATCCCAAATCAAATCCAGCGGCTCCTTCGGGGGTAGCGCTACACATAATTATAAATAAATATACAGAGAATAAAAACACAGTGAAGAACAAAAAATATATACCGGTATATATTATAAACCTATACACTTCTGGGAACTAAGTAACTGTACATATACCGTATATTTCCAAAAGTCTTTGTAGCAGCAAGTGTTTACAAAAGTGCATAAAAAAGGGGTGATACTGTGCTGTCTGTTAACATTAAATGTGAACAATTAACAAAAAGCTGCAACTTAAAATTTAAGACACACAAAAAATAAACATATATATAAAACAAGCTGTGCAAATGAACGTGAAAATATCCAAGAAAACCAATATAGCCAAGTAAGTGAATGCATATATTGTTGTTTTTCATGATATCATAACACACAGGGCCGGCCTTAAGCCTTTAGGCACCCTGTGCGAGAAAGCTTTACAGTGCCCCCTAGTGACCACGCCCCTTAGTAACCACACCCCTCAGTAACCACACCCCTCAGTAACCACACCCATTTCTCCAATACCGCCTCCATTTAAAGCCTTCTATTCCGTTAAGTTCCCAAAAAAAAAGATTACAAGCTATGATAAAAATACAACTTTTATTCACACGCTATAATAACGGCACCTACAGTATACTGCAAATCACACTCTATAATAAACGGCACCTATACTGCAAATCACACTCTATAATAAACGGCACCTATACTGCAAATCACACTCTATAATAACGTCACAAATAAAGTAAATCACACGGTATAATAATGGCACATATAAAGTAAATCACATGGTATAATACCACTACCTGTAAATTTACTATCAAATATCAAACATAATTACAATAAAGTATTTTTTAACTTTTGTATTTACTGTTCCTTTTAAGAAACACCTTATTTAAAAAGAATATACAAAAACAGACATTAAGCAGTACACTGCATTTATAAAAAAAGAATTTACTAACAGAAAAAAGTTTTTACATCTGCTGCCTGCTTCTGTAGATTCTTGCCCTCCTTTGTCTTCTCAGTGCGCATGGCATATGAGCTCCTCATAGCAAGGCAAGGACAGTCACCCACGCCGACTTTCCAGTAGAATCCGCCTGTGGCCTGCCAGGTGTACCTAGAGCATTTGGCACCCGGGGCGGATCCTATATCTGCCCCCCCCCCTGCACCTCTGGGCCCCTTTACATTACACAGCACCCTGCACCTCTGGGCCCCTTTACATTACACAGCACCCTGCACCCTGGCCCCTTTACATTACACAGCGCTCTGCACCTCTGGGCCCCTTTACATTACACAGCACCCTGCACCTCTGGGCCCCTTTACATTACACAGCACCCTGCACCTCTGGCCCCTTTACATTACACAGCGCCCTGCACCTCTGGGCCCCTTTACATTACACAGCACCCTGCACCTCTGGCCCCTTTACATTACACAGCACCCTGCACCTCTGGACCCCATTACATTACACAGCACCCTGCACCTCTGGACCCATTACACTACCCCTGCACCAATGGACCCCTTTATATTACACAGCAACCTGCACCTCTGGACCCCATTACACTACACGGCACCCTGCACCTCTGGGCCCCTTTACATTACACAGCACCCTGCACCTCTGGGCCCCTTTACACTACACAGCACTCTGCACCTCTGGGCCCCTTTACATTACACAGCACCCTGCACCTCTGGGCCCCTTTACATTACACAGCATCCTGCACCTCTGGGCCCCTTTACATTACACAGCACCCTGCACCTCTGGGCCCCTTTACATTACACAGCATCCTGCACCTCTGGGCCCCTTTACATTACACAGCACCCTGCATCTCTGGACCCCATTACACTACACAGAACCCTGCACCATTGGACCCCTTTACATTACACAGCACTCTGCACCTCTGGACCCCTTTACATTACACAGCACCCTGCACCTCTGGACCCCATTACATTACACAGCTCCCCGCACCTCTGGATCCCTTTACATTACACAGCACTTCTGGACCCCATTACATTACAAAGCCCCTGCACTTCTGGACCCCTTTACATTACACAGCACCTCTGGATGGACCCCTTTACATTACACAGCACCTTGCACCACTGCGCTCCTTACATTACACAGCACTCTGCATCTCTGGACCCCTTTACATTACACAGCACCATGCATCGCTGGACCCTTTTACGTTACACAGCACCCTGCACCTCTGGACCCCTTTACACTACACAGCACTCTGCACCACTGGGCCCCTTATATTACACAGCACCCTGCACCTCTGGGCCGCTTTACATTACACAGCACCCTGCACCTCTGGACCCCTTTACACTACACAGCACCTTGCACCACTGGGACCCTTACATTACACAGCACCCCACAGCTCTGGACCCCTTTACATTACACAGCACCTCTGGGCCCTTTTACATTACACAGCACCCTGCACCTCTGGGCCCCTTTACATTACACAGCACCCTGCACCTCTGGGCCCCTTTACATTACACAGCACCCTGCACCTCTGGGCCCCTTTACATTACACATCACCCTGCACCTCTGGCCCCTTTACATTACACAGCACCCTGCACCTCTGGACCCCTTTACATTACACAGCACCCTGCACCTCTGGACCCCATTACACTACACCCTGCACCAATGGACCCCTTTATATTACACAGCACCCTGCACCTCTGGACCCCATTACACTACACGGCACCCTGCACCAATGGACCCCTTTATATTACACAGAACCCTGCACCTCTGGACCCCTTCACACTACACAGCACCTTGCACCACTGGGCCCCTTACATTACAAAGCACCCCACAGCTCTGGACCCCTTTACAATACACAGCACCCTGCATCACTGGACCCTTTTACATTACACAGCACCCTGCACCTCTGGGCCCCTTTACATTACACAGCACCCTGCACCTCTGGACCCCTTTACATTACACAGCACCTTGCACCACTGGGCCCCTTATATTACACAGCACCCTGCACCTCTCGGCCCCTTTACATTACACAGCACACTGCACCTCTGGGCCCCTTTACATTACACAGCACCCTGCACCTCTGGACCCCTTTACATTACACAGCATCTTGCACCACTGGGCCCCTTATATTACACAGCACCCTGCACCTCTGGACCACTTTACACTACACAGCACCTTGCACCACTGGGCCCCTTACATTACACAGCACACCACAGCTCTGGACCCCTTTACATTACACAGCACCCTGCATCTCTGGACCCCTTTACATTACACAGCACCCTGCATCTCTGGAACCCTTTACATTACACAACCCCGGACACCTGTATGTTACACAGACACCCCCTTACAGTTCTGGACCCCCTGCATGTTACGTAGACCCCTGTACAGTGCATACCGCTCTCCCTACAATACAGATCTCTCCTTACAATACAGAAACCCCTCTACAATACAGATTCACCCCTACAATACAGAACCCCCCCTACAATAGACCACCCCTACAGTGCAGACCCCCTACAATAAAGAACCCCCCCACAATACAGAACCCCCCTACAATATAGATCAACCCCTACAGTGCAGACCCCCCTGCAATAAAGAACCCCCCACCCCACAACACAGATACAACACCCCCCCTTCAGACCTGTAAAGCAAGCAGGCTCAGATAACCTGCTTGCCGCGTGCTGCACACACAGCACAGTAAAGTCAAGGAGGAGGGGGAGGTGGCTTCACTGCTCGGCTGCGTGACTGAGACAGTCACTGGCAGCCGAGACTCAGACCCGCGGAGCTGCCTAAGGAAAAGGGGGATCACTGCGGCCAGGTCCCGGGCTGGGATGCGGCTTGCACGGCACCCCCCCCCCTGCAAAGCCAGGCACCCGGCATCACGCCATGCCACCCAGCAAGGTCCTCTTCAGTGGCGGGGGGGGCGCCGGCCTGACACCCCCCGTGTGCGCCCCCGCCCACTACTTAATACGCGGGCGAATTATAGAATCTGTGCGGTCGCCAGGCGCCCATGTCGCTATGGCGCCCTGTGCGATCGCACTGGCCGCACACCCCAAAGGCCGGCCCTGATAACACAAAACAGGTATCCCTATTTGCAGTAAATTCTAATGTTTCAAAATACAAAATGAACAAGTGAATGTTCTATTTAAAAAAAAAAACACATCTGATGATGATCAAAAAAGGCTAAAGATGTACAGTCCTCCTATAGGTAAGTTGGTGACTTCAAACCAGAGCAAACCAAGGAAAAGTAATGTAATAGGAAAGAAATTCTCCACCTTCTATATAACTGCCTCTTACCGAAGTTGAAGATCCCAACTACAGATCTTCTGTAGATGTATGGAATATAACCCGGCCTAAGGCGCATAGACCCTTAGGCTAGGTTATAGGCTGTACATCTACAGAAGATCTCTAGTTGGCATCTTCATCTTCGGTAAGAGGGAGTTATGTAGAAGGTGGAGGATTTATTTCCTATTACATCACTTTTCCTTGGTTTTCTCTGGTTTGAAGTCATCAACTTACCTAAGGAGGACTGTAAATCATTAGCCTTTTTTGATCATCATCTGATGTGTTTTTTTTTTTAAAACAAAACATTCACTTGTTCATTTTGTATTTGGAAACATTAGAATTTACTGCAAATACCTGTTTTGTGTTATGATATCAGGAATATCGACAATATATGTGTAGCGCTACCCCCGCAGGAGCCGCTGGATAGATTTGGGTCGGCCTGTTACCTGTATGAATGTCTAGGGGTATAATGATGATGATTAGGGATGAGCTTCGAGTTCGAGTAGAACTCATGTTCGACTCGAACATTGCCTGTTCGCCGAACAGCGAACTATTTGGGGTGTTCACGACAAGTTTGTGTAAACTTTAGAATCCTGTTAAAGTCTATGGGACTCGAACATTTAAAATCTAATGTGCTAATTTTAAAGGCTAATATGCAAGTTATTGTAAAAAAAATGTGTTTGGGGACCTGGATCCTGCCCCAGGGGACATGTATCAATGCAAAAAAAAGTTTTAAAAACTGCAGTTTTTTTGGCAGCAGTGATTTTAATAATTCCTTTAAGAAACAATAAAAGTGAAATATTCCTGTATATGTCATACCTGGGGGGTGTATAGTATGCCTGTAAAGTAGCGCTTGTTTCCCATGCTTAGAACTGTCTCTGCACAAAGTGTCATTTCTGAAGGAAAAAAAGTAATTCAAAATCACTTGCGGCTATAATGAATTGTCGGCTCCCGGCAATACAGAGAGAAGTCGTTCATAAAAAAAAATGTGTGGGGGTCCACGGATTTTTTTTTAAATTTGGGGTGGAGTTCCCCTTAAAATCCATACCAGACCTGAAGGGCAGCCCTCAAAATTTGCACTCGCCTACTAGCATTTGGTGAGTGGATTTCAGCTGGGGGCGAGTGATGACATGGCTGCATGACCAATCTCCTTCCAATCTGTCCCTACACTTAGAGTCCCAATGAGATTGGTGGCCGAAGAGGAAAGGAGCATGCTCGGGAAAAGTAGTCTGGTGAGCCGCGCACAGGCAGAGCAGTACACAGGTGTTCTCCTTACAATTCTCATTAAGCCATGGGACCTAACAGTATGACCTCTCTGAGCCTGCCCCCTCCCCTGACCAATGTAGCTGGAGAGCAGAAAGTAATGAGTGAGGTGGAGGATTGCGAAAATTACCACTCTGGTGCAGCGCTCACTGAAAGTTGCCCTGACATGAGATCGGCAGCCTTCCAGTTTGTGCAGTTTTCTTCTCCTTGTGCTCTATGTAAGTGTCCAACAGTTCAGCCTGAGCACTGTGAGCAGACTGGTCTCAATGTGTGCTGTGCTATGGTGTCAATGGCTGTGCAGTTGTGTGGATCTCAGCACAGGATTGTACTCCCTCCCGCTGTGCTGCAGCTCCTCTCCTCTCTGCCAGCCTGAATAAAAGGGGGAAGTGGGGACATGCAAACCTGGAGCCGCACACACAGACTTCTGATGGTGAGATGAATGGGAGAGAGAGAGAAGATGGATGGGAGTTGCAGAGGAGACAGCAAGAGAATAGGGAAGAGTCCCAGTTCTAGTGCCATGTCCCTCTGGTCTGCCCCCAGTGCCCTGTCCCTCTGGTCTGCCCCCAGTGCCCTGTCCCTCTGGTCTGCCCCCAGTGCCCTGTCCCTCTGATCTGCCCCCAGTGCCCTGTCCCTCTGTTCTTCCCCCAGTGCCCTGTCCCATTTTGTTAAAGTTTTGTATTTTGATTCTACATAAAACATTGTCATTTCATTAGATAATCTATGAGGGCGTGTTTACAGGTGCAATTAGACGCAGGGCTGTGTATGAATTAGGTGGGGCAACTGGTGGCGAGTAACTCTTGAGGCCTGGCTAGTAGCTCAGGACTTCAAATTTTGAGCCCTGTGAAGGGTCTGGAATGGATATTTGGGGGGAACCCCACATAATTTTTTTTTATTTGACGCAGGGTTCCCCTTAATATCCATACCAGACCCTAAGGTGAGTGATTTTAAATGACTTTTTTCCTTCAGAAATTACATTTTGTGCAGGGACAGTTCTAAGCACAGGAAACAAGCGCTACTTTACAGGCATACTATACACCCCCCCCCAGGTACGAAATTTAAATGAATATTTCAATTTTATTGTTTCACTTAAAGCATTAATAAAATCACTGCTCCTGAAAAAACTGACGTTTTTTTTAAACTTTTTTTGCATTGATACATGTCCCCTGGGGCAGAACCCAGGTCCCCAAACACTTTTTAGGACAATAACTTGCATATTAGCCTTTAAAATTAATACTTTAGATTTCAAACGTTCGAGTCCCATAGACTTTAATAGGGTTCTAAAGTTCACATGAACTTTTGGTCTGTTAGCAGGTTCTGGTGCGAACCGAACCCAGAACAATGATGGAATGTCCAAACAGCCGGTGTCTTTCTGTGATTTTATTCTTGCCCAACACGGCAAACAGTGAACTTGGAGTAGATAGAGTAAAGATGTGTGAAAAGGAGCATTTGCAGATTCAGGCCTAAGAACGACAGAAACAATGCTGCTTCCAATGGAACTTTAACTTCGTCACCACTCCGGCCGGAGTGGGTACAGCATACCTGGAAAAGTCTCTCTTACAGAACTGCCAGCCAGAATATCACTGAGAATCTTGAGAAGGAAAACACGTCTCTGACACAGACTTGACTGAAATAGAAATAGGAGTGGGACCTCTGTCACAGGCCCTTTGCTTTAGAACACAATTCGTGAGGTGAATCCTTCTCAAGATTATTGATGCCCAAATCTCTCTCAGGTAGTTTTCTTCAAATAGTCACCGACTGACAGTTTGCCATTAGACAAACTCCCAGTGTCCGGTCACCTCGATCCCTGATGGCTTGTCTAGACCCTATTGGATCGCCGGCTCCGGGCTTTCCTCAGACTGACTCCCCACCAAACAGCACAACTCGCTTGGGATCTTCTCCTCAAAATTATGGGACCCAATAAGTCACTGGGCCCCATCACAACTTTAGTTGCTCCGGGCCAACATGGTCCCGGAACCAAGAACAACACGTAGCACGTGCGCCACGGCCTGGTAGGCCATATCGCCGGGGCCAGTGATGTGCTCACACCCTGAAGGTGGATGCCGCATCCATATCCAGTCACGAACTCCCGCCAAGAGGGCATCCGCTCAAGAAGTACCCTCCCCCAGCATGCCCCACGAGGGGAAAAAAAACCTCTGATTGGCTACTGGCAAGAAGGCACTCTGACCTGAACTCCACTGCTGCCACCTGTCGCCCCAGGGTGGAAAGGCACCCCAGGAACACAGAATGAACTGACAGAACAGTCCAGCTAGAACGGAAGCTGAATTTGTGCAAATCATCTGGATGAGAGCTACATAACTCTCTCATCCCCCTCTAAATTTGAAATAGCACCTGGACTGAAAGTACACAGGCGCTACATATGCATTCACTTACTTTGGTTATATTGGTTTTCTTGGATATTTCCACGTTCATTTGCGCAGCTTGTTTTTTATATATGTTTATAAAAGTGTCTAGTGCATATTTAAGAGTAAAAAAGAGGGGATTTAAGACGATTTAAGTACACATGTATATAAGACTGCAAAGTGCTTATGAATTTATGAGCTCTTTGAGTTTCTGGAAGGATCAACAGGTATTTTTTTAAATTTCTGAAACAGATATATCAAAACACTTTTAATTGTAAATTTAGCAAAAAGGGAACAAATAAGAGAAGATCATGAAAGGAATTAAAGACCACACACTGACATCACAATCATCAATCATATATTCAGTTACACAGGCTTTCTGTACAATCCCCATCTGTGACTATGCCTCCGACATGCTTCACCCCTAATGGTCCTAATCCTAGAGCTCTAATATTAAGCCAGATAGGGGTGAATGTGTCATTGAGGCACATACAAGAGTTTCAAGTAGTTCTTGTTTTGGGGATTTTGCAACAAAAGGAATCTCATTGTTATGGATTACTTGCACTTTTATGCCTCATACATAAGGCATAAAACAAAGTTTTTCCCGACGGGATTCTTCTCAAGCCTGTCTTGCATACACATGTTCAGGCAAAATACCTACCGTCCAAAGCACAGTGACGTACAACACGTATGATGGGACTAAAAAGGGCAAGTTCAATTCAAACGGCGCCACCCTTCGGGCTGCTTTTGCTAATCCTCGTGTTAGTAAAGGTTTGGTGAGAGACGATTGGCGCTCTTCAGTCTTCGAGCTTTTCAGTCTGTTACAGCGTGACGAATGTGCTATCTCCATTCTAAACGCTAGTTTTACCAGAACGAGCATTCCCGTCTCATACTTGTTTCTGAGCATGCACCTTTTTATTCCCCTCGGAAAAGCATACACGCGACCGGATTTCACAAGGGGAAAAAGACCGCTGGGATTGATAAACAGAGTATTATTATAGACTGGGCTGATCATTATGCTTACAGGGACCTTTTGACAACAGGTGCATAAAAGTGCACTGGATCTGTAGCAACTTCAAGCTGCTGTGTGCAACACATTTACTTTAGTAGTATAAAGAAAGATGTATGCGCAATTTCAAGGGGAAAACCTGTAAACATATATTTTGTACTGCGTTTTGGAAGTACAAAATTAATAACAAATTTCCATGCATCCAAAGAATGTAAACTATAAATCTAGACTGAGGCCTCGTACACACGATCGAATTTGTCCGCTGAAAACGGTCCGATGGACCGTTTCAGCAGACATCTCCGATCGTGTGTATGGGCTAGCGGACAGATTTGCTTTGAAATTTGTCCGCTACAAACCTGTCCGTCGGATATGTCCGCTGGTTAGTACGGGAAACCAGCGGACATATCCTCCCGCACATGCGTCGTATCCTGTGAATGGATCCGACGCATGCGCGCGGAAGTGTTTACTTTCTGGTGCGGTGACGTGGCGGCGTCAACGTCACCGCCACGTCACCGACACGTCAGCGCGCCGTCTGCTGGCGGGGATTTTGGTTTGCTCGTGTGTACACGCGAGCAAACCAAAATCCCAGCAGACAGATTTGTTCAAATCTGTCGGACGGACAGATTTGAACAAATCTGTCCGCTAGTGTGTATGGGGCCTAAGATTCTCACATAAATTTAGCTGTGTCTAAGATTGCTTAATGTACCAGGAATGCAGCCACTTTTATAAATGTGCAGGTATACTATGGGGCCACGTATCACTTTTATTTAGAGAAGTGGCTCATGCAGAAAGCAGAGGGAGGACAGAGCAGACAGAAATCACACTAGGGGCCAGATTCTCAGCGGCGCTACGCCTGCGTAAATGTATATGCGCGGCGTAATAGTTAATGTGCGCCTGCGTATCGATGCGCGGTAAACACAGAACCACATACGCGCGAAAATTTTTTCCGTCTGGGCGGCGAAAATGCATTAAGCTAGCGCGGTGTAGGCGCATAGTTACGCATCCAAAATATTCAGTTCCCATTGAATTAGCATGCAAATATGCAAATGAGGGAGATGCGCGTATTCCCGAAACTACGCGCGTCCGACGTTGGCTACTCGTGGTGCGCGTAACTCGAAAGCCTTGAGTAAACATACCCCTCATAAAAGCACAGGTAACTTTGCTCAAGGCCGTGTGCAAGTCAGCTGGAGAGCAACTACAGCAGCACCGTAACGGACGAGCTGAGCAATCACACTTACTGGACAACACATTCGTATGCCAAGATGCCAGGGCCAGCCATGGTCTTATCACTACTAAGGTATGCAGAGGAAGAGGAGCATAGAAGGAGGAGGAGGAGGAGGGGGGCACGTGAGAGGATCTACCGAGCGCGCATGAGCCTCTTTGGCATGGGTGATGAGGAGGTGTATCGCATCTTCAGATTCACCCCTGCTGCCATCCTGGAAATAACCACAGCCCTGCAGGATGACATCACCAGCCAGACATACCGCTCACATGCACTGCAGCCACTGGTGAAGGTCCTGGCAACACTCCATTTCCTGGCCAGTGGATCATTCCAGCATACAAGTGGAGTGGTGGCTGGGATGTCACAAACCAGCATAAGCAGATGTCTGCACCAGGTTGTCCCAGCAATCCTCAGACGCATGTCCAACCAGTTCATCAGACCCACCACTGTGCACCTGCGGCAGAAGGCAATGACAGATTTCTACAGAATTGACGGATTCCCACGCACCATCGGGGCCATTGATTGCACACATGTGGCACTCCAGCCCCCCCAGGAGACAGAGCACATGTACCGCAATCGGAAGCATTGGCATTCCATCAACGTACAGGTGATAGCCGATGCCAAATACCTCATATGGCACGTCCGTGCCAAAGACCCCGGGTCCAGCCATGACAGCTACATCTACCGTCAAAGCAACATCCCCGAAGATTTTGAGCAGGACATGTATGGGGACAGCTGGCTGGTTGGTGAGTGACATGGGTGGCAGCCATGACTATCCCCTCCCATGATGCACAACAGAAGTGGCACATGCATGACTACCATGCTTCTGTCTTTTCCCTTACAGGTGACTCTGCATATACACTGGGACCCCATCTCATGACTCCTTTCCGGAACCCCCAAACCAGAGGAGAGAGAAGATACAATGAAGCACACATCAAAACCCGTGCAGTGGTGGAGCGCACATTTGGCCTCCTGAAGTCCCGTTTCCGATGCCTGGATAAGTCTGGGGGGGCCCTATTGTATTCCCCCAACTTTGTGGGTCAGATCATTGGTGCATGTTGTATTCTGCACAACTTTGCCATGCGAAAGGGCCTGCACATTGCCCTACGTGATGACCTGACCCCCCAACCACACAGCCCCCCCCCCGCCAGAGGAGACCCCGTCATCTGATAGAAGAGCAGTCAGGAGGGTCCTCGTGTTACGAATCTTTGACCGTTAAACACACACATACAGCATGGCACACAGACAATGCATGCGTGTACACCACTTATGTCCCTAGATCACACACACCACATGCACATCACATTGGATTAGCCCAAGTCCAGCATGTAGGACTTGGGAGCAGCAACGCCACGTCAAGGCCCCAATGATGTTGCTGTCCATTCATACACCTTTCACACATCATTCATACAGCCGTGGGGTTAACTTTACCACCACGGCCGAGGGTGACACCCCTTACTGGCAGGAGTGCCACCCCCTCACATTCACACACCATTCACACTGCACCGTGTGCAGTATCCAAAAATAAACAAAAATAGCTCTTAACCAGAGCATAATATTAAACAAAAAAAGCTCTTAACCAGAGCATAATATTAACCAAAAAGAAAATGAATGGGCCTGGCAGGGGCTCCGCCTGGTGCCACGGGTCCTGCCCCTCACTTGCCTGGGGGCAGCCACAGATGGGGGGGGGGAGCAGGTTGAGGAGGAGCATCCCCACGTCCCTCCCTGGCTGCCTGCATGCCCTCCAGGGCAACCGCTATGCGGGTCTGCACAGCAGTCTGCGCCTCGACAGCAAGGCGCAGGGCATGAACCTCCCCCACAAGTTCGGAGGTGTTTTCCTGCAGCTCCCCCAGGCTGGTCAGCGTTGCTGCGCTGTTGACAGCAAGATCCTGGATGGCATCTGTAATGTGTCCCGAGGATGCCAGGCTGTCGGCCAGGCGCTTCATCTCCTCCACAACCTCGGCCAGGTGCTGATTTTGCTGGTCCTGCTGTCTGACCAGCTGTTCCGGCAGGACCTTGGATACACCCCTGGTCTTGCACGTTGCCTTACGTGGAGTGGCAGGGGACCGGGCATAAGGGGAGGATGTTGAGGGGCCGGAGATGAGGGGGGGGGGGGAAGAGAGGGACTGGAGAGGTTGGAGGGGGACACTGAGGGGTTTGCTAAAGGTAGAGGGATAGCCTGGGCTGGTCCGGCCAACCCACCATCCTCCTCCACAACAACATATAGGTCCTGGTCCTGGACTATGACACCCTCCTCAACCACCTCCTCCGTTGAGGTGTGCCCACTTCCCTCCAAGTCCTGTTCCAGGGGGGCAGCCAGAGGGACTGTATCTTCAGGGGATGGATCCTGATGGGCCCTGGCATCAACAGATGGCCCCGCTCCCTCCTGCACATCTGTGGATGACACAAAAGATGCCCATGTTGGTGGACCCACACACTTGGCACATGTTCCCTTCCACCCCCATACATGTACACAACAGATAGAATATAAAACACACTTACCTGTCCTCACGGCTGGCTTCTGGGACTCATAGCCCCCAACTCCCTCTACCTGCTCCGTCTGCAGGCAGCGGGCAACCACCTTCTCCTCCTCAGTCAGGCGGACAGGGCAGGGTGGGCCCCCTCCAGTGCCCCTGGCATGCCGAGCTATGGCAGCCAGCTTGCCCTTCACATGACGCCGCAGGTCATTCATTTTCTTCTGAATGTCCTGCGGTGTCCGTACCTCATGAGAGAGGGCATTGACCTGGCACGCGACCCTCATAAGTATTTGGTCCCTCCGGGACTTCCTGGTCCGGGCACTGTCAGCACCATGGAGCCGCGAGTCATACTTCTCCATGGCCCTCATGACAATGGCCCTCTCCTCTGGGGAGAAATTCTTCTTCCTCCACTCCTTAACAGCAGTTGTCATCTTGTCCAGCACAAACTTTGGCCGTCACTATCAAAAAAATAGGAGACGTTTGCGCTGCACGGGCGCATGTGTGGGCGCATTATATACCCTGCGCCGGCGCATCGTAGGGAGGCTTTGCGCATGCGCAGAAGGCATCCACGTCACGGCGCGGGTCAACCACGTCACGGCGCGGGTCATCCATGTCACGGCGCATGCTCCGTTCGTCCCGGCCTGCATTTGCATGGGGTCACGCTTCATTACAATGCAACACGCCCACTTCCCTCCTACTTTGGAGTTGCGCCGGATTACGCCGATGGTTTTACGCGACGCAGGCGCATCTTGGAGCGCATTTACTTAGGGAATACGGTACTTGCCACTCCGTGTTACGTCGGCGTAGTGCATCTGAGATGCGCAACGCCTGCATAATTAGGCGCGCATCTACGAGAATCTGGCCCCTAGTGTTTTTTGTTGAGGCAAGTACACACTATAGAAGGATATGTTTTGTTCATTTTTAATTTCAGGGGTTTACAACCACTTTAACATACATTACCACAGAGTATAGAAATGCCGTGCATATGTCCATTGCCCTTTTCTCTTAAAGGGAAGTTCCACCCACAATTTCACTTTTTAAATATAAATACCCCACAAGCTTAATGTATTCTAGTAAAGTTAGTCTGTAAACTAAGGTCCGTTTTGTTAGGTTGTTACAGCATTTATAATCTAGAAATAGACCATGGCCATCTTAAGTGTGGGCATCATGAAGCTAGACTGTATGACTTCCTGGATTTCAGCTTTGCATATCTCGCACATGCTCAGTGCTGCACAAGCAATGTAATAGGTTTCAGTCAGGTTTGCAAGGACTACTGGGAAACATGATGCCTATCCCAGAAACCCTTACAAATAGCCTTTTGACTTAATAGCCTAGGCTAATAAGGAGGGGGAAGTAATGAAGGACTACAAAATAAAGGTATTTACAAGCAACAAAATAAATAAAAATTGTCTATTCTGAACACTATGGGCCAGATTCAGGAACAGTTACGCTGGCGGATCGAGTGATCCGCCAGCCTAACTGTGACTTTGAGCCGGCGTTTCTGTTTTCTGTAACCAGAAAACAAGAAACGCCGGGTTGAAGTTCCGATGCGAGCAGCGTAACTGAGTTTCGCCATCGCATCGTTACTTCAACTTAAAAATGGCGCCGGGGGCGTTCCCGCCGATTTACGCTCAAAAAATATGTTAATGAGCAGAAATCGGCAATTCACGATCGAAATCCGGCGCGACGCAATGACGATACGACGTTTCCGGACGGGATACGCGGCGCATAGATATACCTACATGGGGTTGGAGTATCCTATGTTAGGTATAGGCGTCGTCATCGCGTCGAAAAAAAAAAAAAAAAACGTCGCTTGCGTAAAACGGTCATGAATGGGAATGTGACGTCATTGACGTTCATTCACAGATTTTGGAGCATGCGCACGGGGATGTTTTGACACTCGACGCATGCGCAGTACGTTGGCGGCGGGATCGCGCGTAGTTAGCATACTACACGCCCCGTACCCGCTAAATTTGAATTCCGCCGGCTCATTTGTGATGCGCTGCCGCAACTTTAGGAGCAAGTGCTTCGTGAATGACAGCACTTGCTCCTAAAATTTCGGCAGCGCAACGCAAATGAGAAGCGTTACTCCAGAGCAAAGATGCTCTGGACTACCTGAATCTGGCCCTATGAGATTAGGGCATGCAGCACAGACAAACATAAAAAAAATAGGTGGAACTCCACTTTAAAGTGGTTCTAAAGGTTTTTTTTTTTTTTTTTACCTTAATGCATTCTCTGTATTTAGGTAAAAAACATTCAGTATGCACATGCTGTGGGCTCTTTGTTATTTTCCCCTATTGGTGCCTTACTGTGCATATTGGCTTTTATTTTTTTATACCCTGTGCTGTGTGTTTTGTATGTCTTCTTTGACTATTTAAGATGTAAAAACTAGGGTTGTCCCGATACCGATACTAGTACCGATACCGAGTATTTGTGGGAGTACTTGTACTCGCACAAATGCTCCCGATGCTTCTGCTGATACTTTGTTTTGTATTTATCAACATGTTCTGTGAAAATTCTTTGAGTTTTTTACTACTGCGTGACAAGCAAATAAAACTGTTTTATTCATTTTTAATCATTTTTATTCTTTTATAATGTCTTGAGTTAGAGTTCTTCATAATTCTAAAGAAAATATCCTTAGTCTGTATTGTGGTTTGAAAACTGCCACATGACATTTAAAAAAAGTATCGGTATTCGGTATCGGCGAGTACATGAAAAAAAATATATCGGTCCTAAAAAAGTGGTATCGGGACAACCCTAGTAAAAACCTTTCTAAATAAAATCTAAATAGAAAAAGATGCAAACAGATAATATGTGACTTTATGTTCTATGTAAAGTAATCTTGTCACTTCACGTATTTAGGTCAAATGGAGTGCTCAGTTTCAATTTCCAATTTCCAGATCGGAGCGCTGTCACATGGGGGGGGGGGGGGGGGGAATTCATTATGCAAATCTAAACTCCAGCACAGGCCTACACTAAACTTACACAGAACTTTCTAATCAGAACTCTGCCAGGCAGACAGGATAGTGAGGAAGCAAAAAGTTAATTTTATTGATTTCTGTGGAAGGTTATCAAGAGAACGCATTATTTCGATCTAAGTGGTAAAGTGACAAGTTCAACTTAAGAAGAAGAAGAAGGGAAAGAAAAATATGAACATTTTATCTCATTGCTCATTAGTCAAGATCTCAATGTTGTGAATTTCACTAAGGTGTAATAAGTTACAATTTACTGTACAGTATATTCTGAATTAAAAAGCTCAGTCTGCATTTAGCAGCCTCTACAGCCTGTGAAAAAACAAATACAGTTCTGTAGTAATTTATTAATTAGGACAGCGCGTGTTTGATGCTTTTGGCTAAATGTACATATTCATCCTACCAGTATGCTGAGACTTCTGTTCTTTTGGTATGCTGTTATTGAGGATAAACAAATATTTATGACTGAAATTTGAAAAAAGGCCACAAGATGGCAGTCATTAAAACAAATTGTATCAATATACTAAAAAAATCAGAGACAGAACAGATTCATTTCAGCTCTACTCATAATCCAAAGGGATGAAGTGAGATATAGTCAGGAACTATTGGGTGGAGGGCAGGGAAGCACTGCTGAGCCCATGAGGTCTGGTTGTAGGGTGTCACACATAACTTAACACTTCTAATTAACAAGCAACAGACTCTGTACAAAATAAATGACACCTTGTACCCTAGTACTGCCTGTACTGTACTTTAAAGCAACACAATATAATATAATTAGGGAACATTTTCTCTCTATTCTCTCCATCTGTTGTTAATACATTTACAATGTTTTGTTAGGTTTATAGAAAAAAAATGTATGTGACTTTATTTAAACTCATGGGACCCTATTATTTTAACCACTTCAGCCCTGAAAGGATTTAACCCCTTCCTGACCAGAGCGCTTGTTGCAATTCGGCACTGCATGGCTTTAACTGACAATTGCGCGGTCGTGCGACGTTGCACCCAAACAAAAATTAAGTCATTTTTTCCCCACAAATAGAGCTTTATTTTGGTGGTATTAGATCACCTCTGTGGTTTTTAGGTTTTGCGCTATAAACAAACAAACATTTTTTTTTTTGAAAAAAAAAATGAATAATTTTTACTTTTTGCTATAATAAATATCCCAAAATATATATCTAAAAAGCAAATTTCTTCCTACAATTATGTCGATATGTATTCTTCTACATATTTTTGGTAAAAAAAAAAAAAAAAAATCACAATAAGCGTATATTGATTGGTTTGCGCAAAAGTTATAGGGGCAGATTCACATAGATGTAATCTTCCGCTGCGTAATCGAAATACGCTACGCTGCCGTCTATCACCAGACTCTACGCCGAATTCAGGTAGTTTTTTTGCGCGTACGCTATTGTATCGTATTTTTTTTCCGCCGCGCAATCGAAATACGTGAGTAGGGGGCGTGAAGCATTTAAATTAAGCGCGTCCCCGCGACGATCGAACTGCGCATGCTCTGTTCAGGAATTTCCCGCCGTGCATTGCGCGAAATCACGTCGTGACGTCATTCGTTGTTTGAGTAGCGGCGTTTACGAACATTCCTATTCCCGGACGACTTACGTTAAAAATAATAAAAGAAATCGAAAAACGTTGAAATTCGACGCGGGAACGACGGCCATACTTAACATGGGCTGTCTAATATTAGACCAGCAAAAAGCTGGTATAGTGAAACGGAAAAAAAAGATGACTAAAGGTGCCGTAAGAGATTGCGTTTGAAGAGCGAAATTTTGTGGATTCCAGGCAAAAGCTCATTAGCATACCATGAAGGCGAAAAACAACAGGAAGTCCGCCCAGTGGCCGCAATTTTCAGGCAGCGTAGATCTGAAGGCGTACTAACACGTAATAAAGTCGAAATTTAGCACGCAGGTGTCTTTTCATGGTTTGAGGATTTCGACTAGCGTAAAAACGCTCGTAAATCGAAATTACTCCTGTCTAACAACATTTACACAGGCGTAATCGCTTTGTGAATCTAGGCCATAGAGTCTACAAAATAGAGGATAGATTTATGGCGGTGATCTGTGATTTTTTCATGACTACGACATTGCGATGGACAGATCGGACACTTTTGACACTATTTTGGAAACAACTGACATTTATACAGCGATCAGTGCTATACAAATACACTGATTTAAGCGGAGGTCTACCCTAAAATAAAAAATTACATTAACATTCTCCATAGAATTTATAAAAAAAAAATTGAAAAAAAAATTACTTACCAGAAATGCCTGTTGCTAGGCAGTCTTCCTAACCTGTCACTTCCTATACCACGGAGCTCCTCGTTTTCTTCCTCCCTCGAGTGTTGTTCTGGGTAATGGGGCGCGCTGTTATCTGGGACTTGTGTGTGTCCCAGAAGACAGCCACCCATTCACAAAGAGTGAAGTCGCAAAGCTCCACTGCCTGTTTCTCTTAGTTATGATAACGGCGCTGCCACCCGATGGATGGATCAGCCTTGGGGGGCTGACATTATGGGCTCCCTGGACAGGTAAGTGTCCTTATTAAAAGTCAGCACCTAATTTAATGTGTAAATGTCACTGGCAGGAGAGGGGTTAAACACTAGGGAGCGATCAAGGGGTTATTTGTGTTCCCTCAGTGTATTCTAAGTGTATTCTAAATGTAGGGGGGATGGGCTCACATGACAGAGATCACTTCTCCCGATCACTGGGAACAGTAGATCCCTGTCATGTTGCTAGGCAGGACAGGAAAATGCCTTTTTTACATGGGAATCTCCCCATTCTGTCTCTCTGCGTCATGATTGTGGGCCAGCGGTGGACATCGAGTCCACGAGCCCACGATTTAAAGAGGATATACAGGTTCGCCCATTAGTGCAGCCATGCCATTCAGCCGACGCATATCGTTGTGCGCTGGATGGCAAGTGGTTAATAATGGGTTTTAAAGAAGAAGTCTACTTGTGGCATTTTATCCATAGTTACATTGGACCAGCTTGGAACAATATAACTATGTACAGTATATTCCATACCTGGGGGGTCCCTCTAGAATCTGGAAATCACTGTAGTAGACATTTCTTCTTCAGTGATCTCCACTTTCTATCAGAAATTGAGTGGAGCAGCTGTGCTGCTGCTTTGTGCACACAGGAGGGTCTGTCGCTCGCCATAGGTGCCATTCAGAAAATACTTTGCATTTTTATTATGAATGCAAAGATTTTTCTTATTGGACAAAGTGGAGAGATGGGGCATGATATCATGCTCTCCACCCCATCCAATTAGATAATGCTTTGCATTCATTAAGAAAATGCAAAGCATTCTCTGAATGGCGCTTGTGCCGAGCTGCAGAACCTCTGTGTTCAGAAGGCGGCATATCATCTGCTCAACACGCAAGCAAGTGGAGATCACCATTATTCCATGTTCACCTATATGCACAGTTCCTGCACTGCATTGCAATCCACTGCAGGTGTCAATACAAAATTAACAACACTGCAAATGCATCACAATCACAGTGTGGGAATACGAAAGAAGGTTTGGACAGGCACACTCCAAAAAATGTTCCTTTTATTGTAAAATCAATTCACAAAAATACATGCCACAGCAAAAAAAAAAAGGTTTAAGCTGACGCGTTTTACACTGTGACTCCATGCTTAATCATGATTAAGCACCGAGTCACAGTGTGAAACGCATCAGTTTGTATCTGTTTTTTTTTTTACTGTGGCATGTATCTGTGTGATTTGATTTTACAATAAAAGGAACATTTTTTGGAGTGCGGCTTTCCAAACCTTCTTTCGTATTCCTGCATAATCATTTGCATTGCCACCACCCATGGTTTTGGAATCCAGTGAGGAGGTTCATCTACTACACCTGAGCGGTTACTCCCTTCTCTACAATCACAGTGCGGTTTGCCCGCACCGGATCACATGGTACAAAATGACTATGCAACGTGGCTGTGCTGTGGTTCCAAAAAAGGTGCTTGCACTTCTTTGGTGTGATGCGATTTGATTTAAGCCCATTCTAGGCTCATATTGCATCACACTGAATAGCATGTGAATTGTATAGGAATGCGGTATGATTTCTGTGCGATTTACATGCGGTTCGTAGAGAGAACCTAGGCCAATAGCAGGGTCTACTAGAAGAATCCCACAGGTATAGAATATACTGTACATAGGTACATTGGTCCAAGCATGTAAAAAATGCCATACTTGGAACTGTTCTTTAAGGTTTTTTCATTACGCATTTTGTCAGTGACTTGGGTCACATTCACCTCCCAGAAAACTGCTATTGCCACCAGAAAATGCAATATACAATCTCTAACAGACAAGACCATGCAGTAAATACAAAGTTAGGAAATCAATAGATAATCAGAAATCATATACCGTGCCTTGAAAAAGTATTCATACCACTTGAAATTTCATGTTACAACCAAAAATGTTAATGTGTTTTATTGGGATTCTATGTGATAAACCAACACAAAGGGGCACATAATTGGGAAGTGAAAAGCAAATGATAAATGATTTTCATTTTTTTTATTTTTTATAAATACGTGAAAAGTGTGGCGTACATTGGTATTCAACCACCTTTACTCTGAAACCCCTAACTAAAATCTAGTGGTACCAATTGCCTTCGGAAGTCACCTATTTAGTAAATAGAGTCCACCAGTATAAATACAGCTGTTCTGTGAAACCCTCAGAGGTTTGTTAGAGAACCTTATTGAACAAACAGGATTTTGAAGGCCAAGGAACACACCAGACAGGTCAGGGATAAGGTTGTGGAGAAGTTTAAAGCAGGGTTAGGTTATAAAAAAATATCCCAAGCTTTGAACATCTCACAGAGCACTGTTCAATCCATCATCTGAAAATGAAAAGAGTATGGCACAACTGCAAACCTACCAAGACATGGCCGTCCACCTAAACTGACAGGCCGGGCAAGGAGAGAATTAATCAGAGAAGCAGCCAAGAGGCCCATGGTAGCTCTGGAGGAGCTGCAGAGATCAACAGCTCAGGTGGGAGAATCTGTCCACAGTACAACCATTAGTGTGGAAGAAGGTGCTCTGGTCACAGGAGACCAAAATTTAACTTTTTGGCCTACAAGCAAAATGCTATGTCTGGCGGAAAACTAACACTGCACATCACCCTGAACACACCATCTCTATTAGGCCACATACTCACGATCAGACTGGTCCGATGAGACTGGTCCGATGGACCGTTTTTATCGGACCAGTCTGAAGTAGTCTGATGGTCTGATGTGCGTACTAACCATCGAATCTGTCCGACGGACAGATTTTAAAGCAGGTTTTAAAACTTTGGTCCGATGGGCCGTACACACCATCAAATTTGTCCGATGAAACTGGTCTGCAGACCAGTTTCATCGGACAGGTCTGATCGTGTATACGCAGCCTTAGGAAGGATGGTAGTGGCAGCATCATGTTGGCATCATGAGGCCTTTGAGCAGGACGATAACCCTAAACATTCTTCAGCAGGGACAGGGAATCTGGTCAGATTTGATGGAAAGATGGATCATGTATGGAGCCAAATACAGGGCAATTTTAGAAGAAAACCTATTAGAGTCTGCAAAAGACTTAAGACCGGGGCAAAGGTTCACCTTCCAGGAGGACAACAACCCTAAACATACAGCAAGAGCTACAATGGAATGGTTTAGATCAAAGCATATTCATTTGTTAGAATGGTTCAGTCAAAGTCCAGACCTAAATCCAATTGAAAATCTGTGGCAATACTAGAAAATTGCTGTTCACGGACACTCTCCATCCAATCTGACAGAGCTTGAGCTATTTTGCATAGAAGAATGGGCAAAAATATCACTCTCTATATGTACAAAGCTGGTAGAGACATCCCCAAAAAGACTTGCAGCTGTAATTGCAGCAAAAGGGGGTTCTACAAAGTATTGACTCAGAGGGGCTGAATACAAATGCACGCCACACTTTTCACATATTTATTTGTAAAAAAAATTGTGAAAACTATTTATAATTTTCCTTTCACTTCACAATTATGTGATACGTTGTGTTGGTCTATCACATAAAAGCCCAATAAAACACATTTACATTTTCGGTTGTTACATGACGAAATGTGGAAAATTTCAAGGGACATGAATATTTTTTCAAGGCACTGTAAGTAACAAGAGTGAAAGGACATCTTGATGCATTTTATGTGATAGCAATTAAACCCGTCTCTGTATCAAAGCGTCCATTCACTCATCTTACTGATGGGATCCTTGATATTTAATAAACACTTTAAAGCGGAGTTCCACAGTTTTTTCTGTTTATTAAAAGTCAGCAGCTACAAAAAGTGTAGTTGCTGACATTTAATAAACACACACTCGCTTGTTCCACAGTCCAGCGATGCAGCCGCCCGAAGCCTCGCTTCTCTCCCTCTCCTCTCCACCAGCATTGCAAGTGTGGGCACCCGGCTGTGACAGCTTGCGGCTTCACAGCTGGGTGCACACTGCACATGCGTGAGTCGCTCTGCACATCTTGAATGGCCAAGCAATCTTCTGGGACCTGTGACATGTCCCAAAATATTGCAGGAAGGGAGGGAGGGGGAGATGAGGAGTTGCCTAGGCAGGGGAAGCAGAAGTGGGAGCTGGGTACCTGTCAAAACTAGCTTACCCCCACAAAAAAAACAGGTTTGCATAATATGGCACTGCTCCGGATAATTGATGGCCCTGCATATCCCTGCACAGCAGCGACAAGCAGTAAGGAGAGGAAGGTGAGGCAGAGCCTCACTATCACAAATGTCACGTCTACCCCAATGAAGGTAACTGTCTCTATCACAAGCAAGGGATAGAGTGTTCGGTTATATCAAGTGACTGACCAGATTAATCACCTTGCAGGTGAACAGGCAGGGTAAATGCAACAGCCAACACCTGGATGCTGGAATTAGGAGCAGGAGCACTACGTGATCCTGAGACTCTCCTGCCATGAACATAAAAAAAAAAAAAAAAAAAAAAAAAATTATCAAGCTTGGAGGGTCAAAGTCCTACCCCACTACTGGTCTATTTGGGGCTCCTACAACCTATGGTACAGAGTGTGTCAGCTTGTATTTAATCTGTATGTATCTTCTGACAGGCACCTTCTCTGTAGTGCTGTATGGAAAAACTGTCTCTCTCTCTTTCAATCACCTTAGTACTGCCCTCTCTTCCATCACCTCAGCACTTTCCGAAACTCTCCTTTTTTCCCAGGGTGCTCTGTGTCTCTGAGGTTTCTGGAAAGACAAGTCAGCATCTCTCTGTCTCCATGTGGCCAAAAGGAGAAATTACATTACAACATGCCTGCTACACGTGTGTGGCTGGAGTGGACCCTACCAGAGGTATGTTCAGTGCTGCAATTTTCCACATCTCCATCTCTAGGGGAAGATCACGATGGCTGGGCTCTCTATCTTTTTTTTTGGGGGGGGGGGAGCTAGCAGCAGCTATTTGGGGTCTCTATCTCATGGAGATGGCTGTCAATCATCTCCATCCTACACAGACATACACAATTTCATCCTGTCATCTCCATCCTGCACACACACAGTCACCTCCATCCTGTCATCTCCAACCTGGACACACACGCCTCCATCTGGTTACCTCCATCCTGTCACCTCCATACTGAACATACACAGCCACCTCCATCCTACATGCACACACACCTCCATCCTGTCACCTCCATACTGCACACTCACACACACGCCTCCATCCTGTTACCTCAATCCTTCACACACACCTCCATCCCGCACACACACAGTCACTGCCGTCCTGCACACACAGTCATCTCTATACAGTCACCTCCATCCTGCACACCCAGACAGTCATGTCCAGTGCTGGCCCAAGACATGGTGCTGCCTGGTACCAAGAATTAAATGCTGCCCCCTCCCCAAAAAAATAAAAAAATCACGTCCACCAAAAGGGCCCCACATTCATAATTTTATATCATGATAACTTAAGAGGACCTGTCATGGCTCTATACATGTTTATAGGCGTATAAAAAGGACCTGTCACGGCTCTAAACATGTATATAGGAGTATAAAGAGGACCTGTCATGGTTGTTTACCTGTACCCCCTGCACACCTGTCCGCTTCCCCTCTGTACCCCCCTGCACACCTGCCCCTCCACCCACATCTGTTCCCCCCACACACACATATCTGTTCCCCCTTTTTACCCCCACACATATCTGTTACCCCTCTGTACCCCCTACACACATATCTGTTCCCCCCACACACACCTGTCCCCCCTCTGTACCCCACACACATCTGTTCCCCCTCTGTACCCCCTGCACACCTGCCCCCCCACACAAACATATCTGTTCCCCCTCTGTACCCCCCTGCACACTTGTCCCCCCCACACACACCAAGACCCCTTTCAGACTGGGTCCTTTTTACAGGCGCTATTGCGCTAAAAATAGCACCTGCAAACCAACCTGCAACAGGCGCTGCGGTGTCTCCAGTGTAAAAGCCTGAGGGCTTTCACACTGGAGCAGTGTGCTAGAAGGACGGTAAAAAAAAGTCCTGCTAGCAGCATCTTTGGAACGGTGAAGGAGCAGTGTGTGTATACCGCTCCTCCACCGATCCTGCCCATTGAAATCAATGGGACATTGCGGCTATACTGCCGACAAAGCGCCTCTGCAGAGGCACTTTACAGTGGTTTTTAACCCTTTCTCGGCCGCTAGCAGGGGGTAAAACCATCCCGCTAGTGGCCAAATAGTGCCGCAAATCCGATGGCAAAGCACCGCTAAAAATAGCAGAACCTCCCACCCCAGTGTGAAAGGGGCCATATCTGTTCCCCCTCTGTAACCCCTGCATACCTGCCCCCCCTACACACATATCTGTACCCCAACTGAATGCCCCCCACATATATGTTTCCCCTCTGTACCCCCCTGCATGTCTGTTCCCTCTCCCCCACACACATATCAATTCCCCCTCTGTACACAGTGCAATGCACTATAAACTTCACAGCAGAGTAAATGTTTTATTTCTTGTGACTGGGTGCTTCCACTATACCAGTGTTTCTCAACTCCAGTCCTCAAGGCCCCCCAACAGGTCAGGTTTTCAGGATTTCCATTATTTTGCGCAAGTGATTTGATCAGTTTCACTGCCTTAGTAATTCCCACAGCCTTTTCATCTGAGGGAAATCCTGAAAACATGACCTGTTGGGGGGGCTTGAGGACTGGAGTTGAGAAACACTGCACTATACCAACCTGAGCCAGCGAATAGGGTTGCTTTACTCCAGTAGAGTGGTGCTGCTGCCTGCCTGTCCCCCCCCCCCTGAAGACCCCTGAGTGACCAGGAGGAGGGAGGGAGCTGATATTGCAGCAAGCCCGCCGTATTTACATGCAGGGCTTCCACCTCATCCACCCTAACCGGTTCAACTGATCATGCAGCACTCCCAGCCGGCTGCTCCTCTTCCCGGCTCTCTCCCCTCATCTTCTCGCTGCCACAGCTAGGGCGGCACTGACTACAGGCTGGGGACAGAGTTGCCTGGGATATCTTCACAGCTGCAACAGCAGCTTTTAAAAAATGCCGGGACCTTTCTCAGCAGAACACCGGCCCTGCACAGTGGGATAAGCAGCGGAATGCACTGGCTGGCGGCAATTTGCCACCCCCTTGAAAGTGCCGCCTACGACCGAGGTACCATCGGATCCCATGGTAGGGCCGGCCCTGGTCATGTCCATCCTGTCCTCTCCATCCTGCACACACACACAGTTAGTTCCATCCAGTCACCTCCATCCTGCATGCACAGACAGTCATCTCCCTCTTGTCATCTCTATCTTGCACACACACACACGCACACAGAGTCATCTCCATCCTGTCACTTCCATCCTGCACACGCACAAACACAGTCACCTCCATCCTGTCATCTCCATCTTGCACACACACAGTCACTTTCATCCTGTCATCTCCATCCTGCACACACATACACACAGTCATCTCCATCCTCCTTCCTTTGGCGCTGTGCATTCTCGTTTTAACATTTCTACATTCTGCACTAGACATGTGCATTTGTTTTCGTTAGAATGCATTTTCGTCCGAAAACGATAACGAAAGTGCAAGAAACGAAAACCGAAAGATCCGACATAAAAAATGCTTTATTTTCGTTTTCGTTGCGGTAAAAATTTGATATAGAGAAATTCAACATTATAGGGAAAAGATTTGACACTATAGAAATAAAAGATTTGACATTACAGAGAATAGATTTCGATTTATGAGAAAATAGATTCGACATTATTACTAGTCATACAACATTAGAATTCTTGTAGGCGGAATATTCGAATGGAAATGTACGATTCAACGTAAAGATTTGACGTTCCGTCGAATATTCTTTTGACCATTCGACAGAAACCAAATATTATTGGATTTTCGGACGAAAGCTATTCCCCAACGAAAAACGAAATAAATCTTCGGGAGTAACTAAATAAATGTATTTTCCGAACGAAAACGAAAAAACGAAACAAAATATTCCAGTCTGCACATGTCTATTCTGCACTATGCAAGTCATCTCAGACTCTATGTAACCACACCCCCTTTAAGCCACAGACAATATTTAGCATATTTTAAACTAGGGTTGTCCCGATACTAGTATCGGTATCGGGACCGATACCGAGTATTTGCGGGAGTACTTGTACTCGCGCAAATTCTCCCGATACTTCTGCCGATACTTTTTTTGTATTTATCAACATGTTCTGTGAAAATTCTTTGAGTTTTTTACTACTGCGTGACAAGCAAATAAAACATTTTTATATATTTTTATTCTTTTTAATGTCTTGAGTTAGAGTTCTAAAGATAATATCCTTAGTCTGTATTGTTGCTTGAAAACTGAGATTAAAAATGACATGACATTTAAAAAAACTATCGGTATTCGGTATAGGCGAGTACATGAAAAAAAGTATCGGTACTTGTACTCGGTCCTAAAATAATGGTATCGGGACAACCCTATTTTAAACCATGGTCACCGTTCGCTTCAAACGCAGCATTTTTCATTATCATGCTCCATTAGAACCATGCCCATAATAGATGAATGTCCCACCCCTAATTAACATAACTTTTTTCCAAATGTTGTCAACTTTAAAAAAAAAAAAAACTAAAATTCACATAAAATAACATAAATTAACAAAAGTGCATGACAGCGGAAATGGAGAGATGTGACCTAGTCTGCTAAAGGTCTGCTTACTGGTTCACAACCTGACATCACTTTGAATAGTCTACCTCCTTATAGGTAAAGACCATTGATGTTATATATATGGTGGGGACTTTTTTCACATAACCTCCTGCAGCTTCACATATTCTATTTGAGCATGGGATCCTCCATGGGAGGGCTGCTCAATACTCTGACCAGTAATAAACTTGTAAGTGGTCCTAATAGGGGTTTAATACTCAAGGAGAATGAAATATTCATCCAGTAGAGCAAATAATGGACTCCACTCTGCAAAATCACAGACATTGCATATTTCTAATTACATGTTTATCTATGCAACCTCTAATACAAGGGCAGACAAAAGCTTGATAGAAAACAAGATAAACTTTCTAATTACACTTTAAAATGCCCAAGCACCTGTTTATTTAATTAATTCTGAGCAAAATCCAATACAATGCAATGTTCAGCTAAAAACGTTATAAGCAATTATAGTAAGGCCGTGTACACACGACCGAGGTTCTCGCTGAAAACCAGCGAGAACCTCGCTGGAAGCTGCATTCCAGCGAGGACCTCGGCCGTGTGTACACTATCGGCGAGCTTCCCGTCGGGAAGCCCGTCGAGCAGAAATAGAGAGCACGCTCTCTATTTGCTCGACGGCCCGCCTGGATGAATGGCTGGTTGCCATTCCCGACGGGCGGGTCGCCGATTTCGACGGCCGGCAGAGAACCTCGACAGGCGGAACGATGTGTTCTGCCCGTCGAGGTTCTCTGCCATGTGTACACGGCCTAACAGTTGTTTCCTTTTGGATAATGGTTTTATACACATGAATAAATGTTTATCACTGTAAGCACCCCTGTCAGTGGTAAATGGTTTGTCTCAGCCCTCTAACTGCTACATCTTCAGGATAGCTTGTTTGGTTAAAAATAACAGACTTACTAGCAGGATCACTAAGTGAAAATAAAAGACAGAAACCCTAAAAAAACAAAAACAAATGTAGCCATCACATCTAAGAATTAATAAGCTGCAATATAATAAATGTTTGTTTTAGGGTTTAATTCTGCTTTAAAGTGGAAGTAAACTTCCATCTCTGACTTGTGCCTTTAGCTAAGCCTATAATAAGGCTTACCTATAGGTACTGTAAATACAGGGCCTTGAAAAAGTATTCATACCTCTTGACATTTTTCAAATTTTTTCATATTACAACCAAAAACATAAATGTATTTTATTGGCATTTTATGTGATAGACCAACACAAAGTGGCACATAAATGTGACGTCTATAAATGTGTTTTTTTTTTTTTTTACAAATACATATGTGAAAAGTGTGGTGTGCATTTGTATTCTGCCCCCCTGAGTCAATACTTTGTAGGACCACATTTCACTGCAATTACAGCTGCAAGTCTTTTTGGGAATGTGTCTACCAGCTTTGCACATCTAGAGAGTGACATGTTTGCCCATTCTTCATTGCAAAACAGCTCAAGCTCTGTCGGATTGGATGGATAGCGTCTGTGAACAGCAAGTTTTGCCACAGATTCTCAATTGGATTAAGGTCTGGACTTTGACTGGGCCATCCCAACACATGACTATGATTTGATCTAAATTTCATTGTAGCTTTGGCTGTATGTTTAGGGTTGTTATCCTGCTGGAAGGTGAACCTCCGCCCCAGTTTTAAGTCTTTTGCAGACTCTAATAGGTTCACTCCATCTTTCCATCAACTCTGACCAGCTTCCCTGTCCCCGCTGAAGAAAAGCATCCCCATAACATGATGCTGTCACCACCATGTTTTACGGTGGGGATGGTGTGTTCAGGGTGATGTGCAGTGTTTTTCTTTTAGTCCAAAAAGTTACATTTTGGTCTCATCTGACCCGAGCACCTTCTTCCACATGTTTGCTGTGTCCCCTGCATTGCTTTTCCAAACTGCAAATAAGGCTTCTTAAGGCTTTCTTTCAACAATGGCTTTCTTCCTGCCACTCTTCCATAAAGGTCATATTTGTGGAGTGCATGACTAATAGTAGTTCTGTGGGCAGATTCTCCCACTTGAGGTGTGGATCCCTGCAGCTCCTCCAGGATTACCATGGGCCTCTTGGCTGCTTCTCTGATTATACTCTCCTTGCCCGACCTGTCAGTTTAGGTGGACGACCATGTCTTGGTAGGTTTGCAGTTGTGCCATTCTCTTTCCATTTTCTTGTGATGGATTAAACAGTGCTCCATGAGATGTTCAAAGCTTGGGGTCATTTTTTATAACCTAACCCTGCTTTAACCACTTGACCACTGGGCACTTAAACACCATTCCTAACCAGACCAATTTTCAGCTTTCGGTGCTCTCACAATTTGAATGACAATTACTCAGTCATACAACATTGTACCCATTTGAAATTTTTGTCCTTTTTTTTCACACAAATAGAGCTTTCTTTTGGTGGTATTTGATCACCTCTGGGTTTTTTATTTTTTGCGCTATAAAAGAAAAACGACTGAAAATTCTGTAAAAAAAATAAAAAAATAACTTGTTTCTGTCATATTAGCAGGTTATTTCTCACACACAGCATACGCATACCACAAATTACACCCCAAAACACATTCTGCTATTCCTCCCGAGTATGGTGATACCCCATGTGTGAGACTTTTACACAGTGTGGCCACATACAGAGGCCCAACATGCAGGGAACGCCATCAGGCGTTCTGCAGCACCCAGACCAATTCTGACATTTCTCTCCTACATGGAAAAATCATCATTTATTTGCTAGAAAATTACATAGAACCCCAAAACATTATATATGTTTTTTTAGCAAAGACCCTAGAGAATACAATGGCGGCCGTTACAACTTTTTATCTCGCACGGTATTTTCGCAGAAATTTATTGAACGCGTGTTTTAAAAAACAAAATGTTTTGTGCTTAAAACAAAACAAAACAGTAAAGTTAGCCCAATTTTTTTTTCATAATGTGAAAGATGAAGTTACGCCGAGTATTGGGGTATTGACGAGTATTGGGGTATTGACGAGTATTGGGGTATTGCCGAGTATTGGGGTATTGTTGAGTATTGGGGTATTGTTGGGTACTGGGGGATTGCTGGGTACTGGGGATTGCAGGGTACTGGGGTACTGCAGAGCTGGGATGGATTGAGGGATGGCTGGATCTGTGACTGCATTTGTCACAGATCCAGCCACAGCTCAGCTGCTGACACCCCACTCCCCCCCCTCTCCTCGCACACTGTACCGAACGGTACAGAGAGGAGATGCAGGAGAGGGAGGAACCGGCGTCATCAAATGACACCGGTTTGTTTACAAGTGATCACGTGGTAAACGGCCGCTATCAGCGGCAATTTACCGTGATCTGTGATGCGCCGGGTCTTCTAGACCCAGCGAGCACGGACACTTCCGCGAGCATGTCCCAGGGGACGCGCAATCACGGAAGTGAAGGATGACATCCCAGGGACGTCGTGTCACAGTAGCTCGACCGTGCTGTAGCAGTATTTTTGCTATAGCGGGGTCGGCAAGGTAAATTGCTGCTGATAGCGGCCGTTTACCACGTGATTGCGCCACCGAATGACGGCGCGATCACGTGGTAAATGGCCGCTATCAGCGGCAATTTACCGTGATCCGTGATGCGCCGGGTCTTCTAGACCCAGCGAGCACGGACACTTCCGCGAGCGCGTCCCAGGGGACGCGCAATCGCGGAAGTGAAGGACGACGTCCCAGGGACATCGTGTCACAGTAGCTCGACCATGCTGTAGCAGTATTTTTGCTATAGCGTGGTCGGCAAGTGGTTAAACTTCTCTACAACTTTATCCCTGACCTCTCTGGTGTACTCCTTCACCTTTATGATGCTGTTTGTTCACTAAGGTTCTCTAGCAAACCTTTGAGGGCTTCACAGAACAGCTGTATTTTTACTGAGATTAAATTATACACAGATGGACTCTATATACTAATTAGGTGATTTCTGATAGCAATTGCGTTCACTATATTTTAGTCAGGGGTATCAGAGTAAAGGAGTCTGAATACAAATGCATGCCATGATTTTCACATATTTATTTGAAAACCATTTAGAAAACCATTTATCTCTTTCTTTCCACTTCACAATTATGTGCCACTTCGTGTTGGTCCATTACATAAAATCCCAATAAAATACATTTACCTTTTTGGTTGTAGTATGAAAAAATGTTGGAAATTTCAAGGAGTATGAATACTTTTTAAAGGCACTGTATCTCCTAAATGTGCACCATTTAGGACAGGAGTGTCCAAACTTTTTTCAAAGAGGGCCACATTTTATGAAGTGAACGTGCTCGAGGGCCGACCATTTTGCCTGACATTCTTTGAACCATTAAAATTTGGTCTAAGTGTGTTCCTCCGAGCTCTAATACACTGCTCAACAAGAATTCTCTTGCCTTTGTGGTGGTGTGTGGTGAAGAGATGAGCTTGGGCATGTTATTTGGATATACTGTATATATCTCTTTTGTGGCCCCAACAAATTCCTGAGCGCTGCTCAGGACTAAGAATGAGCTTGGGCGTGTTATTTGGATATACCGTATTTATCAGCGTATAACACGCACAGGCTTACCAATGCCATTGCCATGAATGCAGCCTCACCACTACAATCAATGCAGCCTCACATGTGCCTTGAATGCAGCCTTACCATTGCCATCAGTGCAGCCTGATGGATGCTCATCTGCAGCCTCGGAGGGGACAGGGAGGGGGAGGGACAAGTGCCATCAGATTACAAACAGGAGAATTTCTTGTTTACTTTGTGGCATCTTTGAAACAAAGTCCCACCTCCTATGATAAACAGAACAGTCATCCAATGGCATCCCAGGAAACGGGACTTCCTATTACAGGCACGAGTAAACAGGAGATTCTCTTTATGTAATCTGACGGCGCACGTCCTGTCCCCTCTGAGGCAGCGCCGATAAATACGGCATATATCTTTTGAGGCCCCATGGCACATGTGAGGCTCCAATGGCTATATATATCCAAATCCCCAGGGGGGCCATATTAAATCACCAGGGGGGCCACAATTGGCCCCCAGGCCGGACTTTGGACATGCCTGGTTTAGGAGATATTCACTGTATATGCAGCCAATGACATCACCGGCGCATGCATTCTAAAGGAACGGCAGTTCCTTCTGCGTCCTGTGCCGTAAATGGCGGCTCCCCTATGCATGCGCAGGGGTGACGTCATTGCGGCTCCGGACAGTCACACAGCCGGAGTCCATTGACCCAGAAGGAAGACCGGGTGAAGATGGAAGCGGTCTCCCGCGATGGCAGCGCTGCGCTGGAAGGCTTTGTTTTCAGGTAAGTTTCACATAATGTGCTAGAATGCGATGCATACTAGCATATTATGATAATACCTTTCAGGTCAGAAGAAAAATCACCCAGAGGTCTAAGCTGGCCATCTGCATTAAATAATCCCTCTCTGGCCAGTCTCTACTCTATCTTGTAAAATAGCAAATACTGACTTGCTGTTAGCATACTTTAATTGATATATACCGGTAAAGTAACAAGGATTTCTTTGCCATTATAATGGCAGGAAACGGGCATTTGTGGCATGCACCCCATTAAAAAAATAAAATAAAAATAGACCTATTTTAGGCCTAACTGCTCCACCCACCCCAATTTTTATTTCAGAGGAAAAAGAAAACTGATTAAAGGGATTTCAGCAGTTTTTAGTATATAAAACCACTGTAGATCCCTGCATAATTGGACCTGGCATATGGGATGTGAGCATCCCTCTATCTGCTCTATGAGCAGAGCCTATGCAGCCCTTCTCCCTCCTACACCCAGCTGAGTGGGAGGTGGGGATAAGCATTGGAATCCAGACAATGCAGTTCCAGCTGTACTGTTCTGTCCTATGTCTTTCACAGACACAGCATAGAACAGAGAGCAGATAGTCCTAATTAACAAAGGGTCTTATGCCACTTTTGTTCATTGAGAACAGCATCTGCTGTTATTTTCTAAGTTTAGAAGAGTGGTGCAAGCATTATACGTGTGCCACCCTTTTTTAATTCCTTCCATTGTGCCAATATGGGGTAAACTGACACAGTTAGGGAAGAGCTGGTCTGGTCACTGATCTGCACTGTGCAATAGAAGTAAAATAATGTTGTTATTTTCCAGAGGATTACCCAATCCTGGGCTGTTCCTGAAGCCTTTTTGTGGCCGCCCAGCAGGGCTTCCTCTAGAGCCTTTGGCCACCCATCTGAGCTGTTCCTTGAACCCGCGGCCACCCACTCAGCCTCTTCACAGCCGCCCATCCTGTTCACGGCATGGCTGGGGGGCAGAGACTAGAGGTCATCTGACTGGTGAGGAATGTGAAGTGGGAGGAGCTGGAGGAGACCCTAACATGGGCTCATAGTTACGATGGACGCATTGGGCGTTCCCATGTTAAATATGCAAATGAGCAAGATACGCCGATTCACGAACGTACGTACGCCCATCGCAGTAAGCTACGGCGTTTACGTAAGGCGTTTTTCAGGCGTAAAGTTAAACCACCAAAAAGATGGCGCAGCCAATGTTAAGTATGGACGACGGAACAGCCGTTGAATTTCACGTCGTTTACGTCGTTTGCGTAAGCCGATTCAGAATGGGGCTGGGCGTAGGTTACGTTCACGTCGAAAGCATTGACTATTTGCGACCTGATTTCGGAGCATGCGCACTGGGATACGTTCACGGCCGGCGCATGCACCATTCGTTCGGCGCATCATTTACGTGGGGTCACGATTCATTAACATACAACACGCCCACTACCAGCCTACTTTGAATTATGCATTAAGCATTGCCACTCACCCCCCCCCCCACTGCCAGTATTGCAACGGATCCGATCCCCCCCACCACCACCAAGAAGAAAGAGCAGGAATAAAAATAGAGAATACAAGACTACATGGAAGGGAGAGGAAAAGAGGGGGAGGAACAAGGAAAAAGGAAGAGAAAGAATAAGAGAACAAGAAAGAGAGGGGGGTGGGGGAAAAATAAAATAGGATATAGAGAGATAAAAGGGAAAGAAATGAGAACAAAGAGAGTGTGGCACATCCTTAAATGCACCAAGGGGTTTTAATACTGTACAAGTGGAAGGGACTCAGAGGGCTGAATGTCCGTAGGTTAGGGGCGCAAAATACTTGTCTTGCTTTGGGTGCTGACAACCCACGCTGCAAAAATGATTTTACTGTTAGGGGTCCCCACAACTTGGAAATTTTATCAATGGGTCACGGCACTAGGAAGGTTGAGAATCACTGACCTAGAGTGAGCCCCATTATTCCCCCTCTAGTTTGTGGTTAATATAACGTTTTTCTCCTCCTATTTGTTCTCATTGAATCGAGGCTGCTAACAAGTGTCTCCAGAGCCACATCTGAATCTCCAGCAATAATCACTTTGCAAGCAGTTTGCATATACCAACTTGAACCCTTGAAATGGCTGTTAACAAAGAAAACAAATGTATTTTATTCATATTTAACTCAAATATAGGATCATAAAAACAGAAATTTGTAAAGGGTTTCTGATTTGATATTTGAGGGAGAGGGAGAGAGAGATGGGGAAAGAAAGGGAAAAAAAAGATAGAGAAAGAAAGAAAGAAAGAGAGAGGGGGGAGAGAAAGAGAGCAATAAAGAGAAATAGGGAGGGAAAGAAAGAGGGAGAGGAAGAACGAAAAGGGAGCGAGGGGGGAGCGAGAGAGAGAAATAAAGAAAGAGAGAGAGGTGGGGGAGAGAAAGGGAGAGAACAAAAGAAAGAGAGGGAGAGAAAGAGAGAAAGGAAAAGAGAGAGAGAGGGAGAGAGAAAGAAAGAGAATCAGAAAAAGAGAGAGGAAGAGAGAGAGAGGAATAAAAAGAGAGAGAGAGAGACAGAGACAGAGACAGAGATAAAGAAAGAAAGATGGAGAGAAATTAAAAGTGAAAAAGAGAGAGAGAAGAAGGAAAAGAAAGAAAGAAAGAAAGAAAGAAAGACAGACAGAAAGAAAGAAAGAAAGAAAGAAAGAAAGAAAGAAAGAAAAAGAAAGAAAAAAAGAATCCAATTTATTAAATAGAAAATTGAAAGGAAGGGGACACTTTACCTCATCCAATCTTATGCCGCGTACACACGATCACTTTTTGTGATGAAAAAAAACGACGTTTCATGTGATGAAACAAAACAACGTTTTTTCTCATAACTTGCCTCTGAGCATGCGCGGGTTAAAAAACGTTGTTTTCAACATCGTTTTGCCCACACACCATCACATTTTATGACACAAAAACTACGTTTTGAAAAACGACACAAAAAATTCAAGCATGTTCGAATTTTTTTTTGGTCTTTTTTTGAAGACATAAAATGACGTTTTGCCCACACACAGTGATTTTAAATGACGTTTTTGAAACGTCAATTTTTTTCATCACAAAAAGTGATCGTGTGTACGCGGCATTACTTCACACTATGTAAATCAGGCCCAGATTTATACTTCACACTTTAGTAAATTACGTCCAGCTTCACTTAACCTCATTCCATCTCAGTTCACAATTTAGACCACATTTTAAATAATGTCACTGTGACGGACCTCAAGTACCCCTGCTGGGCACATCCGCCAGACCTGTGTCTCCTGTCCTCCAAACGCACCCGCAGCCTGCAGATTCGCCATAACCAGCCCTTAACCCCTCAATCACGAGACAATCCACACATGTTGAGGGTTACACATCCAGAGCTTAACTGTCTATTAAAATCCAAACTATACAGTTTTACACACAGTAAGGGACACTCCCCTTTGCCTTGTCTGAGGGGAGGGGGACAAGGAACAATAAATGGGAACAGAACATTTGGACATTGAAACAGTGTACAGAAACCTAATGAGATTATGGTAAGCAGGCAGCCTAGCTTCTCAATACACACCCCCTGCGGAGAGACGTCTGCAGTCCACTCTCCATTGTCTGTGTCCAGCAACAAGAGGAGGGGGGGTGGGGGGTGTAGGGCTGTAACATTACATTACATCACAATAATGCCAGCTTCAGGTCTCCAGTATATTTCTGGCCCATAGTCTGTCGGTAGGAGGCACGCCCACAATCCTTTCCAAGACATACAGTGACAGTGGGTTCTGTCACATTTCTCCCCTTTTAAAAACAGACTAACCAGGTTCCTGACCCCCAACTGGTCTGGACCTGCGTTAGTCACAAACTTCCACCCCAGGCAAACAGGAAAAGTAAAAGTACGACTCTTGCGCTGGGGAGCAAAACCGCACAGACGGTCTCCCGGGAATAAAAACAGCCGCTGCAGAGTGGGAACAGTTGTTTGCACTCCTCTGATCCTGGGGGGGGTTGCAGATATTGGGGGAAGCTGAATAATCCTCTGCCCTGCTTCCAGCGCTTCAGCTGGTAGGGAACATAGGCTGGTAGGGCTATGCATTTGGGGAGGCAAAGGTACTTGCTTTTCTCGTGGTGTAGTTACCAGCCGCTGAGAAGGTATCTTGCAGGGACTATCTCCTGGGTTCTTCATCTCTTGTTCTGATGCTGGGCAGAGACCATCATCGCTCTGTCCTGTAGCCAGCGCTTCTGCCGGGGAGACATATGAAAATGTTGGGTACAGCTGCTGGAGAGGGGGAAGGGTTTTCTCCCCTGCCGGTTCTGTGACCAGCCCTTGGGGTGACTTCTGACAGGGGCTGTCTACCAAACCCTCCAAAAACATACTGAGGGCTGGGCAGGGACCATCAGAACTCTGCTCCATAGCCAACGCTTTTGCTGGGGGGAGAACCACTGGGGTAGTGTCCAATTGCTGTGGAGGGAGAATTGCTTCTTCTACTCCCGGTGGGAATATCTGCAGTTGGGGAAACAGCGCACGCAGGTCATCTCTCAGACTCTCCGGAGCCAACTCTTTTTCTGATGCTAGGCAGATTATAGTGGCACTCTGCTCCATAGCCAACGCTTCTGCTGGGGGGATGAACATTGGGGTAGTGTCCAATTGCTGGGGAGGGAGAATTGCTTCCTCTACTCCAGGTGGAGATAGCGGCTGTTGGGGAAACAGCTCAAGCAGATCATCTCTCAGACTCTCCGGAGCCAACTCTTTTTCTGATGCTAGGCAGATTATAGTGGCACTCTGCTCCATAGCCAACGCTTCTGCTGGGGGGATGAACATTGGGGTAGTGTCCAATTGCTGGGGAGGGAGAATTGCTTCCTCTACTCCAGGTGGGGATATCTGCAGTTGGGGAAACGGCTCACGCAGGTCATCTCTCGGACTCTCCGGAGCCAACTCTTTTTCTGATGCTGGACAGATGCCAGGGGCACTCTGCCCTGTAGCCAGCGCTTCTGCTGGGGCCCCAGATGAGATACTCTGGACTTGCTGCTGATCACCATTTTCCAGCCTTCCAGCGCCTGTCTCAACTCCACTTTCTGAGACCTTGATGCTATTAGCTTGTCTCACTGCCTGGGGGACCTCCGGTGCGTTCCGGCATTCTAGCGCTCGCAGTGCCCTCTGTATCATTGCCGCTTCTTCCATTGCGGTTAGGACAGGAAAATGTAGGGTCACCCCTGGCCCCATTTGCTCATCTTTGTGACTGTCTGCTATTTCTCCAGGACAGTCCCAGGTAACAGGAGCCATGCCAGGCTGCTCATCACCATCAAACAGCCGCTTGTATGCAATTTCGAGCTCAAATTCCTGCTCAACCAGGAACTCCAATTCCCCCAGGTCACATGCCTCTACAGGGAGGTCCAGCACCTCATCTCGGAAGTCCAAGATGTTTTCCCACCGCCACTCCTCATCGCTCCCAAAGTCTGGGTCTCCGTACATTTTTTGATGGAGCAGCCCCACGCCGCCATAGCCAACGCCTTCTGTTGGGCTGCCATCTGCTGTACTTGGCCAAAGTTGAGCCGCGAACCACCGGAGGGCTCTGTAGCTGGCGTCTAGCTTCATCTCCTCCTGGACCAATCTTCTGAGCTCCGTCTTCCAATCATCTCGCGGTCGTTCCCTCAGGAACACCTCTCGCGCACAGTACTGCGTCCAGTACATCTCTGAGGAGGAGGGAAGGATCTTCCCCTGCTGGCGCCGCTCGTAGCTTAGCGCCTCATGCCAGAGTTGCCGGCGGATCACATCCTCCCAGCCGAGCATGGTGCGCTCTGTCACTGGTCCCCGATGTTTCTTCCGCATGCCTTGCAGCCTCCTCCCGAACTCCGCTCTCATGCTGGCTGGTCCCCGTATCGCTCCTCGGCAGCTGCCCAGATCTTGAATCCTGGTGGTGGTTTGGATGTCCTGGACTGCAGGAGACATCCCACCGCTGCCACCACTGTGACGGACCTCAAGTACCCCTGCTGGGCACATCCGCCAGACCTGTGTCTCCTGTCCTCCAAACGCACCCGCAGCCTGCAGATTCGCCATAACCAGCCCTTAACCCCTCAATCACGAGACAATCCACACATGTTGAGGGTTACACATCCAGAGCTTAACTGTCTATTAAAATCCAAACTATACAGTTTTACACACAGTAAGGGACACTCCCCTTTGCCTTGTCTGAGGGGAGGGGGACAAGGAACAATAAATGGGAACAGAACATTTGGACATTGAAACAGTGTACAGAAACCTAATGAGATTATGGTAAGCAGGCAGCCTAGCTTCTCAATACACACCCCCTGCGGAGAGACGTCTGCAGTCCACTCTCCATTGTCTGTGTCCAGCAACAAGAGGAGGGGGGGTGGGGGGTGTAGGGCTGTAACATTACATTACATCACAATAATGCCAGCTTCAGGTCTCCAGTATATTTCTGGCCCATAGTCTGTCGGTAGGAGGCACGCCCACAATCCTTTCCAAGACATACAGTGACAGTGGGTTCTGTCACAGTCACCTCACTGGAAAGAGAAGTTTTTTTTTTTTTTTAAATCATACCTACCTGGATGGATGCAGCACTGGACCAATGCTGCATCGGTCCCATGCTAGACTGTGAACTGAGCAATCAAAGACCGCTGATTGCTTAGATTTCAGAGCTCCTTTAGCAGAGAGCTAGTGACTGTCAGTCACTGGTTCCCTGCTCTACCCCCCCCCTGCGGTCATTGGAACGCTGACCTGTGGAATGGGCAGGAGCGACTGGCTCAGGCTCTCAGACTGACCCAGCTGGTGGTACAGGCTCCTGGGTGGATCCTGACCATATGGTCGCAATCTTTCCCCAGCCTGGACCGGTCGGTTCTGTGATGTCAACCGAGAATGGGTCACAGCAGTGCAGAACGAACTGCATTCCTGCGATCCATTATAGGATCGCAGGAATGCTTTGGCTGTACTTCTCCTTTAACAGAGAAGGAAATTAGTGATAAAGTGTGGTTTAGTCAAAAATTTGGAATAAATAAATAGAAAACAATGAACAAAAAAGATAAACTTCATGTAGTGTACCCAACCATCAGAAGTGGGCTATTGTTTCCAAACAATAATCAGCATTATTCATGCATCCTTGTACATAGATGTGTTGAGTAGTCACGATCTCTGTCAATGCAGAGTCGATTTTGTCACCATTTATGCACATATAAACTGCATTTTATTATCTATTTTTACATTGAAAAACATTCTTTATAGAAGAAAAAAAAAAGAAAAAAGAAAAAAAAATGCATGTCACAAATTGTTAACAATCCTGGACTCAACTGGGGGACAGTATAAGCTCCACCCTGATATGCAATCCAACCACTGTCAAATACAAATATTCCCATATGCCTTCTATATTCTATCCATAGAGCTTTAATGTGTTCAAATGTCTCAAAGACTTGTTTTTTTTTCTAAAGGTGCCCCCCAGTCAAAATGGAGAAAGCATTGAATGATAAACAAGGAGTGTAGCTAGTCTTAGCTGGGCTTTAGTGTATAAGTACAAGATGTTCTTTGTCTTAGTAATTGTTTGGTTGTGAAGGCAAACCAACCAACAGATATATTTTCCATGAAATATGCATGCCTGCTAAGCAATTTATAAGTATAATAATTACAAGTATGTATTACCTCCCATACGTTTCCTGATAAGCCATCATCTCCTTTTCTGTCCATAAGGATTGAGCAAACTTTTTAAAGAACTATTCCATGTGATCAGAATCTACTTTTTGACTTCCTGTCATTTGTGGCGTACACCACAATATCTAAGCAAATAGACCTATTTCAGGTCCAGCTGTGTCATCCATCCCAATTTCTATTTCAGAGTGAAAGAGAAACTGGTGCAGGGGCTCGCTCCAAATGATTAAAGGTATTGTGGAAGTTTTCAGTATAGAAAACTGTCCTAGATCCCTGCCAAGTTAGACCTGGCATGAGGGATGTGAGCATTCGCCTCTCTGATCAATGAGCAGAGCCTACACCCAGCTGAGTGGGGAGAAGCAGTGGATTGCAGAGAATGCAGCTCCAGCTGTACTGTTCTGTTTGTGCTATATCTGTCAGACATCTATCATGCCAAAAATGCAAGCTTGAAGTGAGATGACTTAGCGGAGGTGATTTGGGCTCCGCTTAGTGAATCACAGTAGGTTCCAATTGTGGTAGGAGGTATACTGAGGACCTGGCCTGAGAGTCACTGGGGAGAGAGAGGCCCCAGGGAGCGAAAGCATGGTGTTGGCTTTCTGGAGTAAATGGAAGTATAATGACAAAGTGAAGGAGAGACAAGTGAATAAAAACTGGGCCACTGGAAGAGTGATGAGTTATTGCTGGTGGAGTCAAGTATGCACTCAGCACCACCGGCTCAGAAATGCTACAGAAGTTAACAAAGAGAGCAAAGATGGATGTCTGCATTGAAAGATGTACAGTATTGTCCATTAAGGGAGAGTTCTGCCTTATTGCCATTTCAAGTTTTTAGGCAATATCTCTGTTGGCCCCTAAGGGGCATAAGCATGCACTTTCCTGAGCCCATGCGCGCGGGAGACTTCAACCTGGCAAGGTCCGGTGGCTGCCGGCCCTTTACCCGAGGATCCCCGCTGCGCATGCGGCACTGCAATCAGCGGCGCATTGCGAGGGGAATATCTTCTAAACCGTACAGGTTTAGGAGATATTCTTTATACCTACAGGTAAGCCTTATTATAGGCTTACCTGTAGGTAAAAGTTAAAAAAAAAGCCTATACAACCACTTTAAACAGGAGCCAATAAACCTATCAACATGTTTTTCTAGTATGAGAGGAACCCCACGTAAGCACAAAGAGAACATGCAAACTGTATGCAAATATTGTCTAGGCTGAGCTTCGAACCCCATTGTTGCAAGACATAAGTATTAACAATAATGTCACCAAGCTGCCCTTCAGAGATAAAAACAATCTTATGAATTCTGGTACCAGTGCAGTTCTTAGTAGTGTTCACAAATGTCTGACACAGATTCATCTACTGCTTCATACCTTATTACTTGCTTTAAAGTTACAATGTATAGTCTGATCCTTGGGGCAAGGTGACTGAGGAAATGCTTATTCTGCCTTGAGCATACTGATAACAGCATCTCAGCCTAAGCAAAGTCTTTAGACAAGAGCTTAGAGATAGTTTTTAAAGTGGAACCCTCCTATCCTTTACAACCAAGTAAGCTGCTTCTGTTTGAACTGCAACTGCCACGATGCTGCACATGTGATCAGTTAGGACACCAGCCATTTGATAGTTTGACAGTTTGATTGAGGACACAATCAAATCAAATTTTTTTTTTTTTCATCAATTAATTTTATCATAAATATAGAAAGACAATGGGCCAGATTCTCAAAAGAGATACGCCGGCGTTTCGTAGGAAACAGCGTCGTATCTCTCTTTTTTTTTTACTGGGTATCTATGCGTGTGATTCCTAGAATCACTTACGCATAGATACAGTGAAGATCCGACAGATGTAAAAACAATTACACCGTCGGATCGGAGATGTAATGACATCGCTGGCCGCTAGGTGGCCTGTACGTTGATTTCTCATTTGCCTATGCAAATGAGCCTAATCCGACGATTCCCGAACGTTTTTATGCCGCCCCGTCGTAGTTTACGTTGTTTCCGTATGCGTAAGGCTACCCCTGCTATATGAGGGGTAACCTTACGAAGTTCCGTCGTATGCCATGTTAAGTATGGCGTCGGGTCAGCGTCGTCTTTTTACGTCGGTTACGTTGTTTTACTAAGTCGTTCGCGAATAGGGATTTACGTAAACGACGCTCACGTCGGTTTCATTCACTTTTTCCGACGTGAGCTGGAGCATGCGCACTGGGCTATTTTTGAGGCCGGCGCTTGCGCAGTTCGATCGACGCGGGGGCGCGCTTAATTTAAATACAAGCTGCCCCCTTTGAATTACGCGGGGATACGCAGAGCCATTTACACTACACCGCCGCAATTTACGGAGCAAGTGCTTCGGGAATACGGCACTTGCTCTGTTAAATTGCGGTGACGTAGTGTAAATGGCTTACGCTACGCCAGCGGCAATTCTACGGGAATCTGGCCCAATGTATACATTGTGCAACGTTTTCAGAAAGTCGTTGTCATTTCAAAATACATATATAAGGTCAATATATTATTAACAGAAATGTTAAATTATAAATTACATATCAACATATATAATCATATACTGTATAATCACAGGAGCTAATGACAACATACCTCCAGGAACCCAACTGCGATCTCTTTCCTCCTAGAGATATGTTGCAGTTGGCAGTCAATATATATATATATATATAAATATATATATATATATATATATTTTTTTTAAACATTGAAAGGATGTACGGCTGCACTTGTCGTTAAGGCACGACTCTATGAACTGGGAATAAACCAAGTCAAAGAAACGTTACAGCTCCAGCCCATTTTTCCCAGAGTAACCAAGTACTTTTTCCCTTACTCCAATATCCACCACTAGACGCCATAGTCAATTCATATCCATAATGAAGGTTTACCAGGATAAGAGTGTCTTCTATGGAAGGAGTTCTATCTGTTATTTGTTATAGATAGTCTAGCTGCTAATAATATGTGTGTAACCACATGTCTGTCATGAGGGGGTACTGAATCTATAGAAAGGTTGAGGATCGCTAGGTCAGGTGTGGGGGTTATGTGCTGGTAAATCAAACTGTTTTTTGAAACTGGCAAATCGATAGGTTTAGTTCCGCTTTATGATTTACAGCTGGGGCTTTGGGCTTCAGCAAAATGGCAGCCTCCAGCAAGAAAAAAACAGGAGCAATGCTGGAGGCAATGTACAGCACACACGAATTTTGGTAGCATAATTATTAATGTAAAATGATGTCCCTTGCTAAAGAACATTATTTTTTATCTAGCTGTTATGGATTGCACTTTAATGAGGTTCTATGAATTATTATACTTTAGCAGTGTACTGTAATAGGTCAGTAGATTATTTATATGGACTTGTAAAGTTACAGAACGGTCTATTTTATGTAGTCTCTAATAACTTATAGTGGTTGTAATGGTTACCACCGTTTACGACCTTCCATCCAGCCACGACAAGATTATCTGACACACTGCGACAATCCTACATACACGATCCATATCAATTCCCATAATCAAGACGAGACACAAGCTCTGTACTTGCTTCCAAGGATATGAACACTTTAATGGTTTCTTCTCAGCTTTTTTATACAGTTACAAGCATGTGACATTAATCAAAGTGACAATGCCATCTGTCAATTTCCAAACTACAATTACACAATGCCTTGACCTTAATCCACATTATCTAGACAGACGTACTGTCTCTGACACCTGGGCATCAATACATTCCTAAACATAATTGACATGCTAATTCAGTACATCTGAATGGTGACTTTAACACATTGTTTTAAACACAATGAATCACACAATCAAAAGGTCTTTCAGGCCCCGATGCAATTAACACCTTTCCACAGAATTAAAAGGTATTTCACAAGCCCGGCTTCACTTAGCATTTCAAAAACCTATTATACAGAGGGATGAGTCACTTGTCTTGTAGACCTGGTCTCAAGTCAAAATGAACTCCAAAAAATTCCAGTCCTGCAATATGAATTATTATTAATGTCCCATCTTCTGCAATACATGTTATAATGTCTTTGTCACCCTATGGTCCTAGTGGACATAAAGTGACCCTAGACATAGGAGAATCTGAGTCTGTCACGGGTCATTCCGTTACAGTGGTTATGCTCCTAGTATTAGTGTAAGTAAAAAAATCAAAACATCACACACAAAAATGGTTTCTTATATTTTTGCAGAAGTTTGCCCTTTTACAAGAAGGTCCCCTTTCCCCTACACTTGTGTTTTTTTTTTTTGAGTGCTGGGGGTAAAAATTTCACTGTTAGATCTGCTCAACATCTGTGGATCACCATAACACAAATATAATCTTAGGTTCCTGCGGAAGACAAAACATTATTTGGTGTGGAGGTTACAGGGTCATGCAAGTGATGTCATTAGGTTTGGCCTATACAGAGAAATACTCAGATTCTGCCTGCTGGGAGTTTCTTAGGAATACCTTGGGACACAGGTGGTTATACTTTTGCTGGACATAGCTTGAGATAATTTGAGTTTATAATTGTGCATTTAGTTTGTTTTACCAATAAATCCATTTTATGCTGTGTCAGGCTTGTTTGTATTTTCTTCAATTAGCTTTTAAGGAGAGAAACTGGTAATCCTTGTTCTTACCAGAATTGGGTAAAAACAGCTAACTGACCTATTTTTCATGCAAGGTCAGTAGTTCTACATTTGGAAAGCAGGGTCTTCGATCTTGCCTCTCATGAGTATTGCACAAATTCCTACGCTATTACGTACCCCTTATGGAGGTCAGAGGTTCTGCTGAGTGTGTGATTCAAGCTGTGTATTATCATGGAGCAGTGGAGGAGCAATACATGTTGAGCATGTATAAACTTTATTATTGTTTACTTGAATGATGGTTAATTGAAGATTCTTATTTTGGAGGCATTGTTCACGCTTTTACCAGTTTGCACACACTGTTTGAATTTTTGGTGTATGAAATGCACATGATCTTTGTATTGGTGTTTAGAATTGTGCATCATATGTGTTATTGTTTAGTCACTTAAAGGTTTTTTTTTTTTTTCCAATAGTTTTTATTATTTTTCCAAAATAGCATACAGTACATTATGCTCAAACATTCATCAGAAGATTGCTGAAACATCGTGCTCCGTGGCTCTTATCACATATGTAATAACAAAACCTTTTAAGAAAGGTTATATTATGGCCAGAGAGGCTTCCTCTCCTGGTAGCATCCTTCAAACCAAATAGTCTCCTCTCCCTCCATCATTATGGTGTAGCCAAAGCATCATGTAAAAAAATATGGAGCTTAGAGTCCAAAAACATAAACATAAACAATAACAAAACCCAAAATAAAACCAAGGGAAAAAAAGTGAGGGGAGGCGGGGGGAGTGAGGAATTAGATAGAGTAGAACAGTTTGGGGTGGGCCCCCTGGGTCCTGACCTCGTAGCACAAACAACCCATCTCTCAGGGACAGTGGTGGCTGGTGCTCAACATTTTTGGGAGGGCGCAAACGAAAAAACAATAAAAAAAAACAATTGCAGCCTCACTGTGCCCATCAAATGCAGCCACTGTGCCCACCAAATGCAGCCACTGGGCCCATCAAATGCAGCCACTGTGCCATCAATTGTCACCACTGTGCCATGCCATCAAACACAGCCACTGTGCCATGCCATCAAACGCAGCCACGGTGCCATCAATTGTCACCTCTGTGCCATGCCATCAAGTGCAGCCACTGTGCCATCAATTGTCACCACTGTGCCATGCCATCAAAAGCAGCCACTGTGCCATGCCATCAAATGCAGCCACTGTGCCATCAATTGTCACCACTGTGCCATGCCATCAATTGTCACCACTGTGCCATGCCATCAAACGCAGCCACTGTGCCATGCCATCAAACGCAGCCACTGTTCCTTCAATTGTCACCACTGTGCCATGCCATCAAATGCAGCCACTGTGCCATCAATTGTCACCACTGTGCCATCAATTGTCACCACTGTGCCATGCCATCAAACGCAGCCACTGTGCCATGCCATTAAACGCAGCCACTGTGCCATCAATTGTCACCTCTGTGCCATGCCATCAAATGCAGCCACTGTGCCATCAATTGTCACCACTGTGCCATGCCATCAAAAGCAGCCACTGTGCCATGCCATCAAATGCAGCCACTGTGCCATCAATTGTCACCACTATGCCATGCCATCAAATGCAGACACTGTACCATCAATTGTCACCACTGTGCAATGCCATAAAACGCAGTCACTGTGCCATGCCATCAAACACAGCCACTGTGCCATCAATTGTCACCACTGTGCCATGCCATCAAACACAGCCACCGTGCCATCAATTGTCACCACTGTGCCATGCCATCAAACGCAGCCAATGTGCCATGCCATCAAACGCAGCCACTGTGCCATCAATTGTCACCACTGTGCCATGCCATCAAATGCAGCCACTGTGCCATGCCATCAAACGCAGCCACTGTGCCATCAATTGTCACCACTGTGCCATGCCATCAAATGCAGCCACTGTGCCATCAATTGTCACCACTGTTCCATGCCATAAAACGCAGTCACTGTGCCATGCCATCAAACACAGCCACTGTGCCATCAATTGTCACCAGTGTGCCATGCCATCAAACGCAGTCACTGTGCCATGCCATCAAACACAGCCAATGTGCCATCAATTGTCACCACTGTGCCATGCCATCAAATGCAGCCACTGTGCCATCAATTGTCACCACTGTGCCATGCCATCAAATGCAGCCACTGTGCCATGCCATCAAACACAGCCACTGTGCCATCAATTGTCACCACTGTGCCATGCCGTCAAATGCAGCCACTGTACCATCAATTGTCACCACTGTGCCATGCCATCAAACGCAGCCACTGTGCCATGCCATCAAACACAGCCACTGTGCCATCAATTGTCACCACTGTGCCATGCCATCAAATGCAGCCACTCTACCATCAATTGTCACCACTGTGCCATGCCATCAAACGCAGCCTTTGTGCCATGCCATCATACGCAGCCACTGTGCCATCAATTGTCACCACTGTGCCATGCCATCAAATGCAGCCACTGTGCCATCAATTGTCACCACTGTGCCATGCCATCAAATGCAGCCTTTGCGCCATGCCATCAAATGCAGCCACTGTACCATCAATTGTCACCACTGTGCCATGCCATAAAACACAGTCTCTGTGCCATGCCATCAAACACAGCCACTGTGCCATCAATTGTCACCACTGTGCCATGCCATCAAATGCAGTCACTGTGCCATGACATCAAACATAGCCACTGTGCCATCAATTGTCACCACTGTGTCATGCCATCAAACGCAGCCACTGTGCCATCAATTGTCACCACTGTGCCATGCCATCAAATGCAGCCACTGTGCCATGCCATCAAACACAGCCACTGTGCCCTTTGTCGCCACTGTGCCCTTTGTCGCCACTGTGCCCTTTGACGCCACTGTGCCCTTTGACGCCACTGTGCCAATTGATGCCACTGTGCCCTTTAATTGTCGCCACTGTGCCCATTGTCGACACTGTGCCCATTGATGCCACTATGCCCATTAATGCCACTGTGCCCATTGTTGCCACTGTGCCCATTGTCGCCGCTGTGCCCTGTAAAAATGCCCCTCCCCTGCTCGGCACTTACCTTTCTGGGGGTCAGCCATTCTCCTTCCACGTCCCTCAATGTCTTCTCCCACCCTCGATGACACTTCAGCCAATCAGATTACTGGTAGTGTTGAGCGGAATACGCCATATTCAATTTCGCGATATTGCGCGAATATATAGAAGAATATTCGCGAATATTCGCTAATATCGAATATTCGTGATATTTTATCCAAAAAATTTTTGCAAAATTTCGCTAATGCGAAATTTCGCTAATGCGAAATTTCGCAAATGCAAAAATTATTGCGAAATTCTCATAAACGGAGATCATTTCCTGTATTACTAAACTAATATGCACTAAACACTAACTCTACACTAACTCTACTTAAAAGAAAGGAGAATAAGGGGGCAAAAGAAGGGCGGAGAAGATAATCGCGCAATATTCCTATTGCGCGATTATCTTCTCCGCCCTTCTTTTGCATCATAGCCAATCAGAATAACTCGAATATTCGGCAAAAGGAATATCGCGCAATATTCCTTTTGCCGAATATTCAAGTTATTCTGATTGGCTCTGATGCAAAAGAAGGGCGGAGAAGAAAATCGCGCAATATTCCTTTTGCCGAATATTCGAGTTATTCTGATTGGCTCTGATGTGCATTACACATAATGCCTCTTTAAGGCTCGTGCATGGGATATGTAAATCACCTGTCACTCACAGCAAGGGGGGACTGACTAGTATTCTAAATTCAGGCTTACACCCACTTTAAGGCAAAACATCTTATAGCTTTAGAACCACTTTAAAGTACATTCTTAGGGTTAGGCGCCGTACACACGGCCGAGGTTCTCGCTGAAAACCAGCGAGAACCTCGGCCGTGTGTACGGTCTCGGCGAGCTTCCCGTCGGGAAGCCCGTCGAGCCGAAATAGAGAGCACGCTCTCTATTTCCTCGACGGCCCGCCTGGAAGAATGGCTGGTTGCCATTCCCGACGGGCGGGTCGCCGAATTCGACGGCCGGGAGAGAACCTCGACGGGCGGAACGATGTGTTCTGCCCGTCGAGGTTCTCTGCCGTGTGTACGGCGCCTTAGATTCAGGTAGACTTACGACGGCGTATCTACAGATATGCCGTCGTAAGTCTGAATGGCCGCCGTCGCATCCCGGCGCCTGATTCATAGAATCAGATACCCCGGGATTGAGCTAAGATACGAGCGGCGTATCTTATTTACGCTGGCCGCTAGGTGGCGCTTCTGTCGATTTACGTGTCAAATATGTAAATTAGGTAGATATGCCAATTCACGAATGTACGCTTGCCCGTCGCATTAACGTTTACGTAAGGCCTTTTTCAGGCGTAAAGATAAACCACCAAAAAGATGGCGCAGCCAATGTTAAGTATGGACGTTGGGACAGCCGTCGTATTGTACGTCGTTTACGTCATTTGCGTAAGCCGATTCAGAATGGGCGTAAGTTATGTTCATGTCGTTTTCATTGACTATTTGCGACGTGATTTGGAGCATGTGCACTGGGATACGACCACGTCCGGCGCATTCGCAGTTCGTTCGGTGCGTCATTTACGTCGGGTCACCGTTTATTTAAACACAACACGCCCCCTACCTGCCCAATTTGAATTACGCGCACTTACGCCGGACAATTTACGCTACGCCGTCGCAACTTACAGAGCAAGTGCTTTGTGAATACAGCACTTGCCTGAAAATGTTGCGGAGGCGTAACATAAATTGGATACGCTACGTCCGCACAAAGATACACTCTCCATCCTGAATCTAGCCCTTGGTCTTGTGGGTTTAAATATGTTGGACATCTTGCGGTGACAAAGCAGTACTGTGGTGGTGAAAGAAGCTTTGAATTGAATGTAGGAATCGCAGCCTAAACTACCTTTGAATTTTTACACCTGCTGGGGGTTCATATTATAAATATATATATATTTTTAAACTACCTAGAGTTGGACTTTAAATTTCAAAAACCTGGATGAAAAAGGATTAACTGCCAAATTAGATGCAAGGCTAGGACTACACTGTTTTTCAATCATGCTGCTAAACTCTAATGAGATCGATCTCTTTGTTTGTATCGCATTACTTTTAATGTGAGTTTCTACATAAAGGATTCTTAGTACCACTACTGAGCGATTGATCTTCCAAAATTGCACATTGCTGTAGTTTAATCGCATAACAGAAACTATTAGCAATTGATCTGCTTTATACACCTCCAAAGACCTGATTGGTAGTGGGAGATTAATTGCTCACCTATTGCTCATTTAGGAGATTCTTGAATTATATTTTCTAATTTGAAGCTTGTAATTTAAAATTATTCCCCCAGAGACTAATCACATGGGACTAATCTCCTAACAATCACCCAACAAGCTTCAATGGTAACACTAAGGCCCCGTACACACTAGTGTTGAGCAGAATATGCCATATTCGATTTCGCGATATATCTCGAATATATAGTCGAATATTCGAGATATATTCGCTAAATACGAATATTCGTGATATTTTTTGAACATAATATGATTGCGAAATTTCGCTATTGCGAATGCGAATGCGAATGCGAAATTTTGAGAAATGCGGAATGGAGCACTCTGATTGGCTCAGAATATTCGTGATATTTTACAATACAAAATAATTGCGAACATTCGAGAAATGCGGAATGGAGCACTCTGATTGGCTCAGAATATTCGTGATATATTACAATACACAATAATTGTGAATATTCGGCAAATGCGGAAGGAGCACTCTGATTGGCTCAGAATATTCGTGATATATTACAATACACAATAATTGCGAATATTCGAGAAATGCGTAAGGAGCACTCTGATTGGCTCAGAACATTCGTGATATATTACAATACAAAATAATTGCGAATATTCGAGAAATGCGGAAGGAGCACTCTGATTGGCTCAGAATATTCGTGATATATTACAATATAAAATAATTGCGAATATTCGAGAAATGCGGAATGGAGCACTCTGATTGGCTCAGAATATTCGTGATATATTACAATATAAAATAATTGCGAATATTCGAGAAATGCGGAATGGAGCACTCTGATTGGCTCAGAATATTCGTGATATATTACAATACAAAATAATTGCGAAATTTCGAGAAATGCGGAATGGAGCACTCTGATTGGCTCAGAATATTCGTGATATATTACAATACAAAATAATCGCGCGATATCGCTATTGCCGAATAATCGCATTGCGATTTTTCGGCAATATAAAATGAGCGCTGCAGCTACTCGGCCCAAGGTCTCTAATCATACCAGCAATGCTTTTAGACGTCGATGGGGATCTCTAGGATGTGATCTGTTCTAAAAAAAAATTGAAAAAATATGAATATTCGAAATAGCGAATATTCGCCGCGATATTCGTGTTATTCGCGAATACTCAAATATGCAATATTCGCAATGCGAATATTCGTGAGCAACACTAGTACACACAAGCAAATGAATCCGTCCAAATCCGTCAGCTCGCCCGTACACACGATCGAATCTGTCTGCTGAGACGGTCTGTCAGACCGTTTTCAGCAGATAGATTTGATCGTGTGTACACGGCCTAAAGAGCATTTTTTCATTTGGAGATTTTTTAAACTCAAAAATGTTACATTTTGTCAAACTCAGTCACTGGTCCTAAATCTAAAAGGGCCAGATTCTTGTACATTGTACGGCGGCGTAGCGTAAGCCATTTACACTACGCCGCCGCAACTTACACTACGCCGCCGCTCCGTAAGTTGCAGCGGCGTAGTGTAAATGGCCCGGCGTAAGGCCACGTAATTCAAAGGGGGCGGCTTGTATTTAAATTAAGCGCGCCCCCGCCCTGAACGAACTGCGCATGCGCTGGCCGATAAAAAAAAAAAAAAAAACAGTGCGCATGCTTCAACTCACGTCGGAAAACGTTGAGGAAACCAACGTAAAAACGACGTCATCGTCACTTACGCAATGCCCTATTCGCGAACGACTTAGTTAAACGACGGAAAAAGATGACGCTGTCCCAACGCCATACTTAACATGGCATACGACGGACCATTGTAAACTTACCCCTCATATAGCAGGGGTAAGTTTACGCTTACCGCAACGACGTAAACGTCGACGAGGCGGCGTAAAAACGTCCGGGAATCGGCGTATCTTTCTCATTTGCATAGGCAAATGAGAAATCGACGTAAACGCCACCTAGCGGCCGGCGTAACATTACATTTAGGATACGACGGTGTAAAATAATTACGCCTGTCAGATCCTAGCGTAATTCCGGCGTATCTTGTTTTGTTTTTTGTTTTTTTGTTTCATAATTTGTTTTGTGAATACAAAACAATGATACGCCGGCGGGATTTTCGAATTACGCCGGTGTATCTGCAGATACACCGGCGTAATTCTTTTGAGAATCTGGCCCAAAGTTTATTTTACTTGTATTTTGCCTGCCCTGTTTCCTCCTAGATTTCCCATAAACATAATAATTACATTTTAAATATAACTTTTTATGTTTCCATTACTTACTTTACCTTATTTTAGAACGGGTTATGTCATCACTCAGCCTCTATGCTCCTCTATGCAAGGAAAGCAGCCTTCCTGAAAACATCATGGTACTCGGCCTCAGCCTGGAGGAGTGGAAACTCAGGGGAAGACTTAATTTGCATGCAGACTGCTCTAGGTAAAACCTCAATGTGAACTGGAGGTTCTATGATTAAAATAACTGAATTTGAATGAATGAAAGGAGCAGGCCAGGGACAGTTCCAATGGGGAGGAAAGGGCTAGATGAAGATGGATATCCTTAAGCCAGGAAATTGTGTGGGCTCCACCTGAATTTCTACAGCTTTTATTGAATACTTTGAAAAGCACAGAGTACGTCATTTTAGTATAGGAAAGGAGCTTGTACAACAGTGTATTGCTGACGTTCAGCTGTAAAAAAGCAAAGATCTGGAACAGTCATCAGAACTGACTTGTTCCATTGGTGCTGGCTGATGACATCAGTAAAGTTCAGGAAAACGGAGCTGATATAAATTTAGCCAACTTGCTTTAAATTTCATACCCGTTTTAAATACCATGTGCAATTTTCTCTAGGACAAATATTAAAATGGATCCATTATAAAGAGTTAATTTGTGTTCTAAATCAATTCATGTTTTTCCTACACCATATCTAAAGCCAGAACTTGTTTTTGTTGTTTTGCAATTTTTTCGTTTTGGATAGAGTAGGGTTATTGAAGTAGGAAAGGGTTAGAATCCTTGTCAGGTCTTTATTTCTTTGTCTGTGTCCCATTGGGGATCTTTCTCTATACTTGTATACTGTAGACACAAAAGGAAATTAGAGGAAATCTCTCCAATAGGGATGGGCAAAACTGTCTTGCGTTTTGTTTGAGCAGGGTTTGGTGAACTTTCATTGCCAAACCCAACAAAAAACATTTATTAAAATCAATAGGAGCTAATTTGTCAAATCAAACATGCCCATTTAATAGGCTAATAGGCAAAGGGTTATAAAATAATAATAATAATAACATGGGGCAGAAAGGGGGGCAGAAGAATGGTATGGGCACTGCCCTGGAGAACATTTGCCAGTGCAAAAAAATTCCATTTGGCTAGGAGCAGTGATTTTTTTTAAAGCATTTGCATTTACAAAAGACAACTTTACATTTCCCTTTATGGCTTGTACTAAAAACTATTTATGGGACCTTTGGAGAGGTCCGTTTGCCATATTTAAAAAAAAAAAACTGGTAATGAAATGCATGGTAAAAACCAATGTGTGTTTTGTGGGAAGACGGAGTCCTCTGGATTATCCACTATTGGAAGTGGATTTATGATATCTTCCGGCTGGTTTCCACTGATTGGTCCTAGGGGTTTCATTATCCTGCCGTAATATTCAAGCCGTTTTTGAAGTCTGGATACCGATATCAGATAAAGCTTGTTTTGACCTGATAGGTGTATACCTATTCTGGTTTGAACTTTCTGGTAAGCCTTTCATCATTACCATTGGTGGTGGGTCTACTATCAGGAATTCATCTTTCTGTATACAGTCACTTTCAGTTGGAATACTTTTTGAGCTTTTTCACAGACTTTCATCATCAACTAAAAATTGTTTTTTTTTCATTTTTTTTTCACTTTTACTTACTGTATGGATTGTTTGAACACTTATGGTGTTTCCTCTTCACCACTTTGATATTAAGACTTATTCATCTAGTTTTTCTCATACTCTATATATATATATTTTTTTGGGGTGCTACACTTGATTTCCTTTGTTTAGTTTGTTCACAAAATTGATCTAATTTTGTTGTGTTGGCTGCCATTAATCTATTTCATTGTAGCAGCACGGTGAATGTATGTACATTTTATGTATACATCCTATTATGGTAATGAAATGTAACCTAATTTAATCTAACCTAAGTATCTATACCAGGCCTTTAATCCAGCCATACAGCATCCTGTCCAGGAAAGGGGGGGGGGGTAGAAAGCATGATCACCTAAACCATACCAAGCCACATGGCGTTAACATTTAGGGGGCTGTACTGCCAGGGGGTCCCCCCTGGCCAGTGCTATCTCTAAGGCAGGACAAAAGGGACAGCTTCCCTGGGTCCTATCATTGTTGTGGGGCACAAATGATCCTGCCTCATATTTGCCAACTATCCCAGTTTAAATTCCCTTAAAGTTTTAGTCATGTGCTGTGTCCCGATATCTTAGTGTGAAGTGCTGCTACTAATGATGCCCAGCTCTGCACTAGTGTTGTGTAGAGATGACTGACATTTACATGTAAATAACCTGCATTTGATATGTAAATAGTGGTCACATTCATATGTAAATAGTGGGGGACCTTGTTCTCTTTTCTTTTTTTTTTTGTCTAAATACTTGAATAAACTTGTTTTGTTTAAACCCTGGATCTGCTGCATTGATATGTAAATAAATGTGGCATTCATATGTATATCATGCCTCCCTGAGGTCTTATCCACCATCACCTATACTGAATGCAGCCCACTAAGGAGGTAAAGGGCATGCGTAAAAGTCCTGCCTGCAACTGTGATCATAAAGCCCAACATCAGCCTGTTCTGCAAAGGTAAGCAAATTGGTGGGGGGTAACCTCTAGCAACAAGTCAGTGGTGAGAGTGTGTAATTTTTTTTTTATAAAACCAATAATAAAAATTGTAAGAAAATAAAAATTGTTAAAAAATTATATATATATATATTTTTACATACTGTCACCAATCATTGTAACTCATAATCAGCACCCACCCAGTGTGCCTAATCACTGCTACACCAGTTGTGCCCCTTTAACACAGGATTCCTGTGTCAAGAATGTGCAGATTCCTGCTGCTGGAATTATTGGGTTATGTGAGCTGACCACGGGCACTGCTGTTCACATGTAGCCACATACAGAACGGTAAGCTGTGAATAGACAGATGTCTGACCTTGGTTCTAGTCAGCTGCGTCTAGGCTTGGACATCTGTCCCAAATATTGAAAAAGTCTCACACATGTGGTACTGCTATATTCAGAAGTAGTAGCAGAATGTGTTTTGGGGTGTAAGTCTTAGTATGCACATGCTGTGTGTGAGAAATAACTTATTAAATTGACATTATTGTATAAAAAATAAATTGTAATTTTTTATATAGATTTTCCAAAAACGTGTGTAAAAAAAAGACTTCAAAAGACTCGCTATGGGGTCAATTCACAAAGCTTTATTTTCAGATTGCGGGTGTTATTTTAACGATTTTGCACGTTATTGAAGCTAGTTCAATTCACTAAACGATTTAACGCTTTGAAAAATCATCAAATAACGTTTCACTACACAGAACCGATATTTTAAGGTGTGGATCCTTATTAAAGAGTCAAATCGTTATTTTAAAGAGTCAAATCGTTATATGTACAGAAGTGCAATTCACAAAGATTTTTTTGCCAGTTATCAATCGTTAAGCAATTGTTAAATTAACACCTCCCTCAGGGTGGCGTTATGACATTTCCCAGGCGATATTTTGTTGTTAGAGGAAGCTTTTGGCGATTTTTGTAGTGTAGTGACGTTTTTAGTAGTGTTGGGCAAGATAGAACCGTGCTCTATTTGAACTTAAAATTATCCAGAGGCGAAGAAGAACATGTTAGAATGTTGTTCAGATTTATAAACGTGTATTCCGCTCACATACTATTTTGGATGACTTTTCTGAAACCCAGGTGATAGCTAAATTCCGATTATCATCTCCCATGATTTATTCTCTGTATGAGGAAATACACATGGCTTTAGAAAAGCACACACACTAGAAGTTTTGCACATCACATGCTCAATCTCCATGTGTATTGCTTGTGTCTCTCTCTCTGTATCTGCTCTTTTCCACATGCAGCTGTTCTCCTCCCCTTCTGCTCCCAGAATGCATCTCTCCAGCATTATTTAACGATCTTAAGAGTTATTTTAACGTCCCAAATCTTAATAATAACGTCTGAGTAGTTGGCATAACGATTGGATAAAGAGTCAGTTGAAAACCATAACGACTATGTTAAATAACGATTATAGCTTTCGTGAATACCATGTTTGCTAGCGTTAAATAAGGAGTGCTAATTTAACAACTGAAGAAAACCAATAACGTTTCTCTTTGTGAATTGACCCCTATGTCTCTTATCTTGTGGTGTTTGCGTTTTAAAAAAGTTGTAATTTAATGGGTGTTTCCACTGTCCTGGTGCTTTAGGGCCTCCAAAAATGTGATAGGTAGTCAGGAAATAGTCAGGAAATTTATGCTCCCAGAAATCCTGAAGGTGATCCTTGGATTTTGGGCCTCTCTGTGTGGCTAGGCTTTGAACAAGTCTCACACATGTGCATGGGCGTCCACTAAAATTTTTTCAAAGGGGGGCACTTCGGCAGCGGCGATAGACATGTCGCATTTAACCCGTTCTTCGACCACTGGCGGGGGTTAGAAGTGACTTATTGGTATATTCTAATCAGTAGATTTGCAGCATTGGTATTGTGTATTCAATTACTATTTTTTATGCAATTTATTTATAATATTTCAACATATGTGGTAATATTTTGGAGAATATTTTTTGGCATATTGTGTATTTAATTATCACTTTTTTTATATAATTTATTTAAAATATGTTTCTGCACATGGTCAAAGGGTAGTGCAATACCATTAATCTGTATATATCAATTGTGGAATGTGAGAACACATTTGATGGTGAGCAGCAACTTAAAGTATTTAGAATATTAGGAGTTGGTTGCAGTGCAGTAGTGTATTGTACACAGTGCCATGAGTAGAATGCATGGGCATGTTGCTTTCTTTACCTGTGCCTTCCCTGTTTCATGCTCAAGATCACACTTTCTTCACTCCTGCACTCAGCACCCTCTGAGCCAGCAGAGCCAGCAGCATCATCCTCACCACACACACATGAGACCCATGCATGGCTTGTCCTAGCTCTAGCCCCAGCCCCCACCCAGCAGGAGGGACATATGGAAATACAATATCTTTTCACACAGTGCCCTGAAGCAGGCTTTCCCGGCGACACACTCCCTATATGGGAGGGGTTAGCAAGGGAGCGTCTGAAAAGTACTGTATACTGTTCAGTCAGCACTGCGAGAGCTGCTGCAGTGTGAAGCTTCTCAGCCACAATTCAACACCTTCTTACGATTCCAGGGGGGGACAATTGACCCCCCTTGCCCTATGAAGCGGACGCCCATGCACATGTGGTATCTCAATACTAAGGTGGAATAGCAGAATGTGTTTTGGGGCATAATTCTAAGTTTACCTATAATGTGTGTTAGAAATATCTTATTAACTGACAACTTTGTTTAACCACTTTAGCCCCAGAGGATTTGGCTGCCAAGTGACTGAGCCACTTTTTGCGATTCGGCACTGCGTCGCTTAAACTGACAATTGTGTGGTCGTGCGACGTGGCTCCCAAACAAAATTGATGTCCTTTTTTTTCCCCACAAATAGAGCTTCCTTTTGGTGGTATTTGATCACCTCTGCGTTTTTATTTTTTTTGCGCTATTAACAAAAATAAAGCGACAATTTAAAAAAAAAGCAATATTTTTTACTTTTTGCTATTAAAAAAATATCCCCCAAAAATATATTAAAACAATGTTTCCTCAGTTTGGGCCGATAAGTATTTTTCTACATATTTTTGGTAAAAAAATTGCAATGATTGTTTATTGATTGGTTTGCGCAAACGTTATAGCGTCTACAAAATAGGGGATAGTTTTATGGCAATTTTTATAGTATTCTTTTTTATTAGTAATGGCGACAATCAGCGATTTTTATCATGACTGCGACATTATGGTGGACACATTGGATACTTTGTACACTATTTAAAATGCACTGATTACTGTGTAAATGACACTGGCAGGGCGTTAACCACTAGGGGGCAAGGAAGTGGTTAAGTGTTTATAGGGAGTGATTGTAACTGTGTGGGGGCTGGGCTACATGTGACATGACACTGATCACTGCTCCCGATGACAGGGAGCAGAAGATCATTGTCCTGTCACAAGGCAGAACAGGGAGATGCCTTGTTTTCACAGGCCTCCCCCCAGTTCTGCCGCTCCGTGACAAGATTGTGGGACACCGGCAGACATCAAGTCTTGCGTATCTCCAGTTCTGCTGCTCCGTGACAAGATTGTGGGACACCGGCAGACATCAAGTCTTGCGTATAAGTGTGTGAGTCGGTCTGCAATCGGTTAAAAAAATAATTTTAATTTTCTTCCCTGCATCTTCCAAAATGTGGCAAAAAATTACATTTTCAAAAGACCCATTATGCCCTGTAGAAAATACCTGTGAGTGTTTCATTTCCAAAATAGGGTGATTTTGTGGGTGTTTCCACTGTCCTGGTGCACCAGGGCCTCCAAAAATGTGAAGGAAGTTAGGAAAGTAGATGTGCAATTTATGCTCCTTGGATTTTGGGCTGTTCTATGCATCTAGGCAAGGAACAAGTCTCACACTTGTGGTATCGCCATACTCAGGAGGCATAGCGGAATGTGTTTAGGGGTGTAATTATATGCATGCATTTTCTGTCTGTGAGACATACTTGTTAAAATAAATAAAAAAACTACAAAAGATTTTATTTAATTGTTCCAGTCTCCAAAAAATTGTGACAAAAAAATTAAAATTACAACTTTAAAAAAATCACTATGTCTCTTACTAAACACCTTGTACTGTCCTTTTTTCCAAAAAAAAAATGCTTATTTAAGGGGTATATGCTGTCCTGGACTTTTAGGGCCTTAATAAATTAGGCAGTCAGTATAACATGATTGATCAATTTGCCGATCGGCTCTCCCTGTCAGCACGAACTGAGGAATGCCATTTAACGTCAATTCCTGGTTCACGCTGTGATTAGCTATGATTGGTCACAGCCGATTGTGTGGTAAGGAGCCTCTGTCAGAGGCTTCTTACCACGATTAGAGATGCAGTGTGTCAGACTGACATGCTGCACTCGCGATCGCCAGGGGCACACACTGGCATGTTATTTTGCTGGATGTCATATGACGCAAAGTCAGGATAACAGAACCACTTCTCAGTCGTCATTTTGCATACAGCAGGCTGGAAGTGGTTTAATACCACCAAAACAAACCTTTATCTGTCTCCAAAAATGTTAAACATTTCCTTTTGGGTACAGTGTTGCATGAGTAATTGTCATTCAAAGTGTGACAGTGCTGAAAACTTAAAAATGGCCTGGGCAGGAAGGTGGTTAAAAGGGTACTTACCCTTTTAACAGTTATAAACTATTAATACAGTATACTGTATTTTTGACTTTGTAAGTATCAAACTAAAAATTCATTTTTTGTTAATTATATGAAACCTCCTCCACTTTCTATAGATTCCTCTTTAAATATATCAATCAATGTATTTATCTTTACGAAATACACACTGCTTTAATAATCATTTTAAATGCTGAATTGCTAAATAATATTTTTTTCAGCTAATGTATGTATTTTACAACCTAGTTATGTATATGAACAAGAGGTCAACTTATCCCCAGGGTAATAATGGAGGAATGGTCATACTTGGTCACTGGCACTAAGCCACAATTAAATGAAGATTGTTCTGAGGCAGTAGGTTTTTTAATTAAACATTGCTGTTCTGATTGAGTCATCTGGGATGCCCATAACGTGGGGTCAGCTTCCATTGAGGCCTTCTCTGAGTAAATGAGCTGGTCTGACCTTTTTGCTCACTTAATGATCGAAAAACTTATGTTCATGTGAATGCCCATTCTGTCAGAGGACCTTGAGGATTTGACAAAGTGGTAGTTCTAATAGATTAATATGACCAGTTTGACTTTGGCCCACTTTCCATTGCTGCTTAACAGCTCAGGAATAGAGCAGTTAGAGTGGTCAAGAGATAGTGTATTGACAGACTGTAGGCAAAGCCCTGGGGTTTGTGCTAATTGAGAGAAAACACTGTAACAGACACATTCCTAATCTCTCCTCCATTATACTGCATAAATTCCCAGATAACAGTTTCTGTCACTATAAGTAATTAAATGGCATTACCCGATTTCTGATTGTTTTCTTATGACTGTAAGGGAATTAATTATTTGAGAGACGTATGTAGAAGACATAGCCCTATTATTTGTTGTGTTACTGTATATTCCCTAGGTTGCTAGCTACTGGCTTTCTGCCACTGTAATACATTTGAGTGGATAGCCCTACCTGTGAAATAGTGTCCTTCAACTTACATTGTATGCCAGGGCAGAATTAATAACACAAATAAATAAATAACACATCTCTGGAATACACATTTCCCTCGCTTTTATAACTATTAAATGTACAGTACAGAAAAAAGAACAAACGATTTGCCAGAAATCCAGCGAGCTTCTAAGGCAGCCAATACATTATTGTTTTTTTTTTTGCATTCAACCGGTGGGTTGAATGAAGACAATGACCCAATTCCCCCATTCACACACTTTATGTGGAAAAGGGAATCTCTCCTGCTGACATTGGGGAAACTTCACCACTGCCAGAATAGACTGATCGGTGCTGCTGGCTATATTTTCGGCTGCACTGATCGATCAGGGGAATAAACCGACAGGGTGGTTATACAGAAGTTGATCGGTAGGTCGATATCTATAAAACCAGCCTGCCCATACATGGATCTAAATTTTAATCCGTGTGTGGCCAACTTAACTTCCTTCTTTGGATTGACAGGAAACGGCCACTTCTGCTTTCAAATTCCAGCCAGCAATATCCGTTCTGGATGATGGCTTACAGAATTCCATCTAGAGCCACCACTCTTTTTTTCCACATGCTTAAAGTGGTGGTAAACTGGTTTTGGGAACTTGTACCTACAAGTATAATAAGGCTTAAGAAGAGAAAGAGATGCGCCAATCTAAGTGCAGTTAATAGAAAATTGAATAGGAATGTATGTCACATACAGTTAAATGGCTACTCTCTAAACATGACAGGTACAGGGCATATAGGTGGTAATGCAGGCCCGGTGTAACTACAGGTGGTCAGCGATCCCTGGTCCCGATCCACAATCCTCGGCAGACAAGAGAGCTGGATGTAATGGAAGTCCAGTGTTACTGTGAGCCACGGGGAAGCAGGAAACCGGATGCGCCGATCGAGATGGCGTGCGTGTCAGCGTGGAGCGCAGCCTGCAGTCGTTGCACCGGAAGTGACATGGAACACAGAGCCAGCCAATGGGATGACGCGTTTCACAGCCTCCGCTGTTTCTTCAGATCCATAGTGTCCATTGAGAGCAGATGTACTATATGGGCTCAATAATGCTGTGATTGGTCAGAAACAAATATACATAGAAAGCACACAAGGAAAACAAGGAAGACATACTATCAATGAGCTGGGAACTTGTAGATTAAATAAACATGGGTCATTAAGAGAACGACGGTTTAAAAAAGAGGGTATTATAGAAAAGGAATATGTATCCCATGACAGAAAGTTAAGAACAATAATGATAATAATACTAATACGGGTACCAATACATTAAAAACCTGACACCAATGATCTAAATACTGTAGGAGTAATCCGTGAATATGTATATATAATGTAAATCGATCAATTATTCGAAGATAGACAAATAAATTAGCAAGTGAGCAAATAATAAATGAAAAAAGAGAACAAAATTAATTAATAATGGGTAAGTAAAATAAATCAGAAGGGGAAAAATAAGAATCAATAATAATGAACAATGATAATGTAATTAAATGGAGAGAGATAAATATTTTGAATATGTTGAATATTTTGACTACTGTAACTGAAAAGTGTGTATATATATATATATATATATATATATATATATATATGTGTGTGTGGCAATATTGGCAATCCCTCAAAAATTACCAAAGAAATGCCAGAAAATAATAATAATAAAATAAATGATAGAAGAGGGATACTACATATGTAAAATAGAAAAAAAAAATATTAAATATTAATACATAGATGCATATATAAAAAGGGAGGGTGGAGATTGTTATACTGTGGAATTATTATAGATACATATACAAATTAATACAACATATGGTTTTATATATATCTTGGAGATATATCAAAGTGATATATCAACAATACATACACACACAGATACATAAGGGATCCTGTATCGCCACATGTAAATGTTGGTATATGGTGGCATATGGTGGCACATGCCTACCATACATGCACATACAGTAAATATCCTCCATAACAAATATGCAAGAAAGGAGAAAAAAATATTAATTAAAATAAATAATTATATGTAATCAATAAATTAATTTAAATTAAATGATATTGTTAGACTCTATTTCCTCGTTAAGGCCATGGGGCGACATGGAATACATCCAGAAGGTTTCTTGTCTACAGAGACGCTGAAATCTTTCAACTGCAGTGGGGGTTTCAGGTATAGCCTCGATAACCCACACCTGCAAGGCAGTAGTGTCTTTTTGATATTGTGTCGCAAAGTGACGTGCGACACTATATTTGTGATTGCCCGCTTAAACAGCACGACGGTGTTCCCCAAATCTAGTGCGAAGGGCTCTAATCGTTCTGCCTACATACAGTAGGCCACAAGGACATGAGATGCAATATATTACATACGTCGTAGAACAATTATAAAAGGAGCTTAAATTAAAAGTCTTATTATTAGCTAAAACATTATTTTTCCCATGTGTAACATTGGAGCAGGTTAGGCATAGAGGGGTAGATTCATGTAGCACTTACTCCGGCGTTTTTAGAGATGCGCGGCGTAACTGTTACTTTGCGCCATCGGATACATGCGCCGTACCTACTATACCAGATCCGCCTTCAAATAGGCTACTTCTTACCGGCGTAACTTTTCCACGCCGGTGTGGCTTTGGCGCATCTTTACGCGGGACAGATCAACCGTTCCCATGCATTATCTATTCAAATATGCAAATGAGGGAGAACCGCCGATTCAGAAACGTGCGTTTGTCCGGCGCCGGCGTAACCCGGTGCGCGTAACTGCAATTTCCTGCGGAAAGTCACCCCTCATAAAGCAGGGGTAACTTTGCACAGGAGTTGAACAGATCAGCTGGAGAGCAGCTAAAGCAACACTGTTACAGACGAATTGCGCTCAAACACTTGCTGGACAACACATCTGTCTGCCAACATGCCAGGGGCAGCCTTGCTCATAGCCCTACAGCGTCGACGTGCACGTAGGAGGGCACGGGAGAGGATATTCCACACGCGCATTGACGTGTTTGGCATGAGTGATTTGGAGGTGTTTCGCCTATTCAGATTCAGCCCTTAAGCCATCCTGGAACTAACCACAACCCTGCAGGATGACATCACCAGCCAGACACACCGCTCACAAGCAGTGCAGCCACTGGTGAAGGTCCTGGCAACACTCCATTTCCTTGCCAGTGGATCTTTTCAAAGAACAAGTGGATTGGTGGCTGGGATGTCACAATCCACCATGAGCAGATGTGTGCACCAGGTTATCCCCGCAATCCTCAGACGCATGGCCAACCAAATCATCAAACCCACCACTGAGGACCTGCGGCTGAAGGCAATGACAGATTTCTACAGAATTGCCCGAATCCCACGCACCGTGGGGGCCATTGATTGCACACATGTGGCACTACGGCCCCCCCGGGACACAGAGCACATATACTGCAATCGGAAGCATTGGCATTCCATCAATGTACAGGTCATAGTTGATGCCCAAGGCCTAATATGGCACGTCCGTGCCAAGGACCCCGGGTCCAGCCATGACAGCTACATATACCGTCAAAGCACCATCTCCACAGAATTTGAACAGAACATGTATGGGTACGGATGGCTGGTTGGTGAGTGACATGGGTGGCAGACATGACTGTCCCCCCCCCATGATGCACACATCACAAGGGGCACATGCACTACTAACATCCTCCTGTCTTTTCCTTACCAGGTGACGCGGCATATGCACTTGGACCCCATCTCATGACTCCATTCCGGGATCCCCAAACCAGAGGAGAGCAAAGATACAATGAAGCACACATAAAAACCCGTGCAGTGGTGGAGCGCACCTTTGGCCCCCTGAAGTCACGTTTCCGATGCCTGGATAAGTCTGGGGGTACCCTCTTGTATTCCCCAAACTTCGTGTGCCAGATCATTGGGGCATGTTGCATGCTGCACAACTTTGCCATGAGAAAGGGCCTGCAGATTGACTTACGTGATGACCTGACCCCCGAACCACACAGTCCCCCCTTGCCCGAGGGTCCCCCGTCTGCTGAGGGAAGAGCAGTCAGGAGGGTCCTTGTGGTAGGCTACTTTTCACGTTAAACACACACATTAATCATGTCACAATGAGAATGCACGCATGCACACCACTGTGGTCCCTAGCACACACACACACACACCACATCCACATCAAATTGGATTAGACCGAAGTACACCACATGGGACTTGGGAGCAGCAACGCCACGCCACGGCTCCAATTATGTTGCTGTACATTCATACACCATTCACACGTGTCGTGGTGATAATTTCTCACCAACGACTTAGGGTGACACCCCTTAATGGCAGAGTGACACCCCCACACATTCACACCACATTCACACTGTAGCCTGCACTCCTCACCGTGTGCAGGGAGATAAAAATAAATAAAACTCATAATCTGAGTATCAAACATAAATTAATATAAATCAACAGCCCTGTCGTGGGCTCCTTATTGTCCCTAGGCTCCTGGGGCGCAGTTGCCTGGGGCGAGCCACAGGTGGGGGGGCTGGGGGGCTGGTGGTTGAACCTCCCCCAGTCTCTCCCTGGCTGCCTGGCTGCCCTCCATTGCCACGGCTAGCCGGTGGAGGTAGGTATTGGTGGCAGCCTGCATCCGCAGCCGGCGGGTGGTATTGCTGCGCTGTTGGCGCCGTGTCTGCCTCCCCTCCTCACGGACAGCAGCTGCCAGGCTCCGGACCTCAGAGACCAGGCCAGATGTTGTGGTCTGCAGGTCCACCAGGCAGGACAGAAGGGCTGCTCCGTTCCCAACAACATCCTGCAGACTTTCATTGATATTGTTATTCTGGGCAGCCTGCTGGGTGATGGCTTCCTGCACTGCCACAGTGCAAGCAGCCTGGCTCTCGGTCGTGGACGCCAGGCTATCTGCGACCCGATGCAGATCACCCGCAAGACAGCCAATATGGCGTGTCTGCCTTGTTTGGTCCCTTGCCAGATGGTCCTTAAATTCGTCTGGGACTCCTCGTGTTTTTTTCGTTGCCTTACTAGAGGACGGCTGTAGTGGAGGTCCCTTGAGGGGTTATCCCTGGAGGGGATGGGGTCCCTTGATGGGGTATCCCTGGAGGGGATGGGGTCCCTTGATGGGGTATCCCTGGAGGGGATGGGGTCCCTAGCAGGGGGGGTGAGGTTTGGGAGGGGCCAGGTATGGGGGTCTCATCCAGCAAATACAGAGCATCCTCTTCTACCCCAATGTGCTCCTCCTCAACCTCCTCAAGCAATGATGTCGGGGCTATATCAACCATGGATGGGGTGGATCGCCCTGCAACCAATGACGGCCCAGCTCCATCCTGCACATCTGTGGATGACACAAAACAATCACATGTTGGAGGACCCACACACTTGTCACATGTATCCCCCCCCCCCACCCATGCAACACACCACAAAGCAGATAAAACACACTTACCTGACCTCAAAGGCTGATCCCCTGATTCGAAGCCCGGCAGACCCTCCACAAGCTCCCTATCCAGCAACCTGGCCACGACCATGTCCTCTGCCGTCAGGGTGATTCTTGTGGCTGGTCCTCCACCTGTGCCACTGGCATGCTTCCTGATTGCCACTAGCTTATCTTTGACAAGTCTCCGCATGTCGTTGATTTTCTTGCGGATGTGCTTGGGCTCCCTGTCCGCCACACTGACAGCATTGACCTGCCTGGTTAGTTCCGCATAAATGCGGGTTTTCTCAGATTTCCCAGTGTTGGCACTCTGTGGCCCATAGAGGCGGGCACCATATTGGGAGAGCCCATCGGTTATCACAGCCTTCTCCTGAGGGCAGAAATTTAACATTCTACGGTCAGCAGGAGTCTCTGGTGCAGCCATCATAAATGCAAAAAGCAGGATGCAAAAGCCCTGGCAATTCAAAAAAATGCTGGTCGCGTTTTGCAAGTGAGTGGCGCTTCTGTGTGCGTATTTATGCACTGGAGTAGGAAGTGGTGCGGCGGATCTTGGTGGTGACGTCGGCGCCGTACTGCGCATGCGCACAGGAGGCAGACAGCCAGGTGACATCAGTGCGCATGCGCCGTTTAAGATACACCGTACGGATCTCTCAGCGCCACCGTCAAACCATAATTTGCATGTGGTGATGCCCACTTACAGTTCCGCTGCCTTACGCCGTCGAAAAACCGCTGCGCAGGTGAGTGAAACATTGATGAATAAAGTACATGCCTCTCCGCGCTGGTACGGCGTAGCGGAAAAAAGATGCGCCACGCCGGAGCAACGATGCGCCATTGTACATGAATCTACCCCAGAGACTTTTTGCACTGAAACATCCCAACAAGAGGGATGAGAGTAAGTTGTTTAAGCCTGTTGTGTTTGGTACTACCTGAAGATTTAATTTTGCTAGGGGCAATCTTACTATTAATAGTTGGAGCCCTACGATAAGCACATTTTGGCGAGGCAGTTATAGATGTAGAGAGATGGGGGTCCTGAGTCAAAATAGGCCAATGTTTCTTAATGATTTTTTTTATGTTTGACATGATATTGGGTAATAAAGCGAGTAGTGGGTGCCGAGTTTTGTTTCTGGGACTGAGGTAAAGAATCTAGTTCATACATAGTGCAAGCTTCTTCGACAAGGTTCAAAGGATAACCTTTGGCAATACATTTATCCTTTAAGTTGACGCTTAATGATTTAATTTTTAGTGCCTCTTATTTTTTTTATTTTTTTTATGGACCATATAATACTATCCTATTGAACATTATTTTGTATGCTCTAAAAATCGTGCGCCATCTTACCACATTTTTTATATAATAAGGCTTACCTGTAGGTACAGTGAATATCTCCTAAACTTGCAGTGTTTAGGATATATTCACACTGGATGCAGTCAGTGGGATGGCATACCTTGCCGGACCTTCAGAGAGTGACATCATCGCGGCCCCAGACACTCATACAACCAGAGCCTGCGAACTCGAAAGGAAGACTGGGGGAGGATGGAAGCCCTGTCAGCGGTGACAGCGCACCGCTGGAGGACTTCGTTCTAAGGTAAGTATTTCATAATGGGCTAGTATTTTATGCATACTAGCACATTATAGCATTGCCTTGCAGGGATTATTATTTTTTTAAATGCCTTTGTTTACTACCTCTTTAAGTTGATCTATTTCCCAGTAAAACGATGCTGCTGCTTTGACTCCCAAGAGCCAAACATGCACACATTTAAGTAGTTGGCTGCAAATCTTTACTCTGGATCGGCATCTTAAGGGCAGATTTACACTAGCGCTGCTCTCTAAAGAGCAACCCATGTTTGATTCACTCTTCAGAGAGCATTTGAGCATTGTATCGCCTCCTGTTTTACCCCCTGTTTTATCTCCTAAATGCCCCATTACCCCACTGCAACCCTATGTGTTGCAGCAAGGCCCCATTCATTTGAATTAGTCATGTTAAGCGGGTGGTAGAGTCTGCGAAACTTGACAGGGAGTATAATTCATGTGTATGCCCCTGGCTGCTGCCATTACAGCCAATTGGGGTGCAGTTTTCTTCAAATAAAGAATAATCAAGTAACTTCAAGCATCCCTGCCCTTTTAATCGCTGACCTGCACTATGCAGTTTCTATATAGGCTTATGAAGTTATAACATTTCCAATTTCAAATTTGTTTGCAGTTTTTGTGGTTTTGGATTAAATGGTTATAACTAGAGATGTACAATTCAAAGAAATTTTGAAGCCATGGACAAAAAAAAATGTTCCCTGTTTTTTTTCTGGAAAAATTTAAATTTTGGAAAAAAATAAAAAATCAGTGTGGAATATAGTCCTGGTTCACATTGGAGTGACTTGGTATGCAATTTGACATGTTAAATCCATCGGCTTCACCTGTTTTTTTTTTACCGGCTCGATCAATCAAGAGGATCTTTGCAGTGAGAAGTACAGTGTTACTTGAACTGTACTCCAGAATTTGCTTGTAACACAGAGTCTCAGAAATCTTTTATTAACCACTTAACCCCCGGACCATATTGCTGCCCAATGACCAGAGCACTTTTTGTGATTCGCCACTGCGTTGCTTTAACTGACAATTGCGCGGTCGTGCGACGTGTCTCCCAAACAAAATTGGTGTCCTTTTTTTCCCACAAATAGAGATTTCTTTTGGTGGTATTTGATCATCTCTGTGGTTTTTATTTTCTGCGCTAAAAAAAAATAGAGCGACAATTTTGAAAAAAATTCAATATTTTTTACATTTTGCTATAATAAATATCCCCCAAAAATATATAAAACATTTTTTTCCTCAGTTTAGGCCAATATGTATTCTTCTACCTATTTTTCGTAAAAAAAATCGCAATTAGCGTTTATTGATTCGTTTGCGCAAAAGTTATAGCGTTTACAAAATAGGGGGGAGTTTTATGGCATTTTTATTAATATTTTTTTTTTTACTAGTAATGGCGGCGATCAGTGTTTTTTTTCGGTACTGCGATATTATGGCGGACACTTCGGACACTTTTGACACATTTTTGGGATCATTGGCATTTTTATAGCGATCAGTGCTATAAAAATGCATTGGATTACTATAAAAATGCCATTGGCAGTAAGGGGGTTAACACTAGGGGGTGGGGAAGGGGTTAAGTGTGTTCCTGGGTGTGTTCTAACTCTATGGGGGGGTGGACTCACTAGGGGAAATCACTGATCTTCTGTTCATACATTGTATGAACAGAAGATCAGCATTTCCCCACTGACAGGATCGGGAGCTTTTGTGTTTACACACATAGCTCCCGTTCCTCGCTCTGTACCGAGCGATCGCGCGCGCCCCCTAGCGGCCTTTAAAGAGCCGACGTAGAGCTACGGGCTCTCGCCCGGGCGTGCCAACCTGCCGCAGTAAAATGACGGCAGCAGGTCGGCAAGCAGTTTAGGTCTTCATGTTATATAGTTTGAATACCATGTCATAAATATAACTGTATTACTCATAATTTAACCACTTAAGGACCCCCGCACGCACATATACGGCCACAGAATGGCTCGTACAGGCACAAGGGTGTAAATTTACGTCCCCGCCTAAGTGCGGTTCGGGGGTCCCATCGGGACCCCCTCCGCGGCGTGCGGGGTTCCCCCTGGCTCCGGGAGCGATCCGGGACGAGCGGGCGGATGTCGGCGTTTACCCGCCCCCCCCGCGATCGCTCCCAGCCAATGCGCGCGCTCCAGGTTCTGTCACTTCCTCCTCCTGTGTAAACACTGGAAGGGGGAAGTGATGTAATCTCCCATCGCAGCAGTATTTCCAACCGCTGTGATGGGAGAAACACCTCACAGTAAGTCCTGCACCAACACTACACTGACATACACACACATAGGCATACTTAACCCCTTGCGATCTGCCCCCCCACCCCCCCTGTCACAGTGTCACTGAATGCAGTGATCTAATCACTGCATTTAGTGTCAGTGTGACAGGTAGTGTAAAATCAGTTAGTGTTAGGTTTAGGATAGCCCCCCCTAATAAAGTTTTAACCCCCTGATCACCACCCTAGTTAACCCTTTCACTCCCTATTGCCAGCGTCACTAAGCGATCATTTTTCTGATCGCTGTATTAGTGTCGCTGTTCCCGCTAGGTAGCTATTTTTTTTTATTGCGATTTTTTTTTTTTACTAAAGACATGTGGCTAAATAAATTTTGGCCTAAATGTTTGACTAAAATTTAGTTTATTTGATTTTTTTTAACAAAAAGTAAAAAATAGTGTTTTTTTTTCAAAAATGTCGCTCTATTTTTGTATATAGCGCAAAAAATAAAAATCGCAGAGGTGATCAAATACCACCAAAAGAAAGCTCTATTTGTGGGAAGAAAAGGACGCAAATTTTGTTTGGGAGCCACGTCGCACGACCGTGCAATTGTCTGTTAAGCGGACGCAGTGCCGAATCGCAAAAACACCTTGGGTCATTTACCAGCGTATTGGTCCGGGTCTTAAGTGGTTAATAAAACATTAACCACACAGAAAAAAATGGCTTTAAAAAACAAACAAAAAATGTTTTTTCCATTTTTTTCCATCTCTAGTTATAACATCTCTATTTTTTTGCTGCCCTTTATCCTATTATCAAGAGTTAATTTCATGTCCTTATGACAGAAGGATAATCAATAAAGGGGAACAGTTGTCCCTGCGTTAGGTAAACAGTCAATTATAATAATCTGATAGAGGTTCTAGCCCTTCCCTGTTTAAAAAAAATACCCTGCGGGGGCATGGCCTACAGCGGACCATAATGCAGGCTTGAAGCCAGAGCTCCGAAGCAACCACAGGCGTCATTCCGACCCCCAATCCGGCTATGTGGAGGGAGAAAGGACTCAGGACTGTCCTGGGCATGTCTAGAAAGCGGCATAAGCCGCCTGCACCCTGCCGTCTCACAGATTATTATCCCTCAGAGGCCGTGAACAAGGCCCAAGATGGCGCTGGTGCCAGGAACAAAGCCACAATGACATCTTGCTCCCTGGCCGATTTGGCGCAATGTTCGGTTCGGGCACACAATGTTAGGGCACACAATGAATTGCTAGATGCACATGAACATTATGCTTCTGAAATATACCACATAAAACTGAAATTAGTGGTCTTAGAAGACCGTTCCAGGAAGAACAATATCAAATTTAGAGGCGTCCATGAGTCAATAAAACCAAACAAAATCACCCCCTACCTACAACAGCTGTTCTCAAGACTGCTACCCCATTTAAACGAGCGGGACATCACAATTGGTAGATAAAATAGGGGGCGCTAGAGTTACATATATAAGTGCTAAGCAAATTTTAAAAAGGGTGGGTGTAAACACATAAATAAGTGAAAAATTAAAAAAGAGAGAGAGGGCGGGACTTTGAATGAAGCATGTGCAGGGATAAGATTATAATGGATAGGGGGAGAAATAATAAACCTGGAATAAGTTAAAAGTTATTAATTTCAAAACTTTCAAATAATGCACCGTCCATGACTATATTGCATTATTAAGGTATTTGGTAAACATATATACTTAACAGAAAAAACGGGGGGTATTTAATACAGGAAAAAAAAGGGGGGGTATAAAAGGGGCTGTAAATCAGATGCATTTTAGACAAACTGGAACAATAAACATTTCTAACCAGGTTAATCCTTACCACCCAAACAGCAAGCAGGATTGAAATATCTAACATCTATATGTTAAAAGCAGAGGATTAGTTGCACAGATTTGCAAATGCATGCTCAAGCTGCAGAGCCAATCGCCAAGGCTCCCTGCGATTCTGCAGTCCTAACCCCCCCCTTTTTTTTCCTGTATTAAATACCCCAGTTTTTTCTGTTAAGTATATATGTTTACCAAATTCCTTAATAATGCAATATAGTCATGGACGGTGCATTATTTGAAAGTTTTGAAATTAATAACATATTCCAGGTTTATTATTTTCCCCCCTATTCATTATAATCTTATCCCTGCACATGCTTCATTCAAAGTCCCGCCCTCTCTCTCTTTTTTAAAGCGGAATTTCACCCTAAATATAAGATCTCCCATGTGATCCAGCATACTGGCGTCAGCGCCAGTATGCTGTTTTTTTTTTTTTTTTTAATCCCAAACTTACTGTATTATCCTGTAATTTCATTTTTTTCCCCCGCGGTGGACGGCGCCAGTACAGCGCGTCACATCTTCCGAAAATACCCAATATGGACTCGGGTAATCTCGGCGAAAATGCGGCGCCTGCGCACAGACCTAGGAGCTGACTGCGCAGGCGCCGTATTTCTCCGAGTCCTATTTCGGAGGGCGTGACGCGCCATAGCCGTAGGACTCGGAGAAATACGGCGCCTGCGCAGTCAGCTCCTAGGTCTGTGCGCAGGCGCCGCATTTTCGCCGAGATTACCCGAGTCCATATTGGGTATTTTCGGAAGATGTGACGCGCTGTACTGGCGCCGTCCACCGCGGGGGAAAAAAATGAAATTACAGGATAATACAGTAAGTGTGGGATTAAAAAAAAAAAAAACAGCATACTGGCGCTGACGCCAGTATGCTGGATCACATGGGAGATCTTATATTTAGGGTGAAATTCCGCTTTAATTATACAACCAGGGATGGAGGTGGTATACTCACTACCTCATCTAAAGTTCCAAATTTACCCCCCCCCCCTTCTAATATGATGAGGGATGGAAGCATGTGAGCTGTGGGACTCGATTGTTTAAAACAGGTGTCTGCATTGATTTTTGCTGCCGTTTTTATTTCTTACCAGGCATAGGTGAAGGCTGGGATACACCCCCAGTCACCTGTCCTTTATCTACCCATCAGTTTGTGCATGCCTCCATTGAGGATACTTAATTTGGTTTAGTTAGGACTGCAGAATCACAGGGAGCCTTGGCGATTGGCTCTGCAGCTTGAGCATGCATTTGCAAATCTGTGCAACTAATCCTCTGCTTTTAACATATAGTTAGATATTTCAATCCTGCTTGCTGTTTGGGTGGTAAGGATTAACCTGGCTAGAAATGTTTATTGTTCCAGTTTGTCTAAAATGCATCTGATTTACAGCCCCATTTATACCCCCCCCTTTTTTTTCCTGTATTAAATACCCCAGTTTTTTCTGTTAAGTATATATGTTTACCAAATTCCTTAATAATGCAATATAGTCATGGACGGTGCATTATTTGAAAGTTTTGAAATTAATAACTTATAACTTATTCCAGGTTTATTATTTCTCCCCCTATCCATTATAATCTTATCCCTGCACATGCTTCATTCAAAGTCCCGCCCTCTCTCTCTTTTTTAATTATACAACCAGGGATGGAGGTGGTATACTCACTACCTCATCTAAAGTCCCAAATTTACCCCGCCCCCTTTCTAACATAAATAAGTGATATTCACAAAACAGTAATTAACAAAACTTCAATATAGAAATATATCCAGTGAAACTAAATTACTTGTTGAATAAGTAAGATGTCCCAAGATTATCTTGTGATAGTCAAGTGGATAGAAGTCCAGTGATGCGTGACTAATCCATAAGGGATAGGCAAGTTAAACAATAGATTTATATAAAAGAGTTCAACATAACATGAGTCTTAATATATCTGATGTCACTGGAAATGTGGAAAAGATAAGTGTTTCTGTGTAATCCTTCACCATAGGAACGATCGGCACCCCAAAGGCTTACCAGAAGAGTTGGACCTCTTTCCTAAAAAGGAGGTCTGATGCGCATATGCAGGATGATGCCTGCATGCATATATTGCGTCTCGAAAGGATGGACAAGGACACCTTAATTCTCCAGAATTCAGAGATAGGACATGTAAGGGAAAAACAGAGCCTCCATAGTGCAACCGGTTTTAATTAAAAAAGTAAATAAAAACATGGGCCAAATGGCCACTTACATAAAAAGTGCATGTCCTGGTACTGGGTCTGCAGGCTTGTCAATTACCCTGGGTACCTCCACCAGAGGCGATTCAGTTCGCATGTGCCGCGCTATACAAGTTTTCATTCATTCATTCATTCACCTCCGTGTCGGCGTCCCTCGCACGTGTTGTGCTGTCACTGTAATTCCTGCTGACACAGTGTCGGATGGCACATGAACCGCGTGACCAGACTGCGCCGCCGACGTAAGTTTCGTTGTCAGAACGTCTTCAGGGGGACATCACAATTGACAGGGCGCACAGAATCGCCAAACCTGCACACCTCCCTCCAGACATTCCAAGGGATATTTTAGCAAGAGTGCATTACTTCCATGTTATGGAACAAATATTACAGGTGGCCAAATCCACTAAACCACTACCAGCACCGTACACAAACGTCCTCCTGTTCAGGGACCTCTCCAAAGCCACCATGGAGATGAGAAGAGCTGTCACCCCCATCACCGCTATACTACAGGAGAGGAAAATTACTTACAAATGGGGCTTTCCGATCAAACTGTTGGTCACATACCAACAACAATTGATTCCCATCATTACTCCCAAGGATGTGTACAAAAAATTGACCAACTTGGGATTTCTTCCTCTTCCACCTACCACAACTGGACACACAGGCTTACAATCAGACCCTCTGTCATAATAAAAGGGGACTCTACAACAATACTAAGATCTTTGGTCCTACGCATACATAGACATACATTTTTTTTTTTTTTTACGCATACATAGGATCCTTAGTGGGCGATGGCTTAGTGTCACACCCACTCCCTCAGGTTGTAGTCTGCCACGCACACTGATTTTGCTATTATTGTTGTTTTTTTTATAATACCTTTAATACATTAGTACAGTTCCAGAGGATTTACTCAGTGACATACCGCATATAGTTGACATACTCTGTGTACTTGTATATTCATTTTCTTCCCTCATAATACATTGTGAGCATGGTCTCGCTCCCATTGTCCCCATCCCAGGGCACTCACCACTAAAATGGCCATCAAGATCACCTCTCTCAACATCAAAGGCTTAAATTCCCCCTTCAAGCGCAATCTTGGAAAGAAGGGCTGTCCCACCATGCAGACGTATTCTGCGTACAAGAAATGCACTTTGACAAAAACAACTCCCCAATTTGTACACACAAACGTTATCCACACTGCTTCTTTGCCAGTGCCCCCACAAAAAAATAGGGGTAATGATAGCAATTGGCTCATCTGTCTCTTTCCAGCTACACCACTCTGTGGCTGACGAGGATGATAGGTACTTGATTCTATCTGCAACATTAGAGAACCAACGCCTTACTTTAATGAATCTTTACGCACCTAATACTGGCCAAAAGAAATTTTACAATAACCTACTTTCCAAAATGGCCCCTTTTAGGTCCAATTCGGTAGTACTATGTAGGGACTTTCACAACACAATTGACAATTCTTTAGATACTTCAAACCCAACCAAAAGAAGACCATCAGCATTATCATCTTTCTTGCTAAAAGAGGACTATAATCCCTGGAGATGCATACATGATACGGAGCAAGATTACACCTTTTACTCCAACTCCAACAGCCTTACTCTCGGATCGACCCGTTTCTCACTGATAAGTTCCTCCTACAGACAATCACTGAAGCATGCATACGTAGAATTACCTGGTCTGACAACGTGCCTGTAACGGTCACCACCGTTTACGATTTCTATTCCAACAACCCAAGACAGCTTATCCGACACTCTGACAATCCAGCAGGCATGACCCATTCCATTTCCCAGAATAACAAAACATTAGCTCTGTTCTCTGGTTCCAAAATGAATGAATGAATACTTTTAATGGTAAACTCCGCTCTTCTTATACAGTTACAAGCATGCTACAGTAATCACAGGGACAATGAAACTTTCCACCCAAAACATCACACAATGGGTGCTTAACGAGTTCCCCCTCCAATCCACATCCCAGGCAGATATTCTGGCACTGCATTTAGAGGAATTAATTACTACAGCTTACAAGTCACGTTAGAACACGTTAATAAACAATCACCTTCAAGCAGCGTGTCCCTCGATCTAAAAAATCTCAGGTTCCAACTCAGTGAGCACCTCCAAAAAAATGAGACTACTACATAAAACGCCTTAGGCTCCTATACTATTCCTCAGCCAACAAATCAGGTGTTCTTGGCCAAACAAATAAAAAAAACACCTTGCCAAAAAAAAGATCCAGTTCCTTACGTATTGCCAAGGTAAACGGTTAAACAACTGTTTAGATATAGCGAACAAGTTTAGTGCATTTTACGCCAAACTCTACAAACTCAAAGACCAGCAGCCCATCCTAAAACTGAAGATTTTGAAACATTTGTTTTGTCCATCCACCTCCCTTCTATTTCTACCAATCAACTAGAATCCTTGTCTACACCCTTCTCCTCCATGGAAATTCTTAAAGCTATAAGGAAACTGCCCCTCCATAAGGTCCAGGGCCATGATGGGTTTCCAAACGAGTACTATAAACAATTCTCTGACTTGATCACCCCACATATATGCAACACTTTTAATTACTATACAAATACAGGTGGAATCCCCAAAGAATCTCTAGAGGCCCTAATAGTCACCTTACCAAAACCAGGTAAAGACCCTGACAAACCAGCTAACTACCACCCAATTTCACTCCTAAACACAGACACCAAACTCTATGCAAAACTATTAGCTCAGCGCCTATCTATGATCACCCCCCAAATAATACATCCTGACAAGGTAGGATTTGCACCCGACAGGCAAGCCTCAGATGGCACTAGACACCTCATTAATTTAATTCAGTGGGTGGAGCACAACTAAACGTCTTCTCTCTTCCTATCACTGGATGCAGAGAAGGTGTTTGACAGGGTTCACTGGAAATACATGGAAAAAGTCCTGTGCAAATTTGGACTGTGGAATATTCTGACAGCTATACTGAACCTATACTCCATCCCCAGCGCCTGAGTCTAAACATCAGGGATAACATCAGACCCTTTTGAAATCACTAATGGCACAAGACAAGGTGTCCACTTTCCCCCTTGATTTTTGCCATGATAATGAAACCACTGGCAAAATCCATCAGGTCCACTCTGACAATATCTGGTATCAAAATAGGAGATATTGAACACAAACTACGCCTTTATGCGGATGATGTTATCATCACTCTAACAAACACCAAATTTTCCCTTCCAAGTGTTCAAAGAACCCTAGCACACTTCAGTCTCCCTCTACAAAATAAACCACTGTAAATCCACAATGCTAAGCATAGGGATAGATCACCACACCAAACAAATTATAATAAATGACACACCCTTCACATGGTCTACAAGTTCATCACTCCCATATTTAGAAATTCACATTTGGAAACAAAAAAAAAAAACAGGCTCAAGAAGGACATTCTCCTATTCCCAGTACAACGCGGAGTAATGGGAGCCCCCAACATATAGGCATACTATTGGGCAGTGATACTGGACCAATTAAGATAGTGGTGGTCACCTGTATCCAATAAGACTTGCTTAGAGAAGTGCATTGGAACCTTTAATGCTGTTGTGCTTGTTGATCTTTATTGTAATTTTCTACGCTAGTGGTTGAAGACATGTTGTAACATTGACGCCCTTAGCAGCTCAACGCATTCCTATATGTGAGAGAGATGATGTAGTGAACCCCTAAACTCCTGTTCTCAGATTGGAGTGACGCCTGGGGTCCAATACTGAAATCTCACATAACATAGAGAGGTGTATTGAATTCCTTGCTAACCGCAGTAGTGGTTCATTCCCGTTCACCATAGTTTGTGACAATTACTTACTTTGAAGCCACAATACCATTTTCTACACTCTTTTTACTCTTAGCTCTGCGGGTGTGGACAGCCTCCACACAATGTGCCAAAGGATTACCTAAATCCATTCTCTCCAGACTCCCCATCCAAGCAATGAAGCTGATATCACCGGACTTGCCTCTCACAACATGGACACAAAAAGGAATCACCAACCTAGGGCAGATAATGTCTACCACAGGGCTACACTCAATTCTCACAATTGAAACAACTATTCAACGCCCCTACCACAACTTTTTTTTTTATACCTAAGAATTCAATCAATTCTCTCTCGACTGGACATCATATACGACGATGCTCTGATAGCTAACATTTTGAAATGTTACGATACCCCTGTTCTATTAGTAAAAGGAAACTCATTGATGTACAGATTACTGACAACACATCCTGCAGACCAAATTTCATCGTCCATCAATTTCTGGTCATTCTTTAAAGACTCCCCACCACCACCTCCAATGTGGCACAAAGCATTGACCCTTCTTCTTCGAGCATCACACTGTATCTCCCACTGGGAATCTGTACAAAAACTGTTCCACAAGTGGTACTTCACCCCAGCCAGATTGGCCACAATCTACCCATCAACTTCTCCTCTATGCTGGAGGAATTGCACCGAAAAATGAACCTTGCAGCACATATGGTGGGAATGCCCTAACATTCAAAGATACTGGCAAGAAGTCTCTACCCTTGTCTCCTCTGTCCGAAAATACCCTTACCGTTAACCCCACTGGATTTTCTTCTGGGTCTTAGTACCCCCTCCCCATTGGCCGAAAAGTTTCAGAGTACTGGCAACTCATATACTGAGTGGTTTGCTTAGCATTAGCGAAAAAGTGGAAATCACCACAGTTACCCACTAGGTTGGACCTTATTGTACCGTTGAACAACCACTTTCAATTGGAGTTCTCATTTGCCAAAGCTAACTTAACTACTGCGACTTTCTACCAAAACTGGGAACCCTGAATTGCTGACCCACAAAGCACAGCACTATAATACATTATTTCCTAACATAATGGAACCCTTTGTCCTACCTACTATCTACCCGAGATTTTGACACATACCCCCAAATCGAAAACACAAATACCTTAAGCACCCCTCAGCTTTGCAAGTGCTATGCAATGTCACCCTTCTGCTTGGCTCAATTCAAGCGAGGAACTGTCAGAGTGTATATTTAGCTAGCAGGACTGAGTTTTCCTTTGTTCTCAGTTCTAAGGTCTGCATTCCAATGCTACCCTATGTTGTACATGTTACCTAAGTTTTAACAGATGGTCGTTGGCAGGGCTGCCTCCCACCCCATGGCACAGTGAGTGCCCAAATTGGGGTGCCAGGGTGTGGAGACAACATTGACACCAACAGAGAAATACCAATTTTACATCTAGATCTTAAAGTTTCAACACAACACCACTTATCTATATGTTACCTTCAATGTAAGTCTTTATGGTTTGCTATAATACTCAGTACACATTGCTGTTGATAATATTTCTCTCAACCTGCTGTATTGATACTTGAAAACCTCAATAAAAAGATTTGATTAAGTAAAAAAATAAAAATAAATACTGTGCTCTGTCTATAACAGCAAAAATGGATTTGGGCTTTAAAGCCAAATAATCACAGTCTGGCAAAAGCCCAACCTTGACAGGTTCTTTTAAACAGCTTCTTGCAGAATTCTGGGGGGGGGGGGGGGGGTTAAACATTGTGCTGAACCACAGGACCTTGTAAGCACCCATTTCTATTTACCATTCTGTTGCACAGGGTATACCTATGTATTTCAGGTCTGGATATTTTTTTAGAAGATAGTTATCCTTTGAAGCATTATACATCCTTTGCTGAGTTAGAACACCTACTTATTGAAAGGAAAGGCTCAGCCTAATGGACCTCATTAGCACAACATTGATAGCTAGCATGTGAAGCACTGTGGATGTAACTTCAGTGGAGTGTTAAAGTCTGGCTCCAGTCAAAATTTTTCCCTTTTTATATTTTAGTTTTGAATAGAGTAAGGAAGGCGAAAAGTAGACCTAAACCTAGTGAGTAACTATAAATAGAATCTTTAAAAAGGTACTGTAATTTAAAAAAAATATATAATATTATTATTATTATTATTATTCACTCTTTATATAATTTCAACAGTTTGCACAGCACTGTAGAAAATAAAGGTGGACAGTGCAGTAACAATACAATTCAATAAAAGAGGATTAGGAGGGCCCTGCTTCTGAGAGCTTAAAATCTAAAATCGACTTTAGATTTTAAAACCATTGTCAGTGACAAAAAATTGTCATTATAACAGAAGCTGGCATAAAGGTCCTTGTTCAGACACTTCCTTTTATAGAGCTCACAGGGATCATGTGAGTGTACGGATTCTGAAATCCCGAGGCTGGGTCTGGGCTCTCAGTGATCTGGCTGTGTGTTGGGTCAGTTTCCGATTCCTAGACCGGATCAGCTACCCCTGCTGTAGCCTGTAGTTCATAAAAAGGCACCGCCGCAACAGCACCAACCATGTGCCCGGCTGCTCGACCCCTGTCTGAGCCCGTGTTGGCCTTGGAACTGTACATGTGTAGTTCCAAAGACAGTCCTTGTCCATATTTGATTTGGGCAGCATTTATGGGCAGTGTAAAAATCAACTGATTTTTACTCATCCTCACCTTATTTCCACTCGTCTAATGTAAGCAGGCGAGTGAAAATTTTGAGGGCTGCTGCTAGGATTTATATGTCCAATAAAATCTCTGCCAACTTTTCAGTGCTGCCTCATTTGCCTTTCAGTGTCCTCATTTGGATTTTTTTGTATGTGTTTTAGATGAGTGTCAGACAGAACAGAACAAGACGTAAGAGGATATACCAATGGGCACAAAAAGTAAAGCAAACTAGTGGATCAAACTCTTTGTCAACCTCTCCAAAAAAGACGTTTTGACTTGAGTTGGTCTTTGCAAATAGGAATCATTTAGGTATACATTGCTTAATTTTATTAAAGATCTGAATAGATTGGTGAGGGGTTAGAACCATGGATAGAATTTTATTCCTGTTCCTCTTTCCCATTTGGTGTTCAGGAGCTGTGTCCTGATTAGGGATGAGCTTTATGTTCAAGTCGAACATTAGTTTGACTCAAACATTGGCTGTTCGCCCGTTTGGCGAACAACTAACCATTTTGCGTTGTTCGCGGCAAAGTCGAAAAGCTGTGGAACAGCCTTTAAAAATCAAAAAAAAGGTTAAAAGGTTGAGAGTTACCTAAGACGGAAATCCCCTTACAATGCAAGATATCATCCTCTCACTTCCTGTTGAGACAGGAAGTGAAGGGAAATCAAGGCACAGATTACAAAAATGAAAAAAAAAATAGGAAAAGGGTTTTAACCAACCTCATGCCAAGCCCCCCCCCCCCCACACACACAAATTCTGTCTAAAAAAACAAAGATTTGTTGATGTAATGTTATTGGTTAAACCCTCCTACTATTTATAAAGAAATGAATACTCACATTCAGTAAACTGCTTCCATATGTTATTGACTACATTAAGAGCAAGTTGTATTACCTATAACTGCAATAAATTGTTCAGGGAACATTTTCAGCTGCCGCATATGTTTTCACAGCCAATTACGTCACCGTTTTACCCAAACTGTTAGCATTTCAATTAGAGCCATTTGTTAAAGCTAATTCACAGTGTATGGAGAGATACAGTAATGCTTTGAAGTTAATTTTCAGCTTCAAAACAAGTTAGTGCAGAGTCACCTGTTCACCTCATCCTCTCCTGGGCATTTCCAGAGGAAAAAAAATATCCGCAACAGTACGTTGTTTATTTTATGATCGTTGAGCTGCCTGCAACTGCTGACCTTGTAAGCCGAATCAAGGCTTTCAGAGTCCCTGACCTTGCAGTCATTAAAATCTAATCACACGCCAGGCAGGCTTCCATATTCATTAGGATAAGAAGAAGATAGATTTGAACATGCTTTTGAAGTGACCAATACATTCATCAGCCAATTTCTTCCCTTCTCAACAATCCTAGCCTAGTTAAGGATATTAATTGATTAATTGATACTGAAAGTCTTTTGTGCAAAAACATTAGCATAACAATATTAAACAGATGCAATGCACTTTGCATGAAAATTACGTTTTTTTTCTACATATGCCACTGGAGGACAAGTTTGTCTTTAGAGCTATACAAACTTTTGAAAACCCATTCCATCACTAATTTGACCCAATTTACTACAATACAGTGGAACTATCCTATCCTCCTAAGTACTGAGAATGGTGCCACTTAGCCTATATTTAGAAATGCAGTTATCATAGTGCTTTGCATGTGATCAGCTATGACTCGAAAGTGGCTTGAAAGTTTGGAAAGAGCTTGAAAGAGCTGACATAAGCACATTAGCAAGTGTAACAATCAATACCAGAGGTATGCCTTGACTCAGGGCTGGATTAACCTAGGGGCTATTGGAGCTGCAGCTCCAGGCCCCTACTTTAATATGGGCCCAGCCACCCAAAAATAACAGACTGCTTACAGAAAGCAATGGGCTGATGGGGAGATCTCCCCTGATGGGCCTTGCATTCCGCATGCGCAGCCTAGGTGGAGCGGTGGAATTGATAATGTTGAGCAGTCCTAATAGAAGCCTGGTATTCAGCTTCTGTAGTGTTGTGTTAGTGCCACTCACACTGATGCAGGCTCCTACGGAAGCCTGATGCTTTCATAGTGTTGAGCCTGAGCAGCTGCACTATTTTGCATCAGAGTGTGCGATCCTTACGGAAACCAGGCAAGTCAAATGCCAGACTTCCCTAGTGTTACCCTTTCAAGTCTGGGCACAAGCCAGCACACATGCAGAAGGGAGCCCACCAAAATTCTCAGCATAATGCTCTTAATTTGACTCTGCCTTGAATGTAACATACACTGTACACTTGATTGTAGGCAGAATGTAAATGTAAATGTAGGGCTCACCCCCTTAAAGGCCGCTGGTTTGCCACAGGTTCCTTTCCCAGGTTATTGCAATAGCAGCCAGGCACATAGCAACAGTCACTTTTCTGGCTCAATGAACAGTCTAGTGGTTGCCTTTTTGCATTTTATTGTTGAGTAACTTGTATAGGGCATAGGGAGCTGTGGGATAATCCAGAACAGAACATAAATCAGAGGACGCTTTCTACTTTGTCACTATTTCTTAGGACAGTCCCTCTAGAAATGGCCCATAAAAAGTAAACAGCACTGAGACACCATCAGAAATATCTCAGGCCAGGCAAGCACTAGCATTGATGCATGTGGGATATCAGCAGCAGCAGTCACCAGGACCCAACACTCAGGTCTGTAGTCACAGTGTCCTTGGATATTTAAATGTCTCTTTTCAATATCAGTCAGACATTTTCCCAGTGAACTCTCTGGACCAGATCCTCAGTAAAAATTATTGATTAGTTCCAGAGACTTTCAGAAAATAGGCCCTATAGCTTAGCTAGGAACCTGATGAACACATAGAGAATTTCTGCTGAGGTGCCTAAACTTCTCCTCCTGGACAAGAACCAGACTGCCTCAGGCCCTAGACAGGCACTCCTCTATGATCTACTGGGCATCCATACTCAAGGACTGGCCAAGACCACAAACATATTCAGGCTTCGGGTCTGCCTCTTCCAGACCACTACATTCTAGAATACTACAGAAGGCAGGGGGAGCAGTCAAACTTGCAGCCAATAAGGCTTCAAATAGTCCAAAGCAATCACAAACTGATTACAGGGGAGCCTACAGAACTAAATTGAACTTAAGGTTTCCTTTGGCAAACAGTTAAATTGGTGGAACCGTTTTACAACCCAGCGAAACTTTCAGCTATTTTTAAGGTTCATCAAAACAAAAGTATTATGCTGCGTACACGCGATCGGACATTCCGACAACAAAACTTTTTACGGACGGATTGTTCGCTCAAACTTGTCTTGCGTACACATGGTCACAAAAATGTTGTCAGAAATTCCTAACGTCAAGAACGCGGTCACGTACAACACTACAACAAGCTGAGAAAAATTAAGTTCAATGATTCCGAGCATGCGTCAAATTGATTCCGAGCATGCATAGGATTTTTGTGCATTGGGATTGGCTACAGACGATCGGAATTTCCAACAATAACTTTTGTTGTCGGAAAAAATTGAGAACCAGCCCTCAAACATTCCGACAGCAAATGTCCAATGGAGCATACACACGGTCGGATTTTCCGACAAAAAGCTCACATCGAACATTTGTGTGTACGCAGCATTACAGTTTTTTTTCCTTTAGAAAATAGCCTTAGCCAGAGTAGAAAAGACCATCCCCTGCCAGATCGATGCAGATTGCTCAGTGTGTCTTCCTGCAAAGCTCTGCTATACATTCTGTTGAGTTATAGCTAGAGCTCTGCAATCAGCAGGGGGCAGGAGGGTATCAAATTGCAGAGATTTAGGTCTAACTTAGTAGGGGTGTCAGACTTCTACAGAAAAATTGCCACTTTCTTCTCTACTGTATGATGGCAGGGGCCACACTGCTTTCTAATGTTGTTTTTTTCTATATACCTAGAAATGATTTAGCTCATTTAAAATGAATATTCACTTTTTTGGTCTATTATGGCGAAAATTGTATAATTCTAGTAACTGTATGGGGTTAATACCTGTAATGACAGTATTAGTTAGTAATGATGGATTTGGGGGAAGGGGTGGTGGGCTTTTGTGTGAGATGACCCTGTCCTTACAGCAATCCTTCTCATCACTGTAGCAGCACCTTAGCAAATAGGGGATCCCGAGCTTCTGCTAACTGAAAGCTTAAAACGATTTCTCAGAGTTTGTAACCCTTTAGTTCCATCAAGTGATGGCTTATGACGATCAGGGGAGTGGCTCCTAGGAAAACTGTGTCCCAAAGGTACATCACATGTCTACTTTTCATTGACAAAGAAAAGTACATCCACACTTGGATGTAGTTTAACTTTTTAACATGAACTTGATAGGGGGTAGGATAGGAGAAGAACCAATACTCTAATGCCCTGCACACGCGATTGGTTCATCTGATTAAAACGGTCCGATGGACCGTTTTCATCGGACGAACCGATCGTGTGTGGGCCCCATCATTTTTTTTTCCCATCGGTGAAAAAAAATAGAACCTGTTTTAAAGTCTGCAAACATGCAAAATGAACAGTCATTGATGAAGAACATGTTGCAGGAGACAAAAAGTAACAGAGGAAGTGATGCAGGAAATGGTCTGAAACAGGAACATAAAGAAATAGATAGAGACTGTGAATGTGATGTAATTCATAGTCAGAGACTGCAGGATATGCTGCAGGAGATGGTCAGAGATCACTGCCATCACATCTTATTTACAAACTAGACATGTGCAATGCAATTTCGACAAAATTGTTAATTCAGAAATATATCCAAATTAACGAAAACCAGTTTAACCAAATTTTTCGAATATTCGTTAATTTGAATATTCAAAAATTAGTAAATTAGTAAATTCAATCGTTATTAAATTCGGAAATTCGAAAATCCGAAATCCCCAAAAATTTAAAATCTGAAATAATAACTAACTAATAATAACTTAACTATTACTAATTATTAAATTATAGGTATTGGAATTTCCTTTCAAAATCCTTGGCTGTTAACGAATATAACAAATACAAAATTATCCGAAATAATAAATGTTGTATTTAAACGAATGGAAAGTAATCAATTAATAAATAACAATAATAAAAATGTATTATTATTATTATTATTAATTAGTTCCGTTACACTTGTTTTTGCTGTGGCATTTGTTATTTTAGGTAATTTGTAACTTCGGATAAATTTGTATTCATTAAGTTCACTAACAGCCAAATTTAAAAAGGAAATTCCAATACCTATAATTTAATAGTTAGCTTTCATTAGTTAGTTATTAATTAACATTTTTTGATTTTCTTTCTTTTTTTCGGATTTTCCAATTTATGAATTGACAAATTTTTGAATTTACGAATTTATGAATTTACTAATTTTTGAATAGACACATTTTTGAATTTACAAATTTACAAATTTACAAATCTTTGAATTGCAATCATAACGAATGACGCAAAAGATTAAAAATTATTTAAATAGGGCTGTTACTGATCAACATTTTTGTGTTCGATTAATCGTTTTTTTTTTAATCGATTAATCGACTAATTTAGATTAATTATAATGCACCTACAGATCCAACTACTTTTAGCTGATCTCCTTGCAGGCTGATTCCCAGTGCAGTTACCAACAACTGGAAAGATGGATAGCAGGATACAAAAAATACACAAAGGCAGCGCTTGATGTGAATAGCATTAAAACTTTTGTAGTCTTCAAGTCGGTAACCAAATAAATATTGCACTGGAGATAAAATCGATGTAGCTACATAAACTGTAAAAATGGTGCGAGTAATACCAAACGGTACCAAAAGCAGTCATAAAAACATGTAGCTAAGTATGATACTGGTATAAAAATGTGTACAACAATACCATTGCTGAATTCAGATGAGGAGAGGTTAAAATCAGTCCGTCGGCATGTAGATGTCCCATTAAGGGAACTATCACAATTCCCAGTGGATGGTTATAGAATCCCAGGTTGATAGAGGGAAGTGATAGAGGGAAGTGTAACAGCCCTTGCGTGTGGCAGATAGTAAGGTCCCGCCGGCATGCAGATATGAAGGCACAGCAAAGGAGCCCTTCGGATGGACACGGCAAGCCCCGTCGGTGTCTGTGACGTTACTGGATCTCCGATGGAACTCCCTGAAGGCCCAGAAGCCGGCGGAGAGGTGAGTACCAATCAAAAGAATTGTAATCGATCAAAAAGATTTTGATTGATCAAAATTTTTTTAAATGAATCGATTAATTAAAAGTTAATTTGCACAGCCCTAAATTTAAACAAATGAAACAAAAACTAACTATTTTTTCAGCAGTGCACATGTCTATTACAAACCATTTACTCACATTTGTTCTCTCAATAGCCCCCTTAAAAATTACTACCCCTACATTTGAAAAAATTAAATAGCCCAGAAAGTAAAAATTCCACAAGCAGCTTTATTAATAGGGGTCCATAGTTAAAGAAATGTTATTTTATGGATTTAAACCCTATTAAAGAGACATGTTATTTATGATGCATGTTGAGTTTACTGAAGGAAAGTGATATATTTGTTATATTTTAGAATAGATAAGGCAGTGAGAAGCCTGAGAAGCAATAAACACTTGGCATGATTACACTCAAGTTCAGCCACAGCTAACTGTCTGCGGCCATCTTGTTACAGATTTTCAATCTGCATATATCTACTATTATTACTTATTATGTGAGTTTATACCATTTTTTAATAAATGCTGAATTTTTAATACTATAACTTTGCTTTTTCTGAGCTTAACATTTTTGGGGGAGTTGGATGCCTCTAGACTGCTATTGAGGAGGGAGAACCTGGAATATGTTAAAGTGATCCAGCTAAACCTATGTAAGTGGGGGAGGTCTGGTGAAAGCTGTGAAGCTTGGCTTATACATGTGTCCTAAAAACCTTTGACAAACAGGTGCTACTTGACCGCTTGGTAAAGGGCCAATATATTATGGTAAGGCTTTGCATATTCACTGGTCATGGAAGGCCGGAATACCAACAATGGTGGTTGTTTTTTTCAGGTGTTCACACATTTTTGAATTTCTATTGGGATTTTTGGAAATGTCACTAATATTGTTTATTTATAATCTTAACTGTACTTTGAGTGCTGCACTTTTATGTTATGTTGATTTAATTTGTTATCAACAAATTGTGTAAACTGCTGTTGACTTTGGGTTCCAGTGTGTGGGTGTGTCAAGAATTTTAATCGGTTGCCGCCCACACTACAGCCGAAAGACGCAATTGCACAAGTGACAACTTTAGAATTTACCACGACACAGTTGCTTCTCCATTATTCTGCCCTCTCCCCACCATGTGGGTATTTAAAATCTGTGGCAATGCACATGGGTAATGCAGCCAAAATGTGCATTCTTATACACTGGGGTTCAACAGAGCTTCCTTCGCTTTCAGAATGGTTCAGGCGAATCAACAAGATTACCATCTACAATTCTCTTACAACTTTAATCCATCCTAAATCAACGTTATTCTTTTACAAACTTTGATATGGTTTCACTCCAAAATTAATACTGAAGCTGGAGGAACTCATTGGCCTTTGGGTAAATTCCTCATCATGATGTTTAAATATCGCACATACCTCCTACTACATAATGTACATTTCACGTTTTTTCTGTTGTGAGTCATGATCAGTATTTCCCTTTACATTATATACACTTACCTATTTAGACTATCGGGACTAGGTATACATAGTTTATTACCTGCTTTAAAAACAACTAATATTCCCAGCAGCGTTTTAAAAAAAAAAATATGTGATTAGTCTACGGTTAATAACGGTCACAATTCTATGTTATACAATCAATTGTTGTTAAATAGATTACTCTCATTTACCATGACATGAATCAAAAATATGATTTTGTTTGAATTTATGAAACAGCAATTGTCTTCTTCTTTCTATGTTATGTCTTATTTCTATGTTAAATTGTACACCTTTGTAAACCTTTATTATTCATAAAAAAATTGATAGGAACAAAAACAAACACAAAGAAATGCCCAGTAGGCACGCGGTTAAGGGTCTGGAAATAGCTCAATAAGTTAACTAGGTTGGCAACAGGAAAATGTTATCTTATTTGTAATGGCATACAGTCCCTGCTGATTTGGTGCCAACATTCTCCAGGTAATGCAGAGGGTCTCTTATATATATGATTTGAGGTCAAGGTTTTTATAGCTCCTTTAGATCTTTGGTAACTAAAAAGAAGTGATACCACTCTGGGGATGTTGGCATGTGGAGCATTGGGTCATTTAGTGTGGTTTACGGATCTCTGCCCCCCAGGTGAATTAATTGAGCTCAATTTCTAAGCATTGGGAAGCATTGAAAAGTGCAGTACAAAGTACAGACCGGCCAGGAAGTAATACTACTAGGTGATGGGGCCAGTGGGTCTCAGAAAAGTATTATGGTGTTGCAGGTTGTTCAAAGTGGGCTTGGTAGACTAAAGACTAACTGAGAGACATTAGTAACTGTATTGATTCTTATTTCTGAATACTATGACAGGTATACATATTTTTTATAATGTCCCTATTGCTTATAATTTCATCACCAGGTTTAGATGTGAAAGATTGCAATTACCAATGGTGTTACTGGTACGTTTTAATGCCCTTTTACAGGTTGATTTTGCTAATATTTATTTTATTTTGCAACATAGTAACTTTAACAAAACACTAATTTCTCATTAGTAACCATTTTACACTGTTTACACAGTTCTCTACACCTGCTTACATCCTTCTGGCCTTGCATCTGGCAGTGATATATTGGGCATGATTAATCAAGCTGTGATTGCACTTACTGCATGTTAAAAGTGGCCTTACAAGTGCTATAACATGTAATAATATTTATTTTTCCTTTAAAGGGAAAAAGGTTTCAGGTTTTCTTAATGGGAATTTGTAGTGTTTTTGTACACAGTATATTTACTTTCTTTATCCATTACTAGCGAATGTGTGCTCCTTTATTTTAGGGTGTATGATTGTCTTTGCTGTAATTTAGGATGTGTGAAATGTGTTATTACATTATATTAATAAATGTATTATTAAATTATACTGTATAGCAGGGAGACAGTTAACCTATTAGCATGTCTTCAGAGTGTGGGGAAACCCACACAAGCACAGGGAGAACATGTAAACATCATGCATATCGTGTCCTGACTGAGATTTGAACCAAGGACCCTAATGCCGCAAGCCAGAAGTGCTAACCACTAAGCTGTGTGGTATCGAGGAGAGTAGGTGTAAGTGGAGACTGATGTTGAGGTGGCAGTAGAAATGAAGGAGGAGAGGAGGAAAAGTAAAGCGCAAAGACTGAAGTGGAGGTGAATTAACTATAAGATTAGCAGTTCTAGGTACAACTAGTCACATCTGCATCCTATTAGAAACAAATACAAATTCCAAAAAGAGACACCCTGATGGGGCGATAGGACATTAATGAATGTCAGGTTGTCAATGAGGTATACACATACAAATACTTAAAATAAACATTCTGTATTGTACATATAGGTTAACCACTTGTGGACCGCCGCATGTACATTTACGTCGGCAGAATGGCATGTACAGGCACATTGGCGTACCTGTACGTCAATGCCTAGACGTGGGTCGGGGGTCCGATCGGGACCCCCCGGTACCTGCGGCGGTCCCCATGGCTCCCATTCGCTCCCAGCCAATCCGCGCGCTCCCCCTGCGTGTCACTTCCTCCTCCTGTGTAAACACAGGAAGGGGGAAGTGATGTAATCTCTCCTCTCAGTGGTATTTTCAACCGCCGCTGAGGTGAAAAGACAACACACAGTGAGTGGCAAAAATACAACACTGACACCAGGACACACAGGCACATTAACCCCTTGCGATCACCCCCCCCACCCCCTGTCACAGTGTCACTGAATGCAGTGATCATATATGTACTGATCACTGCATTTAGTGTCAGTGTGACATGCAGTGTGACAGGCAGTTAGTGTTAGGTTCAGGGTAGCCCCCGTACCCCCCCTAATAAAGTTTTAACCCCTTGATCACTGCCCTAGTTAACCCTTTCACCCCCTATTGCCAGTGTCACTAAGCGATCATTTTTCTGATCGCTGTATTAGTGTCGCTGTTCCCGCTAGGTAGCTATTTTTTTTTATTGCAATTTTTTTTTACTAAAGACATGTGGCTGAATACATTTTGGCCTAAATATTTGACTAAAATTTCGTTTATTTTATTTTTTTATAACAAAAAGTAAAAAATATTGTTTTTTTTCAAAAATGTCGCTCTACTTTTGTATATAGCGCAAAAAATTCAAATCGCAGAGGCGATCAAATACCACCAAAAGAAAGCTCTATTTGTGGGAAGAAAGGGACGCAATTTTTGTTTGGGAGCCACGTCGCACGACCGTGCAATTGTCTGTTAAAGCGACGCAGTGCCGAATTGTAAAAACCCATTGGGTAATTTAGCAGCATATTGGTCCGGTCCTTAAGTGGTTAAAAACCCATTCTTGGGTCCTCAAGACTATACCACTTTTAAAAGCATGAAAATTATGTACAGGCAAATAGCTACATCAACGGCTTATAATTGAGCCATATTTTGAGTTTTAAACGGTAAATTTTACACATTGGGTCTTCATAACATATTACATGTATGTGTCTAAAAAATTGTCAAATTTTGACAAGAATTTTAATTTACAATCCATAATTAAAAAATTGGCAATAAGTGGAGGAGAAGAAGAAGAAGGAAGAATTGAAACAGAAGGAGAAGGAAGAGGTCACACTATCAATGCACGCCATCTACTTCAATGTTGCACCACCACTTCTTGTGTTTTTAGACTTGTCTGTCATTTTTTTGGGGGAGATGGTTCAGATTTAGGGAAGAGTGGGTAACCAATGGCCATATGACATCATTTTGGCTGCTGCTTGCCCTTTCCTTCTTGTCCCTGGAGAAAGACTCACGGAAAGAGGCCAAGTAAGGCTGAAGGGAGATTAAGGTGAGTATACTGCTAAATACGGCAGCCCTACTAGGTCATATTTGGTTCCCCACTAAAGCATGTCAAATTTTATTTACCCTTTTTGTATTGCCATTGCTACCTGTGTTTTATTGACCAGGCCAGTTAGCACCTTACAAACTAAAACAACAAAACATTTAAATCAAATTAAAGAAAAGCACATGGATGTAAAAAATAAAAGGTGTAAACAAATTGTACTGAGTCTGGGAATGTGCTACTGTGGGGCCACTCAAGCCAGGAACCTTATGATAAAAAGGGGAGCAGTTTCTCACTGTTACCCAGTATGATATGACAGTTATGTCCTCCAACTCATATAAAGTTGAAGGGCATGATTAGTCTTGTTGACAGAGTTATGGTGGGATTGGAGGAAATAAAGGACGATGTGGAGGTTGTAGAGGATAAGAAGGAGGAGATTAGTAGAATAGGTGGAGGCAAAGAAAGAGAAGGTAAGAGGGAACTTCATAAATGTTCACCACCTGCATCTACACAAAACACCCCTAACTCTTCATTTTTGCCTGTCTTTAATTTTTCTTTAATTTTTCTTTTGGAAAGTCCTAATCCAAGGACAAGCAGTGGTCATAGAAATTCTATGTTTACATTTTAGCTGCCCTCTTCATGGCCATAGAATTTCCTCCATCCGTTTTCTGCTGCCTTCCGCTCCCACTGTGTTGTGGTTTGTCGGGCAGCCTGTGGCCATAGGTTTTTCCTTGCAGTCATGTCTTCAATACTCTGAATATAATGAAATAAATATGAAGGCCCGGATTCACATACATCGGCGCATATTTATGCCGTCGTAGCGTATGTCTTTTAAGGTACGCCGGCGCAGCGCGGAGAGGCAAGCATGGAATTCATAAAGCAAATGCTCCCAACTCTGCGCTGGCGTATCGTATATTTCGTAGACGTAAGACGGCATAAGTGGAAGTAGGTGGAAGTGGGCTGGAAGTGGGCGTGATCCATGTTAATGAAGCGTGACCCCATGTAAATGATGGGCCGGGCACCAGACAAGTACTTAAAATGAACTGCGCATATGTCGGGACATGGATGTATCCCTGTGTGCATGTGTACAACCATGTCGGAACAACTGCCTAAGATATGCCGGATCACTGTGTACGTCATGAACGTAACCTACGCCCAGCCAGACCCACGTCGGCCCATATTCACAGACGTCCAACGTAAAATATGTAGGCTTGTGTTCCCTGGTCCATACCTTTGCATGGGTTGCGCCTCATCTATGGGGAATAACTTTACGCCAGATGTAAAACTTACGTAAACCGTGTAAATCATGCTCCGGGCGCAAGTACGTTCGTGAATCGGCGTATCTCCCTCATTTTCATATTTGAATCGAAAATCAAGGGAGTGCCACATGCATCCAGCGTAAATATACACCCACTCTACGCAGGCGTAGGCAAGTTACGTCGCTGGGATGAAGTCTGTTTTTAGGCGTATCTAAGTTTGTGGGTTCGGCATACAGATACGATGGCGCATATTTGTACTTACGCGGCGTATGTGGAGATACACGGCGTAAGTGCTTTGTGAATCCGGGCCATACTGTATAAATAAAACACAATAGGCTTGTGAATGCCTGGTGAGAGAAAGATTATGCTGGCAAACAGAGGAATTGCAGACATCCCCGTCCAACTACTCATCATTACCAGAAAAAAAAAAATAGAACACAGAAAAAATAAACAAACAAATTTAAATACATACGAGTCAAAAAAGGGAGAGTATTGCCTCAGTTATAATAAATGAAAAAATAAGATGTGCCAGCATCCCGGTTGATATGAGGAATGTGAGACCCGAATGAAGAAATGCAGAGAGGCTGCTTGTGGCCAATTGACATCAATAATCATAGGTCAAAATGGTTGTTGGTTGGGACTTTCAAGGCACTGATAAGAAAACCAGATTAATATAAAAGTTTAAATTTATTAACATAAAACAAGGTACAATATAAAAACATTTAGGGACAGACCCCACAGATCAATTAGATAACAGAACTATCTGTGTCTAATGGGTGGAGCCAATGACCTCGACCGATTTTCACGGTAGGAACCGCTTCTGCAGGAGGGTCTAAAAGATATTTACAAAGAATATAATAAACAACAAGCAAAAAATATATGATATAGTTCAAAAATTCATAAAGGTAACAGTACATTTTCTCAGGGAGTCAAAAAGAAAAATTGCTCACCTAAGCTGGTCAAGGCAGTCAGGCATGGGTCTAGATCAGTGATGGCGAACCTTGGCACCCCAGATGTTTTGGAACTACATTTCCCATGATGCTATTGCACTCTACAGTGTAGTGGAGCATCGTGGGAAATGTAGTTCCAAAACATCTGGAGTGCCAAGGTTCGCCATCACTGGTCTAGATCATGTGACCAGGAGAGCTCTCAAAACGGACTGTAAACATAACATAATTTAAACAACATTTACAAATAAATTGCAGCATTGTTCAACAGAGGGTAATTACAAATACATATGAAAATATAATAATAATAAAAAAAAGAAACTGCGGTTGGAAATTTTCCACTCTGGGCAATCTAGGTCAGGTAATTTCCACTAAAATATATAGGAGGGATTGCAGTGGAAAAAAGATGTACAAAGTGGCACTGACAGATTTTTTACATCTCCAGATGCCCGCTGCCATTTGGTCCAGCCACTGTGCAATGTTTGTGGTAATTATCTCTCAAAATATACATTCTAATTTATATTTGAAGAGAAAGCCTACCTCTTCCTCATATATTGAAGCTCAACCAACCTGCTTACTAGGGATGAGCTTTATGTTCGAGTTGAACATGAGACTCGAAACACTGGCTGTTCGCCCGTTCGTCAAACAGCGAACAATTTGGGGTGTTCGCGGCAAATTCGAAAAGCCGTGGAACACCCTTTAAATGTCTATGGGAGAAATCAAAAGTCTTACCTGGTGGTTGTGGGGGTCTGCAGGCACCCGGCCGAATTACGCTTTGCTGGGTTGACAGCTCTTTTATAGCTGAGGGTGGAGCCACACTTCACGTGTGCGGGTGACCTTGCCCCCTCTCTGATGCAAGAAGAAAGCCTGGGGTTACCCAATGACGTGTACAGGTGATCCTGCCCCCTCTTGCGCAATGCAGATTTCCTCACGACGCGTCAGAGGGGACTGGGTCAGCCGAAAACCAGCTGGGCAGCTCCTATGAGGCAGTATCGTTCTTAGCCACAGGTTTTATTTATTTTCTGTATCCCTCAAGACAGGATTACATTGTTGAAACTTTTTTTTATTTTTATAAAGGACTTGTCCCAAACTGTCTCCTGTGGTTTTTAACATTTTGACACTTTTTTGTGAAATGGTAGGGGTACAATGTACCTCGTTACCAATTCACATAGGGGGTGCAAGATCTGGAGGTCCCCTTTGTTAAAGAGGGGTTCCAGATTCCAATTAGCCCCCTGCCCGCAGACCTTCACAACCACCGGGCAAGGGTTGTGGGGATGAGGCCCTTGTCCCCATCAACATGGGGACATCCTCCCCATGTTGAGGGCATGTGGCCTGGTATGGTTCAGGAGGGGGTGCTTGCGTGCTCAGGGTCTGGTATGGATTTTTGGGGGGAACCACATGCAATTTTTTTTTATTTGGGTGTATTTTCCCTTAAAATCCATACCAGACCTAAAGGGCCTAATATGAAATTTGGGGGGACCCCAACACGATTTTCTTTAAATTTTATTTCAGGGTTCCCCTTAATATTCATATTAGACCCATGGGGAGCATGGGGAACCCATACTTTTTTTCAATCACTTATCTGTATTGGCGGGACCCGACAATTCATTTAGTTTTAAATTACCTTTTTCCCTTGTCATTTTGTGCAGGGACTTTTCTAAGCACAGAAAACATGCACAACTTTACAGGCATACTATAGACACCCCCCCCAAGTATGAAATTTGATAGAATATTTCACTTTTTTTTGCATTGATACATGTCCCCTGGGGCAGGACCCGGGTCCCCAAATACTTTTTATGACAATAATTTGCATATTAGCCTTTAGCTTTTAGCCTTAGCACTTTTGATTTTTCATGTTCGTGTCCTATAGACTTTAACGGTGTTCGTGTGTTCGAACACATTTTTTGCCTGTTCGCATGTTCTGCTGCGAACCGAACCGGGGAGTGTTCGGTTCATCCCTACTGCTTACATACTGCTACCTTTTTCAAGTGTTCTTTCCTGACACTGGCAAAATTCTAGCTATCACATTCCTAAATTTTTTAGTGTCACTATTTTGGTTGTGATCTTGAAGTGTTTTTCTGCACTTTGTTTTGAAATTTGATTACACTTTTAGAAAAAATGCAGTGTGGTACTGCAAATAGGAAAATGACAAACTATACTATATGTAATCTTTACTGTGTCTTTTTGATTTTTTGAGGCTGCTAATTCACTTTTCAGTTGAGGCCTATTATCTCTGGTTTAAAAAAAATCAGGTATTGTAGGCAAGACAACCTGAAAAACACTTATACAGTCAGGTCCATAAATATTGGGACATCGACACATTTCTAATCTTTTTGGCTCTATACACCACCACAATGGATTTGAAATGAAACACTATGCGCTTTAACTGCATAATTTCAGCTTTAATTTGAGGGTATTTACATCCAAATCAGGTGAATAGTGTAGGAATTACAACAGTTTGTATATGTGCCTCCCACTTTTTAAGGACCAAAAGTAATGGGACAATTGGCTGCTCAGTTGTTCCATGGCCAGGTGTGTGTTATTCCCTCATTATCCCATTTACAAGGAGCAGATAAAAGGTCCAGAGTTCATTTCAAGTGTGCTATTTTCATTTGGAATCTGTTGCTGTCAACTCTCAATATGAGATCTAAAGAGCTGTCACTATAAGTGAAGCAAACCATCATTAGGCTAAAAAAAAAAAAAAAAATCCATCAGAGAGATAGTAAAAACATTAGGTGTGGCCAAATCAACTGTTTGGAACATCCTTAAAAAGAAATGCACCGGTGAGCTCAGCACACCAAAAGACCCAGAAGACCACGGAAAACAACTGTGGTGGATGCCTGAAGAATTATTTCCCTGGTAAAGAAAACATCCTTCACAACAATTGGCCAGATCAAGAACACTCTCCAGGAGGTAGGTGTATCAAAGTCAACAATCAAGAGACGACTTCACCAGAGTGAATACAGAGGGTTCACCACAAGATGTAAACCATTGGTGAGCCTTAAAAACTGGAAGGACAGATTAGAGTTTTCCAAACAACATCTAAAAAAGTCTTTGCAGTTCTGCAACAACATCCTATGGACAGATGAGACCAAGATCAACTTGTACCAGAGTGAGTGATGGGAAGAGAAGATTATGGAGAAGGAAAGGAACTACTCATGATCCAAAGCATACCACTTCATCAGTGAAACATGGTGGTGGTAGTGTCATGGCATAGGCATGTATGGCTGTCAATGGAACTGGTTCTCTTGTATTTATTGATGATGTGATTGCTGACAAAAGCAGCAGGATGAATTCTGAAGTATTTCGGGCAATATTATTATCTGTTCATATTCAGCCAAATGCTTCAGAACTCATTGGACCACTCTTCACAGTGCAGATGGACAATGACCCGAAGCATACTTCGAAAGCAACCAAAGAGTTTTTTAAGGGAAAGAAGTAGAATGTTATGCAATGGCCAAGTCAATCACCTAACCTGAATCCAATTGAGCATGCATTTCACTTGCTGAAGACAAAACTGAAGGGAAAATGCCCAAAGAACAAGCAGGAACTGAAGACAGTTGCAGTAGAGGCCTGGCAGAGCATCATCAGGGATGAAACCCAGTGTCTGGTGATGTTGTCTATGCGCTCCACACTTTAGGCTGTAATCGATTGCAAAGGATTTGAAACCAAGTATTAGAATGTGAAAGTTTAATTTATGATTGTTAATCTGTCCCATTACTTTTGGTCCCTTAAAAAGTGGGAGGCACATATAAAAACTGTTGTAATTCCTACACTGTTCACCTGATTTAGATGTAAATACCCTCAGAAATTAAAGCTGAAAATCTGCAGTTAAAGCACATATTGTTTTTTTTTAAGTTTTAAATCCATTGTGGTGATGTATAGAGCCAAAAATAGTAGAATTATGTCCCAATATTTATGGACCTGACTGTATTTTCAAGTTAGTTTTAAATTATTTAGATTGGGGTGCTGCTGTATTAAGACCAAGCTACATTTCTGTTGTAAGCGAAACATTTCTGTTGCAAAAGTTTGAAGACATCTCCCAAACATGTAATTGCATTTTTTTGTTTGCTTTGTTTTGTTACATGTTCCCCGTGGAAGTACCCAGCTTTACATACCTATATTTGACCCTAGCTCACCTATTAGCCTTGAAAATATTCAGAATTTAATATCAATATTCACCAAAAATGTATTTATAACCCTCTGTGAGTAAAGCCCTGACAGATTCATACATCCGATTTCCTAACACTGAGCAGCTTCAATGGTGATCTTTAGTGAATCAATAGACACTTCAGTATACAAGAAAAAAAAACATGCATCACATTTGTTGTCCTTTCAACCTCTCTCTGTTTACATCGAGAAAACAGACCACTGCTTTTTTATCAAGACCATAAATACATATAGCCGGATTCACAAAGCACTTACGCCGACGTATCTCGAGATACGCCGCGTAAGTGTAAATATGTGCCGTCGTATCTATGCGCCGTACCCATAGAACTAAGATACGCCAAAAACTGACTTCATCCGACCGACGTAACTTGCCTACACCGGCATATAGTGGCCGCATATTTACGCTGGATGCATTTGGCACTCCCATTGATTTTCGATGCAAATCAGAGAGATACGCCGATTCACAAACGTACTTGCGCCCGGTGCATGTTTTAAGCGATTTGCGTAAGGGTTAGGTCCGGCGTAAAGTTATTCCCCATATTGGAGGCGCAACTCATGCAAAGGTATGGACCAGGGATTGAACGCAGTCGAGTTTTACGTAGTTTACTTTGAATGAATGAATGAATGAAAACTTATATAGCGCGGCACATGCGAACTGAATCGCCTCTGGGCGCTTGTTGTTCCAGTCTCCTTTGATATCAAAAGAGAAAAGTCTTGACCTTTTTCCTAAATGCTAGGTGGTTCTCCTCCAACCGAATGCTGGTTGGTAAAGCGTTCCATAGTCTGGGACCTTGGATCGCAAATCTTCTCTCTCCTTTGGACTTGAAGTTGGCTTTCGGAACCTGGAGCAGGTTCTGATTCGTGGATCGCAAAACGCGATTTGGATTATGCGCTTTTATTAATTCGCATAAGTAAAGGGGGGCACTCTCGTGGACACATCTATGGGTAAGACAGAGAGCTTTAAAAGCAATTCTGTCTTTGACTGGCAGCCAATGAAGGGATCTCAGTGAAGGTGAGATGGATTCCCAGGGTTTTTTCCCAGTCACAAGTCTGGCGGCCGTATTCTGAACGACTTGCAGACGAGCGATTTGGTACTTGGGGAGGCCGAGGTAAAGGGCATTTGCATAATCCAGCCTGGAGTTTACAATAGCTCCCACCACGACCGCTAGGTCTTCTTTAGGGATGAACGGAGTGAGTCTGCGTAGTAGGCGCAGTAGATGGTGAGATCCGCTGACCACTGACCCTATTTGTGCGTCCATTGTCATAAAGGAGTCAAAAATGACCCCTAGGCTTTTGACTTTGGCGCTAGGGGTGATGAGTTTGCCCAAAATAGGCGGGGGGGTCCACGCTGTTGAAAGTTGATTCCTACGCTTGGCGTGAAACAGCAGAAGTTCTGTTTTCGCTCCATTGAGTTTAAGATAACTCTTTGTCATCCAATCCTCTATCAAAGAGAGGCATGTCTCTAGATTGAGGTGGTGATCCTGTCTGTTGCAGATGCGGAAATACAGTTGCGTGTCATCTGCATAAGAGTGATAAAGCAGTTTTTGGCTGCTAATAATCTCAAAAAGAGGACGAAGGTAGATGTTAAATAGCACTGGTGACAGCGGCGATCCTTGAGGGACTCCGCATGTTACTGTGCGTTTTTCAGACGTAAATGGTCCTAGCTTCACTGTTTGCGATCGGTTTTCCAAAAAAGAGGAGAACCAAGATAAATCGCCTTCTGCGACCCTGGCTACTTCAGTAAGCCGAGTCAGTAACAGATTGTGGTCTACAGTGTCAAAAGCTGCACTTAGGTCCAACAGGACCAGGAGACAAGATTCTCCTTCGTCTGCGGCCTTGAGAACATCGTCCCATACTTTTAGCAATGCTGTTTCCGTCCCATGTCCGGGACGGAAGCCTGATTGCAATGGATCAAGTAGCTTGTGGGTATCTAGATGCTGTTGCAGCTGTTGTACCACTACTTTTTCCATTATCTTAGAGAATACGTTGAGGCTTGTTATGGGACGGCGGTGGAGTGGGTCCTTGGGGTCCAGGGAGGGTTTCTTCAGGATGGGTTGGATTATACCCTCTTTCAACTGTGAGGGCACTATGCCCTCCAGGAAAGACTGGTTGATAAGCTGCGTAATGGGAGGAGCCAGGATGTCGGCGCATTCCTTCAGCAGTTTTGTGGGGATAATGTCATTTGGCGCTGCGCCATTGCGCAGAGTACAAATGACATTTTTAGTGGACTCAACGGAGATGGGTTCTAGGGTAAATTTACCTGATATCGAAGAATTACTATGGGTGCTGTGTGAGAGGCTACAGGGGGGGCTGAGGGGAGAATAGTTTTGCTGAATGCTTTCACGGATTGCCTCGATTTTATCAACGAAATAATCCGATAGCTCATTGCAAAATTCTTGTGTGTCAGAACTGGGGGCCTCAATACATCCTGGTTTCATGGTCTGGGTGACCATCTTGAAGAGTTCGCAGGGGCGGTTAAGGACCCTGTTGATAGCCTCCGAGAAATAATTCTTCTTGGCTTGGAAAATTCCTTTGTGGTATTTTCTTGTTGTCGCCTTGTAGATGGATAGGTTTAGCTCTGAAGAACATCTTTTCCAGGCAGATTCTGCCCTTCTGCGTTCTTGCTTCAGTAACGACAGCTGGTTGTTAAACCAGCTGCGGTTGTTTTTCCGAATGCGGGTTCTTCGTTTCGGCGCTACCAAATCGGCTGATTGTAGCATGGCCGAGTTGATGGCTTCCAATGTTTCAACGGCCGTTTGATGCGGCTGAGTTGTTTCTATTTTTTTCCTTAAAGTCGTTCTGAAGAGTTCCGAGTGGAGCTTCTTCTGACATCTAGTCCAGTGTGTTGTCACTGGATTTGATGTTTTTGTTGTGGGGGGGATTGTGGAAATGAATTTAATTGCATGGTGGTCTGTCCATGGCAACTTTTCATTTTTCAAAATTTTTATTTCCAGATATTGTCTGAAAATAAGATCAAGTGTGTGGCCTGAAGCATGTGTGGGCCCACATACTAGTTGCTGTAACCCTAAATCTTCCAGGTGGTCAATACAGGCATCCGCAACGATGTCTTGTGAGGAGTTGGCCCAGAGATTGAAATCCCCTAACAGCAACAGGTGTTTACTGTTGAGGGTATAAGTGGAGAAGAAATCCGTCCATGATGATAGCAGCTGCGATTTTGGGCCCGGTGGCCTATAGCAGAGCAGAACGTGGATGGTCTCCTTTGAATTTGCTTGCAGTTGCAGAGTAAGGGTTTCCATGAATGGAAGAGGGTTTTGAAGGGCTGGTTTTGTGATTGCAAGATGAATCTTGTGGATCACCGCCAGGCCTCCCCCTCTTTGCCCTATTCTGTTTTCTGTGATAATACGGTAGTTTTCTGGCACCAGTTCTCCTAGAATGGTGTTACAGTCGGCTGTGAGCCAGCTCTCTGTAATAAAGAGGCAGTCTAAATCGTGTTGTAGAATGAAGTCATGGATTTCAAGTCTATGTTTTACTGCCGATCTTGTGTGGATCAAAGCACATAAAATGTGCTTGGGCTGGGGTAAACGGCTAAAATTTTTGATGGTCGATCGTCGATCGATCCTCAAAAGTTGCTCCATTCTTAGGGTCTTTTTGGTGATGGCTGGCAGTATTGCGGCGCAACTCCTCAGATCCCAAATGGTTTCTGCGGAGTACCGCAGATTAGCCATGGTAGCCAATCACCGGGCAAAGTAGTTATTTTTTGGAGACGATGGGGGGAGGATTCACGTTGTGCGTGAATAGGGCTGAGCGTAGGTTACGTTCACGTCGTAGGCAGTGATTCGTCGTTATAGTGAGCATGTGCACTGGGATGTGTCCAAGGTACGACGCATGCGCCGTTCATTTTAAGTACTTGTTTGAAGCTCAGCCCATCATTTGCATGAGGTCACGCTTCATTTAAATGTATCACGCCTACTTCCAGCCCACTTCCACCTACTTAGACTTACGTCGGCTTACGCCGACGAATATTTGCTGCCCCGGCGCAACGTTGGGAGCATTTGCTTTGTGCTTCCCTCTCTGCATTGCGTCGGCGTAGCATAAAGAAGATACGCTACGCCGGCATATATATGGGCCGAGGTATGTGAGTCCGGGCCTGTGTGTGCCCTTTTATCTTCAGGACATTCATTGTCATATGACATCATAAGTTAAAAAAAAAAAAACGTGTATTTATTCTGTCACAACCCTATTAAACCCAGAAATCACCTTTAAGCAAACACAACTCCACAAAGCTTTCAATTGATTTATTTTTAGTTGTGCAAAAATGACATAAACAATGGTACCAATAGAACTTAAATAATTTGACATTTCCCACAAGCCATACTTAGTATAACAAAACACACTACAATGCCAAAAGTAGATGACATAAATATACCTTGTAGGCTCTGGCTGCATGCAAATCTTTCCCTCAATGCTTGGATCTAATTGCACTGTCAGTATTTAAAAGTAACTATGCTTCATTACTCTTAAGTCATGTAGTCTACCTATTTCCAATACAAATTATTTTGCAGCCCTGTGTGGATTATAGGACAAATGGAAATGAAAACATAAATTCACAAAATATATCTGAAAGTGCCTTTTCATGTACAGAATAATAAATGCACAGAACAGCCTCTAGGCAAAGTTATTGAGGCAAAAAAGTACTGGTGTCATTGAAGGAACAATTAGAATCCTTCCTTGGGGAAATGAAGTGCGCAGAGGATGTGTCTTGATAGGCCAAATGACCTTTACTTACTCTCTGAAAATGCTCTTGTGTTCTTTATTATTCTGTGGAATAATGTTTTTGCAGATTGTCCTCAAGCAATATAGAGTTGTACCTGAATTTATCCTCATCACTCTCTTCCTACCAAAGCTGATTACATAATTTAATGCTTGAAACACAAATCTCTGGCTCTAAACACACAGTGTCACTGCTTCAGAAACTGTGGATTAGTATAATTTTTGATGTTACATGTCTGCCATTGAAAAAAAAAAAAAAAAACAGCCATGCATTGTTGGAACTGGTCAAATGATATCAGTAGCTTGGTGGTCTTTGAGAAGGTAAATGTACAAAAATAGGAGCACAGTAAACAATAGCAGAACTTCAAGATATTGTTATCCTGCTGCTGGTTTTTGGTGCTGCCATCTTTAATTATGGTACCTGTTGCATGTGCAGATGTGTAGCAGGTCCCTTGCAAGCCTTAAGGACTAGTCTGTGAACCAAGTCGGGTTCTGGTAGCAAGCTTTGTGGCTTGCTAGCGCATGTGCATAATTGCACAACACATGCGTAGATATGCATTAGGTCTCTGCCATATCTGAAGCAGCTGCAGTACAACTAGACACAGACAAAATCTCATGACACTTATGCACTCTAGGCCAGAAAGCAGTAAGTGCTAAGTTGCAACACAAAAAGGTAGTTAGTGTTTGGTAAATGGTTAACTTCTCTGTCAGTTTTTATTTTGGTGAGCCATCTGTGTTCCATTCAAGAGATTTTTCTTTACTTCCTCTTCCATAGATACTACAGGAGGGAAGGTAAAATCTTTTCAAAACAAGGCAAATCCCTTCTTAAACAGTTGTCACCAGAACTAGTATACAGATTGAAAGATTTTCTTCTATTCCCGTTCTAGTGACACTTTAAAAGTTTGGATTTTCCCTTACTTTCAGTCTCAGTGTCAATGGCCACCAGGAAAAATAAAGTTTCCTTTTGGGAATGAATCCCAAAGGAAACCCCAAATGTGGAAGAACAACAAAAAAAGGACTATCTTTGTATCCATATGAAACTGAGATAGTATTTTTTTTTGGTTTACCTCATTTGGAGTTTCCTTCAAGATTTATTCACCCTATATTTCCAATCACTATGTTACAGTGATGTATACGCCCATATTATGGATCTGTGATGGTGTTTCATAGAGAAATGTTTTTCTTAAAACTGTACATCCTGGCCCAGTTTAGAACCATGAGGAGTATGAGATATAATCAATCATTGACTACTGTAGGTTCCATGTGTGCATGCAGCACCTGGTTCATTGGAAAGGATGCAGGTCGGAAGATCACTCTCAGGTATCATCCTCGGACATACATGCTCCATGCTTTCCATAGACATTTTCCTCTCAAACCTGGTGGTCCTCTGAGGGGGAAGGGTCGTTGAGGAGGGGGGACTGTCTGGGCTTGGCTCAACCCTCCCCTCTCAGTGCTAAGCTGTTGGTTAATTGCCAGCACTCATTGTTCCACAGTGCCTCACCTGTTGATCATTTCCTGCTCGTCAGTCAGCCCTTTCTGGCTATTTAAACTGCCTGGTTCAATTCTACCATGGCGTTGCCTTGGTCAACATATCTGAAGATTCTCTGCTGTGTTCCTGTTAGACTTGCTTGGCTAACATCCCTTCTTGTTCCTGATCCTGTTTGCTGTCTCCAACTACGCTGATCTCTGGCTTCCTGATTTACTGGCTGGCACTGACTACCCGCTTTGATTTCTTAACATTGGCTATGTTTTGACTACATTTTTTTTATCACTACATTAAAAGGTTTATGAATATGATTACATCATGGCTAGTTTTAGGTAATTCTCTATGCAATGTAGGCAGATCATGGCTGGTGGAAGAGGCCTTTGGAGTACCATACATAGTTTCTAGAAAACAAAAATGTGTGGAAATGTTCCCATGTGATGCTGAGGCTTCATGATTGAAAAAACTGAAATCCAATGAATAAAAGGGGAGGACCAGAAGCCTGCTATCATGTTATAGTTCACTGCAGATTGAATCTAAACTTGGTTCAGTCTGACACTTAGCTTATCACTAATCCTAACCCTAACCTGTAAAAGTTTCCTGTGAACCTGAAGTTTATTTGTCTTAATGCGTACAAGCCTGTCATGGATATGTAGTAATGTCTGGCAGCTTACCTTCCTCTCCATGTATTCACCTTAGAGGCCAGACACTGTCACCTGGCTTGTTTTATCAGCTCTCCTCCCTGTATGGCTCCATCCCAGGCCATATCAGGAACTGCAGGTCTGCCTTGCTGATCAACTTTGTTTGGTAAGCATTGTATTTCTGCTTGCCATGTGCTACGTTTATCTCTGTGTACCGATCTTGGCTTGTCCCTGAATATTCCTGTTTGCTTGTGACCCTGACCTTTTGCCTGTCCTTTGTTTATTATTGTCTGCTTGTCGCCCTGACTTTGGCTTACCCCTCACTATCTCTTGTATACCGAGTGGCTGCTTCACCTCTCCCCTCTATGCCCTACAGAGTGTGAGCTTGGGGACTCTGGGGGCCACAACCTGGATTCAGTTGCAGCTAAGGCCATCCCCACCACTAGAGGCTCTGGTGAATACCTGCTGAATCTTAGAGTCTGCACCCTGGGGAATCTTGGGCTCAAGCTTCCTGTGGGATCCCTGTTTGTGCTCCAGTGGGCCTGCCTGCCATATCCACTCTGTGTTCCATCTGCAGCAGTCTGCCATAGGGTTCACTACCTTGTGGTGCACTCCTGACTCCAACGGGGTGCATCTGTCATCTTGCCACAGGTGACCTGACAAAGCCCTTATGGAAGTCTTTATCCTAGAGATAGTTTATCTGGTGCAATGTTACTCCTGACCACTAAATGGAGTAAAGTCAAAGGTTATATTATTATTCAACAATTTTGAACGGACACATTTTTTCACTATGCACTATTTTCACTGTGCTACTATTTTTATCCTCCATTACAAGAAAGCATTTAAAATTTTCTCCCACAATGTAAGTGAATAATAATTGCAATAACAGAATATATATTAATAATGACAATATGACAATAGGGATGAGCCAAACACCCCCGCGTTCGGTTCACACCAGAACCGTCGAACGGACCGAACGTTCGCGCAAACATTTAGAACCCCATTGAAGTCTATGGGACTCGAACGTTCAATAGTGCTCATTTTAAAGCCTAATATGCAAGTCATTGTCATAAAACGTCTTTGAGAACCTGGGTTTTGCCCCAGGGAACATGTATCAATGGAAAAAAGTTTTAAAAACGGTCGTTTTTTCAGGAGCAGGACTCTTGAAAAAACGACCGTTTTTAAAACTTTTTTTCCATTGATACATGTTCCATCAGGCAAGACCCGGGTTCTAAAAGACGTTTTCACAGGCAAACAATAGACATCCAGCAGGTACAATATTTAAAGGAATTTTTCTTTTTTTTTTCTTTTTTTATTTAAGCATCATTAAAATCACTGCTCCAGGAGCAGTGATTTTAATGATGCCTAAATTCAAAATAAAAATAAAAAATTCCTTTAAATATTGTACCTGCTGGGTGTCTATACCTTTCAAAAAAAATTCCTTTCAATATAGTGCCTGGGGTGTTCCATTAGTCTACCTGTAAAGTGGCAGATCTGTACCATGTCTAAAATCTGCTGCAGCAATAATATACATTTTAAAGCCCCAAAAAATAAAATTTTCTCTGCAAGCTGCCTTTATTTTACTCAGTAACAACTGTGGAGCCAGTGTGTGTGATGAGGCAACAATGTAGTGCACTGGGAACAAGATTCAAGATTTTTGGATACACTTTGGAAATAAAAGTACTATAGAGTACTATAAAAAGTACTATAAAAGTACTCTTGATAAAAGCTAGAATTGACCTTGCTGTAAAAAATTGTGAATGATATGAACCTGTCAAACAGGTGCGGAAAAATGAGTCTTTTGGTGTTAATTGTGCTCATGAAACCTATACCAAAAACATTCTTCCAGATGAAATGATTTAACACCCTTAAAACTAGGCAGCCTTGAAGTCCTTCAGAGATTCCACATTCCAAAAAGACTTAATCAGTGACATCAGCATCAGGGGCTTCATAGCTGGTAATCCAGGACTGACTATTTTTTTATAACAGTCAAATGGTCCATGGAGTCTGTAGACAGACACGTTCTATGATCAGTAACAAAACCTCCTGCAGCACTGAATGCCCATACTAAAAGTACGCTGGATGCAGGGTAGCCCAACAACTCAATAGCATACTGGCAAAGTTCTTGCTAGTGGTCTATTATTGAGACCCAGTAAGTCAGTGGATCATCAGATGGAAAGCTCTCCATCTCTGTTTTGACCCCGAAGTAATCGTCCACCATGTGATACAGACGCTGCCGATGGGATGTGGGAACTGACAGCCCTAGGCGGCGAGGAAAGTCTGAAATGCCTCACTTAGGTGGATGCCTTCTCCAACGGTCCTCTCTTGACCAACAGAAGACTCAAAATTATGTTTTCCCCACAATGCTGTAACCTACTGGAATCAGGAAAAACTTTCAATAAAATCCTCCTTAATGTGTCCTCAAGAGATTTTATCTTCTGCACTCTCTGTGGGGACAGGATGAATTTTGAGACCCTTTATAACAATGGTCAAGGTGGGTTGCCAACCAGTAATCATCCTTCTCCTTTATGCCACGTATTCTCGGGTCCTTTCGCAGGCTTTTGCCCAAAGCTTGAGAACAGACTCCTCAGGGTCACCCAGAATGATAGCATCTGGAACTTCCTCCTCCCATCCATGTACTACTCCCAAGGGTCCTGGGGCTGAAAAGCCATTGCTTACAGAGTAGTGCATGTCTTCCTCTTCTTTGAAGCATATGAAAGTGCCAGAATCTTTCTCCTCATCCTCCTCCCCTCTCTCCTTCTGTGTGTTCTGTGACATAGGAATGATGGTGTCTGGAAAAAGTGGGCCTTGAGAGGAAAGGAAGTCCTCCTCATACTCCTGCTGCTCTGCCTTCAGTGCCCTGTCCATAATGGTATACAGAGTCTTCTCCAGCAGGAAAACAACAGGGATTGTGTCACTAATGCATGTATAGTCACAACTCTTCATCCTTGTGGCCTCCCCAAATGGTGACAATACAGTGCATGCATCCTTAATGATCAACCATTGGCATGGGTAAAAAAGCTTAGGTGGCCTGAGCCTGTCGTTATGCCATATTCCCACAGATACTCGTTAATGGCCCTATGCTGCATGTATAGCCGCTGCAGCATTGACAAAGTTGAGTTCCACCTTGTGGGCATGTCACAAATCAAGCAGTTTATGAGCAGGTGGATTCCCTGCTGAATTTCAGCCAACCGAGCACTGGCTGTGTATGACCGCCTGAAATGGCTACAGACTCTTCTGGCCAGCTTTAGCACATCTTGCAACCCTGGGTAAGTATTTAGGAAACGCTGCACCACCAAAATGAGGACATGTGCCAGGCATGGCACTTGTGTCAACTTTCCCTGTCTAAGGGCGAACAGGAGGTTTGAGCCATTAGCGCAAACCACCATTCCTGGCTCCAGCTGGCATGGTGTGAACCACCTCTGGGCCTGTCCCTGCAGAGCTGCAATAATCTCTGCTCCAGTGTGGTTCCTATCCTCTAAACACACCAGCAGAGGCAATGCACCTTTTAGCCTGACTCTGAACAATTAAGGGGTACCTGATGATGACAATTCTGCAGAGGAGGGCATGGAGGTGCTGGAGGAGGTGGGAGTAGAGATCACAGGTCTGGCATCATCACCACCAGATGTATGGAGACGTGGGGGCACAACAAGGTGCAGTACTGAGCCCTGTACTGCAGCATTACCCAGTATGCTGTGAATGAAATATATCATCCATGCCCATGCTTGCTGGACCATGTGTCAGCAGTAAGGTGGATTTTATGGCTGACTGCCTTGCCCAATGATGCCAGAAACATGTCACAGCAAAAGGTACACTGTCCACAGGGCAACAATAAGCACAATAAGAGGAAATAATCCTCAGAAATATAATATGGCACAGCAAGGGGAGAGACAGGAAGGTTCCAGGACCCATGCTGACAATGCTTGATTGCCCTGGGCTGTTTTTGTTTTTTTATTTCCATATTATACATAAGAATAGGACAGGGCAAATACAAAACCAAACAGCCCTGGTCTGTTGGTGAGGGGGTCTGGGTGATGGGTGACTGGTTCAGAAGGGTCTGCAGAGGCAGGTCCCTACACAGGTGTCCACTGGGTCTGAAAATAGAGGGAGAGGAGTGCTGGACATCTTGGTCATGGACCATGAGCCAAGGAGAGCAGAGGGCACAGGCAGAGAGATGGCTGGGTACTGGGAGGCAGAGACAGCTCCTGGAGACCTGTACACAGGTATATGTAGTATCCAGGGGAACTGACAGTAAGATTCTGCCACTGTTTACCTCAGCCCAGATAGATATACAGTACTTGAGCCAGGGCGTGATCCTGTGAACAGGTACTCTTATGCTCAGCATCAGATTGCTCAGGCAAAAAGCTCTGCCCTCTTCATGTTTGAGGAGATCAATAGACTGGCTGCAGCAGGAAATCTGACAGCCTGGCACCTAACACAGGAGGTGTGAAGTGGCATGAGTTGTGTACTAGAGGCCAGGTGGCTGCATGTCTCCCCACACGTATGTGGTGTGGAGAGGTGGGGGACATGCAGCGAAGGGGGGGCATTGGGTGTTGTTATGGTGCCATATCTTTGGTATCCCAATAGAAGCTGGAAATCGCTGTAGGCACTGCTACTACAGTGATGTCCACTAGATTCTTCATCCTTTACTGAGTGTCTGTCCTATTGCATTGTGAGCAAAGGAGGTTGCTTCTTTGGCACAGACACCATTCAGGGAACACTTTGCATTTCCTTAATGAATGCAAAGGTGTTTGGGCCAAGCGAGAGAAGAAGGACAGCAGTGCCAAAATACAGAACCAAATTTGGAACTGTATAGCTCTGTAGATAGTACACTAGTACTGTACAGAAGCACTAATACCTATCTCTTCCTCACAAAGCTTTCTCTTTTCCCTCACTATTTCATCTCCAAAACACACACTAACACAAGGCTGATGATAGACATTTATAGGGAAGGAACTGGCACATTTTCAAAGCTCCATTATGTGATATAGCAGTAGTGGGATGAAATGTAGTGATATAGATGTAGGGATGAGGATTGATAATTATTCAATATATTCCCGCAGCAATTTGGTTCATCCATAGAGATGCATTTACAAGTTGGGCACATAAGTTTACATACCCTGGCATCATTTATGATTTCTTGGTCATTTTTCAGAGAATATGAATGATAACACAAAAACTTTTCTTTCACTCACAACAAAAAACAACCCAAATGTCCCTGATCAAAAGTTTACATACCCCAATTCTTAATACCATGTATTACCCCTAATGCTGCATACACACGGTCGTTTTTTGTCTTGTAAAAAAACATATTTTTTTCTCATGAAAAAAAAACAATGTTTTTTTCAAACTTCATTTTAAAAAACGACATTGTCTACACACCATAGTTTTCTGAAAATGCTCTTGCAAAGCGCGGTTACGTACAACACGTACGACAGCACTATGTTCCATTCAAGCTTGCGTCATAACTTGCTTCTGAGCATGCGCGGGTTTAAAAAAGTTGTTTTAAACGTTGTTTTAGAGTACACACGATCATTTTAAATGACACAAAAAAACAACATTCTGAAAAACGACATAAAAAAATGAAAGCATGTTCGAATTTTTTTTTTGTCGTTTTTCAGAAGACATAAAACGATGTTTTGCCCCCACACACGATCATTTTAAATGACGTTTTTTAAAATGTAGTTTTATTTCATCACAAAAAACGACTGTGTGTACGCGGCATAATTTATAATGAAAGGTACACCATTCCTACTGTGAAACATGTAGGTGGATCGCTGATGTTTTGGGGATGTGTGAGCTACAAAGGCACAGCAAATTTGCAAATTTGTTTAAAATTGATGGCAAGATGAATGCAGTATGTTATCAAAAAATACTGGAGGAACATTTGCATTCATCAGCCACGTCGACCTGTCATTGGCTACAAAAGAATAAAGTAAAGGAAGGTTCTGGAGTGGTTATCTCAGTCTCCTGACCTCAATAACTCTGGGGAGATATCAAATGGGCAGTTCATGCAAGACATGCCAAGAATTTCCAGGAACTGGAGGCTTTTTGCCAAGAGGAATGGGCAGCTTTACCATCTGAGAAGATAAAAAGGCTCAACCACAAATACCACAAAAGACTTCAAGCTGTCATTGATGTTAAAGGGGGCAATACATGGTAATAAGTGGGGTATGTAAACTTTTGATCAGGGTTATTTGGGTAATTTATGTTGCTATTATGGTTTAAAAAGAGGAAACACAAAAAATGTTGTGTTATCATTCATATTCTCTGAAAAATGGCCAAGAAATCATAAATTCTGGCAGAGTATATAAACTCATGAGCCCAACTGTACATATACGTATATATACATGTGGTATACAGAGACACATATACACACATGTCCTACACATTAGTGGCCTTATTTTTCCAGCTGACCACAGTTTACAAGTCAGGAAAAGCATTGAGCTTCGCTTTTGTCACTTTGGTGAATCGTGAACACAACCCAGTGGCAAACTCAAAACCAAAATACTTCACCTAGAATACTTTAAAAATACAGTATACATTCTTCAAACAAAATTATTGCTTGTAACACAAATTCAATATCATTTTGCTTTGGCGATCTGAAGAGGACCCTATGGGTCACATTACCAGCCTTCAGAAACCTAAAATAAGAAGAGTACAGGGAAAAAAAGCATAAAATACGGCAGAGGACCCCAGGGCTGAAGAGAAAACTGGGAGTTGGGGGTAAGGAGGGAAGAAACCTAGATTCAGGCTTTTAGTTGAAATCTTTTACAAATAAAGACATATGGCGGGACTTTACTGCAGCTGGAGTCTTGCTGTCCTCCTATGACAGTAGTAGACTATTTGTCAATCATTGTACAAAGTATGGAACATATGATTCTATGTGGAATTTGAAGGGTACCAAACATTTTTAAAAACAGACAAGGTTGCGTACTTACAATTCTAATTCAGTTTATTATATAGAATGTCAACCAAGACTAAATATATTCTTCTTTCACTCTTGTCTCAGTTTAAAAAAAAAAAAGAATATCAAAGGTACATTTTCAAGCTGAAAACCTTCATTGGTATTCCAGCAATATAACATAGCATAATCTCCAGCTGAAGTGATTCACATTTAACAATAATAAAATCTTCTATTTGTACTCTTTTTGGCCTCTTGCTAAAATGTGAAATAATTAATTAATAAGGAAAGGAAATGTTGCATTTATTCCATTTCAATTTCAATTCATGAATCAAAGTTTATTTAACCAAGGGCAGATACATTTTATAAACACCCAGAAGAATAGGAAGCTATTTACCGTTTTCAATATAAATGAGATGTTGGAACTACTTTACAATTCTGGGCACATACAGAGTGTTCTGCGATAGGAGTTTACAACTGATTAAATTGCAAGTATATCAAGATTTTTATGATAATTATACAGGTATGTCGCTTTCTGTTGACATTGGGAAAATGGCAGTGACCTCTATACTTTGCTATTTGAACTTAGTCACCCAAAACAACATTTTTAAATACATTTAGAAGCATAAAGGACTTTTGAAAAGCAAAATATACATAACTGTAGTTGTCATGCTAAATAAGGTTTGTAAACTCATGAAAAGCAGGTTAACTAATTAAAATTTAACACATATCAAATGCACATGCTAAATAGAGGTGAGTGTCATTTTAAGAAGAATCTATTGCTTTAGAAAATATATCAGTCAGTTTGAAGCAAGCTATGACTTTTTTTATTAGGCTTATGATGCACATTTTAGGTGTTAAGCTGGCCATAGATGGATAGAATTTCAAATGAAAATTCTTAGGAAAAGTTCTTCTTAGGAGAATTAGGAAAAACATTCTCAGAACATTTGAATGTCAAGATTATTTTTTTATTATTATTATTATTATTTTGCGTTTAGCATTTGATTTACAAATAAATGGACTTTACTAAAGGAAAACCACTTACACTGTTAGAAATGAATTTGTTAGAAAAACAGTTTTCATCCTGCTTCTGCAAATTTTCTCATCACTGTGGTCAATAACAAACATTGATTTGAGCCACTAAAAAATAGAAAACAAACTTTCTTAGAACATACTTTTCCTGAGAATTTTCATTTGAAATTCTACCCATCTATGGCCAGCTTTATACTTTTAAGCATCAATCTTCCTTTTAACTTCTCTCATTTCTCCCAGAAAAGTTTACACTAAATCACCTTTCTCTGCAGAGAATTTGCTGCTGAAGGTCAGGCACAACCAATGCTGAGAAGATTTTCCATGAAGTGTGCAAAAATGTCAAGAGCCTATGCCTACAGGATAGAGGTACGTACAGTATGTGGATGGAGCCACTCGCCCTGCACGTGGAGATACCTTTCGCTATCATCCCATGCTCACCAATGGGACCTGGTGGGACAGCTGTCATGTGAAAGTCTAACATTAAGGCAGTTCCCCAACTTAGAGATGAGCTGTGCAATAATAAAAGTACAGGATTCCTCTGAAAGCACAGCCCTATGCCAATAAAACACCTTAACTCGATGTATGTTGCAATTAGAAGGAACACTGCGGAGCCCGTGCCATCTCCACCAGTCCAGCATACCTCTGTTACCTCACTCCCAGTAACAGAATAGGGTCCCAAATTTGACATATCACAGACCTTATACATGTACTTATTAACTCCTTCATGCCATACCCAGTTACCAGGTCATGAATCTCCATAACGCGGTATTGGCTCTGGCTGCTACTGGAAACTGTTTGCGGGGAAGGAGACAAAATATCGGCATCCTTGATACCAGAGGGCCTGTCTGCTTCACCAGGTACCACGCTTAATGACTGGTTACTTTTCAGCCTATCCTTGACTTTGGTTTCCCATAGCAACTTTACTGCTGACTTGCCAAGTAGGCCCTTTGTAGCAACTAAGCTTTATACCTCACGTGTGCTGTACTGACCCTGGTTCTTTTAATATGCCAGGACCAACATGAACACCTTGAATAACTCCAGACCAGGCTCAGGACAGTTGATACAACTTTACAATAAAGTATTTTGGCTGTACAGTCTATAAGGAACATTTGCATAAGAAATACCCTATCTATTCCTAGCTGGCTGCCCAGGCATACCACCACAAGGTAGTAGTCCATAGTAGCATTTTCCAAGTCTTGGTTGATCACCAAATCTCCAGTGCCTCCAACCAACTACAAGGCACAGCAGTATGACTCTGCATGAATCACAGAATGCCCTACCCCATAGCTGATGAGAGACCCATGAACCCAGCCTTCCCCTGTATTTATATAACTGGTTGGTTGGCTGTATCCTAAAAGCCTGGGAAGAGCAGCACAACAATTGTAAAGGGGTTGTTAAAGTAAAAAACAAAAAAAAACAAACATGTCATACTTACCTTACCCTTCATTTTGCACAGAGTGGCCCCAAACCTTGTCTTCTGGGGTCCCTCGGTGGCTGTCTGGGCTCCCCTCGCATCCCCCTCTGGGAAGCACTTTCCCAAGGGGGTTACCTTGCAGGCATGCTCCAGAGTCCAGCATTTGCGTCCATAGACATGAATGCTGGACTCGGCCCCGCCACAGGTGCCCAAATCATTGGATTTGATTGACAGCAGCAGGAGCCAATGGTGCGCTGCCATCAATCTATCCAATGAAGAGCCGAGAAGAACGGGTCGAAAAGAACCTAGAAACCAGCACGTTTTTGATGCAGGACTTTTGAGGGCTCGGGTAAGTAAGTGTGGGGGGGGGGGGCTAGAAGGTAGCAGATGTTTTTCACCTTACTGCATAGGTAAAAAAACAGGAAGGTTTACAACCCCTTTAACTCTTCCCCCCCCCCAGCCACTAACTAAAACCAAACTCCCTTTACTACAGGTATGCATCTGGGGAAGGGGAGGATGGGGTACATCAAGTTACAGGGAAGCTATTAGTATAATTTTCTCCTAATTTTCTTCATTATACATGATAATTGCTGTCATAGTATGACTAAGGAATGCAGGATCCTTTTTTAGGACTGGGGGAAACAATCTGCAAACATTGTTCCCTTATTATGTTTCCATTGTTATGCATGATACTTTCCACATACATGCTGGTAAAAAAAGAAATACAGATTTCACAAACCCCAAGATAATGTCACTTGTTTATCTTGGCGTACCCAATCTCCAGGACTCATTATTATTGAACCTTTATTGCAAATTATGGATCACAGAGCAAGGAATTTAATTTTCTTCATCCCTCAAAAGGCCTGGGGACTTTACCTTTAGTGCTTGGGTTACAGCATATCAAGAAAAAAATAAACTGTTCTGTACACAATGGGTGGTTTTACTCTATATTAGGCCTTTATCTTGCTAAAGTGTTTTGATTATTTTGTCCATTCCTGTAGAAAAAAACACTAAATAGTCCCATTTTCAGAAATTGTACTTTTCACACTGGAAACATTGCTGCATGATATTCATCTATTACATTTTCAGCAGCATTGAGTACTTTTGAGTGTTGCAAACTCTTATTATTGCACCATATAAAACCTCTGCAACACCATCATATATTATTTTCAAACAATGGGGTTTATTTACAAAAGGCAAATTTACTTTGCACTCTGGCTCCAGAGAGGGCTAGCATGAGTGCCCCCCTAAAATGTGGCCTGCTATGGTGGGCACTTGGCAAGGGGAGGAGCATCTGCGGGGTACCCGAGAAGAGGAGGATCAGGGCTTTTCTGTGTAAAACCATTGCACAGAGCAGGTAAGTATACCATATTCATTAGGGGGTTTACAATCACGTTAATTTGTATTTAAAGCAAACAAAACAGGAAAATACTCCTCTACCATTTATATATATACTGTACATAGAGTATGTTGTTATTTCAGGAAATTCACTTAGTGGATGGCCCTGTTGGCTCCCTCCTGTCTGATATTCTTCAACTGAAAAATCACCATGTGACTGTCAGAACTCAATGGCCCAGAAGCAGGATTCATACATCTTTGCTGTTAACAGGATGAAAGGGAAAAAAATCGAATAGTGTACGGCCAGCCTAAATTGTAAGAAAACCCTAATGCCATATATTCTTAAAAATGTTTGAACCCTCTTTCTTCCTACCTATTCTGCCCTACCCTGTGTAAAAAAAAAAAAACTGTGTACTCGATAGACATGTGCATTCGTTTTCGTTAGAATGCATTTTCGTCCGAAAATCGGGTATTTTCGTTATCGTTTTACCGAACAAAAATGAAAGCGCAAGAAACGAAAACCGAAAGATTCGACATAAAAAATGCTTTTTTTTTGTTTTCGTTCAGATCCGACAATTTTCGATGCTTTGTCGAATTTTCGTCGTTCAATTCGACAAAGCATCGAAAAGCGTCATTCTGAATACAGTGAATAGGTAGAAATTGAACGACGACAATTCGACGTTCAATTCCTACCTATTCACTGTATTCAGTAAATACAGTGAATATAGGTAGGAATTGAAGGACGAAAATTCGACAAAGCATCGAAAATCGTCGAATTTTCGTCGTTCAATTTCTACCTATTTTACTGTATACAGAACGTTGATTTTCGATGCTTTGACGAATTGAACGATGAAAATCGTCATTTTCGGACGAAAACTTTCCCGACAAAAACGACATAGATCAAAACGATTTTCGGGAGTAACGAAATAAATGTATTTTCCAAACGAAAACGAAAAAACGAAACAAAATATTCCAGTCTGCACATGTCTAGTACTCAATGGTCCGGTCATGTGATCCTGCAGCTCTAGCTCCCCTGTGTCAATCAGCATGTAGGCAGGTGCAGTCTAGTTTCTCCACAGCAGGTGGCACTGTAGATGGAGAGGAAGTCAGGAGGAACAGTTATTTTATGGCTTCCTGGATCACTTGAGAAACTATCCTATTGGATGCTGCTGTCTCGTGTGACTCAATCAGCCATCTTGGGTCAGGCAGAGCCTATTTAAAGCCTCGGTTCCTGTGTTTTGGCATGTTTTTGCGAGTGGACAAAGTAGGAACAGGTACTCGTTCTGTAAGGGACAGTAACAGTGCTAGGAAAAGGTTCCTGATGTGGAGAATAAGCGTAGGGCCTCATCTTTTCTGGACATTCTCCCAATTGGGACCAGATGGCCAGGCCACAGTGTGCCCAGCTGGGTGGCTTTCCCAATAGGCTTGTGCATTTCTTCAATACAAGTTCTATTGTACCTGCCTGTGTAAATGACTGTCTCTGCACAATGCTGCATCCACCTACAAGCAGTTGCTGCAGGGGAGAGAAGGGAGTGTCTGAGCCATGGAAGACATCACAGCTCCCGGAATTTACAGCTGTTTTCATACTAAGAAGCTGCTGGAACACGACAGGATTTTTTTTTTTTACTCATGGTATGCAGAATAGGCAGGGGGAGAGGGGAGGAAACATTTCTAAAAATAGTTAGTGTTAAGCTTTTCCTCCACTATTTGCTAGATTTAGTTTCTGAATGTCCCTAAAGTTTTGGCTTACATTTTCATAGTTAGCACTGTTTTAGCCAAACTGTGCAGAAAACTCTTGGGGGAATGTTTACAAAGTGGTAAATGTGATCTTCGCCAAACATTTATGGCTCTATTCACACTTGAACACTTAGTTTTCAGGAAGAAAGTCACACATTTATTTATTTTTTTTACATCAAAGGAGATGGTACATATAAAACATTTGCATACATTGGTACATGCAAACAACAAGATTGCTAGAAGTATCATTCAACAACATATCTCTATGGTACATACACATATAGAAAAACAGAATTAGCGGTATCAGTAGCGGACGTGAGATGCGCCATCATAGCAACTCGTGCAGCCAGAAAGTCCCTCCAAGGAAAAAGAATAAGGACACATCTTTTTTAAATATCTTAACACATTATATACAGGTATCGGGAGCTTTAAGACATTTGTCCCAAACCTTCTCATATTTGGATGGGCAACCCCTGTGTACATATACAAGTTTCTTATATGGAAATACAGCATTAACCTCCGCTATCCAATGCGATATCACCGGAGGATCAGGTCGCATACACACTCTGGCAATTACTTCTCGGGGCTGAGAAAGGCGTCTCATGTAAGAACAGCTTTTTACATTTATTACCATCTGGATTTGGGAAGATTCCCAAAAGACATAGCTTCGGTTGGAGTGTTACAGGGGAACCCATCTTGTCATGCAAGGATCCCACCACTTGTGACCAGAATGCCTGTATTTTGAGACAAGCCCAGAAGAGATGGAAAAAATTGGCCGCTGGTCGAGCGCACATGGGGCAAGCAGAGGAAGAGTTTTGCTTATATTTCGAGAGTCTGAGGGGTGTGAGGTATGATCTATGCACTATAAAGATCTGGATAAGCCGATCCGACAGCTTGGGAGAGACTAGCTTACATGTGTCCAAAGCATCACTCAATTCGTCATCAGCAACGGGACCCAAATCGTCCTCCCAACTAGCCTTCACGGCGTACGCCCCCACAGTTGCCGAGGGGAGCGACAACATGGAGTAAAATTGTGAAATGAGTTTCTTAGTTTCAGGGTATTTTATGGCTGCCACCAGTGGGCTAGCGTCCAAGGAGAGGCCACCTAGAGGGAACTGTGTGTTGTAAGCATGACATAGCTGTATGTATCTAAAATGCATTAGATTAGGCAGTGCAAACTCTGACTGCAAGACGGGCAGGGATTTCAGCCTCCCATTAGCAACAATGTGGGACAAATAGAAAATGCCTCTAGAGCTCCACCACCCAGTGTCTGGGATCTGAGTGAATTCAGGGAGGGCGGAGTTATGCCACAAGGGGGTAAAGGTATTCAGAAGCGGTATGTGTAATTTTGCAGAGGTTATGGACCACACTCTCCTGTACTGGTACAAAAGAGTCCTACAGTCAGCTGACCCACCTCCTCTGTCAGTCCCTCCCGCGATCGCCACCAAGGGGTCTAATGTCAGACCGGCCCACCCTGGGCACAGGAAACACAAGAACCTGTCTCTGTCCATTTTGTCCACATAGAATATTTGTGAGAGTTGAGCTGTTAGATAGTGGAGGTTAAAGTCATTTGGGGCAAGGCCTGCCAGGTCAGTAGGGTGTTTAAGTTTATGCCATGGGAGTTTGTGCCTGTCATTGCCCCAAACAAAGGGTTTCAAAAGAGTTTCAATCGCCAGGAAATGCCTAAGAACAAGATAAACAGGGGAATGCCAGAGTATGTAGAGGATTTTGGGTAACAGGACCGTTTTGATAAGGTTTACGCGGCCCATTACCCCCAGTGGAAGACGCGCCCAAATCTGTGTCTTCTGCTTAAGCCTGTCAAACAGCGGGTTTATGTTGAGCGAAACGTAGTCCCCTGGGTCTCTAGTCATCCTGATGCCCAGATATTTGATAACACTAACCCTCTGTAGGGGGAGTAAGGCCCTGTCCCTAGTGGGTGGGTAGCTTTCCAACGGAAGCACCTGAGACTTGTCCCAGTTAATCCGTAGACCAGAAAATGTGCTGAATCTCTCTATAAGGGCTAATGTCAAAGGCAATTAGCTGTCCGAGTCATCCAGATAAAGAAGAGTGCCATCTGCATATGTACTAATCTTCTCCACCACCCCTCCTCTCTGTAAACCTACAATTCCTGAGTGGGCACGGATTGCTATGTCGAATGGCTCTGCCGCCATTGCATACAGCAGTGGCGACAGAGGGCACCCCTGCCTAGTACCCCTGTGAAGAGAGAACTGGTCCGAGGGGCAGCCATTGGCCAGGACCTTGGCTACTGGGCTTTGGTAAAGGAGCTGTATCCATTTGATGGACCTGGGTCCCAATCCAAACTTACCCAAGCAGGTCAAAAGATAGCGCCACTCGACTGAGTCCAATGCCTTGGCGGTGTCCAAGGCAACAACTATTCTGGTCCCTGAGTTATCATAGGGGGCCTGAAGATTAATGAACAACCTCCGGAGGTTAAAAGATGTGTTCCTGCCAGGCATGAACCCTGTCTGGTCTCCGTGCATCAATGAAAGGATAACCTTGTTCAGGTGGATGGCAAGCACCTTTTCCAGTATCTTGACATCCACCTGAAGCAGGGAAATGGGTCGATAAGACTCCGGGAGGTAAGGATCCTTGCCCGGCTTGGGGATCAGAACAATAGTGGCTTCTCTCATGGAAGACGGCATATCAGAGGTCTCAAAAATGGAGTTGTATAATTTTAGCAACTGAGGTACAAACAGTTCTGAATATGAGGAGTAGAACTCCACCTGCAGGCCGTCGGAACCCGGGGCTTTGGATGTGGGAAATTCTGCTATGGCATTTGTGATCTCTTCAAGTGTCAAGGGCTCTTCCAGATCCCCAGTCTGGGCTTCGGTCAGCTGCGGGATCTGTACCCCTGCCAGGAAGGACTCCATCACAGAGAAGTTATCCGAAACCATGGTAGCATATTGTCAGGAAGGGCATGCCAGTGTCCAAAATGGCGGCTGTAGAAAATGGCCAGTGACTTCTGTTCCTGCGGGAGCACCGTTGGCATGCATGCGTGCACATGCGTGCACCCCTTGAGCGTTTTGGCGCCATACTGACTACTTAAACTGGGCCACTTCCCAGACTCAGGTGCTGTCCGTTCTACAGCGTTTAGTGCACCTAAATCTGTTACCTGATTCCTGTTCCTGTTTACCCGATCCGGCTTGTCTCTGACGTTCCTGCCTTCTACCTGCACCCGAACCGGCTTGTTTTGACCCTGCTCCTGCCTGCCGCTCCTGCTACTTTGCTGCCAGCCCAATATCGACCCAGCCTGCTCCTGCCTCCGCTTTGGTTTCTGACGTGGCCGCTAGTGTATGACCCGGCTTTCCTACTTCCGCTATCTGCTGACAGCTGCTCCTGGGCTTTTCCTGCACCAGTGTTCTCCTGTGGTCCCTTCAGCGATTCCAGCCAAGCGACTTCATCAGTGATCCTGCCAGGCACTCGTGCGTCTCTGTACTACTGCGCTTCCTGTCTGCTCTTTTAGGAGCTCGGAGTCAGAGCTGTAAGGGAGGCCATCCTCTGCACATCAGGCTCTACTGCCAGGGACGTGAAACATATAGAGAGGTAAAAAATTCACGAAACATCCCCACGACCTGCGCAGGCGCACTCACCAGGGTGTTGTCTGGGGAACACAGGGAGATCACCACCGGGGGTCTCTCCTCGCTGTGCACAAGGTAAGCCAGCAACTTCCCCGCTGTTTCACCACGCTCAAATGACCTCTGTCTGAGGAAGAACATTTTGCGTTTGGACTTCTCATAAAGTTACTGATCAAGTGCCCTAGAACATACCCTAAGGCTACCAGCCTAAGGCTGTCCTCTGTGGGGTCATTCAGAAATTCCCTTTCCGCTGTCTCTAAGGCACATGTTGCCTTGTCTACCACCATTACAGAGGTTTGTTTAATTTGATTAATACAAGCAGTAAGGGTCATCCGGGCATGTATCTTAAACACCTCCCATACTATCTGAGGTCGTGCTGAGTCCTCATTAGTTGTAAAAAATTGTCCCTATTCACCCCCAAGATCATCATCTTCTGGCAATAAAGTCAACCAAAAGGGGTTCAGTGGCCACATTGTCGGTGGTCGTATATGGGGTAGGGATAACTTAACCCAGTAGAGGCAATGGTCAGACAGTGATCTAGGCGAAAACCCCGCATCTACCTAGGAAGAAGTGATCTGGAGAAAAGGATAAGGTCTATGTGGGACATAGAGTGGTGGGATGCAGAAAAACATGAGTAAGCCTGCGAGGTAGGGCACCTATATTTCCATGCATCAACTAAATTAAAGTCATCAAGAAGGCGTGCAAATCTCGTCGGGTGTGAGCGTGTTGAGGGTTGCAATGACCCAGACAGCCTGTCAAGGGTTCTATCCAGCACATTATTGAAATCACCCAACCAAATAGCAGGTGTAGCAGTGTGCAATGCCATAAAATTAAATCCCTCAGTTAGTATAAGAAATTGAAACGGGGGTGGTACATAAAAAGCCAGTATAAGGACCATATCTCCATGTAACTTTGCTCTTACAAAATAAATCTGCCCATTGAGTCCAATACTAAGTCCAGGAGCTCGAAATGTGCCATCTTGGCTATCAAAAGTGACACCCACTGGAGTGTGTAGTGTGGACGGAATGGTAAGCCCAGCCTGTTAGGAAAAATAGTTAAATTAAAGAGTAGTAAAATACTGGCTATCCATCCCAATATTGGAAACAGGGTAGCTATTATGGAGGTGTGCTAAACACAATGGGCCAGATTCTCAAAAGAGATCTGACGGTGTATCTCAAGATACACCGTCGTATATCTGTTTTTTGGCCCGGGTATCTATGCGTGTGATTCCTAGAATCACTTACGCATAGATACGACGTAGATCCGACAGGTGTAAGATCTTAGATGTAATTCTTCTCTGGCCGCTAGGTGGCATTTACATGTTTTCTTATTTGACTTATACGCCGATTCCCGAACATTTTTGCGCCGCCTCGTCGTCGTTTACGTTGTTTCCGTAAGTGTAGGATGATGCTATATGAGGGGTAACCTTACGTCAGTCCGCCGTATGCCATGTTAAGTATGGCGTCGGGACAGCGTTGTCTTCTGACGTTTACGTCGTTTTACTAAGTCGTTCGCGAATAGGGCTTTACGTCAATGACGCTCACGTCGGCTTCATTGACGTTTTCCGTCGTGAGCTGGAGCATGCGCACTGGGCTATTTTTACAGCCGGCGCATGCGCAGTTTGATCGGCGCGGGGGCGCGCTTAATTTAAATACAAGCCGCCCCCTTTGAATTACGCGGCCATACGCCTGGCCATTTACACTACGCCGCCGCAAATTACGGAGCAAGTGTTTGGAGAATACAGCACTTGCTCCAGTAAGTTGCGGCGACGTAGTGTAAATGCCTCTAAGTAGTTATGGTAAATAAGTATCTATATTGATATAAGGAAAATTGCAATAAATGGTCAGGCAACATATTAGATACAGTTAAAGGGCAGGGAGAGTAGAGTAATGTAATGATTCAGCATCACTTTTGAATTATAGATGTGGTGACACATACAGTTCATGTTCGGCTGGAAATAATTCCAGTCCGTTTGTGCAGAAAACCTTCGGTAAAGGTGAATGCATCTGTGCTGAATAAGCCCTGCATCCTGCATGTCATCAGGGAGGGAAGGGAAAAGGTATGTATTGTTTAACCACTTCCATACTGGGCACTTAAACAACCTCCTGACCAGACCAATTTTCAGCTTTCAGCGCTCTCACACTTTGAATGACAATTACTCAGTCATGCAACTACAGTATGTACCCAAATAATTGTTTTGTCCTTTTTTTCCCACAAATAGAGCTTTCTTTTGGTGGTATTTGATCACCTCTGCTGTTTTTATTTTTTTTGCACTATTAATGAAAAAAGACCGAAGATTTGGGAAAAAAATGATTTTTTCTTAGTTTCTGTGATAAAAAATTTCAAATTATTCTTTTTTCTTTATAAATTTTGGCCACAATTTATACTGCTACATGTCTTTGATAAAAATAACCCAAAGTTTTTGGAAATTATTTGGTCTGTGTGAAAGTTTTAGAGTCTACAAGCTATAGTGCAAATCATAAAAAATTATCACATCTGATCACACCTGATGTACTGAAGGCCTATCTCATTTCTTGAGACCCTAACAAGCCAGGAAAGTACAAATGCCCACATATGGCACTGATGAGGTGGCACAGATGGCACTGAGGTGGCACAGATGGCACTGAGGCGGCACAGATGGCACTGAGGCGGGTACTGATGTGCACCGATGAGGCCTGATGAGCACAGATGAGGCCTGTGTCCTGGTGGATACAGGTGGAAACTGATGAGGCGGCACAGGTGGGCACTAATGAGGCGGCACAGATGGCACTTATGAGGCGGGAAAAGATGGCACTAATGAGGCGGCACAGATGGCACTGAGATGGGTACTGATGAGATGGGTACAAACACACTCTCTGTTCATCAGGGCTTAAAAACAAGTGCAAATACAAATGTCATAAATCTTAAAGAAAAAGATCATGAATATAAAATTGAATCAAATATAAATGTTAAAGGGTATTTATCCATTTGCATTTAGTATCTGATTCCAGTAACTAGCAGTCTCCAAGATAACAGTATACTCAAATATACTTTTTTTTACTTGTATATTTGTTTTAAAATGAATTACCTTTTACTTTTAGATTTATGATCTTTGCATATGCACTTGTTTAGTATTCCTGCTGAAGGGGGAGTGTGTTTGTTTGACCCCCAATACACATTGGCCCAGATTCACAGAGCGATTACGCCTGCGCAACAGGAGATGCGCGTGCGTAAGTCTAAATGTGCGCGTGCGTTTCGTTGCGTGGCATCCCCAGAACGAGATACGCCAAAAATCGACTTTTTTTTGTCCCGCGTAATTTCGTTAGACTGGCGCATCCTTCCGCGCAAAAGTGCGATAGACACACCATTGATTTGCTAGTCAAATATGCTAATTAAGGAGTTGCGGGGATCCACAAAAAAACGTTGTTGCTGCGCAGGCTATGCGGTGTGCGCAACAGCAAAATGTTCTGTCTAAAATTAGAGCACATAAAAGGTGGTCTAAAATTTGAAAAAACGTCTACATCTCACAGAAAGCAACACCGTTAGTGAGGAGCAGACCACACACACGTGTTGCACTACAATTTGACTGCCAACATGCCAGGGGCATCGTCGCTCATAGCTGCACTACTGACTTTAGATGAGCAAAGAAGGAGGAGGGCACGGAGGATGGCACGGGAGAGGATATACCGCACCCGCATAGACCTGTTTGGCATGAGTGATTCTGAGGTGTTTCGCATCTTCAGATTCACCCCTCATGCCATCCTGGAATTAACCACAACCCTGCAGGAGGACATCACCAGCCCAACACACCGCTCACATGCAGTGCAGCCACTGGTCAAGGTACTGGCAACACTCCATGTCCTTGCCAGTGGCTCTTTTCAGCGTACAAGTGGAGTGGTGGCTGGGATGTCACAATCCTCCATGAGCAGATGTGTGCACCAGGTTGTCCCTGCAATCCTCAGACGCATGGCCAACCAAATCATTAAACCCACCACTGAGGAGCTGCGACTGAAGGCAATGACAGATTTCTACAGAATTGCCAGGTTCCCACGCACCATCGGGGCCATTGATTGCACACATGTGGCACTACAGCCCCCCCTGGAGACAGAGCACATGTACCGCAATCGGAAGCATTGGCACTCCATCAACGTACAGGTGATAGTTGATGCCCAAGGCCTCATATGGCACGTCCGTGCCAAACACCCAGGGTCCAGCCATGACAGCTACATATACAATCAATGCCACATCCGATTGGAATTCGATCAGAACGTGTATGGGAACACCTGGCTGGTTGGTGAGTGACATGGGAGTCAGGCATGACTATCCCCTCCCGTGATGCACACCTCACAAGTGGCACATGCATGACTAACATGCTCCTGTCTTTTCCCTTACAGGTGACTCTGCATATCCACTGGGACCCCATCTCATGACTCCTATCCGAAACCCCCAAACACCAGGAGAGGAAAGATACAATCATGCACACATCAAAACCCGAGCAGTGGTGGAGCGCACCTTTGGCCTCCTGAAGTCACGTTTCCGATGCCTGGATAAGTCTGGGGGTACACTGTTGTATTCCCCAAAATTCGTGTGCCATATCATCGGTGCATGTTGCATGCTGCACAATTTCGCAGTGAGGAAGGGCCTGCAGGTTGAGCTACGTGATGACCTGACCCCCCAACCAGACAATCAACCCCTAACTGAGGATACCCCGTCTTCTGAGGGAAGAGCAGTCAGGAGGCAGCTCATATTGGGCATCTTTGCACGTTAAACACACACATTAATCATGGCACAATGAGAATGCATGCATGCAAACCACTGTGGTCCCTAGCACACACACCCCACATCCTCATCAAATTGGATTGGCACCAGTCCACCATGCAGGACTGGTGAGCAGTAACGCCACGTCAAGGCTCCAATTATGTCACTGAACATTCATACACCAATCACACGGACCTGAGGATCACTTCTCCACCAAAATTGAGGATGACACCCCTTTTCCAGCAGGAATGTCACCCCCACATTCACACAGCATGCACAACCCAAAATTTAAAAAAAATGTCAGCAAAAAAAAAAAAAAATGCAAAAAATTTCAGCAAAAAAAAAAAAATGCAAAAAATGTCAGCAAAAAAAATAAAAAAGGGGGAAAAATAAATTATTGCCCTCTGCGTGAGCCACGCCTGGGGCGCCCCCGGCCACTGCCCCGGCCCCTCAGGGGAGACTCATGGGGGAGGGGCAAACCCGGGGAAGGAGGAGCAGCCCCCGATCTCTGCCCACCTGGCGGCCTGCCCTCCAAGGCCACGGCAATTCTGTCCAGGGCAGCACCAAGTGTTGCCGTGTTGGCCTGGATAGCCTGGGTAAGGGCCCTCACATCCTGCCCAATGCCTGCTGATGTAGTCTGCAGTTCGTTTAGGCAGGTTGTGAAAGCCTGGGAGTGGGAGTCCAGGTTACCCAGCGTATCCTTGATGGAGGACAGGCTCTCCTCCATCCGCCCCAAAGTCTGGCTGACCTGTCCCATATGGCGGGTCTGGAGGGCCTGGTCCCTTCTCAGAGTGGCGGGCAGGAGATTGGGCGCCCCCCTGGTGCTCTGGGATGAAATCCTGCCTCCAGCTGATGGTTGTGGCCGGGGAGAAGGGGAGGCCCTTGTGAGGGGAGCCATGTTGGGGGAGGAGGGGGGGGGGCTCCCCCTTAGGGAGGGCAGGCTTCTGCCAGCCAGAGGGGAAGAGTGCGCAAAAACCAATCGTCCAGTGCCTGACTCCTCCTCCTCATGATTATCCTCCTCATGATTCCCCTCCTCCTCATGATTCCCCTCCTCCTCATGATTCCCCTCCTCCTCATGATTCCCCTCCTCCTCTTGAACCTCCTCCGCGGACTCCGGCCTTGTTGGGGGGGCCTCATTAGGCTGCTGTCCTGGGGTTGGTGCGGTCAGCCCAGATGGCCCTGCACCCTCCTGCACATCTGTGGATGACACAAAACATTCACAGGTTGGAGGATCCACACACTTGCCACATATTCCCTTTCACCCCCTCCCCCACACATGCTACACACCTGATAGAAAAAAAAACCTTACCTGGCACCACGGGGACCGGACTTGTGTCAAAGCCTGGCAGGCCCTCCACTTCATGCCGGTGAAAGGTCAGGGCCACCGCACGCTCCGTCGCTGTCAGACTAATACGGCATGGTGGGCCCCCACCTGTGCCCCTGGCATGGGCATGCATTGCGGCCAGTTTCTTTTTGACCAGACGCCGGAGGTCGTTGATTTTTTTGTCAATCCCAGACCTGGTCCGTGTCTCCCCCTCCCCCGATGAATTGACCTGCTCAGTGATCCTATCCAAAATCTCCCTCCTCCTGGCCGGGGTGGTGTTGGCACTCTGCGGGCCGTGGAGGTAACGCCCATACTCGCTAATGGCCCGGGCAAGAATTATTTTTTCCCCCACAGTAAAATTCAGCTTTCTTTTTCTCTCAGTCATACTTCCAAAAACAATCAGTCCCAGTCAACAAAATTCACTCACACAAACAAGCACAAACAATCAAGCAAGAACACACACAGAGAGAAAACTACTCAGCAAGAAACTGTCACAAAACAATATAAACAAAAAAAACAGCAAGAAAAAAAACCAACAGAAATATATCAATCAAACAAACAAACAGTCTCTCAAACACTTATCAAAAAACACTTTCACAAATATACCAACAAGCACTTGATCACACAGAACACTAATCTGACAACTACAAGACACACTGCAACGAACAACAGGAACAAAAGCACTTGGTTAAATGGGAAGGGACAAAGGGATGTACTTTTGCAATGCAAGTGTGTTTGTGTGTGTCTATTTATGCTGTCTGCGTAGTTCACAACGTTGCCCTAGTCCATTTCCAATTTCACTGATTGCGCCGCTCCCGAGTTGTGAGCATGCGCACAGCGGAGCTGACATGGTCTCCTTCACGCGCGCATGCGCGAGCCGGCCGGCCCTTCATTTGCATGGGGTCACGGCTCATTTCAATGTAACACGCCCACGTCCCTCCCAATTTGTATTACTCCTCCTTACGCCTCAGAAAAAACGTTACGCTTGCGCAATTTCCTGTGCAAAAGCTACGAGAATAGGGTGATTACGCGGCAAAATTGCGCAAGTCTAACGTAAAGGCGGTGCGCTACGCCGGTCCAATAATGCGCAGATGTACCTGAATCTGGGCCATTGGGTTTATTCTAGTGTGAATCAATTTTATAATTAAATTGCCTTGGATATTTGGTGCCCTCGTTGGGTTATTGGATAAGCCTGACAGTGTTATAAGCAACTAAAAGATAGCATTGCTTAATATTTTAATAAATATCTCAAACGAGTCTAAACTGTTAATAAAATGTCTCACCTTTGTTAGTCAGACTGGAACAGCATTCACAGTGCTGGGGCAAACCTAAAAATAGGAAACATGCTTAAATGAAATTAATACCATTCCCTCAACATCTTATAAATAAGCCCTCTTCTGTGAATTGTTACAAAGATTGCTATAAAATGTGCATTATGGGAGATATCTTGTGAAACAAGAAAATGCTGTGTGACCTTGAGAAATTCTATGTGCTTCATACAGTAAGATTAGCCATCTCTGTATCTTAATATAAAACACTGTTTAAAATAACCTCATTGTCAAAAAGACCCCACAAAGAACATCATACATAAAAAAAAAACAACAACCCTGAGATTTATTCCTGAAGAATATACTGTATATATTTTCCCTCCAGATTTCAATACCAACACTGAAAAGTGAAATGCCTCTACCTGTAGAACAGATTGAATTTGCAATTTCTCCGTCTAGAGAATAGTTTTTTTTCCTTCAGCACCTTAGGGCATTTGTAACAGATCATCATCTTCTTGCTTTTCTTTGCAGAATTTAAGTTCAAGAATTGATGTGTTTGCAGTAATTTATTTGTGTAAAACGTATTTTATGCATTCTCTGTGAGGAGAGAAAAAAAAAATGAAGTTGTTACAGCAATAACAACAACAGGCTCGTAACCATTTCAATAACTTTCCATGCTTTTCTGGTAGGAATTTTAATAACTGCTAGCTACCAATAAACACAGAACTACATTGTAGTCGCTGAGTTCCAAAGATGATGATGTGCAATAAAAGAGATCAACGTGGGCCCTGCTTTGTCACATTTTATTGCAGATTTTTTTTCTGGTATTATCCTGTCCATCAAACTCACTGATAATCTGGCAAAGATGGCAGGTGCCAGAAGGTCTAAAGTTTCTGACACAGTATTGTAACTTTTGGTGGAACGAGACCTGACGTTTTGAGCTTTTGGCTCTCAGTATTTAGCACTAACCTCAGATCTTATTGAAAACCACTTCCCAACCACGTAACACATATGTGCATGTCAAGGAGGATGGACTTTAAAAGAGAAGTATGTTTTTTTTTCTTAGGGCTCTTTCACACGTCCGTTCAGTTTTTTAGATCAGTTTTTTCCCCCTTCAGTTAATCCGTTTTTTCATCCGTTTTTCGTCCGTTTTCCGTCCGTTTACATCAGTTTCCGTTCCGTTTTTCATCCGTTTTTTCATCCGTTTTTTTTTTTTTTTTAGAACTTTTTTTTTTTTTACATATTTTGATGAAAAACTGACGTTAGCGGATCGGATGGTAAACGGATCATCCGCTAACGTCCGTTTTTCGTCCGTTCCGTTTTTTTGACGGAAGAAAAATAGGGTTTTCTTCCGTCCAAAAAAACGGAGCTTACCGCAGACGGATGTTAACGGACGTTAGCGGATGCTCATCCGCTAACGGACGCTAACCCATAGGGAAGCATTGAGGTCCGTTAACGGACGTCCAAAAAATGGACGAACTGAACGGACGTGTGAAAGAGCCCTAATTCATACTTACCTAGTTGAATGCAGCTGGAATTTGTGGAATGGAAGAAAAATGGACTTTGTAGGCACTTTTTTTTATAAAAAATACAAAATGTTTAATCATAGAAAATCTCAAAACAAAATATTAACATTACAATAAATACATAGTATTAAAACATGTAATAGGATATACAGAACCAGTGAAATGGACCATATAGGGTGACTAATGTTGTTGTAATCACTGAGGAACGTCTGTTCGCTTTTAGTCCATACTGTACTGTTCAATCCTTGACATGTAGAAGGTTCCACGATTGGCTCTACTAGTTTCGCGGAGCTTGTCCGCTTCATCTGGAGCTTTGGAACTAAGGCATAAGAGGATATATATGTAACACAATAAATGGTATATGATAATATAAAAGCCCTAAGCCAGGCTGGAGGTCAGGCTGGTATAGGAATTCATGTAAAGTATACTCACCACTTGGATGGTATTGATTGAACAGAGTGCTGTAGCAACTGAAACTGCTTATGTCTAGTCAAAACTGTTTTCTTTGTTTCAGAAAAAGGTCTTTATTGCCAAATGGACAGTACACCCAACATTTTCTCTAATCTTTACTGGGATCTTAGTTGCAATACCATTTTGGAGAAAAGGGACCACAATGTCTCTGAAAAATCGATGGTTTGATTTTTTTGATTGCACAAGTTGTGAAACCATCATCACATGGGATGAGACCTGGTGCTATCAGTTCGATCCGGAATTCAAGCAGCATTGGTGAAATGGCCTTCACCGTCTTCCCCATAACACGAAAAGAGTTGCCTGAAAAAGTTCAAGGTCAAGACAATGTTAATTATTCTTTTTTTTGCACTTAGGGGGGAAATGTAATTACAATTATTATGTAGTGTGCCACTTGATTCGTAAGTAGCGGCACAATATACTCTTAATTTACATTTTCTTTTTATTCAGGAGGATAATCGCTCTTGAATTTCTTAAAGGTGAATATGGTCCACTTTAAAGTGATTTTAAAGGTTCAAGTTTTTTTTTTTTAACAAACATATCATACTTACACAGTGTGGCCCCGATTGTCCTCTTTTGGGGTCCCACGACGGTTCTCACGGCTCCTTCCTGCATTAGATAATACCCTCTGGGAAGCTCTCTCCCAAGGGGGTTACCTTCCGGGCGCGCTCCTGTGTAATACACTCGGCGACCATAGACGCAGAGTTTATGACCCAGCCCCACCCCAGCCAGCCGTATCATTGGATTTGATTGGCGGGAGCCAATGGCTGCGCTGCTATCAATCTATCCGATGAAGACCCGAGATGCCGTGAGGAGAGTGATGCGGGATCGCGCCCATGGAAATTTGGGGTCCAGGTAAGTAAAACTGGGGGCTGGGGGTTGGACACTGCAAGGTGTTTTTCACCTTAATGCATAGGATGTATTAAGGTGAAAAAACACCAGGGTTTGCAACCCCTTTAAAGTACTGCACCAGTGTTTTTGGGGAGTCAAGTATATGATTGTAATTGTGTGTTGGGCTTTTTTTTTTTGCACTTAGGGGGAACCTAACTACACTTTGTATGTAGTGCACCACTTGATTTGTAACTGGAGGCACTATATACTCTTAAATATTTTTTTTATTATTCAGGGGTCCACGAGTAACACAGGGATGTTTTTTTTTTTTTTTTTTGTGGTGTTTGTATTGTCCTTCTGTCTGTCTAGGTAATACATATTTAATAAAATGTTTGAGATGGTTATATATATTCTTGAATTTTGTAGATATGTCATTACTGGGTATTTACATTACTGTATTCAACTGCTGGCAATATTTTTTTATTATATTGACTCTCAATAAAAATCACATAAAAAAATAAAAAAGACAATGTTGATCCCCCTTCTACAACAACAATGGCATCACCCATAAGGCATTTGTTCCTGCAGGTCAAACTGTGAATGCCACATTTTGCGAGGAAGTTTTGAAACCTTTCCTATGATGCATTTGCAGTGTTCGGCCAGAGTTGCACAGGACTGGACAGTGGATGTTGCTGCATAATAATGCGTCTGCACACTGTGCGATCCGTGTGAGCCAATTCTTAAAACCCTGTAACACTGTATATATCCAGAATACTCTATATATACTTTATATTAGCTGAATTGGTATCACTATGACAACATTGTTAACAGTTTATAATTTTGCACATTGTATGACATGAAAGGCTTTCAGTTTTTAGGCAGATTAACGTAAAGCAGAGTTAAGTCAAGCAGAACTAATGCAAAGTCAAATGTTAATAAGTCAGATATCTATAGACAGATCGCCTAAAGCACCGACTGACGTCCCAGAAGCTTCCTATGATAAGTCACATGAATGTGACCTATGCAAAGTGAGAGGGATTTACTATTCATACAGCCAACATTAACTCATCATACACAGAAAAAAAACTATTTCCAGTTTACAAAACAGATTACATAGACAACGTTCTGTATATATTGTGATTTAGAGATAAATAATGTCTTCTTTACACCAACTCCTGTTAGAAGAACTTTAGAGTTCACACTGTGGGGGGTGAATTTACTAAAGTCAAATAGACTGTGCACTTTGAAAGTGCAGTTGCACTCATTTTTCTTAGTAAATGTGTTGTGTTAAGCTTCACTTTTTAAAGAATACCCAAAATAATTTTTGCTTGCACATGATTGGATTATGGACATCAGCAGTGTACTTTACAACATTTACTAACGTAGCGGCCTGCTTCTGTTGGGCAGGCGCTGCTTTAAATTTAGAGGGGGGTCTGAGTGTTAGTTGAATCAAACAAGTGTAATTTTGACCAAATTTGGCTTCTGTTCCAGTCATGGCTGTGCTGGGAGTGATCACTATTGTTCGCCTGGGGGTGTTATTACCATCTCAGGCGAAGGGTGGCAGCAGCAGAGTCAGAGTGTATTGAGTGTCCCCCTCGGCAGCCAATCAGTGGGGGTGATCAACCCACTGAGCATGCTGGGGAGGGATACTTAAGGGACAGATGCCATTGGACCAGGGTTGTCATCGGTCTGTTGTCCCACCACCTCGTGGCCTTCCTGGCTGGGGGTGTGTGCTCCTGAAATCCTGGTTCTGGGACCACGTTGGTCCGGGGTTGTAATCTGTCTTAGTAGGCTCAGTAGTCAGATTGGGTCTACATTTTCAAAGTGATCCTGTGCTGTCTGTCCTGCAGGAGGAAGCCACTTGATGAAGGAAGCCAGGGGAGGACCAATCCTGGAGAGCAACATGCAAGAGGTTGGTATCTTGGGAGAAGGCCTGGAAACTTAACCTCCCTGGCGGTATTCCCGAGTCTGACTCGGGGTTAAATTTCCATGCTGCGATCGGTAACCCCGAGTCAGACTCGGGCTCGCCTCGCTGAGTGCACAGACAGGGTTTACTTACCTTGTTCCTTGATCCAGCGATGCCAACACGCTGTGTGAGCGAGCGGGTGCTCGCTCGATTCACACAGCGTCCCCGTGTGCCTTCGATCTCCGTTCCCTGCGACGTTACGTCACACGGGGGCGGAGAAACGGCGCCATATTCAAAAATGTAAACAAACACATTACATACAGTACAATGTAATCTTATAGATTACAGTACTGTATGTAAAAAATACACACACCCCTTGCCCCTAGTGGTCTGCCCAGTGCCCTACATGTCCTTTTATATAATAAAAAGTGTTCTTTCTCCCTGCAAACTGTAGATTGTCCATAGCAACCAAAAGTGTCCCTTTATGTCAAAAATGGTTTTAGATCAGCTAAAAAACAGCGATTATAAACTATAATCACTTGCAGAATTTAGCGATAGCGATTTGTGGGGAAATTCGTCATAAAAAAAAAATATATATAGCGACAATTCTGCAACTGAGCAAATTTCAGTGTTTTTGATTTCATTACATTATTGAATAATTTTTACTATAATTATATTATTATTTGTTATAATTATTTATAATTATTTATTATATTATAATTTATAATTAAAAAAAAAAATGTCATGCCTATTAGACTTTTGTTTGGTCAGATTTAAGTAAGTTATTTCTAAGAATTACAAGCCTACAGTATAAAACGCCAAATTTCCTTGCAAATAATGGTACCGCTTTCAGCACCTAAAATCTGAAAGAATCATACCGCCAGGGAGGTTAATAGAAGGATACACCATGTACTGAGAGGCTTGATGGTGATTGCCTGTCAGTTTTGAGTTCTACAAAAGTTAGACTGTAGAGATCCGGGTGCTGAATCCTGTGTTAGGGGATTCTGGACCGAAAGTGTCTCCTCATTAAGGAAGGTCTGTGGCAGAGACAGTACTTTATTTTGTGCACCATTCCTGCTGCTAGGCCAGTGAGAGGGACCTATCTGGTTGAGCAATACCCATTCTGGCTAGAGTGGCGAAGAGAATTTTTCTGGAAGCAGGAATGTTTCCTAAATGAGGTTATGCACCTGAACCTATCTACCTTTTTACCCTTCCACCCCTTCAACCACTTGTTCTTTCTTTACCAAGTTCTGCAAATAGATCTTAAAAAAAGAAGTGTAAAGTGTGGACATTGAACTTTTTCAGCTCTCTTCTACTACCCTGGACAGCGAGAAAATAGAGGTAACATGCCGCCCAAAATACTCAGCAGCTCCTGCGGGGGTAGTGCTACACTAATATCTGGGGAATACAACTTCACTTGCATAGTCTAATTGCCTTTAGTAAACCCACCCAACTGTGTAGACAAATGAAGAGGATGGCCCGGATTTTAGGCTGGCTTCACAAATATTCAAATTGGATGTGTAACCGACTCTCAATAGGGGCGGTTCACACAACTCAGGAGTGGGAGTGACAAAAATGTGGATCTGATTTGCACCTAAATCGGTGAACTGGGACGGACCGGGCCCCATTCTGTGAACCCTGGCCGCAGCATATGCAAACCCAGTCCTAAAGGCTTCCCAATTATGTCCACATTTTCTGTGAAGCACTTTACAAACCATGCATCCAAAAAACAACAGTCTAATAGTTTGAAATTGACCAACCCTTGTGGTGACTGTAAGGCTGCGTACATATGATCGGATATGTCCACTGAAACTGGTCCGCCCTAGCGGAAAGTTTTTTCCAGTGGACAAATTTCAAAACATGCTTTGAAATTTGTCCGCTGGAAACCTGTCCGTCGGACATGTCCGCTGGTTAGTACGCCTAACCAGCGGACATAAATCTCCCGCATGCGTCAAATCCATTCCATTCCATCCATTTTACTTCCTGGAGTGGTGACGTGGCGGCGTCAACGTCACCGTCACGTCACCACGTCCTCAGTCCGAGGGGATTTTCGTCCGATGGTGTGTACATGCCATCGGACCAAAATCAGAGGAGACATGTCCGCTGGAAATGGTCCGTCGGACATGTTTCAGCGGACATGTCTCCTCGTCTGTACGCGGCCTAATAGTTTCCTTTTTTCATTCCATTTTTCCTGACAGTTGTATGGTGACAATGCTGTACTGTATGTGTAGGGAATCAGCATTGTAACCGTATCTGCTCCCCTGGTTTTGACTAAAATCAGCCCCCCTCCTCATCTCCATTACACAGTTATTCAGAATTCACAGAACATAGCTGAGAAGGATGTTGATGAAATGCAGAGGAGCTTAATTAAGAGTTAATGGTTTGTTTTGTCTAGGGGAGAAAAGAACAGGTTTACTTACCTGATTTTACACTCCCCAGGAGGTGGCGCTCCCCCACGATCTTGTATTAAACTGTCTCTCAACCTCCTCACATTCAGTGCATGGCTTTATACCCTGCTCAGGTCTTGATGAAGCCAGGAATCTAGACCAGTGGAGAGTGGGGATGCAGACACTATAGGAACTGGTCTAGCTGCGAGGAATGGGGAATTGGGAAAGTAAATCTACTTGTATTATTCTCCTAGACATAAATAAGCAATTAACCCTTGCAATGCAGGCTAAGCCCCACAGGTTAACACATGTTACATCTACTGAAGACTTTAACAGCTCCAAAAAAAGTAGGCAATTTGGTCCTTTATCTTTATTTTTTTATATTCCTGCAGAACTTTCATTATAGCTTTATCGCAGTTTTTTGAGTGTAGGTTCACTGTAAAGGCTATAGGAAAACGGTTGTAGAATCTGGTACTGTTATTGTCACACAAAGTGAAGTCAGTAGCCTCTAGTAAAGAATCAGCTACAGGTAATGGCGGAGGCAATAATGAAATTAGCAAGGAAACAGAAATATACGTAAAATGTGAAAACACACTTTACATGTTCTGAGATTTTCTATCAGAATACTTTTAGCTAGCACTTTTAGTATGCACACATACTTGGCAGTAATAATAATCATAATAATAATAATATTAAGAATGATTTATATGGCAGCTGCAATCTGACTATTGACATTTAAACGTTCTAAGGCACATTGTCATGTGGTATTACATTTAATTATCTAGGTGGGAAATTTAAGCATGCCTCTCTGTTCCTATGTCTTGTACACTGTCTCATCTAATGATTGGGAACCAATCAGTGTAGTTCCATTCATGTGATCACCATGACATTCAGTCATGGTGATCATAGGCAGACTGGAGGTTCTTTCATAAAATAAATCTCTTGAACCTGAAAATGGCAATGTGCCTCTATTTTATGACAAATACAAACCCACTTTAAAAACCTTAGACATTAAAAGTGTTTGCAAAGATATCCTTCTTCAAAAAAGAACAAAAGGCTATCTACAAGTATTGGCCTAGTAATGTTCACCTGTTAGGTGTTGCCATAATAACCAGAAAAATGCATACACAAAATAAGCCACTGTAATCCAATGGGTAGAGCCCACTGAATAGGGTGAAAAAGCAATGGCAAAGAAGGCTTAATATTATTGAGCTAAATATTGACTTTATTGCAAAAATATTGCAAAACCACATTTCTATTTACACTGAGCAAAATTAAAAACACAACACTTTTGTGTGTGCCCCCCATTTATCATGAGCTGAAGATCTACGATTTTTTCTATGTACACAAAAGGCCTATTTCTCTCAAATATTGTTCACAAATCTGTCTAAATCTGTGTTAGTGAGCACTTCTCCTTTGATGAGATAACCCATCCACCTCACAGGTGTGGCATTTCAAGATGTTGATTAGACAGCATAATTATTGCACAGGTGTGGCATAGGCTAGCCACAATAAAAGGCCATTCTAAAATGTTCAGTTGTATCACACAGCAAAATGCCACAGATATCGCAAGTTTTGAGGGAGCGTGTAATTTGCATTCTGACTGCAGTAATGTCCACCAGAGCTGGCCTTGAATTGATTGTTAATTTCTCTACCATATATTGTCTCCAAAGGCGTCTCAGAGAATTTGGCATTACATCCAACCGGCCTCACAACCGCAGACCACGTGTAACGACACCAGCCCAGGACCTCCACATCCAGCATATTCACCTCCAAGATCGTCTGAGACCAGCCACCCGGACAGCTGCTGCAACAATCTGTTTGCATAACCGAAGAATTTCCACACAAACTGTCAGAAACCATCTCAAGAAAGCTCATCTGCATGCTCATCGTCCTCATTGGGGTCTCCATCTGACTGCAGTTCGTCATCGTAATTGACTTGAGTGGGTAAATGTTCACATTTGATGGTATCTGACACTTTGGAGAGGTGTTCTCTTCATGGATGAATCCCGGTTTTCACTATACAGGGCAGATGGCAGACAGCATGTATGTGTTGTGTGGGCGAGCGGTTTTCTGATGTCAACGTTGTGAATCAAGTGGTCCACAGTGGCAGTGGGGCTATGGTATGGGCAGGTGTATGCTATAGACAACAAACCCAGGTGCATTTTATTGATAGCATTTTGAATGCACAGAGATATGGTGATGAGATCCTGAGGCCCATTGTTGTGTCATTCATTCACGACCATCACCTCCTGTTGCACCATGATAATGCATGGCACATGTTGCAAGGATCTGTACACAATTCCTGGAAGCTAAAAACATACCAGTTCCTGCATGGCCAGCATACGCACTGGACATGTCACCCATTGAGCATGTTTGGGTTGCTATGGATTGGCATATACGACAGTGTGTTGCAGTTCCTGCCAATATCCAGCAACTTGGCACAGCCATTGACGAGGAATGGACCAACATTCCACAATCAACAACCTGATCAACTCTATGTGAAGGCGATGTGCTGCACTGCGTGAGGCAAATGGTGGTCACACAAGATACTGACTGGTTTTCAGACAACCCCCGCCCCCCCAATACAGTAAAACTGCACATTTTAGAATGGCCTTTTATTGTGGACAGCCTGAGCCACACCTGTGCAATAATAATGCTGTCGAATCAGCATGTTGATATGCCACACCTGTTAGATGGATTGATTATCTCAGCAAAGCAGAAGTGCTCACTAATAGGGATGAGCCGAAACCCCCCCCCCCCATTCGGTTTTCACCAGAACCTTTGTACGGACCGAACGTTCGTGCAAACATTTAGAACACCATTGACGTCTATGGGACTCGAATGTTCGAATTCAAAAGTGCTAATTTAAAAGCCTAATATGCAAGTTATTGTCGTAAAACGTCTTTGAGAACCCGGGTATTTCCCTAGGGAACATGTATCAATGGAAAAAAAGTTTAAAAAAAACGGTTGTTTTTTTCAAGACTCCATTGATACATTTTTCCTCGGGCACGACCCAGGTTCTCAAAGACGTTTTCACAGGCATACTATAGACACCCAGCAGGTACAATATTTAAATTAATTTTTCCTTTTTTTTTTCTAATTTAAGCATCATTAAAATCACTGCTCCTGAATCAGGAGCAGTGAGTTTAATGATGCTTAAATAAAAAAAAAAATCCTTTAAATATTGTACCTGCTGGGTGTCTATAGTATGCCTGTGAAAACGTCTTTAAATAGCACAATCACCTGTCTGCCTGTAAATTAGGAAGAACTGATCTAGCTAAACTATACAGTGTATAAATATATTTACAACACCTGGGATGTATATATATCCTCTACACACTGTAACATTAACTGACTAGCCTGCCTGCCTGCCTGCTCTATCTACCTGCAAAAAATGACACTCTCTCTGTCTCTCTAACCACCGCCGCAACACACTACGGAAGGCCGACCTGCAGGTGGCCTTTTATAGTGTGGGAAGTATACTAAACCCCCTGAGCCATAATTGGAAAGAGCCATCCTGACTTTGGCCAATTATGGCTCTCCGTTTTTTTGCAAGCTGTGATTGGCCAAGCATGCGGGTCATAGTGCATGCTTGGCCAATCATCAGCCAGCGATGCCGCAGTGAATTATGGTCTTTAAAACGTAACTCGAATTTGGCGCGAACGACACGTTCTGTTCGTATTTCAACGAACGATCGAACATACAATGTTTTGAGTCGAACATGAGTTCGACTTGAATACGGAGCTCATCCCTACTCACTAACACAGATTAAGGCCGGGTTCACTCTTGTGCAAGAAATGCTTCGACATTGGAAGCTCATGTCGCATGACATGTGAAAATCAATGTTTCTCTATAAGAGCCATCTTTACTGGTCTGACACAAGTTGGTCCGACTTTGAAAATGCTCCTTGCACTATTTTTGTCCGACTTTGATCCTACTTCAGCCCATTGAATATCTCTGAACTCAGGTCAAAGTTGGATCGCCCTCTTAACTGATCTGACTTTTCCATGTGACTTGTGCTCTGGTGATCTTGAAGGGGAACTCCATGCCAAATAAAAAAAAAAGGGCATGGGTTCCCCCTCCCAGAGCATACCAAGCCCTTCGGTTTGGTATGAATTTTAAGGGTAACCCCCATGCTGAAAAAAACTGTGGGGTAGGGGATGGGGTGTCCCCCCAAAATCCATACCAGACCCTTACCTGAACACACAGCCCAGTAGGTCAGAAAGGGGGATGGGGACGAGCAAGCTCTTCTTTTTTTTAAAAAATACTTTAATATCCATAGTATGACTGCAAGTTCCCCTTCAAAGGAAAATCTTATATGCTAATTTTATGTCTGTCTTTATGTAACCCTTATTATTTCCAGTAAATATTATAAACTATTTCCAAAATCTAAAATTCACATCAGTTGATCATTTTATTCCTTGCATTTGTTTCTATATTGATGGGAATTTTTTTTCCTACATTTCCTCCCGTAACTTACAAATAAGTTTGTGTGATTTTCTTCTACTTATGCACAACAGTTTTATACACTTCTTCTTACTTTATGTCCCAGAAAACTAATGCATACAAAGTAGCTATCTAAAGCACTCATCTAATCGGATGATATTACTGATATAAGCCAGAAATGAGAGGCAGTTGGGAGCTATAATGTCTTTATCTGCAAGAATCAATGTTTAGGACATATTATCTAAAATATAACAGATGATTAAAAGTAATTCCAATATAATCAGTATAAAGACTAAGGAGCAATTAATTTTGTGTTCATAAATGAAATGCAGGAAAATTAAGAGGAAAGATAAAATACACAGGGGATTTTTTTGCATGTATGAAAATCTGGCCATTTTTTCCTATGCAGTTCTGTGAGTAATCTGAAATAAATAATATTATATGTGTGTTAAATTAAATTTATATATTCATCAGAGTATCATTATTATGCTTTCTGTTAGAGAGTTAAAGTGTTACTAAACCCACAACAGTAAAATCAGTCTGTATATGCAGTAAAGCATGCTTGTTATACTCACTGTGGAACCTAAGGGGTTAATCATGTTTATTGTGTAAAAAGGCTGCTTGATCCTATCTTCTGTGATCTTCCCCTTCTTCCAAAGTCCCCAATCCATCTCTTGATGGTACAGAGCCTTGTGGACACTCTGCACATGCTCAGTTTGTCGTCTATTTCTAGAATTTTTTTGGGGGGAAAATGAAAACTCCTCCTACAAGCACATTGGTATACAATGTTCATTCATTTATTTTGCTAATTAATTTACATATTGAGCACTCACTTTGGGATATCTAGTCAGGGTTCCTATGCACTTTTTATACAGTTAGTCTTATTGTTGATGCTAGCAGCTTTTGTATATTTCAATAGCGCAACCTTATTTCCCCTTTTTTTTATCCTACCAGCTTTAACCAGTGCACTGATAGGAGTCACAAGACTGTTCTAGACTGCTGATGAGAAAATATATTTAGCAGTTTATATTTACTAAAAGTGTACAGGGGCGGACTGACAACTCATGGGGCCCCCGGGCAATAGAAAATTATGGGGCCCCTGGGCATACTGATGGCCACCAAGCCAGGAGGCAGTTCAGAGGTGGGGCAGCTAAAATTTCAGGATTTTCACATCAAAAGCATGTCAGTTTCGGGCATATCGGGGACAGATGGAAAAAAAAAAACAGATTTTTACATACTGTCCTTGGTTTTACGGAGCCTGGCAACCCTAATGGGGCCCTCTAGTGGCATGGGGCCCTCAGGCAGTGCCCGAGTGACTCAATGGTCAGTCCGCCCCTGGCTGTGTACTGTAGAAGATCAGATGTAGTGAATGCATGGTCATGGGTTTAGCAAGTAACATTTTAAATATTTTAAACTGTGTAATTTCAACTAAGTACTCAGGAAGTATATACACAGACCTGTGTATATATAAGTTTTTCAAGCTTCAACTTAAAATGTTTTTTCTTCCTCATTAATTCAGCCAAGATTCTTGTTCTCTTCCAAATAATTTCTTAACAGGGTGTATGTTCTTCCATGGCAGGTATTAATGCTAAAGGTTCATTATCATGGTGTGGTACAGCACTGAAATGTCTTTGTCCCACACTTTTTGTTGAGTGGGGGTTGGCTAGCAATTTCTCAAGTGCTTGTTAACTGAGACTTATAATACCCCAGGGTAATGATAGGTAGCTTGCATACCAAGCCATATATATTCCAAAATACCTTAGTTATATGATCTAAATAATGTTTCTAAAATGTCTTTAGTGAACCTTATCATGCAATACCCATATCTCTCTATTAAAAAAAAGCCAATGGCTCCCGCTGCTGTCAAGTGTCAATCACAGCCAGTGTTGAGGGAGCAGGGGGTGGGGCAAAGCCCGCTTTGTGTGTCTTATGGATACATAGAGCAGAGCTTGAGAACGAGCATGCACGAGTGCCACCATAGCAAGTGGCTTGCTGTGGGGAAACTCCCTGGAGGGGAGGAGCCAGGAGCTCCGGCAGGGGACCTGACAAAATGAGGATTTGGCTGATCTGTGCAAAACCATTGCACAGAGCAGTAAGTTTGCATGTTTATTATTTGAATTAAAAAAAAGGAACCTTTACAATTATTTTCAGTTTTAAAGTACATTTATACTTTAGGAGTCACCTTGCTCATGTAGGGTAAAATGACAGTATCTCTGCAAAGGCACCCCAACCAATTATAATCACCTTATCTTTGTTCCCTCGCTGCTCTTTCTTCTGTCTCAGCTGACAACACTACATTATGCTTCCAGGTATGAAATTGTTTTCTTTTTGACAGTGCTGGAGCCTAGCAACCAATCTTTAAGCTTGTGCACTGTCAAATGACCAAGAGATTGATGTCACCACTACCCCTGTTCACCAATAATAGTGATTTTAGTGCCACCTATGACAGAAAAAGGTGCAGTGAGTGAATGAAGTCAAAGGTGAGTAAAACGTACAGTGGTAAAGACAGGCCTTTACAAAGACACTATCCAGGCTGGCTCATGCCTGCTGTGTAGATTCCTTATTCATTGCTGTGGTAAAACCATTGTTGGAATCAACATTTGACAGTTTTTTTTATATAAATGAATGAAGAACCTACTGCATACATTATCTCACAGAAGTGAGTACACCCATCACATGTTTGTAAATATTTTATTATATATTTTCATATGACAACACTGAAGAAATTATACTTTGCTTCAACGTAAAGTAGTGAGTATACAGCTTGTATAACAGTGTAATTTTGAGGTCCCCTCAAAATAACTCAACACACAGCCATTAATGTCTAAACTGCTGGCAAAAAAGTGAGTACACCCCTAAGTAAAAATGTCCAAATTGGGCTCAGTTAGCCATTTTCCCTCCTCGGTGTCATGTGCCTTGTTAGTGTTACAAGGTCTCAGGTATAAATCGGGATCAGGTGTGTTAAATTTGGTGTTATTGAAAGTTATATACTGTACCTTCCCTGCCCATGGTTGCTAGACCACGTGTCTGTGGTCAGATGTATCTTGGCACCGACACTGTGTGTCAGAGATACATTCACTTGCCACTGAACATGGCCATATAGCTCTGGGATGCCCTTCTGTGAAAAAAAAATCATTTTGGTAGTGTTCCAATGGCCTCCGAGTCCACCAGTTTATATGGCAGCAGTTAGCGGGCTATCTGTTCCGACAAGCCATCGGTCAACCGTTGGACAAGAGAGTTATCCTGCGTCATCATTTTTTTTACGATCAAACTTTTGGGCCACGGAAGCCTGCCTTTTTGCAGAAAAATGTGAGAAGGGGAAGGTCGAAGGTGGAGTGGAGGACAAATGTGAGCATAGAGGGGAAGGAGAAGAAGAAGGAAAAGAGGCTGGACGGTGAGAGCCTGGTGTGTGGCTTTGTGGGTTCTGATGGCGTTGCTCCCACTGAGCTCAGAGATGGGAGGCCAGGTGCCTTCTTAAGGCGGTCGTCCCTAGGTGAGTGTTGGGCTTACCACGACTTATGACTGCAATGACAACACTTCTGTCTGCAGCGGACACGTTAAAAAAAGCCCACACTGCTGAGCCATGGGCCGGCGTCCTGGGAGCGTCAGATGTGACCGTACATGGTTGATGGCTCGATCCTGATACATTAGGAGTCTGGTTTGTCCCTCCTGTGCAATGTAAGTTCGGCCTGCTTATCCTCCCTATCTGCTGGTCCATCTCTCCCTCTGAACTCCCCTCCTCTTCCTCTCTTGTGGGCACCCATGTGACGCCTGTAGACACGGCATCATCGACGTCACCTTCCCCATCACTAACAGTAGAGATCTTGGAGTAGGCAGCAACAGCAGGCACCAACCTTCTTGAACTGATCTGAGTACTGTCGTCAGACTGCTGAGTGCCAGCTGTTGCTACCTCCTGCTACAGTGATGTTTTGGACTCTGGTTCATTCTTGAGTTTTTATGACTGTTTATATTAGTTTCTCTGACACCAAGAGCTAAGAAGGTAACATGGGAGGGACCTCAAACACAGTTTTTGATTGACAGCCTCAGCTCTGTTTCTGCGTGGAGGAGGGTGTGTCTCTTCCCTCCAATCAGCTCTCAGAGCTTCTTGAAGCATGTAAGTGCACCTCCCCACTTCTTTTATTAAGTCTGTGAAAAATCTTCTTCATCTCTGAGTCTCACAAGGATATACAGTGTATATGGCTGCAAATAAACAGGTACAACTTATGTAGGAGGATTTGTTTCACCTTTGTGTATCACCTGAGTCCAGTCACTTCATTGGGTATAGGTAAGGGTTTACAACCACTTTAATCTGCTTCTCAGTATTATATTGACCCCTAGAACGCTGTACTTATACAGTATATATGTTGAAACCAATCAGTCTTATTTTTGTAAGGCTAACTAGGAGAGGAGTCACGCCTTTTTCAAGAATACAAGATATAGGTGGCCGAATCACTTATCCGGTTCATAATTATTCTGATGAATACCAATGTCTTGATGTTTATGGAAGATAATTTTTTGGTAGCTTGCTGTGCCCAGCGATGGTACAAAATACCAGTCAGTACAGAACACAGTGGTTGGAATAGTGCACTGTGATTTAAAGGAAAAAAAAAAAAGAGTTTTGATGTTATTTACCAAAGATAAAAAATATTTTACTTGCAGACAACACAGAAAACAAGCAAAAAATGTTGTCTTAGTCATCCTAACCTCTCATTGTATGATACTTTTTTCTCTGTCCCTGCTCACTAACACACATTTATGCTCTCTGGATTCAATTGTTTTACAAAATACACTTTAAAATAACACATGAAAACAATGTTTATAACTGTTATTCAAGGTTAAGGTAGTGATAGAACAAATTCCTCAAACACTGCAAGAAGAAGAACACTATAAAGTGGTTCTACTGCTATAAACTGGTTGAGGTATGCAGAGGTCAGAGAGACTCTATACGATATGTTAGATGATAGCATTTAATTTTATATTTCCTATTTTTATTCTAGGTTCCAAAATCTCTAAAATGGTATATAGGCTTTAACGTGTTGATGTATATCAAAAGTTAATTTCTTATTTATTTTTTAATTGGTGGCTGTTTTGTTTCATGCTTTATGCATTGACATACCTCCTTAGACCAAGTCTGTCTTGACAGTGTGGTCACCTGCTGACTTAGCATCACCACATGCAGTTTAAAGGGGTTGTAAAGGATTTTTTTCTCTCTTAACAGCTTCCTTTATCTTAATGCAGTGCTGTTTTTATGTCCTCATTGTTCGTTTTTTGCTCTCAAGTTGCTGTTATTCTTCTCTGATCTCCACACTTCCTGGTTGTCTGTTTCTTGATAACCACAGTGCTGGGAGCTTTCTCTCTGTGGTCACTAATCAAGGAGGAGTGTTTACTGTGTGTCTAAAACCCCACAGCACCAATCAGTTTTGTTTTCCAAACCATCACTGCCCTGTATTGGCTCTGTGGCTCTGTAAAGCACAGGCAGGAAACAACATGCAAAAACGAAACTAGAAACTGCAGGTACATTATATGATTGATTTTTATCTATTTTTAATCATTTTTAAAAGGAATCAGTTAACTATTATGTCTCTATACCCTGTAAACAGTCATTGCAGCAAAAACTTTTTTTTTATTTACAACTCCTTTAACTCTTCAGTAAGGCACAGATGTTAAACCCAGCACAATTTTACTTAACCACTTCAATACTGGGCACTTTCACCCCCTTCCTACCAAGACCAATTTTCAGCTTTCAGCGCTCTCGCATTTTCAGTGATAATTGCGTGGTTATGCAACACTGTACCCAAATGAAATTTTTATAATTTTGTTCACACAAATAGAGCTTTCTTTTGGTGGTATTTATTCACGACTGAGTTTTTTTTATTTTTGCGATATAAGCAAAAAAATAGTGGAATCTTAATTAAATCCAATCAAATCAAATTGTGTCATACATTTAAGCCAACACACATATTCTGCTATATGATATTGGCAAAAAAAATCCTGTTAAGTGTATAATAATTGGTTTGTGTGATCACAGACATATGTATGCAGATGATCATGTACAGATGTGCGCAAGTGATCACGAACATATGTGTGCAGGTGATCATTAGGACATATGATTTTACTGTTACATATGTGGGGGACAGGTGTTTTTACTGTGTGTGGACATGTGTGTGTGGACATGTGTGTGGGGTAGGGTTGAGCGAACCCGAACTGTAAAGTTCGGGTTCGTACCAAACTTTCGTTTTTTTGACCCGGACCCGAACCCGAACAATTTTCTGAAAGTTCGGGTTAAGGTTAGGTGTTCGGCTATGTAATGGCGCGCTGCAGGGCAGCCAATCAGCATTTCTTTTACTTGTGTGACCTAGAAGCCATCACAGCAATGCTTACTAATGGCATGGCTGTGATTGGCCAGTGCAGCATGTGACCGAGCATGTGACCCAGCCTCTATATAAGCTAGAGGCACACAAATGCTCGTCACTCTGCTTTAGCTAGGGTAGGCTGCAGCTGCTCTCAGGGACAGATTTAGATAGAATTTTCCTGCTTCAGAAATCAAATTACAATACTCAGCGATCGATCTACATAGCATTAGCTACATTAGGGAAAGGTTCCTGATTGTGCTTATAGGGAGAGAATTAGTTAGGAGTCAGTCCTACTTCACAAATCTAATTGCAGCAGCACTGCATATGTTTCTGTCAGATACTCTGCATATTGCACCAGCAATGCATATGTTCCTGTCAGATACTCTGCATATTGCACCAGCACTGCATATGTTCCTGTCAGATACTCTGCATATCGCACCAGCACTGCATATGTTCCTGTAACATACTCTGCATTAGCTACTGTAGGGAAAGGTTCCTGATTGTGCTTATAGGAAGAGAATTATATAGGAGTCAGTCCTACTTCACAAATCTAATTGCAGCAGCACTGCATGCAATGTATGTTCCTGTGAGATACTCTGCATATTGCACCAGCAATGCATATGTTCCTGTGAGATACTCTGCATATTACACCAGCACTGCATATGTTCCTGTCAGATACTCTGCATATTGCACCAGCACTGCATATGTTCCTGTAACATACTCTGCATTAGCTACTGTAGGGAAAGGTTCCTGATTGTGCTTATAGGGAGAGAACTATATAGGAGTCAGTCCTACTTCACAAATCGAATTGCAAAAAACTGCATATGTTACTGTGAGATACACCCTTTATATACTTTTATACTTTTCTTCTATTGTGCTATTCCAAAAACAAACATTTAGATGAACAATAAAACAGTGTTTCTCAGTGTTTCCTGCATATCTGTAGGTGTGATATAAACACCTTAGCTAGTGTTCTTCTATTGTTGTATTCAAAAAACACCCATTTAGGGCAAAAAAAAATATTTTACAGTTTTTCCTCCAGTGTTTGCAGTCTTGCCTGCATATTTGTACGTGTGAGATACACACTTTACATACTGTTTTCTATTGTGCTATTCCAAAAAACAATTATTTTGGGCAACATTTTTTTTGGTGCGTTTCCTGCATATCTGTAGGTTTGAGATAAACACTTTGGGCCAGATCCACATAGATGGGACGCCCGCATGGTGAGTCCCATTTATTTTGCGTCGCTGTAAATCACAGCGGCGTATCCTTATCCTGAAATAAATGCCGCTGTAACTTACGGTGGCGTAGCGTAAATGGGACGCCGTTCCCGGGTGTAATTCAAATTGACTAGGGGGGCTTTTATTATAATTATGAATGACCCGACGCAAACAACGCTTTTTTTTAACTGCGCATGCGCCGGCCGTGGACGTATCCTAGTGCACATGCATGAAATCATGCCGCAAATAGTCAATGAAACGACGTGAACGTAACTTAGTCCCAAGCCCATTCTGGATCGTCGTAAGCAAACAACGTAAACGACGTCCAAAACGACGCGGTCCCGACATCCATACTTAACATTGGCTGCACCACCATATAGCAGGTCTACATTTACGCCGGAGATACACTTACGCAAACCCCGTAAACGCTGCTCGATCGTTCGTGGATCGCCGTATATACCTCATTTGCATATTTAACTTGGACGCGCCCCTAGCGTCCAGCGTAACTATGCACCTTAAATACGACGGCTAAAGCCGTCATATCTAAGCTAGAGGCCGGCGTATCATGTTTTCTGGATAGAAAACAATGATACGCCGGCGGGAAATTTGAATTACGCTGGTGTATCTATAGATACACCGGCGTAATTTCTTTGTGGATCTGGCCCTTTAGCTAGTTTTCCTCTATTGTTGTTTTAAAAAAACATACATTTAGGGCAAGATCCTACATTTGAGAAAAATTAGGCGAACGTCAAATAAGGGACGTGGCCGCGGTCGTGGTGCTGCTGGTGAAGCTCCTGTTGCAGGGAGAGGACGTGGTCGATCTGTGCCAGCTACACGCACAAGTGAAACACCTTTCTCAGGTGTGAGTAGGCGACAGAGTCTGCAGCGGAATTTGGTGGGGGCTAATCCGGCTCTACGAATGTTGAGGCCAGGAGCAGAACAGGCAATAGTAGACTGGGTTGCTGACAGTGCCTCCAGTTCCTTTACATTGTCTCCCAACCAGTCTTGTGCCGAAATATCGGAGTTGGCACCTGCAGCCGATGCCCATCAGTCTTTCACCTCACCCCCTTGCAAATCAGCCAAGCAGTCTGAGCCCCAAATCATGCAGCAGTCTCTTCTGCTTTTTTTATGACTCTTAGCATGTTTTCCCAGGGCCATCCACCTAGCCCTGCCCCAGAAGTGGAAGAGATTGAGTGCACCGATGCCCAACCACTTATGTTTCAAGATGAGTACATGGGGGGACCATCACAGCACGTCTCGGATGATGAAGAAACACAGTTGCCAACTGCTGCTGCTTTCGCATTTGTGCAGACCGACAAGGAGGGCAGTGGTGAAGACTGGCTGAAAGATGATGTGGTGGACGATGAGGTCCTCGACCCCACATGGAATCAACCTCATGCAGATGACCCATGTAGTTTGGAGGAAGAGGCGGTGGTCGCACAGAGCCACCAGCACAGCAGAAGAGGGAGCATGGTGCCAAAGCAGAGCGTCTGTCCCCTAGACAGTACGCCTGCTACTGCCCAACACAGAAAGGGACTGAGCACACCAAAGCCAGGTCCAAGGAGTTCCCTAGCGTGGCAGTTCTTCACACAATGTGCTGATGACAAGACACAAGTGGTTTGCACGCTGTGCAATAAGAGGCTGAAGCGAGGCATAAACCTTCTCAACCTGAGCACAACCTGCATAACCAGGCATCTAAGTTGAAAGCACGAGCTGCAGTGGAGTAGACACCTCAAAAACCAAGAAAGGTCTCTGGCTCCTCCTGCTTCCTCTTCTGCTTCAGTCTCGGGCCTCTCGGCCTCTTCATCCACCTCTGTAGTGACAGTGCCACCTGCCACCCCACAATTAGAGGACTGGCAAGCAACACTACCACCTTGGTCACCAAACGTCTCCACAATGTCCCATGGAAGCATTCAGCTCTCTATCTCCCAAACACTGGAGCAGAAGAGGAAGTACCCCCCTACCCACCCACGATCCCTGGCCCTAACTGCCAGCATTTCAAAACTCCTGGCCTTTGAAATGCTGTCATTCTGTCTGGTGGAGACACAGAGTTTTAAAAGCCTGATGGCATTGGCTGTCCCACAGTACGTCATGCCCAGCCGCCACTACTTTTCCAGGCATGCCATCCCTTCCCTGCACAACCAAGTGGGGGACAAAATCAGGTGTGCACTGCACAACGCCATCTGTGCCAAGGTCCATCTAACTACAGATAGGTGGACCAGTAAGCATGGTCAGGGACGTTATATCTCCCTAACAGCGCACTGGGTAAATGGCTGGGCCTGAGGCAGATAGCAGTTTGGTGCATGTCCTTCCACCACCGCCTCCTCATCCGGTCAGCGTAACACATTCACCACCAACTTCAGCACAGCCATGGGTAAACGCCAGCAGGCAGTTTCTAAAACTTTTTTTTTTTTGAGGGAAAAACCCCACACCGTGCAGGAGTTGTGGAGGGACATGGAACAACAGACCGATGAGTGGTTGGTGTCAGTGAGCCTCAAGCCGGGCCTGGTGGTGTGCGATAAAGAGCGAAATCTCGTAGCAGCTTTGGGCATAGCCGTTTTGACACACATCCCTTGCCTGGTGCATGTGCTGAATTTGGTGGTGCAGAGGTTCCTTAAAACTCACCCCAATATGCCACAGCTGCTGCATAAAGGGGCGGGCCGTCTGTACGCACTTTAAGCGTTCTGACCCTGCTGCTGCTCACCTGGCAGCGCTGCAGCGTAACTTCGGCCTTCCCGCTCACCGCCTCATATGTGACGTGCCCACAATGTGGAACTCCACCTTGCACATGCTGGCCAGACTGTGCGAGCAGCAGCAGGCGATAGTGGAGTTTCAGCTGCGGAACACACGCATGAGTTGCTCTGCGGAACAGAACCACTTCACCACCAATAACTGGGCCTCCACACGAGACCTGTGTGCCTTGTTGCGCTGCTTCAAGTACTCCACCAACATGGCCAGTGCCGACGACGCAGTTCTCAGCGTGACTATCCCAGTTCTATGTCTCCTTGAAAAAACACATTGGGTGATGATGGAATAGGATGTGGCACAGGAGGAGGAAGAGGAGGAGGAGGAGGAATCAGGATTATTTCCAAGGCTTTCAGGGCAGTCATTCACAAGTGGCTCCAAGGGTGGTTTTCTGCACCAACAAAGGCCAGGTACACAATTGTCCAGCAAGGGCACAGTTCTGGAGGATGACGAGGTGGAGGATGAGGAGGAGGAGATGGAGGAGGAGGAGGAGGAACCATGTTCACATCAGGGTGGCACCTAGACCAGCTCATGGCCAGCACTGGTGCGTGGCTGGGGGGATACAGAGGACACAGATGATACACCTCCCACAGAGGACAGCTTTTCGTTGTCTCTGGGCAGTCTGGCACACATGAGCCATTAGATGCTGCAGTGTCTCCGCAGCGACTGCCGTGTTTCGCACATTTTAACAGGTGCTGATTACTGGGTGGCCATGCTGCTGGACATCCTTTACCAGGACAATGTACCATCCTTAATTCCCTCACTGGAGTGTGATCGCAAGATGCGTGAGTACAAGCGCACGCTGGTAGACGTGCTGCTGGTGCAATTCCTACCTGACAGCAGGGGCACAGTGGAAGCACAAGGCGAAGGCAGAGGAGGAGGAAGAGGTCACCAACACAGCAGGGGCACCGCCAGCACCTCAGAAGGCAGGGTTAGCATGGCCGAAATGTGGAAAAGCTTTGTCAGCACGCCACAACAAACAGCACCACCAGCTGATATGGAACGTTTTAGCAGGAGGCAGCATTTCAGCAACATGGTGGAGCAGTATGTGTGCACATGCCTACACGTACTGAATGATTGGCCTGCCCCCTTAAACTTCTGGGTCTCCAAATTGGGCACATGGCCTGAGCTTGCTCTTTACGCCTTGGAGGTGCTGGCCTGCCTTGCAGCCAGTGTATTGTCTGAACATGAATTTAGCACAGCAGGGGGACGTTATCACAGACAAGCGCAGCCGCCTGTCCAGAGCCAACAAGCTCACGTTCATTAAAATAAACCAGGCATACATCCCACAGGACTTGTCCATACCCTGTGCAGAATAAACATGTACACCGGCCTTATCCAGCCATTCTTGTTTTTCTGATCTTTCTAGGGTTGCCCCCTCATCCCTTTAAAAGCGAAAAACATATTAATTACACAGGTTCTCTGGCTGATTAAGGTGCTAATTAAACTCACTTGGTGCCTTATCGACATTAAATAAGCCCCAGAACCTGTGTAATTACTATGTGTTCGGGTTTAAAGGGATGAGGTGGCAAACCCTAGATCTTTCTCACTCTTTTGGGGTGTACCCTAATTTAAAAAATAAATAAATTAAAAACAAAAAGCTGTGTTGGCTACCTCGTCCTCCTCCATCGCCGCTTCCACCTACACCGCCACCTCAACCTCCTACTCCATATGGACCTCGTCTTCCTAGGTCAAATTTTTTTTTTTTTTTATTTTAATTTTTTTTATGTTATTTTACTGTAAGTAATTTCCCTATCCACATTTATTTTCAGAGTACTTGCTATGCTCTTACCGTCATGTTGCTGCCATTTGCAGCCCTCTAGCCCTTTCCCTTAGTTTTTTTTAAAGACATTTTAAGGGGAACCCCTCCGTCAATTAAAAAAAAAATGACGTGGGGGTTCCCCCCCTTCAGGTCTGGTGTGGATTTTAAGGGAAACTCCACCCCAAAAAAAAAAAAAATGGTGCGGAGTTCCCCCAAAAATCCACACCAGACCCTTATCCGAGCACGTTAACCTGGCCGGCCGCAGAAAAGAGGGGGGGACAGAGTGCAGCCCCCCTCTCCTGAACCACACCAGGCCATATGCCCTCAACATGGGGAGGAGGTCCCCATGTTGATGGGGACAAGGGCCTCATCCCCACAACCCTTGCCTGGTGGTTGTGGGGGTCTGCGGGCGGGGGGCTTATTAGAATCTGAAAAACCCCTTTAACAAAGGGGACCCCCAGATCCTGGCCCCCCCTATCTAAATTAGTAATGGGGTACACTGTACCCCTACCATTTCACGAAGGAAGTGTAAATAGTTAAAAAAAAAACACAGACACAGCAGAAAAAATTCCTTTATTAATAAAATAAAATAAAAAATCCAGCGGTGGTAATCCACTCTCAATGCGGCTCCCTGCTCCAACGTTGTCTTCTATGCAGCGACGGATGATCTCTCCAGCGACGAGTGATCAGCGGTCCGGTCCAGCGATGAGAAGATTCATCCATCCAGAGCGCAGCAGGCGAGCTCCTCTCTCCGCTGGACGGGTGGCCCTTTTTAGCTCTTTTTAGGCCCTTGTCCCCATCAACATGGGGACATCCTCCCCATGTTGAGGGCATGTGGCCTAGTGCGGTTCAGGAGAGGGGGCCACACTCTGTCCCCCCCTCTTTTCTGCAGCCGGCCAGGTGAACGTGCTCGGATAAGGGTCTGGTGTGGAAATTTGGGGTGGAGTTTTCATTAAAATCCACACCAGACCTGAAGGGTCTGGTATGGATATTTGGGGGGAACCCCACATCATTTTTTTTTAAATTGACGGTGGGGTTTCCCTTAATATCCATATCAGACCTGAAGAGCCTGTTAATGGAATTTGGGGGGACCCCCACGCTTTTTTTTTGTTATGAATGAATCCTCTCTGAATTGCCAGAGCCGACATTTCATTATAGCCGCAAAGCCGGTTTTAAATCCCTTTTTTCTTTCAGAAATGACACTTTGTGCAGGGACAGTTCTATGTATGGGAAACATGCGCTTTTTCACATGCTGACTTTACACCCTCCCTAGGTACGAAATTTAAAGTAATATTACACTTTTATTGTTTCACTTTAAGCAGTATTAAATTCACTGCTCCCGAAAAAAAAATTCTGTTTTTAAAACTTTTTTTTGCATTGATACATATTTCCTGGGACAGGACCCAGGTCCCCAAACACTTTTTAGGATAATAACTTGCATATTAGCCTTTAAAATTAGCACTTTAGATTTCTCCCATAGACTTTAACAGGGTGTTCCGCGGCTTTTCGAATTTGCCACGAACACCCCTAATTGTTCGTTGTTCGCCGAACAGGCGAAGAGGCAATGTTCGAGTAGAACATGAGTTTGACTCGAACTCGACGCTCATCCATAGTTCCTGCACTTTGCACATTATAGTTGCTCGATACACCACTTTAATCAGTATTGTTACATAAGGAAGCATTTTTTACACTCTTTTTAGCTAAACTTAAATTAGTAAACACTAAAGTCTATGTAAAGGCAATATGTTTTTGTTTTTTGTTTTGGATAGCGTGTGGAAGAGTTTGACCTTTTGTCTAGTTTTCATTGCTCTCTCTGCCCCATTTTGGAGATTCACCCTAGCTATTTTTTCTTTTGACTATTGTTGCTGAGATGGAAAATTTGGGTATATCACTAGTTTTAGAGAGAGTAAGTCTTCCAAATTAGACACCAGTTCTGGTGGCAATTATCGAAGAGAGTAATACCCCAGATTTGGGGATATTTACACTGACTTTCTGTTGTGTCTCCAGGTCAGAAGTGAAAGAAAATGATCTTAGGATACAGACAGCAAAAAATAACCTGACAAGAGTTTTATCCTCTTCTACCCAAAACTTAAAAACAAAGGGGCAGATTCACACAGAAATGGATTATCGTAGCGTATCAGAAATACACTATGCCGCCGTTTTTTACCTGGCTCTACGTGGAATTCAGGTAGATTTAGTCCAGTAAACGACGGTGGCGTAGTGTATTTCTCCCGTCGCAATCCATCTGCGCGAGTAGGGGGCGTGAATCATTTAAAATAGGCGCGTTCCCGCGGCGATCGATCTGCGCATGCTCCGTTTGCAAATTTCCCGCCGTGCATTGCGCGAAATCACGTCGTGACGTCATTCGTTGTTTAGGTAGCGTCGTTTACGGGCGATCCTAGTCCCGAACGAGTTACGTAAACAAAAATAAAAAATAAAAAAATTCGAAGCGGGAACGACGGCCATACTTAACATGGGCTACGTAACGTTAGAGCAGCAAAAAGCTGCTCTAACATTACGTACAAAAAAATAGACGAAAGCGATTGCGACGACCACTCGTATCTTCGGGAATCGCCGTAAAAAAACATTTGCATATCCCGACGCATCAAAACGACGCAAACTCCTCCCAGCGGCCGCAAATAGATGGCAGCGTAGATCCGAAGGCTTACGAAGACGTAAGCCTCTCGGATCGAAGCCCGAAGCCGCCGTATCATGGTTTGAGGATTCAAACTAGTGATACGGCGCGCGAAATTTGAAATTACTCCTGTCTAACACCAGTTAGACAGGCGTAATTGCTTTATGAATCTGGGCCAAAGGCTATACACATATTCTTACCTTAAAGAAGAAGTACAACCAAAGCTTGTTTCACTGTATTTCTCCTGTGGGTTTGTTCTGCATTCATGTGATCAGTTTTCAGCTGAAACCCACTGTTGGCTGACATCACAGAGCCAGTCAATGCTTGGGCAAGATCTCAGGATCTTCCCATATGCCTGAACCAGCACCCAGCTCAGCCTCTTATCATGCCGCTGAGAGCCTGAGCCAGCCGCTCCCGCCCCCTCCATAGCCCAGCACTCCAGTGACAGTCACAGTCACTCTACATACACCTTGAAAACAAAAAATCTCCTGCTACTTGGGATTTGGGGACTTCAAACTCTGGGACAACTCCTCCCAGGACCTCATCGCCACCACCTGCATCAATCAACTGGAATAACTAGGTCTGCAGCAACTGATAAATGCTACCATGCATGTTTCGGGTCACACCTTCATCTTCACACAAAATATGGGCATCAACATACTGGACAACACGCCTTTACCATGGACAGACTACCACGCCATCAAATTTGAAATAATTACCAACACCATCCTTTAAAACCTACACACTCAAAAATAACTAACTGGACAAGATCACAGAAAAAACTACACTCGCAACTCTTCAAAACCACACTATCCCACAAAATAGCAATGCTAAATCAAAACCACTCAATGGAAGAAACACTCAACTCCCTTTACAAAGCATTACTACAGACAAAAAAAGGTGTGGGGGTCCCCGCCAAGGGCCTCTTCCCGACAACCCTTGCCCAGTGGTTGTCGGGGTCTGTGGGCGGGGGGCTTATAGGAATCTGGAAGCCCCACTTAACAAGGGGACTCCCAGATCCTGCCCCCCCCATGTGAATCAGTATGCGGTACATTGTACCCCTACCCTTTCCCAAAAACAAATTAGTGTCATTTTAAAAAATACAGTACACAGTTTTTGACAAGTCTTTTAATAAATATCTTATTCTTCTTCTCCGCTTCTTCCTACTTTGCCCGTGTTCTTCTTCCTCTGCCTCCATCTGAGAAGATGGAGGAAGACCATAGGAAGAAGCAAAGAAGAAGAAGAAGATTTTTAATAAAAGACTTGTCAAAAACTGTCTACTGCATTTTTTAACACTACACTACTTTTTAAGTGAATGGGTAGGGGTACAATGTACCCCGTGCTCATTAACATAGGGGGGCAGGATCTTGTTAAAGGGGGCTTCCAGATTCCAATAACCCCCCACCCACAGACCCCGATAACCACGGGGAAAGGGTTGTCTGGAAGAGGCCCTTGTCCCCATAAACATGGAGGCAAGGTGCTTTGGGGCGAAGGACGCAAAGCCCCCCTGACCAAAAGCACCCATCCCCCCATGTTGAGGGCATGCGACCTGGTATGGTTCAGGAGGGGGGGGGTGCTCGCTCGTCCCCTCCCTTTCCTGACCTGCCAGGCTGAATGTTCGGATAGGGGTATGGTATAGATTTTTTTCATGGGGGTCCCCTTCGATTCCATACTAGACCCAAGGGCCTGGTATGGACCTGGGGGGATCCCACGCTGTTTTTATTCTTGATTTGTTTTCTTTAGCTGACAATTCTTTTCTTTTTTTTTTTTACATTCAGCGGGAAGCCCGCTGACAACTGATGATTCAGATTCCCAGCCCCCTCTTTAGCAACCAGCTACATACAGTGTAAAAAAAATCTGCAAAATACTGTAAAATTGTGGTAATACCGCATATCCAAAAAGGCGGCAAGCACCGCAAAAAGCACCGCAGAAACGCTCAAAAGCAACATGCATAAATGTGAATCGAGTCCTTATATTCAGTGGGTAAAAATTGTCCCTTGTGCTGCTGGTTGCTCTTTTAGTTGTATTTTAAAGTCAACTGCCCCCCATACAGGGCCGTCTTTACCATAGGGCAAACAGGGGCAGCTGCCCAGGGCCATGTCACTGTTGGGGGCCCAAAGAAACCCCCTTTGAAAAATAACAATTTTTTTTTTTTTTTTTTTAGGGGTCCGGAGGTCCCCAGGGGCGCGGAGGGCCAATTTATTTTTTTAGGGGTCCCCAGGGGCCCAGAGGCCCCCAGGGCCCCAGATGACAACCCCCCTTTTTTTATTTATTTTTAAATATTTATTTTTTATTTTTTTTATATATTTTTTTTTTATTTTTTTATAAAAGGGCCAATTTTTTTTAGAGGTCTGGAGGTCCCCAGGGGCCCGTAGTTCCCCAGGGCCCCGGATGACAACCCCCCTTTTTTAATAAAAAAAACTTGTTTTATAAAAAAAATGTATATATATCATATAATATAAATGTTATTATTATTAAAGGACCCAGAGGTCCCCAGGGCCCCGGATGGCAACCCCCCTTTTTTTTTTCTTATATATATATATATATATATATATATATTTTATTTTTTTAATTAAATTATTAAAGGGCTCAGAGGTTCCCAGGGCCCCATGTGGCAAACACCCTTTTTTTTTTTTTTTTATAAATGTTTATTTTTTTTTATTTTTGTTTATATATATATTTTTTTTTATTATTGAAGGGCCCAGAGGTCCCCAGGACCCTGGATGGCAACCCCCCCCCTTTTTTTATAAATGTTTATTTTTTAATATATATTTATTTTATTTTATTTTTTTATTAAAGGGCCCAGAGGTCCCGGATGGTAACCCCCCTTTTTTTGCAATTTATTTTTATAAAAAAAAATATTAAAGGGCCCAGAGGTCCCTAGATGGCAACCCCCTTTTTAAAAAAAAATAATATAATTGTTATATATTTTTTTTATTTCTTTTTTTTCTTTTTATTAAAGGGCCCAGAGGTCCCCAGGGCCCCGGATGGCTACACCCCTTTTTTTATATATATTTTTCTTTATTTCTTCTTTTTTTTGTAAAGGGCCCCCTGTTTCTAAATTCGCGGCAGCCCCCCCCTGCTTCTCAATTTCAGGCGGCAGCACCCCCCCCCGGTTCCCTGATCCAGGGGGCCCATGCCTGAAGCTGTGTAAGGGGCCCCATAATTCCTGATGGTGGCCCTGCCGCCCGTTAAGCCCCTGTGCTGCCCACAAATCAGGCTGAAAATCATCAGCGGCACGCAGCCAGTGACAGTACTGCTTCCCTTCCCAGTGTTTTAAAATGTACAGCACCCCTGGCTTCCCTTTAGACATGCCACTGGGTGCTGCTTGTATATAAAAGTGAATTAGAATGTGATTTTATAGTATCCCCAGTTTGCTCTTCCTGAGGCTGACTTGTTCTTAATGTCTGCTCTCAAGGTATGTCACTGTTTGCTAATCTATATTGTAAATAGAAGTTTTCTGTAGAGCGTGCCCAAAGTCTTTATAATATTTGATGATTCACTGCAGGCCTGGTCAGTGTTTTAAAAAGTTCCTGTATTTTACACATGGCATGGCATGGGGTCACAGCACCGTCTGTCCATTCTGCTTTAGCACCATGGGACCCCATGCCATGCCATGTGTAAAATAGAGGAACTCTTTAAATCACAGACCAGACCTGCAGTCCAGGCTGAGTAAGGCCTCAGAGCACATGGCATTACTGTCTGTATTTAACTGCTTGATGGGTTTATTTTGGGCCTGACTTGTTCACATGTATGTGTTTTGGTGGCACACATTTGCGCAGGCACAGAAGCCCATTCATTTGAATGGGCCACCATGCCTGCGTTTCCTGCAAAGAAAAGCGCATGCCTCATGCAATAGGCTGCGCACACGGCACACCTATGCCCATCAAGCAATGAAATGCAGCACTGTCTGTCCATTCTGCTGTCTGCTGTGACTTATCTGCAGTTCCTGCACTGTCAAACTTGCTGCATTTTTAGACGTTTAGGTCACGCTTTTAAAAACACAGTGCGTTTGTGTGTGCAAGAAGTGCAGGTAAGTAGCATGGTGCAAAAGCAGAATGGATTTCAAGGCAACTGTATTTTTAAAATGCTGAATGCACCTTTTTTCTGCAGGAAACAAAGGCATGGCAGCCCATTCAAATCAATGGTCTACTGTGCCTGCACAAAGTAGGGCCGCCAAAACACATGCATGTGAACCAGCCAGGCCCAAAATAATCTGGAGGGGGGCCCAAAAAAAATGTTTGCCCAGGGCCCAAACCATATTAAAGACGGCCCTGCCCCCATACCCCAGTAGTGGTAATAATTTTGTGCTAAGGGGGTTACTATGACTGGCAGTGGCTGGACCGGACTCAAGTACTAGTAAAGAGTGCAGACTATGCCTACCCTTTGCACCTCTCCTCCATTCATAGAAGCTTTATGATAGTTTCCATCAATGAAAAGTGCTCCTTGAATGGAGGAGGTGGACCTTTCATTTATCTGCCTCTCCTCTGCTCATACAAGTACTTTTTATTGATGGAAACTATAGTCCACTTCCTATGAATGTAGGAGTGGGCATGGGTCAAGGGCAGGCCTATGCGGCACTCTTGATGAGTTCTACTACAAGAAAAATGCAGTCTGGGCTGTTTTGAATCCCCCTCTATCTGCAGTATTTGGAGCATGGCTGCCTATTGTTCTTTATGGGTGAAGAGAACAGTCCTGCTGTTGGCAGAAAAGTACCAGAAAAAAACACAATGATTCAGATGCTCCTTGGCATCCAATGTTATATGAATGAGGCTCTAAAGAAGGAGTTGATAATTCCTTTCCAAGGATACCGTGGTGTAATATAAGTAAGGGAAGCAGAATCCCAGGACACAAAAAAACATATACTGTACATAAATGATTAAACTTTTTCCAGAAATATAAAAAGAAAAGTAGCACTTTATTTTGTAAATTGATGCAGTATTGATGTTTTTTTTTCTCCTGGAGAAGCCTGTTTATTAGATTTCTGTGTATAATGCATATGGATGTGTGCAATACTAAAGAGTAATCTATTAGACTAGATATATTTCCTGGAACATTAACCACTTCAGCCCTGGAAGGTTTTACCTCCTTAAACCCTCATGTTTTTTCACCTTAATGCATTAAAGCAGAGTTCCACCCAAAAATAGAACTTCCGCTTGTTCCACTCCACACCCCCTTACATGCCACATTTGGCATGTAATTTTTTTTGGGGGGGAGTGGGGCCTTCAGGAGGAGTGGGACTTCCTGTCCCACTTCCTGCCTCCTGCCGAGGGGTTGGTAAGGCGATTAGGCTTAATCGCCTTATTGCAGCCCCTCCCTGTAGGCGATGGCCTAGGACACTGACAGGTCCTAGACGATCGCCTGTCCAATCAGCGGCGGGCCGCACCGCGCACGCATGCGCAGTGCGGCTCGCGCATGTGCAGTGGGTGCCCAGCCGTGAAGCCGAAGGCTGTCACGGCTGGGTGCCCACAGTCGGAATGAAGACGCCGGCCGGGGAGGGGGGGAGAGGAGCGGAGCCCCGGTCGGCGAGTCGCTGGAACGTGGAGAAGGTAAGTGAATGTTTATTAAAAGCCAGCAACTACACTTTTTGTAGCTGCTGACTTTTAATAAACATTACATTTGGGTGGAACACCCCTTTAAGGTGAAAAAACTTTTGACACTGACCGCCCCCCCCCCCCTTTTACTCACCTGAGACCTTTGTTTCCTGGGCGGAGATGTGCTCTTTCTCTGCCCGGGGTTCTCTGCTCTTGATTGGATAGATTGATAGATTGATTCCTGCCGGGGAACCCCAGAAGATGATGATTGGGGCCACACTGTGCAAAACAAATTGTATGACATGTTTGTTCTTTTAATAAACAAAAGTTTACTATGCCTTTAGACCCCTTTCACTGGATCGGTTTGAGGGCGCTATTGCGTTAAAAATAGTGCCTGCAAACCGCCCCTAAACAGCCGCTGCTGTCTCTCCAGTGTGAAAGCCTGAAGGCTTTCACACTGGAGCGGTGCGCTGGCAGGATGGTAAAAAAAGCTAGTCGCATCTTTGGATCGGTGAAGGAGCGGTGTGTATACCACTCCTCCACCGCTCCTGCCCTCCCGCTAGTGGCCGAATAGTAGGGGTGTTGAAAATGATCGCCGCATCGATGCATCGAGATTATTCCCTGCCCGATTCTGCATCGATGCGGTATTGGGCAATAATCGATTATTAATGACGTCATCGCGGCCCCTCCCCCTCCCCCGCACAGCAATGTCTTTGCTAGAAAGAAATGCCGTTGATCGGCTGGCTGCGCCTGGAACTGTCCCCTCCTTAACTCACACAACGTAGCCCTGAGCCTCGTTGCTGACCCCACCCACGATCTCCCCCTCCTCTGTGATTTGGAGCTCTGACTGGACAGTGACACTGGTCATCTCCCCGATGGGCGGTGCCGAGCTGCACGAGGAGCTGAGATACCAGACACACAGGTCACTGCACAGAGCTCACACTGCAGCTGTTGTAACATCCATGGGGTGAACCATAAAGTTGGCTTCTGGAAACTACAAACGAGCTGTGAGGAGAGCAGGGGGGGATGGAAGTGCTCCGGAGGTGAGAGATAAGCCTGTCATGCTTGATATATGGGTGAGTGTAAAGGTGGTACACCCCCCCCCCTTCCCTGCTGCAGCTATCCTGTGTGTGTGTGTGTGAACTGTGTGCCTAACACATTGGGGGCTGCACAAACTTTTAGTGTCTGATTTCTTCCTGTGATTTCCCTATTATCTCTCCCCTCTGGAACCATCTACTGATCTGCAAACAGTATATTTCTTGCTGATTGGAATGCCTCCTTTTTTTTATTTGTGCAGTGATGTTGAGCTGTTTAGTATGCAAGTTGCTGCCAAAAGACTCAATGGGTTTGTTAAAGTGATACTAAAGGGTATTCTTTTTTTTCTTTAAAATAAAAATCATACTTACCTGCTGATCTTCTGTATAATTTCTGCAGTCTCTGACTATTTCCTGTAGCATGTCCCCAGTCTCTGACCATCTCCTGTAGCATGCAAGCAGTCTCTGACCATCTCCTGTAGCATGCAAGCAGTCTCTGACCATCTCCTGTAGCATGCAAGCAGTCTCTGACCATCTCCTGTAGCATGCAAGCAGTCTCTGACCATCTCCTGTAGCATGCACGCAGTCTCTGACCATCTCCTGTATTATGCACGCAGTCTCTGACCATCTCTTGTAGCATGCCCGCAGTCTCTGACCATCTCCTGTAGCATGCCCGCAGTCTCTGACCATCTCCTGTAACATGCCTGCAGTCTCTGATCATCTCCTGTAGCATGCCCGCAGTCTCTGACCATCTCCTGTAGCATTTCCGCAGTCTCTGACCCATCTCCTGTACTATGCCCGCAGTCTCTGACCATCTGCTGTACTATGCCCGCAGTCTCTGATCCATCTCTTGTACTATGTCTGCAGTCTCTGAACCATCTCTTGTACTATGTCTGCAGTCTCTGAACCATCTCCTGTACTATGTCTGCAGTCTCTGAACCATCTCCTGTACTATGTCTGCAGTCTCTGAACCATCTTCTGTACTTTGTTTGCAGTCTCTGAACCATCTCCTGTACTATGTCTGCAGTCTCTGATCCATCTCCTGTACTATGTCTGCAGTTTTTGATCCATCTCCTGTACTATGTCTGCAGTCTCTGATCCATCTCCTGTACTATGTCTGCAGTCTCTGATCCATCTCCTGTACTATGTCTGCAGTCTCTGATCCATCTCCTGTACTATGTCTGCAGTCTCTGATCCATCTCCTGTACTATGTCTGCAGTCTCTGATCCATCTCCTGTACTATGTCTGCAGTCTCTGATCCATCTCCTGTACTATGTCTGCAGTCTCTGAACCATCTCCTGTACTTTGTTTGCAGTCTCTGATCCATCTCCTGTACTATGTCTGCAGTCTCTGATCCATCTCCTGTACTATGTCTGCAGTCTCTGATCCATCTCCTGTACTATGTCTGCAGTCTCTGATCCATCTCCTGTACTATGTCTGCAGTCTCTGATCCATCTCCTGTACTATGTCTGCAGTCTCTGATCCATCTCCTGTACTATGCCCGCAGTCTCTGATCCATCTCCTGTACTATGCCCGCAGTCTCTGATCCATCTCTTGTACTATGCCTGCAGTCTCTGAACCATCTCCTGTACTATGTCTGCAGTCTCTGAACCATCTCCTGTACTATGTCTGCAGTCTCTGATCCATCTCCTGTACTATGTCTGCAGTCTCTGATCCATCTCCTTTAGTATTTTGGGGGGAGAGCTATGCGCACTTGCGCTGCAATCGTGATGCATCGTGATGCATCACATCGAATCGTGGACTTGATAATCGTAATCGCATCGAATCGGGAGACTGGTGAAGATGCGCAGCCCTACCGAATAGTGCCGCAAAATTAGCGGTAAAGTGCTGCTAAAAATACCAGCACCTTACCGCCACCGCACCCCCCGCTCCAGTGAGAAAGGTGCCTAAATGACTAGACCATTTTTTGCGTTACAGCACTGCACTACTTTAACTGACAATTACGCAGTTGTGCGACGCTGTACCCAAATAAAATGTATGTCCTTATTTTCCCACAAATAGAGTTTTTTTTTGTGGTATTTGTTTACCTCTGCGGTTTTTATTTTTTGGCGCTATAATCAAAAAAAGAGCAACAGTTTTGAAAAAAATATGTTTTACTTTCTGCTATAAAACATAACCAATAATTTAAAAAAATAATAATTTCTTCATCAATTCAGGCTAATATGTATTCTGCTACATATTTTTGGTAGAATAAGCCCAATAATCATATATTGGTTAGTTTCCACAAAATGTAAAGGCGTCTACTAACTATGAGGAAGATTTATGGACTTTTTAATAATTTAAATTATTTTTACCAGTAATGGCAATTTTAACGGGACTGATGCCGCGTACACACGATCACTTTTTGTGATGGAAAAAAATTATGGTTTCAAAAACGTCAATTAAAATGATCGTATGTGGGCAAAACGTTGTTTTATGTCTTAAAAAAAAACAACCCAAAAAAAATTAGAACATGCTTGAATTTTTTGTGTAGTTTTTCAAAATGTCATTTTTTGTGTCATAAAAAGTGATCGTGTGTGGGCAAAACGACGTTGAAAACGATGTTTTTTCATCACAAAAAGTGATCGTGTGTACGCGGCATGAGACTTCACGGTGGACAAGTCCGACACTAAGTGACACTTTTTGGGGACCAGTGACACCAATACAGTGATCAGGTAAAAAAAAAATGCACTGTCATTATATAAATGACACTGGCAGGGAAGGGGTTAACATTGGGGCAAAACATCAGGGCGATCAAAGGGTTAAATGTTTTCCTACGGAGTGATTTCTAACTGTGTGGGAGATGGTTTAACTGGAGGAAGAGAGAGATCTGTGTTCCTAATTAGCAGGCACACAAGATCTCTCTCTTCATCTCTGACAGAACGGCGGTCTGCCTTGTTTACATAAGCCGACCGCCATTCTGCCCCGCCAGTGAACAATTAACGGTCCCAGCGGCCATCACGGCTCCCACTGTGTCAAATCACATTTGCTCCATCTTTCTGAGTAATCAATGTACATTGCAGGGATTTTACCAAGTTTTATAGCAGATGTCTACCTTTTCTGCTTTTATAATCAGCTTGTGTACTTTCAGTGTTCTAATAACAAAAGCTGCAGTGACTGCATCCAATAGATAGAAGTATTTACTCTTGTAGAACTACTCACTAAAACTGAAATTTCTACTGCAGGGGATAGATAGATAGATAGATAGACAGACAGACAGACGCTAGTAGGACTCACCAAAACTAACATTTCTATTGCAGAGGATGCCTAAAATTTGACTTGTATATTAGTTTAGAATTCTGGGAAAATCATTGAACCAATCACACAAACAAGAAATGACATTCAACAGTGTAGAAAAACTCCATGGTTTCCATATTGGATAGAATTTTATAGAAAATAACAGCACTTCAAAATGAAAAGGAAAGGCAATTTATTTATAACAATAATCTGCAACATGGTTTGTGTAGCAATTGTATATATATTTTTTTCCTATTTTTTTTATGAAAATTTGGTCACCCTTTAAGACCCAACTCCCAGTGATATAGGCTTAATACTGGGACTTAAAGGGGTTGTAAAGGTACAATTTTATTTTCCTAAATAGCTTCCTTTACCTTAGTGCAGTCCTCCTTCACTTACCTCATCCTTCAATTTTGCTTTTAAATGTTTCTTCTGAGAAACCCTCACTTCCTGTTCTTCTGTTTGTAACTCCACACAGTAATGCAAGGCTTTCTCCCTGGTGTGGAGTGTCATACTCGCCCCTCCCTTGGACTACAGAAGAGTCAGGACGCTCTCTAAGCTGCAGATATAGAAAGGAGCTGTGTGTTAGTGGGCGTCCTGACTGATCAGTCATTTACCCTAGTCAGTTCACCCCCCCTTCAGTTAGAACACACCCAGGGAACATACTTAACCTCTTCCTCGCCCCCTAGTGTTAACCTCTTCCCTGCCAGTGGCATTTTTATAGTAATCAATGCATTTTTATAGCACTGAAGCACTAAAAATGCCAATGGTCCCAAAAATGTGTCAAAAGTGTCCGAAGTGTCCGCCATAATGTCGCAATACTGATAAAAATCGCTGATTGGCGCCATTACTAGTAAAAAATATATATTAATAAAAATGCCATACAACTACCACCTATTTTTTAAACGCTATAACTTTTGCGCAAACCAATCAATAAACGCTTTTTACAATTTTTTTTTTTTTTTTATGAAAAATATGTAGAAGAATACGTATAGGCCTAAACTGAGGAAAAAAAACTTTTTTTATATATTTTTGGGGGATATTTATTATAGCAAAAAGTAAAAAATATTTTTTTTTTTTCAAAATTGTCGCTCTATTTTTGTTTATAGCGCAAAAATTAAAACCGCAGAGGTGATCAAATACCACCAAAAGAAAGCTCTATTTGTGGGGAAAAAAGGACGCCAATTTTGTTTTGGAGCAACGTCGCACGACCGCGCAATTGTCAGTTAAAGCAACGCAGTGCCGAATCGCAAAAAGTGGCCTGATCTTTGACCAGCAATATGGTCCGGGGCTAAAGTGGTTAAAGGAGGGGAACAGGCACTTCTCACAACTCCCTGTATTTCCTGAGCAAAATGTATGTTTGCTTTCTTTTCCCTCACCTCGATCATTGGAGGATCTTCACTGCACAGTTTAGGGGCTTGAGTGCAGACTTCTCTCTCATTAGAGCTGCCGCTTGCTCGATCCCGCACCTGCAGTACAGGAAGCCCATGGAGTTTACTTGCAGTAATGTAGAGTGAACTTGTGTACCCATTGGCTGAAGAGGTACAGGTTAGCTACAGGTTGCACTGCCCCCCCCCCGCTGCTTCCTCAGCCAATGGGTAGCTGAACCTTGCTCATATGTCCCTCCCCTCTGACATTACCCGGGATCCCCTGAGTCATGGCGGCATGCAGGGCAGGACTTAGGGTGGTGGGGGCCCCTGGGCTTGAGTGTTGAAGGGGCCCCCTGGAGCGAGGGGGGGATCATAGTTGTTGAGCGGGGGTGCTCATTAAAGTTGTTGAGGGGGGGCGAATTGCAGTTGTTGAGCGGGGGGGGCATTAAAGTTGTTGAGCAGGGGGGTGCGCATTAAAATTGTTGAGCGGGGGGGGTGACTCATCTGTGCACGGAATGTGTCGACTCTCTTCCCTTCAGACATCCCCACACCACCTCCGGTTCCTCCTCGGGGGAGGTTTTGCAGTTGTTGAGCGGGGGGAGTGCCTCTCACCTGTGCCGACAGCCAGGGCCACAGACTGTCATTAGCCCGGCTGTCGGCTTTCTTACCCTCAGCAGCCACAGTCCTCCACACACTGCTCTGGTTCCTCCTGCTTCCGTGCTGCCTCCTATTGCAGTGTGGAAAAATTAACCCTTTCGCGGGACTGTGGGAAGAAGCGGAAAGTGCCGCAGAATCCGTGCGTTTTGGGAGGTATGCGCACGGCCGCCATCAGGAATTTTGGGGCCCCTTACACAGCTTAAGGCATGGGCCCCCTGGAGCAGAGAACCGGGGGGGTAGCCATCCGGGGCCCTGGGGATCTCTGGGCCCTTTAATAAAAAGAAAAAATAAACCTCTGGGCCTTTTAATAAAAAAATAAACATTTATAAAGAATATAAAGAAAATGTAAATATTTTAATAAAAAAAAGGGGGGGGTTGCCATCCAGGGGCCTGGAGACCTCTGGGCCCTTTAATAATAATATATATAAATATAAAAAACATATTTTTTGTTATAAAAAATAAAATAAAAAAAGTGGGGGTTGCTGTCCAGGGCCCTGGGGACCTCTGGGCCTTTTAATAAAAAATAAAAAAATATAAACAAAAATAACAAAAATAAACATTTATAAAAAAAATAAAAAAAAGGGAGGGGGGTTGCCACATGGGGCCCTGGGGACCTCTGAGCCCTTTAATAAAATATATATATATATATATATATATATATATATATATATATATATTAAAAAAATGATTTTTTTTTTATAAAAAAAAGGGGGGGTTGCCATCTGGGGGCCCTGGAGACCTCTGGGCCCCCTATTGGGAGGGGCCCATGGGCTTGAGCCCAGTCAAGCCCAATGGTAAGTCCGGCCCTGGCGGCATGTTACTTTTCTATACAATTTGTGGAAGACAGATTGTGGCTGTGACGGCAACAGGCTGTATGGCTCCCACAGCTACACTAGCTTAGTTGCTGCACCAATGATGGGTGCTTTGGGGGATTTGGACCCCCCTGGCACACCCCGTATTTTCTCCCCTGGGCCAGGGCTGCACCCTAGGTGGTAGTGCACTCTAGGCAGCTGCCTAGTTCGCCTATTGTTAGCGTTGGCCCTGCCTGAACCTTTCCAGGACAGTCAAATATGTACCCTACTGTGGTATACAACAGTGGTCATCAACTCTGTCCTCAGGACCCACTAACAGGCCAGGTTAGCAAGATAACTGAAATACATCACAGGTGATACCATTTTCTGCTCAGTGATTGCAGTATTCTAGTCTGCATCTCCCCAAGGTAATGTATAAAATAATATATACAACCTGGCCTGTTAATGGGCCCTGCTTGAAGATACTCCAAATGGCCTGCTCTTTATCTAAGCATAACATTAGACTGAAGGGCCAACAAGATTGGAATGTTTATGGGCACTAGGGGACAACCTACAGGTATGCCTTTATAATTCAGGCAGATCAAATATGCAGCCACAAGCTGAAGACCCCTGAAACCCAAACAGTTCTAGAATGTTTGACAATGCAAAGTTAATTTCATCGTTATTTTCTTCTCCTCGGAATATGCCAGCTTGTCAAACCTGCGTCAAAAGGTAGACATACAGTATGTTCCTGATTAAGATTTGGTATATTAGGTATTCAGGAGAACACTTCCAAATGAATGGAGTCCTGCCGAACAAACGACAAGCATGTCAAAATGACACATGCATTTCAATGTGGTAACACAACGGTCAATATTTCGACTTATTCTAGGTATAAAAATAGAATAATTTAGTAAACAGAAGGAAGCCTTCACAGTGTACCATAATCTGAATCTCCTGGTAGGAGATTGTCATCCATAGCAGATGTGACTTATTTAGCAGTCACTGCTCTTGATCTTCATTTCAGGCTGCCACAGCTGCTTTCAGCTGAGGGCTCTTACCAATGATTATATATAGACGATTTGATCACAGCAGGAAAAAGGAAATACAGAGAGAATGTACAGATCATGAGACAATATCTAGTGGCAGCAATTTAACATTGTAACCAGCACCTGGTTTTCCCAAACACAGAAACAATATGACCCTTCTCTCAAAAGACTGCATGGAGGATGTTCTTAGTTTTTTCCTACTAAAGCACAGTAAAAATAGACTGATTAACTATAGGTTTTTGAGATGAGAGCCTCACCTGCTTCTGCACTGAATGACAGCTGCTATTGTTGTATGTAAGACTTCTAAGTAAAAGTGCAACTCTACAGCATGCAGACTTTTTTTTTGAACAGAAGCAAATTTATGTGCTCATATAACACACTGCCTAAAAGTTTACAAATAAACTAATTTCATAACTTTACATAATCAGGCTCCATAGAAGATCTACTATTGTGATCTCAAATTCTTCAAATTGTCATTAACCACTTCAGCTCCAGAAGGTTTACCCTCTTCGTGACCAGGCCGTTTTTTGCAATACGGCACTGCGTTACCTTAATTGACAATTGTACGGTCGTGTGATGATGTACCCCTAAAAAAGTTCCGTATATACTTGAGTATAATCCAAGTTTTTCAGCAAAATTTTTTGTGCTAAAAAATGCGACTTACTGGTCTCCGGTGGCATGTGCGGGTGTTCAGTCAATCTGGATCTGTCCTGTAAAGCAGGGGGTCTCCGTATCCCGGCCCACAGGTCATATCCGGCCCGCTCATGTCCGGCAAACAAAGCCAATCCCGTTGCTCCCGCCCATTCTGTGGCGCTGTCTGGATTGGCTGCTGGGACTTCCGTTGTCCTAGCAGCCAGTGACGTCATTGGAGCGGCACCTCCCCGACTACCCACTGCTGTTTGTATTAATGATCCTTCTGCAGTGGGCAGGGATTGGGAGATGAAGGAGAGCTGAAGTCAGCTCTAGTACGTGCAAGTGATGTATATATACCGTACAGTACCGGTACATAGCTAATGTAGAAACAAATGGGACACTGATGGGGTGTAAATGGAGCTGTTGCCGTATTGCGTTCCACGCTGGAACACATACTGCGACTGCGTGATGATCGCCTGGCACCACATGGAACGCTTGGAACGTGGAAGTGCCGAGCGCAATTAGCGCTGTATTCGGCACACATGCCTCTCAGGTATAAACAGAACAGCGTGCATTACACACACCGTTCTATTATTGTCAGCCGTACCGGCCACGCTACATTTACTGGTACCATCTATCACCACAACGGACATCATGCTACGCTGGATCCCTAGGACTATCTAAACTCATGCCATTGCTGGGGACACCCTAAAGATATTATCCTCCAGATAAGCTGCACTACAGAAACCTTGCTGCTGAAGATACTACAACATTCAATCCCTGCAAACGGATAAGTAGCTTTTACTACACTTGTACTGTTCTACAATTACCAACTTCATATATTGCTCCTAGCAAGTACTGTATGTAATCAGATTTACTTAGTATTAACCAACTGCTTGGATTGCTTATTGTAGCATTGGTTGTTCACTGTGGAATATCTTAAAGGGACATTCACTCTCAATTTAGCTGAGCTATACTTGCCTCTCTTATGCAAATATTACTTGCTTACAGAATTAATATTTACTACGTGGTTGACATAAGTTGTTACTTGTTTATGGGCACATGCCCTAAGTTACTGAACATGTTCGCTTTAATATTTCTATGTTAAGAGTTGAAGGTAATTGATACCTGCACCCTTAGTGGCGTAATGCATTTCTTTATGTTAAAGTGATATGATGTAGAGGACCCCCAAACTCCTCTTCTCTGATTGGAGTGATGCCTGGGGTCCGGTACTGATAATCACTTGCATACAGAAGTGCATTGGAATCTTCACGTGCATTGTAATCTTTTAACACTAGGGGTTGGATACATGTTGTAATACATCCACCCTTAGTAGCTCAATGCATTCCTATATGTGAGAGAGATGAGGAGTTTGGGGGTGCCTAATGAGAGGGAGTCCTGTAGACAGTCAGTAGGCACATTGGTCTAACAGGCGGACGTGTGCCTAGGAGCTCCTCTCACCTGACCTCCAGTGACTCTATCCTCCTCGCAGCAGACAGCTAGGCAGGCAGGTGTTTTTTTTTCTCTCCTCCAGTGATCCAGAACCAGGACAGGACAGCTGCTCTCTCCTCCGCCTTGGGCCCCACTCCTTCCCCCTGCTACTTCCCCAAGGTAAGGAGCTCCCCGGCAGCTCTCTCTCAAGGCTTCCTTGCCTGGTCTGTCCCCCCTGGGTTTGAGTGCGGCCGTCCTTTTCAGGATAAGCCGCGGTCTCCAGCCCTGGGAATCGGACGACCGACACCCCCCACCGCATCCCAAACACTATACCTTCCCCCCCCTGCTAGTTGCACCTTCTCGGGTGGTTTTCGGGTGTTTTTCACCCCTCCGCGCCGGCCTGGAAGCAATCTCGGCAGCCGCGATTAGGAAAGGCCGCGGCTTCAACCGCGGCCTAGCGGCGCGCCGCTCCTCGCCATCCCAAGCTCTCCCAATCTCCTGAAACAGCCCAGATACCCCCCCTAGGCCCTAGAAAGTAGCTCCTACCCTCACTTGATCCCTCCTGGCCCTACAGCAGCACCGATCCACCCAATTCTGGGAGTTCACCAGCCTGGATCTTGCTGCTGGTTTCAGTGGCCATCTCTACTACACCCAGCCCCAAGCCCCCCCTTGGTGAACACCATAATACTTGATCCAGGCTTCGTCCGATCGCCTCTTGAGGGGTCAGGAAGGAATTTTTTCCCCTGCCACTGCATATTGGCGTAGCATGATCAGGGTTTTTTTGCCTTCCTCTGGACCAAGTCAGGATAGAGGATTCGGCTAATCCTTGACTATCCTTCCATTCCCCCCCCCCCCGGTGCTTGGCGGCCATGATGAATCTGCAATACTCAGCAGAGACCATCTGGGGTTTGAGGCGATTTGCCGCAATATTACCAGCCATCACCAAAAATGTCCTGCAAGCTGAGCGACTCTTTAGAACCGATCGACGATCGGCTATCAAGAGTCGCAGCCGCTTGCCACAACCGAAGCACATATCATGTGCTTTGATTAACACTAGATCGGCACTAAAACACCGACTGGAAATCCATGATTTCATCCTGCAATACGACTTAGACTGCCTCTTTATAACAGAGAGCTGGCTCACAGCTGACTGCAACACCATTCTAGGAGAACTGGTGCCAGAAAATTATCGTATTATTACGGAAAACAGAATAGGGCAAAGAGGAGGAGGACTGGCGGTGATCCATAAGATTCATCTGGCGATCACAAAACCAGTCTTTCAAAACCCTCTTCCATTCATGGAAACCCTTACTCTACAACTGCAAGCAAACTCCCAGGAGACCGTCAGGATTCTACTCTGCTATAGGCCACCCGGCCCAAAATCGCAGTTTCTTCCATTATTGACGGACTTTATCTCCACCTATACCCTTAACAGCAAACACCTTTTGCTGCTCGGGGATTTCAACCTCTGGGCCAACTCCTCACAAGACCCCGTGGCCGATGCCTGCATTGACCACCTGGAAGGTCTAGGGCTACAACAACTAGTATGTGGGCCCACACATGCTTCAGGTCATACACTTGATCTAATTTTCAGACAAAATCTGGAAATAAAAATCTTGGAAAATGAACCGTTGCCATGGTCAGATCACCATGCCATCAAATTCATTCTTTCCAACTTCCCCCCCTTAACAAAAACATCAAATCCAGTGACTATACACTGGACTAGATGTCAGAAGAAGCTCCACTCAGAATTCTTCAAAGCCGCGTTAAGGAAAAAAATAAAAACAACTCAGCCGCATCAATCGGCTGAGGAAACAATGGATTCCATTAACACAGCCCTATTACAGTCAGCCGACTTAATAGCGCCGAAACGAAAGACCCAGATCCGGAAAAAAAACTCCAGCTGGTTCAACAACCAACTGGCGTTACTGAAGCAAGAGCGTAGAAGGGCGGAAGCCGCCTGGAAGAGAAGCCCATTAGATGAGAACCTCTCTATCTATAAGGCAATAACTAAGAAATATCACAAAGAAACCTTCAAGGCCAAGAAAAATTATTTTTCTGAGGCCATCAACAGCGCCCTGAATCGCCCCCGCGAACTCTTCAAGCTGGTCACTGCGACCATGAATCCAGGATGTCTTGAAGCCCCCAATTCGGACTCACAAGAATTTTGCGATGAATTATCGGATTACTTCATTAATAAAATCGAGGGAATCCGGCAAAGCATTCAGCAGAACAATTCCCCCCGTAGCCCCCCCTGTAATCATTTACACAACACCTGTAGTAATTCACCCCAACCAGGTAAGTTTACGCTGGAACCTATCACTATCCAAGCCACAAAACATATCATCGGTACTCTGCGTAACAGCACTGCGCCAAATGATATCATCCCCACCAAACTGTTGAAGGAGTGCGCCGACATCCTGGCACCTCCTATCACACAGCTTATTAACCAATCTCTCATGGAGGGCATAGTGCCCTCCCAGTTGAAGGAGGGTATAATTAGACCCATCTTGAAGAAATCTACCCTGGACCCCAAGGATCCACTCCACCGCCGCCCTATAACAAGCTTAAACACTTTTTCCAAGATTATGGAGAAAGCAGTGGTGCAACAGCTGCAACAGCATCTAGACACCCACAACCTACTCGACCCATTTCAATCAGGTTTCCGCCCTGGACACGGGACAGAAACAGCATTGCTCAAGATATGGGACGACGCTCTCGAGGCCGCAGGCGAAGGAGAATCTTGTCTTCTGGTTCTGTTAGACCTGAGCGCAGCTTTCGACACAGTAGACCATAAGCTTTTATTGACACGGCTAGCTGAAGTAGCCAGAGTCGCAGAAGGCGATTTATCTTGGTTCGCCTCCTTTTTGGAAAACAGATCGCAAATAGTGAAGTTAGGACCTTTCTTTTCGGAAAAACGCACGGTATCATACGGAGTCCCTCAGGGATCCCCACTGTCGCCGGTGTTATTCAACATTTATCTCCGTCCGCTTTTTGAGATCATCAGCAGTCAAAAACTGCTTTATCATTCATATGCAGATGACACGCAACTGTATTTCCGCATTTGCAATAAAAAGGATCACCACCTCAATCTAGAGACATGTCTCTCTTTGATAGAGGACTGGATGACAAAGAGTTATCTCAAACTCAACGGAGCGAAAACAGAACTCCTTCTGTTTCACGCCAAACGTAAGAATCTACCTGCAACAACTTGGACACCCCCGCCCATTCTGGGCAAAATCATCACCCCTAGCGCCAAAGTCAAAAGCCTCGGGGTCACTTTTGACTCCTACATGACTATGGACGCACAAATAGGGTCAGTAGTCAGCGGATCTCACCATCTGCTGCGCCTACTACGCAGGCTTACCCCTTTTATCCCCAAAGAAGACATAGCGGTCGTGGTGGGAGCAATTGTTAACTCCAGATTGGACTATGCAAATGCCCTTTACCTCGGACTCCCAAAGTACCAAATCGCTCATCTACAAGTCGTTCAAAATACGGCCGCCAGACTTGTGACTGGGAAAAAACCCTGGGAATCAATCTCACCATCACTGAGAGCCCTTCACTGGTTACCAGTAAAAGACAGAATTACTTTTAAAGCACTCTGTCTAACGCATAGATGTATCCATGGGAATGCCCCCCATTATCTATGCGAAAAAATAAAAGCCCATAACCCCAATCGCGTGCTGCGATCCACTGATCAAAATCTCCTGCAGATACCGAAAGCCGGATACAAATCCAAAGGAGACTATGGAACGCTTTTCCAACCAGTATTCGGTTGGAGGAGAACTACTTAGCATTCAGGAGAAAGATCAAGACTCATCTCTTTTGATACCAAAGGAGACAGGAACAACAAGCGCCCAGAGGCGATTCAGTTCGCATGTGCTGTAATACAAGTTTTTCATTCATTCATTCATTCATGTAGTGAACCCCCAAACTCCTGTACTCAGATTGGAGTGACGCCTGGGGTCCAATACTGAAATCTCACATAACATAGAGAGGTGCATTGAAATCCTTGCTAACCGCAGTTGTGGTTCACTCCCATTCACCATAGTTTTTGACATGGAGACACTCTGATTAAACTACTGATGGGCACACTCTGATTGAACCTCCTCACCTCAGCTCAAAGCTGCGCCAGGGCAGTCCGGTCCTGGGGCTGTGTGTCCTTTGGCTGACAGTTTCCTGGCTGATCGCTTCAGCCAGGAAATTATTAGCCTGGTCCACCCCGCTTCTCACTCGCCCTGAATGAAATTCCACTTCAAAAACGATGGGATATATTTATGGATTTTTTTTTTTTTTTTACTAGTAATGGCAGCAATTAGCAACTTATAGTGGGACTGCAATATTGCGGCGGATAAATCAGACACCTTACGGAAACTTTTTTGGGGACCAGTGACACTAATACAGTGATCAGTGCTAAAAATATGCACTGTCACTGTACAAATGTCACTGGCAGGGAAAGAGTGAACATCAGGGCCCGGATTCACGTAGATCGGTGCATCTTTATGCCGGCGTAGCGCATCTCATTTACGCTACGCCGGCGCAACTCAGAGAGGCAAGCATGGTATTCAGAAAACAAATGCTCCCAACGATGCGCTGGCGTAACGTAAATTTGTAGGCTTAAGCCAGCGTAATTCAAAGTAGGAAGGAAGTGGGTGTGATCCATTTAAATGAAGCGTGACCCCATGCAAATGAAGGGCCGAACGTACGGCGCATGCGCAGTGACATGGACGTATGTCCCGCACCCCTCTGCGCATGCTCACAACTACGCCAGGCATAACCCCTGAGATACGCTGGCCCACCGCCTATGCCCAGGGCATAAATACACCCAGACATGCGCCCGTCGAGCGCAAAAGTACACCTGTATGTTTGTTTGTGGTGTAGGTATTTTTGCTTTGAGCCATGTCTGCTCCAGCGTCTGGGAAGGAGAGGAGGAATAAGAATTTTTCCGCACAGGAGAGGGCGCTTGTGATCTCGGCCATGTCCAGGTATGATGTGTACCTCCATGGGGCAGAGAGTGGCACAGCCAGTAAGGCCAGGAAGAAGGAGATCCTGCAGAAGATAACCACACATGTCAATGCCCTTGTTTATGAGGTAAGGACCGCCAAGGACATTTTAAAAAAGATCAATGATCAGCGTCGTGTGGTCAGAGAGAAGCTGGGCATGATGAAGAGGCATGCCAGGGGCACTGGAGGTGGACCAGCCACTGCTATTACGCTCACTCCTGATGAGCAGGTGGTTGCCCAGTGTCTTCAGAGGGAGCAAGTGGAGGGCTATGACTCCTTTGAATAGGCCCTGAGGCCAGGTAAGTGTGGTTTTATCTCCAATCCGGTGTGTAGCATGTGAGGGGGTGCAAGGGAACACGTGACAAGTGTGTGGGTCCACCAACATGTGAATGCTTTGTGTCATCCCCAGATGTGCTGGAAGGAGCCGGGCCTTCGTCAGCTGCTGGGCGACCCACGCCAACCCAGGAGGAGAGTGCCCACACCTCTCCTCTAGAGGAAGTTAAGGAGGAGCAAGTGGACCTTCAGGAAGGTGTCTACCTCCAGGAGTACACCAACCCTGGACCCTCCCAAACCACCTCCCCCATCAGGGATAGCCCCTCAAGGGCCTTCTCCCCATCACATATAGCCCCTCAAGGGCCTCCTCCCCATCAGGGAAACCTCCTCAAGGGCTTCCCCATAAAGCCGGCCCCAAGCCTCTCCTGCCCCCAGGAAGGCTACATGCAAGACCAGGGGTAATCCTAATGCTGTGGAGGAAAATCTGGCGAGGGACCAGGCCCAGCAGACCTGCCATATGGGTGCTATAGCGGGTGACCTGCGTCGTGTGGCAGAGAGCCTGGCCTCCTCTGCCCAGACCCAGGCTGCCTGCACCTTGGCTGTCCAGCATGCCCTCACACTGCAGACTGATCAGGGTACCTCCAGCTCTGACAGCCTGCAGGATGTGAGTGCGAACTGCACTGCCATAGTGACCTGCCTTGGGGAGATGCAGGCCACCACATCAGGCCTTGTGGCAGAGGTCAGGAGCCTTGCAGGGGCTTTAGAGGCAGAGGGGAGGCAGATAAGATGCCAGCAGCGGCACAACACCACCCGCCAGCTGCAGATGCAGGCTGAGACAAATGCGGTACTCACCTGCATTGCCCTGGCATTAGAGGGCAGGCAGCCAGCCAGGGAGAGACCAGGGGATGATCCTCCTCCAGATGCCCCACCCCCCCACCTGAGGCTCCCCCCAGGCAAACTGAGGAGCAGGAGCCGTGGCACCTCGCGTGGCGCACGACAGGGCAGATGAGTGCCTTTTTTTATGCTCAGGTTCTGAGTTTTTTTTATTATTTTATGCTCAGGATATGAGTTTTTTTTTTATTTATGTGCTCAAAATATGATTTTTTTGTAGTATCTGCACACGGTGAGGAGTGCAGGCTACAGTGTGACGGATGTGTGAGTGTGGGTGGCATTCCTGCCAGCAAGGCATGTCACCCTGGGTCATCGGGGAGAGGTTATCCCCATGACCGTGTGAATGTGGTATGAATGGACAGCAACATGATTGGTGCATTGGCATGGCGTTGCTGCTCCCAAGTCCTGCATGGTGGACTTGGGCTAATCCAATGTGAGGTGGATGCAGTGTGTGAGCTAGGCACCACAGTGGTGTGCATGCGTGCAGTGTCCGTGTGTCATGATGAATGTGTGTGTTTAACGTGCAAAATGCCTACCACGAGGCAACTCCTGACTGCTCTTCCCTCAGCAGACGGGGTAGCCTCATTCAGGGTGGGACTGTGTGGCTCCGGGGTCAGGTGATCACATATGTCAATATCCAGGCCCTTTCTCAAGCCATAGTTGTGCAGCACACAACATGCACCGATGATCTGGCACAAAAAGTTTGGGGAATACAACAGGGTCCCCCTGGACTTATCCAGGCATCGGAAACGGGACTTCAGGATGCCAAATGTGCGCTCCACCAGTGCACGGGTGCGTATGTGTGCAGCATTGTATTTTCTCTTTCCTCTGGTTTGGGGATTCCGAGATGGGGCCCAAGTGCATATGCAGAGTCACCTGGAAGGAAAAAGAAAGGAGGATGTTAGCCGTGCATGTGCCCCTCGTGATGTCGGCATCATGGGGTCGGACAGTCATGCCTGACACCCATGTCACTCACCAACCAGCCAGCTGCCCCTGTACACATTCTGTTAAAATTCTGTTGGGATGGTGCTTTGACGGTATATGTAGCTGTCGTGGCTGGCCCCTGGGTGCCATATGAGGCATTGGGCATCGGCTATCACCTGTACGTTGATGGAATGCCAATGCTTACAATTGTGGTACATGTGCTCTGTGGCACGGGGGGGGGTGTAGTGCCACATGTGTGCAATCAATGGCCCTGATGGTGCATGGGAATCTGGCAATTCTGTAGAAATCCTGCATTGCCTTCTGCCGCAGATGCTCATGGGTTGGTCTGATGATGTGGTGGGACATGCGTGTGAGGATTGCGGGGACAACCTGGTGCACACATCTGCTCATGGTGGATTGTGACATCCCAGACACAACTCCACTTGTACACTGAAAAGATCCACTGGCAAGGAAATGAAGTGTTGCCAGTACCTTGACCAGTGGCTGCACTGCACTGTTGTGTCTGGCTGGTGATGTCATCATGCAGGGTTGTGGCTAATTCCAGGATGGCATCAGGGCTGAATCTGAAGATGCGATACACCTCCGATTCCCCCATGCCAAAGACGTTCATGCGCGTTCGATATATCCTCTCCCGTGCCCTCCTCCTCCGTGCCTATAGACGCAGTAGTGCTATGACCATGGCTGCCCCTGGCATGTTGGCATACAGATGTGTTGTCCTGCAAGTGTGGTTGCTCTGCTCGTCCGTAACAGTGCTGCTGTAGCTGCTCTCCAGCTGACCTGTGCACGTCTGGTGCAGAGTTACACCTGCTTTATGAGGGGTAACTTTAGGCTGGACGTACAACTTACGCGCAACTATAATTTTTTTATTCTACAGGGCTGATCCTGGGCAGGTGCGCGGTGTGCACCGCACCCAAGCACCACAGAGGTGGGGGCGCTGAAGCGCCAGAGTGCTCCCCTCCCTCCTCCTTACCTTGGCCTTGTCTATGTCATGCACACAGTGCCATTGCAAGGGGAGAGCAAGTTTTTTCCACTAGGGGCCAGGGGGTCACATGCAGCAGCTGGGAGCTTTCTCTGTCTGTTGCCCAGCACAGGATGGCATAGAGAGAACTGAGCGGAGGGAGGATCTACCCATCGCCCCGCCCACCTACGCACTGATGATCGAGATCTGAGCTCCCTCAGAGACTGTGCCCAACCCCGTTGCCATAGAAACATTTGTAATGGGGAGGAGTTAGTAAGTCACGTGGGGGGGGGCACCAGAAACATTTCTGTGACCCAAGGATCGCCCCTGACAGGGCCTCTGCTTTCAGAAAATATATCATTTTCTGGGGGAAATTAAGTAAATGTATTGCCAAAAATTAAGAATTTTGCATGCGTGCAACAATGAAAACAATTGCTCTTGAGCTCTACTGGTTAAGCAATACATGTATTAATGAAATATTGTTATTTTTCTATATGTTTTGAAAGCTACAGTATATGTAGTGTCTGGAAAAATTTCTTGGTAGTAGCATTTACTGTATGTTTAAATGTGTTAATAGCCTTCTATTGGCCGTATGCATGCCAAATTTTATTGAAGCTTTGCATCAGCTTTCAAACATGCTGTTTGCCATCCATAGTTCTTATTGTTTCCCAGTTTTGAGAAACAACATTATCTTAATTCATGTGCAAATTAATGAAAACATCCTTTTGACTGACAAAACAGTAGTTGTGATTGATTTTCATTGCAGATTTGGTGGGTGGCAACTGAGAAAGACATCAGCATTGGCATTAGATAACCTTGAACAAAAGCTTATGGATAGTTCCAAAATTGCCAACAAATTTGCTTAGTATATTGCCAGCATACCGTCTCCTCTAGCATGTGACCATTTTTGGAGGTATACGGTACATAAAGGAAGTCTCCATATAGTTCCGAGTTGGGAATTTTTTACTTTTATTTTTTAAACTGTAATTTTACAGGATAGGTGACAGATGGGTATAAAAGTGGCAAGAGTAGGCTATGGACAACACAAAAATGCAGTAAAACTTTAAAGGCTTTCAGGACACACATTTGTAAATGTGGTTCATTTATGTTGATATCATGCTGCTTGGAACAGCTGAGCAGCAGTTTTGACATTTAGCAATATTTAGGACCTCATCAATCTTCACGTACACATGAAGTACAATGTCAGTACATGCAAAATGCATACACTAATAACCTATATGTAATAGCACAAATGCACTTTCAACATTTTCCTATTCAGAGTATCTATTATTTATTGTATGTAACATTTAATTTATGGTGGAAGCACGGTAGTTTGTTTTGATGTGCGGATACCTATGCTGTTCTCGCTATTTCAGCTTTTGACACAAAGTGAAAGGTTATTTGTCATAGAGGGCTTCTACAAATGACTTGAAAAATCAATGCGTGCAAATGAAAGACATGGAAGACAGAACAATTCTAGGAAGCCCCTGCAAGTCATATGGTTTTTATAATGGGTCCAGGAAAAAAAGAATGAAAAAAAAGGCAATTGGAAAAGTAGTTGAAAATAAAACCAAAAATGAATTTGGTGAATATGCTAGAAAAAATGTTATATGGGAAAGCAATAGCACTCAAAAAAGATTTTAGCTTTCACTTGTACAGTTTTTAATGTAGTGCTCTAAATACATAACCTTTTGTGTGGCAGTGCTCCAAGGCCAATCAAATATATTATTTCTAGGACACATATTGAAATTTTTAGATAGAGTGCACTAAGAATGTTGAACAGATGGCCACATTGAAGAAATAGGCTTGTTGCTATGGCAAAATACTTTTTTTTTTTTTATTTGACACAGGCCTTGAAATAAATGTGAAGAGTATTCTTAAAAGTTAAAAATTATGTGTTTATAAACACTGCAATGAAGGAGAATTATAAGGTGGTATAATCAATAAAAGATGTATAAATATTAAAGCTGAATTACAGGCAAACATCTACATACATACTGTAAATTAAATAATGCAGGTGAGCTGTTTTACCAGACAAAAGGTTTGTATTTTTAGCCATTCAATCCTGATATTTACATATCTCTGCCAGGCTGATGGTCTGACTTTTCTCTACTTTGTTAAGAACATAGCTAGGCCATCCCACTGCCCCCTGCCTGTAAATGGGCAATGAAAGAGCAAGACTGGTGGGGAGTTTTATATGCTACTTCCTCCTGCTGGCATGTTTCTTGCCACATCCACATATAGCATGCCTGATTGATCCAAGTGCACCCCCTCCAAGAGGCTGAAATTAAATGCATTTTACACTGTCAAAAGTTTTTTGCTATTTATTTATTTTTGTCAACTTTTCCATGAATTTGTTTTCAGAAATAGGTTTTCAGGTTTACAGAGATCACAAAAAAGGTTACAAAGGGCAAATGGCAACTTACAAATTTGCGTGCAAAATATAACAAAATATAACGTACGTTAAATCATTGACAGTAGCAAATAGTTACAAATTGTCGGAGAAAAGAAGAAAAATACACACCGAAATATGCCACCACGACACCCATTCACCCCTAACGGGAAGTTTCCCTGTATTTCGTCGGGTCGTCCTTGGCCTGGTGTATAAGGTTTTCCATTTCGCCTAATTTGTTTACTCTATGGACCCATTCCGAGATTGTCGGAGGGTCAGGGCTCTTCCAGTGAGTAGGTACACGTTGATTGGCTGCATTAATGAGGTGCAAAGTAAGGGATTTTTTGTATCGTGAGAGAGGAAGTGTAGTGTGATCGAGCAGGTATTGAGCGGGGGTGAAGTTTGGGGTGTATGTAGTGATTTGAGCAATTAAGCGATGAATTCCTGCCCAATAACGAGCCTACGACTGAATTGCAATGCCAACATAGTGAGTAGAGAGAGTTTTGGAACTTATGGATCTGGTCAGGTGTCCTGTACCATCGTGAGTAGATTTTATATATATTTTCTTGCTCGGAGGAGTTAATGGAACATTTGTGGATATGGGTGTATATGCGTTCCCATTCTTCTTTGGGAAGGTCTATATTTAAGTCATGTTCCCATTGTCGAATAATTTTATCTTGTTTTGGGCTGTAGTTCTAGAATAGAAGTGCATACACAGCCGAGATTAAATGTCTCTGGGGTTCTGTACTGTTGGATAGCTCTTTAAAGGGTGTGAGGTCACGGTTCCAGTGAGCGGCAGGTGTGTTACTAAGGAGGAAATGTCTGAGTTGTAGGTACTTAAAAAGGGGATGCGTTGATCTGGAAATTCAGAGGAAATTTCTGAATAGGGTAAGAGTTCGCCATTGTGGAATAATTGGTGGGCTCTAGTATGAGGATCAAGTGACGTGTCCTCTCAATTGTGTCTAAATAGGCCAGGGGAGAAGTTCGGATTTTGGTCTAGCGGGGTCATAGGGCCTGGTGAGAGGGTCAGTCTGAGACTTTTGCATTCAGCTCTAAAGATCAGCATTAGACATGTGCACACTGAAATATTTTGTTTCGGAATTTCGTTTTTGTCCGAAAAATACATTTATTTAGTTACTCCCGAAATTCATTTTTATTTATTTTGTTTAATAAAAAACTACATTTGTCCGAAAATCCAAATGAATTAATGTCGAATCTGTTATTGAATGCTTATGGTGTCCGTCAAATGTTCTAAGAAGATTAGACGGAGCAGCTAAACTGTATGACGCCGCAAGCTATAGAAGACTTCTTATGTTGTATGACACTAGTAATAATTATATTTATAAACTATTATTACTAGTCAACCAACATTCAAATTCTTCTATAGCCTATGGGCCAAGCATTTGACCAGAAATGTATGATTGTGGCGTTTTACAGTTTAGCTGCTTTGTCGAATCTTCTTAGAACTTTCGACAGACACCATAAGCCTTCAATGACAGATTCAACGTTTGTATGTTTTTTACTGCTTCGTTGAATCTTCGTCGTTAATGCCGAATGGTCTACACCAACACTGTCTCTATAATGTCAAATCTTTTCTCTCTATGTAGAATAATCTTGGACTAATAGAGTTAATAGGCACATGACTAGTCAGCATCATGGGTCCTAAAAGCGGGTGAATAGTGTAGTCTTTAGGGATGGATGTATGGTCGATCCACGGTAAGTGAGAGACCGGTATCTTTGCAATGGAGTTGGCACGCCCAGTGATATTTTAGACCCCCGTTTAGTTTCGGAAGCACCAATCTATACCAGCTTAGTCTGGGGGTCTTAGAGTTCCAGATGAAGTTTCTGCACATCTTCTTATAAGGTGAGAAGAAAGAAGGGGGAAGTTTAATTGGGAGAGCCTGAAAAAGGTAGAGGAGTCTGTAGAGAACATTAATTTTTAAGATGATGATTCTGCCGAACCACGAAAAGGGACCCTTTTGCCATTTACGTAGGTCATCTTGAATATTCTGATGGATAGGTAGAAAATGTATTGTATAGAGCAGTGTTTTTCAACTCCAGTCCTCAAGGCACACCAACAGGTCAAGTTTTCAGGATTTCCCTCAGATGAAATGGCTGTGGTGATTACTAAGGCAGTGAAACTGATCAAATCACCTGTGCAAAATAATGGAAAGCCTGAAAACATGACCTGTTGGTGTGCCTTGAGGACTGGAGTTGAAAAACACTGGTATAGAGGTCATTCAGTCCAGCAGGAATTTGGGTGCCCAGATATGTGATCACGCGTGGTGCCCAGCCGAAGGGGAAATTAGTTTGGCATTGCATCACTAACGCAGAGGGGAGTGAAATGTTTAGGCCTTTTGACTTTGAGAAGTTCATTTGGAGTATTAACAGAGTTTTAAAAAGTGAGAAGTCTTTAAGAAGGTTGGGAATAGTGGTGATAGGGTCCGAGAGAAAAAGCAAAATATCGTCTGCATATGCTGCTATTTTATATTGTTTGAGGTGAATATCAATGCCCTTGATATCTGTGTTTTCCCTCAGTTTGGAGAGCATGGGTTCCATGGTGAGGACGAAGATAAGGGGGATAAGGGACATCCCTGATGAGTTCCGTTTGAAATGGAGAAGGCGTTCGACAGGTGGCTGTTAACCCTAATTCTTGCCGTAGGGGATGAGTAAAATGTAAGTATCATTTGTATTATGCGGGTTGGAAAGCCCATCGCTGTGTAGCCGACATGTAGTCCCACCCTTTCAAACGCCTTCTCCGCATCAAGGGAAAGGAAAAAGCCCCTAGTGGAAGAAGTTGAGAGCCAATGATGTATGTTAATGGATTTTATGGTATTATCCCTAGCCTCTCAGCCAGGGACAAATCCAATTTGATCCAGTGCAATCAATCTGGGTAGGAGGGGAAGAATATGGTTTGCCAGGACTTTGGTGTAAAGTTTCAGATTTACATTAAGTAGTGAAATTGGGCTGTAGTTGGACACTAATGTAGGATCCTTGCCTGCTTTAGGGAGGAGTGTAATGTACGCTTCTAGAATATCTGTGTTGGTATTGGGGGAGGAAGGGAGATCATTGAATGCCTGAACAAACTGAGGAATGAGGGTGTCAGCAAAAGATTTGTAATAACTGACCGTTAGGTTTCATTTGTTTCAAGGCAGTCAATGTCTCCTCTATCGAGATCGGGAGATCCAAATCTGTCGACTCAGTCAGGGTAAGAGGAGACAGACAGTATTGTGATAGGAAATTGTTTACCATCTGCGTACATTACGTTGTCGTAACCAACGGGAGTGGGGGAGGTAAGTTGTACAATCGAGTAAAATAATGTACAAATTGGTCCGCAATGTCTTCAGAGGAGGCTTTAGTGTTGCCTGAGGGATCCCTAATGGATTGAATAGTATGTGCATTTTTTAACTTAAAGGGCTCTAGCCAGTAATTTTTAAGTAAGTAAGTTTTTAGCGTTTTGTGTAATTCCTCTAGGAGCTCTTACCTAGCTTGCAATAGTTCATTGAGTGAGGATGTGGCCAACGATAGTTTGTGTGTTCGTTCAAGTGAGCGAATGCGTGCCGTCAGTTTCTCGATGTGTGCCTTTCTGATTCTATGTAATTTGGCTGCTAGGGAGATGAGTTTGTCCTGGATTACACATTTATGGGCAGCCCAAATATTGGTAGGGGAGGAGTCCTCTGTAGTGTTTTCGCGAAGTAGTGGGTATATCGATGTCTGTCAAGAGGGAGTTGTCTAGGTGCCAAATATTTGATGTATGATGTGTCGTCGTGAGCGTTAAAGTCATGGAGATCGGATTGTGGTCCAAAAACAGCATGGGATCGATTGTGGTCTTTGTGAGGAAGGTCAGGTCGGTCTGGGAGATGAAGAAATGGTCCAATCCTAGAATATTTATTGTGTGGAGGAGAAAAGAAAGTGAAGTCCTTTACATTTCGGGGTGTAGCATGCGCCACAGACAGCATGCAAGGGATTAGAAGAGCTTACTTGGCATGCTGCGTTTGGGAAAAAGTCTAGTGGAAGGTTTAACAGCAACGTTGAAGTCCCCCCGCCCCCCCATACAATCAAAGTGCCTGTACTTGAGTAAGTGTGTCGTTGGTGCAGGGTATTGCAGAAAAAGGAGACTTGATTTGTCAGACCGCTTTGATCGGATTTGTCTGCTGGAAGAAATTGGTTTGATCGTGGGTCCCGCCAGCTGCAGTAATCTTTTTGGCTGGTCATTTTTTTTCCTGATTTTTGAATGTGGGGGTGACATTACTGCCGGTAAAGGAGTGTCACCCTCATTTGTGGTGGAGAAGGGTTCCCCAGGACCAGGGAAAAGTGATCCCCAGGTCCGTGTGAAATGGTGTATGAATGTACAGTGACATAATTGGAGGCCGTGGCGTGCTCACAAGTCCTGCATGGTGGGCTTATGCCAATCCAATTTGATGAGGATGTGGGGTGTGTGTGCTAGGGACCACAGTGGTGTGCATGCATGCATTCTCATTGTGCCATAATTAATGTGTGTGTTTAACATGCAAAGATGCCTTAATGTGAGCTGTTTCCGGCTGCTCTTCCCCTCAGAACACGGGCTAGCCTCGTTAGGGGGGGATCGTCTGGTTCGGGGGTCAGGTCATCACATATGTCAATCTCCAGGCCCTTTCTCACTGCGAAGTTGTGCAGCATGCAACATGCACCGATGATCTGACATACAAAGTTTGGGGAATACAACAGGGTACCCCCAGACTTATCCAGGCAGCGGAAACGTGACTTCAGGAGGCCAAAGGTGCGCTCCACCACTGCACGGGTTTTTGCGCATGCTTCATTGTATCTTTCCTCTCCTGAGGTTTGGGGTTGCGGAAAGGAGTCATGATATGGGGTCCCAGTGCATAAGCAGAGTCACCTGGAAGGGAAAAGACAGGAGGATGTTAGTAGTGCATGTGCCCCTTGTGATTTCTGCATCATGGGGGGGGACAGTCATGCCTGCCACCCATGTCACTCACCAACCAGCCAGGTGTCCCCGTGCATGTTCTGATCGAATTCCATTGGGATGAGGCTCTGATTGTATATGTAGCTGTCATGGCTGATCCAGGGTGTTTGGCACGGACGTGCCATATGAGGCATTTGGCATGGATTATCATCTGTACGTTGATGGAATGCCAGTGTTTACTATTGCGGTATATGTGCTCTATCTCACGGGGGGGCCGGAGTGCCACATGTGTGCAATCAATGGCCCCCACGGTGCGTGGGAATCTGGCAATTCTGTAAAAATCTGTCATTGCCTTCAGCCGCAGGTCCTCCTGGGTGGGTTTGATGATTTGGTTGGCCATGCATCTGAGAATTGCAGGGATAACCTGGTGCACACATCTGCTCATGGAGGATTGTGACATCCCGCCACCACTCCACTTGTTCTTTGAAAAGAGCCACTGGCAATGAAATGGAGTGTGTTGCCAGGACCTTGACCAGTGGCTTTACTGCATGTGAGCGGTGTGTTGGGCTGGTGGTGATGTCCTCACTGCAGGGTTGTGGTTAATTCCATGATGGCAGCAGGGGTGAATCTGAAGATGCGATACACCTCAAAGTACTCCCGTGCCCTGCCTCCTCCGTGCCCTCCTCCTCTTCTGCGCTCATCTAAAGTCAGTAGTATAGCTATGAGCAAGGATGCCCCTGGCATGTTGGCATACAGATTGTTGTCCTGCAAGTGTGGCTGCTCAGCTCGTCCCTAACAGTGTTGCTTTAGCTGACATGTAGACGGATTGTCTGAATTTTAAAACCTGCTTTTATATGGACTAATTTCAGACAAGTGACGTGCAGCTGATGCGCGCACGTAGCGCGTAGCCTGCACCGCACAACTACTTTTGTGGATCCCCGTAACTCCCTCATTAGCATATTTGAATAGCAAATCAATGGTGTGTCTAGCGCAGTTTTGCGCGGACGGATGCGCCTGTCTATCAAAATTATGCCGGACAAAAAAAAGTAGATTTCTTGCGTATCTCGTTTTGGGGATGCGGCGCATCGAAACGCATGCGCAAATTTAGACTGTAACGCCGGCGTAATCGCTCTATGAATCTGGCCCGTATTTTTCAAACTTATGGCTTAAAGATAGGGTTCCCATTCTACTATGAGTTTTGATACCTCCTGAACTATTCATCATCAGGCTTTGGTAGCTCAAGTGTATACAGCTGTTACCTGGTCTTCAGTTGATTCTTTCACCAAGTTGATGCTTGAGTCACTGAGAGTGCTTCCTTCGGTCGGCACATTTTTCAGGCAGCTGAGTGGGTTTTTACATATTCGGGTTTGATGGTTTGGTGACTGGTTGCCACTTGTCCTTCCCTCATTTTCTATAGGGCATTCCTATCATTATGAATAGGAAGATGCTGTGTCCTTGCATGTGCAAAAAATCAAATCTTATTTTTAGTTTGCCTGTATAGCAATGGCCCTGTGGGGTTGCCACATCTTACAGCATCCACACATTTAAAGGGGTTGTAAAGAATGCCCCGTAGTAAGGGGAACCCAGGCGAAGGGGCCCCATGACTGGGGGAACACTGTGCGGTGCACACACAGGAAAGGGAAGTGGGGTGGGCTTGATGTCCGGCCGAGGGGCGGGGCTAGGCAACACAAGGAGGGCCAGTTAAAACAGGGGGTGGGTGGGGCAAATCATTCTGACGCCATCCACGGTTGTTTGGGTTAATTTATTCAAAATTTTGGTAAATATATATATATAAAGTTTTATGAAGATATATATATTTAAATATGGTTATTTTATAAAAGTTAATTTTATATTTACCTTTTGGTATTAAATAAAGGGGCCTTTAGTGGCCATTTAATCCAGAAGGATTTAATATAGGGGGTTAAGAGGTTGTGGGGTGGTTACATTATGCAGCAAAGACACTAGTAGTACACCAGTCAAGGTTCGTCTTTTAATTTTCTAAATTGGTTTCTTTAACCACTTCAATACCGGGCATTTTCACCCCCTTCCTGCCCAGACCAATTTTTAGTTTTCAGCACTGTCGCACTTTGAATGACAATTTCGCGGTCGTGCGACGTGGCTCCCAAACAAAATTTACACCATTTTTTTTCTCCACAAATAGAGCTTTCTTTTGGTGGTATTTGATCACCTCTGCGGTTTTTATTTTTTGCGCTATAAACAAAAGCATGCGTAAATTTTGGAAAAAAAAACACAATATTTTTTACTTTTTGATTTAATAAATATCATTTTTTTTTTATATATTTTTTTTTCAGTTTAGACCGATACGTATTCTTCTACATATTTTTGGTAAAAAATCGCAATAAACGTATTTGATCAGTTTGCGCAAAAGTTCTAGCGTCTACAAAGTAGGAAATATAATTATGGCATTTTTAATTTTTTTTACTAGTAATGGCGGCGATCTGCGTTTTTTTTTATTGTGACCGTGACATTGTGGTGCACACATGGGACACTTTTGACACATTTTTGGGGCCATTCACATTTACACAGCGATTTGTGCTATAAAACTGCACCGATTACTGTGTAAATGTGACTGGCAGGGAAGGGGTTAACACTAGGGGGCGCTGAAGGGGTTAAATATGTTTCCTAAAGTGTGTTCTAATTGTTAGGGGAGGGGGATTCACAAGGGGAGGATCGATGTGTGTTCCTCTGTACTGGGAACACACATCAGTCTCCTCACCGCTGACAGGCATGGATGTGTGTGTTTACACACACACACATCCATGCTTCTGCTGTGATTGCGGGAGATCGCGGGTGCCCGGCGGTCATCCCGACCACCAGGCACGCGCACCGGGTCCCGAGGAATGCGCCGGGGGCGCCACCTAGTGGCCCAAAAATGCAAGGACGTCATATGACGTCCAGTCTGAAAGACGAAAGGTCCCCACCGACGTCATTTTACAATGGTTCAGTGGGGAAGTGGTTAAGCTAGTGCATTGTTGGTTCACTTGCCTTTTCCTTCCATTTCCCTTCTAAATGTTTTTTTCTTTGTTTGAATTTCTCACTTCCTGCTTATCCTCTGTAAGCTTTCCACCATCATCTGAGCGGTGGAAAGTCCTTTAGGACAGCTTACTGAACACCTTACTGAGGAGGAACAGGAAGTGAGAAATTCAGACAAAGAAAACAAAGAAAACAAAAATTTAGAAGGGAAATTGAAGGAAAGGGTAAGTGAACCAACAATACACTAGCTTAAAGGAACCTATTTAGAAAATAAAAAACAAACCTTTACAACCCCTTCAACCCTGCTCCCAGACCTCCAATAGACACACTTCTCAGTCAATGGACAGATTTCTCACCGCTCCAGGTGAGCCCCGTGTGCAATCAAGGGTTGTTGAACCACCAAGGTGCTGGCAATGCTAATGATAGCAAATGGAAGGACGAAGACTGGACAGCCGCACTCCAAAATTACTTAAAATAAGTTGTCTTTTATTTTCAACTGTACACACAGTCACTGCAACCAACAAAATACAGTATGGCCGACACGTTTCGCACTTACAGTCAGTGCTTAGTCATGGCTCAAGGAACAGGAAGTGAGAAATTCAGACAAAGAAAACAAAGAAAACAAAAATTTAGAAGGGAAATTGAAGGAAAGGGTAAGTGAACCAACAATACACTAGCTTAAAGGAACCTATTTAGAAAATAAAAAACAAACCTTTACAACCCCTTTAACCCTGCTCCCAGACCTCCAATAGACACACTTCTCAGTCAATGAACAGTCTCTTGCCTGTTTTTTTGTTTTTATTAGGGGATTGTACTTGGTTGAGGAAAAGGGACATGGGATGCCTATAGAATGAATATTGTTTGGCAGAATAAAAGTAACTGTGTCACACTTCTCAGCAGAACAAGATGACTGACTCTAAACTTGACAGTCTTTTACCTCAGCACACTTCCTCTAGCACACTACTTCACTGTCCAACTTTAGTCTCCTATAACACCATCAGCATGACTAGGCCTCACTCTGAATAAGTCTGTGTCTTTACTTGATAGCCCTTTGTAGGCCAGGGCCTGCAGTACACCTCTGTGGTAGCAATGGATTTAATTGAGAAGAATAAATGTATCCCTAAGGTAGAGGGTGTTATACCTGTAAAATTCATTTAGTGGTGTACATTAAAACTGGAGCTTTGCTTAAAGCGGAGGTTCACCCAAAAATCCACTTTCTGACATTAGCTCCAGCATACTGCTAACATCTGAAGTATATGTTTTTTTTTTTTTTTTTTCCCCCGGTACTTATCGTTATACGAGCCCTTGTTATCCGGCTCCGAGCGGGGAATCCTGCGAAGTGACACTCGGGCGTTTACGGCGCCTGCCGTGTAGAGCTGACTGCGCAGGCACCGTAAACACCCGAGTGTCACTTCGGGTATTTTCGGAAGGCGTGATGCGCTTTAGCAGCGCGTCAATCAACTCCTCTTCGCTTAGGAACTCCTATATCCGGAAGTAATCCCCCGCTCGGAGCCGGATAACAAGGGCTCGTATAACGATAAGTACCGAAAAAAAAAAAAAAAAAAAACAGCATACTGCAGATGTTGGCAGTATGCTGGAGGGATGTAGCTAACGTCAGATAGTTTATTTTTGGATTGAACCCCCGCTTTAACAAGGAGAGGTTTTAGCTGAAATAGGCTTCCTGTCTTTTTCTTGCTAGTGTTCAAAACACCTGAAGGTGGCAGCGTAACCCTTATCATTATCATTATGAATTTGAATATGCTTTGTGTCCCATGATGTACGGCAATAAATTAATTTTACAGGGAATCCAAAAATCGGATTTTTCAGCTTCAGAAATGTCTAGGAAGATGGTCAGCAATGCTAGATTGAAAACCAGAGAAGCAGGAAGCGGTAAAACAGTTTGTTTGCAATTTGTTTTCTTTTATAGATAAGGCTCGATTGTATTCATGTATGCTTATGAAACAGATACAATTTTTAAACAAAAAAGTTTATTGTGCATGAACAGAACCAACATTGCCAATAAGAGAAACATAAAAGTGAAAGTGCATTACAAAATGTTTGGTAAAGCTCGTACACTAAATAAAAAATTGACATTAAAGCCACAAGAGAACATCAAACCGCAATTCAACCCAATGTGGGTAAAGTCTTTCCCACATGGAAGCTGGGTAAACAGACAGGATGGCAAGTTTTATCTCGGAGCAAGTCCTTCATACACTATGTTTTTGGAAGACGTCATGTGATCGATTTTAGCATCTTTCCTAACAACCATGTAATGTAAGATTTTACCCAAAATGTAAAATAATGCCACTTGCCAAGTATTAAAAGCAATTGTTGAAAAAATTGAATAATCATTTTCACTGTGTATGTGCTATATGAAAATGTTGACTAAAATTGTAAAAGAAAAAGTCGACAATTAAAAAGTATGGAAAAAAACAGTGTGGGGTCCCCCTCAGTCTATACCAGGCCCTGCGGGTCTGGTATGGATTTTGAAATGTTTTAAAAAAACTGCATGCCCCCCTCAGTCCATAAGAGACCCTTATCTAGGCATGCAGCCCAGCAGGTCAATAATGGTGGAGGGATAAGCAAGCGCCCCACCCTCTCCTGAACCATACCAGGCCACATGCCCTCAACATTAGGGATGAGCCGAACACCCCCGCATTCGGTTGGCACCAGAACCGTCGAACAGACCGACCGTTCGTGCGAACATTTAGAACCCCATTGAAGTCTATGGGACTCGAACGTTCGAATTCAAAAACGATCATTTTAAAGACCAATATTCAAGTTATTGTTGGAAAACGTCTTTGAGAACCCGGGTCTTGCCCCAGGGAACATGTATCAATGGAAAAAAGTGGAGCAGGACTCCTAAAAAAACGACCGTTTTAAAAACTTTTTTTTCCATTGATACATGTTCCCTCGGGCAAGACCCGGGTTCTCAAAGACGTTTTCACAGGCAAACTATAGACACCCAGCAGGTACAATATTTAAAGGAATTTTTCATTTAAAAAAAAAAATTTAAGCATCATTAAAAATCACTGCTCCAGGAGCAGTGATTTTATTTTAAATTCCTTTAAATATTGTACCTACTGTGTGTCTATACGTGTGATAACGTCTTTAAATAGCACAATCACCTGCCTGCCAGTAAATTGGGAAGAACTGATCTAGCTAAGCTATACAGTGTATAAATATATGTACAACTCCTAGGGATGGATATATATTGTCTACACACTGTAAATTAAGCTAAACTGACTGCTCTATATAGCTATATAAAAAGACTATCTCTCTGTCTCTTTGACTGCTCTCATTAACAACCGAAACACACTACACGAGGCCGCCCAGCAGGCGGCCTTATATAGTGTGGGGCGTGTGCTAAATCCCTGAGCCATAATTGGCCAAAGCCACCCTGGCTTTGGCCAATTATGGCTCTCCGTTTTTTGCGTGCTGTGATTGGCCAAGCATGCAGGGTCATAGTGAATGTTTGGCCAATCATCAGCGCGCAATGCTGCAGTGAATTATGGGCCGTTGCGCGTCACTCGAATTTGGCACGAACGACCCGCTTTGTTCGAAATTTGGCCAATGTACGAACAGACAATCACTTTTCCATACTTTTTAATTTTTGGCTTTTTTTTTTACAATCAGCTGTGAGAAAGGAAGCTCGCTGACAACTGATGAGTTATTGCTTGTTAAGTATGCAGCGGCCCGCTGCTTAGCAACCAGCTATTTCTAAAAACAAAACAAAAAAACAATAGAATCTACCAACAGAGGTTCTAAATTTTCGCACGTGTATCCAAATTGGAAAAACAAATTGTGTTAGAACCCGGAAACCATACCTGCACTGTCAGTCATTAATCCAATATATGTTTTTATCAATACTGTTATATTACTAAAACTATAGCTTAATATGAATTTAAACGTTTTACACTTATAAAATCCAGTTGGCAAATAAATACATAAAATCTATAAAAACTAGCTTAATAAAAAAAACACATAAATACAGAATAATATCCTGGAAGCAGAGGGCATTGTTTGAGAACAGTCTGTAGGGGGCAGTCCAGCTGTGGCCTAGTGCAATACATTCTTGAATGTCATTCCCTTATGAGATTGCTTGAACAGTGGTTGCTGCTGTTGTGGATGGAAACCAGGCGGACGTCACAGGCTGAAAAAAAAAGGTGTGAAATAAGTGTAATGTTCTACAGATATGTGTTGCTATACATGTTTTCCAAGAAGTAGAAGGCCATTATCTTGTGGTAATACTGAGTTGCTGTGGGTATGATTGATGCGTCATTTTGCAAGCACCGCTTAACAAAAGACCAAGTTTGGCTTTACCATGACTGACGGATTTGTAATTGGTAAAAATGTATAAATAACCAAAATAGTATAATTGATAAATGAATGTGCAAATATGCAAATAGACTGACTGAAAGATAAAAATCGCTATAAATGCTAAGATAAGGTGCATCCAATGGTGTACTGAATGAATATGCAAATGGCGCAGATAAGGTGACTCAGGTGTATAAATAAAATCACAACGTAAAGATAATAGTATATGCAGTCGCAGAGGAAATCGCAGGATGGTTTTATGCTCCAATCAAAATAAATGACTGGACATAACTGATATACAACAATGATGGATGAATAGAACAGTGAACTGAATACGAGTGCAAATAAATACAAATAGGTGACTGTATAATGTAAGTAAAATCACATTGTATGAATGGTGGATGGAACCGCAAGATTGTCCAATTGTTACAAAGTGTAAATGGTGCAACTGCGACTCAGTCCAAGAGGTGAGAAATTGCAAGGTGCAAGTAGAGTGCTGGGTGCAGAAATAGATTTGCAGCATAAAGATAATATATGCAGTTGTAGAGGAAATCGCAGGATGGTGTTATGCTCCCATCAACATGAATGACTCACTGAACATAACTGATATACACCAATGATGGATGATGCAACTGGGACTCAGTCCAGGGAGGTAATGCAATTTAATCAAAAGAAATTGCAAAGTGCGAGTGAAGTGCTGGGTGCTAAATGACATCAGCAGGTGGCAAGGTGACTTGTTGGTGAATCTTCAGTGTATAGTGACACCCGAAATTGTGCTAGCAAATTACCTTATGGCTGCAAGGTAAGCAGCTTTCAATAAAACTAATGGAATCACTCGGGGGTAGAGGGGATAACTCCTATCCGTCCTTTCAGTGGTGTGGCGCCTAGGGGGTAGGGTGACCACATTTCCAAACTACCTTTCAGGGACACCCTCCCTTCCCAAAAATCAGCTTGTGCTGTAACGAATCACAGTACAGTGATTGGCAGGATTTATGTTTTCTCTCCATCACAAGCTGGCTGAGGCTGGCTAGACCCCCTCACTTCCTCATAGGGGGAGTCCCTCTGCCCCGTCGGGGTCCCGTTGAGCCCCGTTGGGCTCCCAAGCGGAGCAGGTAGGGCGGGGTGAGTGGGAGGTCCTCCCTCACACCCGCCATTGCCACCCGGGGGCATGGAGAAGGATGGCAGATTGCCTCTGGGGGGAGGGTCTGCCTACTCCCAACTTCAGCAGTCCGGCTCTTCTCTCAAGTTCACGCACAAAAATACACTTAAAGAATCCCAGTGGTAACTTAGTCTCCCACCCATCAGAGGTATTACAGATTTTTTTATCACGGATCACGGTAGATGGCCGCTAATCGCAGCTGTGTACAACGTGATCACTATCAAATGACGGAGCAATTACTTGTAAACAAAAATCATGTGATGACGCCGCTTCCTCGCTCCCGTCTGAGTACCAATCGGTACATTGTGAGAGGAGAGGGGGAGAGATGGCAGCAGTGCTGTTGGCTGGATCTGTAGTGCCCACAGGCGACTCTGTGACAAATTAAGTCACGTATCCATCCATCCCTGCTCAGCCATCCCTGCCCATACTCTGCCATCCCTGCCTATACTCTGTCCATACTCTGCAATACCATGCCCATACTCTGCAATACCCTGCCCATACTCTGCAATACCCTGCCCATACTCTGCAATACCCGGCAATACCCTGCAATACCCGGCATTACTCTGCAATACTCGGCCATACCCAGCCATACCCAGCCATACCCAGCTATACTCTGCCATACCCAGCCATGCTCGGCCATGCTCAGCCATGCTTAACCTTGTGGTTAAAAAAAAAGCGTTTTAATCACTTCCCGCCCGCCGACTGTCATATGACATCCTTAAATTTGTGCCGGGATATCTGAATGATGCCCGCAGCTATAGGCATCATTCAGATATCAGCTTTTTTAGCCGGCCATTCTCTACACCATAAGAATGATCACAGCGGCTGTTCTGCCGTTTGATCGTTTTAACGGGAGGCTAGAGGGAACGTCCCCCCCTTCCGCCGCCCTCCAGTGCTTCTACCGCCTCACCGCTACGAACGAAGTGTCAAACTAAAATAAATAAAGTAAAATGAACAATAATTTTTTTTAAAGCGCCCCTGTCCCCGTGTGGTCGCATGTAGAAGCGAACGCATACGTCAGTCCCGTCCACATATGAAAACGGTGTTCGAACCACACATGTGAGGTATCGCTGTGAACATTAGAGTGAGAGCAACAATTTTAGCCCTAGACCTCCTCTGTAACTCAAAACATGTAACCAGTAAAACATTTTAAAGCGTCGCCTATTGGATTCTTAAGTAGCGAAAATTGGCGCCATTCCATGAGCGTGTACAATTTTGAAGGGTGACATGTTGGGTGTCTGTTTACTCGTGTGAACTTCATCTTTCACATTATGCAAAAACATTAGGCTAACTTTTTTTTGTTTTTTTTAAAGCACAAAACTGTTCCCCCCCCCCCCCCAAAAAAAAAACGCGCTTGAAAACTTGCTGCGCAAATACCGTGCAAGTAATAGCAGAATGTGTTTTGGGGTGTAATTTGTGGTATGCATATGCTGTGTGTGAGAAATAACCCGCTAATATGACAATTTTAGTGGGGGAAAAAAAGAAAAAAAAATCTTGATTTTGCAAAGAATTGTGGGAAAAAAATGACAACTTCAAAAAACACCATGCCTATTTCTAAATACCTTGAAATGTCTTCTTTCCAAAAAGGGGTAATTTGGGAGGTATTTGTACTTTTCTGGCATGTTAGGGTCTCAAGAAATGAGATAGGCTGTCAGTACTTCAGGTGTGATCAATTTTCAGATATTGGCACCATAGCTTGTGGACTCTATAACATAGCGTGCCCAGTTGTCAAGTGGTTAACGATGTTCGCATTTTCGCAGTTTTTTGTCTGTTCGCATGTTCTGGTGAAAACTGAACTGGGGGGGGGGGGATTAGCTGATTCCTAGTGCATCCCTTTTGCAGGCACTCAGTGGTGCCATTAATAAAAAGGCACCCCCATGGACCTTGCTAACAGGCATGTTTGCACACACCAAAACTCATGGTAACCAATGCGCTTTGGTGGTGTATGATTTTGAATCATAATATATGTAACATAATATAATGTACATGTACGTGATCAACTGCAAGTGGTTAAACTAGGGTTATGGCTGCAGATGTCAGCCATGACCTTGGTATCAAAAGTAATAGCAATCTTAGCGGGTAATTACTGTAGCTCTCACATCCTGGCGGGAGCCTGGCATCCAATCCAGCAGTTGCCCCGGGCTTACAATAGAGGTGTTCAGAGAGTGGATAGTCTCCAATCACCTCTATGATCTAAAACACGGGTCTTCAAACTTTCTAAACAAAGGACCAGTTTAATATCCTCCAGACTTTAGGAGGGCCGCACTGTGATCACCGGGTGTTAAAGGTATCCTGGCATCACTGGGAGTAAACAATGCTTTTTTGGTATTGGGGGAGAAATAGTGCCCTCTTGCTGGTTTCAGTGGAGGAATAATGTCCCATCATTGGTGTCAGTGGAAGGAATAGTGCACCATCATTGGTGTCAGTGGGAATAATAGTGCCTCTTTGTTGATGTCAGTTTGAGGAACAGAGCCCCATCATTGATGTCAATGGGAGGAATAGTTCCCTATTGTTGGGGTTAGTGGGATTAAAAGTGCCCCATCGCTGGCGTCAATGGAATAAATAATGCCCCCATCATTGGTATCAGAGGGAAGCATAGTATCTTGTATCATTGGAAGGAAAAGTTCCCCAAGGGCCAGATGAAAGCATGCATTCGGCCCCAGGGCCACAGTTTGGGGCCCCTGATCTAGAAAACCAAAACCGACAAACATTTTCGTCACCTCAGGTTAGAGCAGATGGTAGAGAAGAGATCTGGGGTCTTATAAGATAGGAATAACGTGATACGCTTTTTTTAAAATAAAATAAATAATAATTTTAAAACAGTTTAAAGTGACCCTCCCCCCCGGTGTTTGTGTGCAGAGTCTAACGCATACGTAGGTTGCGCACGCATATATGTAAATGGTGTTCGCATTATCGCCGGGAATGTTAAAGCGAGAACAGTAATTCTAGTATCGGACCTGTTTTGTAAATCTAGACAGGTAACCAGTAATAAAAGTGAATTGTCGCCGATGGAGTTTTTTAGGTATCATAGCATGTCACCACACAAGCGTGCACAGTTTAAAAGTGTGACATATTAAGTATCTAACATTATCTTTTATATTCTACCAAATAATTGGGCTATATATTGTGTTTATTTTGCATTCAAATTAACCACTTCAGCCCCGGAAGGATTTACCCCCTTCCTGACCAGAGCACTTTTTGTGATTCAGCACTGCGTCGCTTTAACTGACAATTGCGCGGTCGTGCGATGTGGTTCCCAAACAAAATTGGCGTCCTTTTTTTCCCCACAAATAGAGCTTTCTTTTGGTGGTATTTGATCCTCTCTGCGGTTTTTATTTTTTGCGCTATAAACAAAAATAGAGGCACTATTTTGAAAAAAATGCAATATTTTTACATTTTGCTATAATAAATATCCCCAAAAAATATCTAAAAAAAAAACATTTTTTTCCTCAGTTTAGGCCGATACCTATTCTTCTACATTTTTTCGTAAAAAAAAAAAAATCGCAATTAGCGTTTATTGATTGGTTTGCGCAAAATTTATAGCGTTTACAAAAAAGGGGTAGTTTTATGGCATTTTTATTAATATTTTTTTTTTACTAGTAATGGCGGCGATCAGCGTTTTTTTTAGGACTCGCGATTTTATGGCGGACACATCGGACAATTGTGACACATTTTTGGACCATTGGCATTTTTATAGCGATCAATCTAATAAAATGCATTGGATTACTATAAAAAATCCATTGG